>CM060389.1:49520813-50158813 GCA_030545235.1 Helianthus tuberosus | reverse complement strand
ATTGTATGAGAGCTAAATTATTCGACCCGTGTAAGGTTTTCACCGACAAAGAAATGACTGGTGTAAGTGTGTAAACACCAACAAAGTCATACACCCCGTATGACCTTTTTTCGTCCTATCATACGGCATGTAAGACCAATACGCCCTATTTGACCTTTTTCGTCCTATCATACGGCTTGTAAGACCCATACGCCCTATTTGACCTTTTTCGTCATATCATAAGACCCCCTTGTGACCTCTTTTCGCCCTATCATAGGGCATGTAAGACCCATACGCCCTATATGACCTTTTTCGTCCTATCATAAGACCCCCTTGTGACCTCTTTTCGCCCTGGCATACGGCATGTAAGACCCATTCAGCCTATATGACCTTTTTTCGTCCTATCATACGACTAGTGTGACCTCCTTTTTGCCCTATCGTACGGTCTTAAAAGTTTGGTCCCCCCCCCCCCCCACACAAATAAAACAAATCCTAGGTCCGCCGCTGCATACAGGGGCGCCCGACCCCCGAACTTTTCGCTTAGTAGTGCCCAGTATGTAGTTTTCGTATATAATTTCTTAGGTATATACGTTTTTGACTCCCCGGTTTTATAATTTTTTTTAGGTATATACGTTTTCGACCCCCGGTCGGAAATCTCAAGCTTCGCCACTGGCTAGTTAACAAATGGGGTTGCTCTCTTAAAAGCAACACTCTTCTCAAAACCTCATAAATCCTTAAACTTTACTACTACAAAGTTAAACATCAACAACACAAAACACCCATTATCATCAAAAACCTTAAAAACCCCCAAAAAAAAAACAACAAACATCATAAACACAGAAAAAATAAAAACAATACCTTGTAACTCATTACGAAATCCATCGTTTATCTGAAACACAGAGCATTGTTTTAGCTAGGTATTCAAACAAATTAAAAAAAAATAATAATAATAAAATTAGAGAGAGATTAGGGCACCTGCAAATGAGGGGTAAATCGGAGTGAGAATGTTATGTTTTTGGATGATTTTGGTGTTTTGATTGAAGAATCCACGGACGTGTAGGGTGGAGTGCGGTCCGTTTAAGTTCATGCAACCGAATCCGAACCCGGATTCGGATTCTCTGCTCCTCTTTGAGACTCCTCGTACTTTCATGTACAATACATAATAATAATAATAATAATAATAATAATAATAATAATAATAATAATAATAATAATAATAATAATAATAATAATAGTTAATTGCTGGTCCCTCTGGTTTGCTATTTTTTCATCTTTAGACTCTACATTTTTAAAATAGCATGTTTGCTTCCTGTGGTTTGATTGTTTGTTACTCGGATAGTCCCCTACGTGGATGAAAGTTAGGTTCTGTTTGTTTTTGCTTATAATGTCTCCCTTGAAGACTGTTTGTTTAAAAAAAAGATCTTAAAATAGCTTTTAATAGCTTCAAAAAAAACTATGTATAATAGCTTCAAAAAAAAAAGATCTTCACACAGCCATCTTCTTTCTCTTCTCCCCTGCCACCACCTCTCCTCCCACATCACCTCCACTTCCCCTGCCGACACCACCTCCGCCACCACCACCTCCACCTGCCACCACATCTCCGCCACCACCTCCTACCTCTCAGCCACCACCTCCACCACCACCATCGTCAAAACCGGACCGTAGAGAGAGAGAGAGATCTGTGAGAGAGAGATCTGTGAGAGAGAGAGACCGTAGAGAGAGAGAGATATGTGAGAGAGAGAGACCTGTGAGAGAGAGATCGTAGAGAGAGAGAGAGACCGTAGAGAGAGAGAGACCGTAGAGAGAGAGATCTGTGATGGCAGTGGTGTGATGGCGGAGGTGGTGCGGTGGTGGTGGCGGAGGTGGTGCGGTGGTGGTGGCGGAGGTGGTGGTGGTGGTGCGGTGGTGGTGGTAGTTGTAGAGAGAGAGAGAGTTTGTAGAGAGAGAGCAGACCTGTTGTGTGTGTGTTGTGTGTGAAGTTGTTTTTGAAGGAAAAAAACAAACCCTCTTCTCCTTACAGACTGCAGACATTTGGTCCACATCTTCTCTTGAAGATGCCTGCAGATGTGGTTCGCAGACTACAGACATTTTACCTCTGAAAAAACAAACAGCACCTTAGTTTGCTCAGTTAAGTTAGTATGAAATTACTAAATTACCCTTAGTATTAAAACATATTAAATATAAATTGCTAAACTATAATCCTAATTCTCAATTGAAGAAGGAGAAGAAGGAGCCGAGAAGAAGGTATCAGCAACAACTGGTTTTATTACGGGTATTTCTTTGATAATTCAATACGTACATATTACACCAATTGCTAACCTATAATCCTAGATAATAGACAATAGTAAAGTAGAACAATTCAAATTAATTTAAAAAGAGGAGTGACCGATAAAAGCAGGGTAATATATGTTATCCTAATTTGAGTCTCTTTTTGTGTTCTGTTTTATTTTTCAAATTTGAACTTTCTTCAATAGTAAAGTAGAACAATTCAAATTAATTTAAACATAGGAGGATGCCCTGAAACTCGTTTTTTGGGCAACCAACCCACCCCACATTTACATCGTTGGTTCGTATCAAGTCTACCACAACTTATCAGCTTCGCTGCCATTCGCCAGAAGTTGCAGATAGTTGGAGTTTGGCTACCGAAGTTTCACGCCGGAAGTTGCAGATCGTTGAAGGTGGTGATCGTTGTGGGTGGGTCCATTAGAAGTTCACACTAAGGGTAATTTAGTAATTTCACACTAACTTAATGTAACACCCTTACCAATATTTAACGGTTTTCTTATAAATTAAGACTAAAAATGTGTATTAATGATTACACATACTAATGAAAATACGGGTTTATTTAAAACTTTACTTAGTATTAAAACAATACAACAAAATGTGATTTAATTCGTTGTTCAACACAACAACGTAATAATGTGCGGAAGCTTAAACTTGATCGTGTTCGGTTCTTCGATGAGCTTGATCATCCTCCGGTACTGTAAATATACCTACAATCCATAAAACATGAATTGAATTAGTCATACGTAGTTTAAAACGTGTCAAAACGAGTCCGGGAAGCGGAACTGATTAAAATACAAATTTTTCGACGAAACTGGGTTCCGTCGCGCCACGCGCCGGCGCCATGTTGCTCCCTCGCGTGGCGCGGGGGAGGCACCTTTCCAGCAGGTCTGCAGCAGGAATCAGCTATGCCAGTTTTTACGGAAACGGCCATAACTTCTTCGTTATTGATCCGTTTTACGCGATTCTTTTTCCTACGCGTTCGTAATTTAATTCTCCATCTAATGGAGTTAAAATTCAACATTCAAACTAATAAAATTATAAATCTTTAAGCGTTCGGCTTATTATTCAAAATCAATATTTTGACCCGTTTGTATTTAAGACCCCCAAACTTGTTTCTAGGTAATCCTAAATCATACCCCCAAGTATTTAACTCAAAATGTTTGTCTCGGCTTCATAACTGTTGTGAATTACGTGACCAAAATCTAAGTTATGCGCGTAATCCGTTTTGACCCGTTTAGAGGATTTTTTGTGCGTCTAAGCATCAAACCCGCTCTTCTCTTTTCACGCCCCGCATTTCCAAATTTAAGTGCCTACTTATTTTCCACCACAACTATTTTTGTGGTGGATTTAACTTAAGAAAACCCGAAATCCCAAATTTACCCTTTGTTTAGTCACTTTACGCTAATGACCCCTTTAGGGCATTTAACTCACAAAAGATTTTGCCTAAAACTCATATACGTGTCTAGGGGCTACATAATCACAACACAAGTTCCTAAACAACCTCTAAGGGTCGTTTATCCGGTTAACCTATTAAGGGCTTTTTGGTCAATTTTAGTCCTTCATCTTTACGACAAAGGTCTTTCGCTAATTATTTGACCAAATATCACTTTCAACCATAAATTGATTTATACGTACCTGGCTCGGGTTAATATATCGACCCGTAAAAAGAATACCTTTCACTATTAATCGTTAGTTAATAGTAGCGTGAGCCTTATGTTAATTCCTGTGAACACAAAAGTCAACAAGCGATGTCAAATGTTATTGTCAAATGGTGTTAACAACACCATTTGACCCAGTTAGTCTAATGACCACTTGTCCGTATGAGATGGTACTTAATTACCATTTCACCCCTTTAAACCTATTCCGGTTTTCTCTTTGAACTAGTTTTACTATATAAAAAAAACGTTTCTTATTTGTTTGTCATTACATGACTAATTTACCATTTTGCCCTTTTTACCATACTCCATGATTTCTCACCATTTCCCCTTGTTCCGACTCTCGTTAAATCATGTCGGAATGTAATGTACAAATCATTTAATAGCATTCATATACACTACTTGAAATTAAGAAATTTGTCAATAATGTAAATGGGTGTAAGCCTTACTTACCTCGCATCCAAGCCACTCATTTCTCTTCATGCTTGATTTGTTTGACCCGCTTCCTCCCCAAGCTTCACCTAGCTTGTTAAGCATCAAACTAGCATCACAATTCGCAAGATGGTTAGTTTAGTCATTGTTAGTCACGACTATTCCACCTCGCGTTTTTCTATCAAAATTATCATTCAATCTTGTTAATGGTCAGTTTGACTTTTCAAAAAGTCAATTGTTCCTTTTTATGTATGAAATGCATAATTTGAGTTCCACGAACACACATAAGCATTTCTTCGACTATTATGTAGTCTCTATTTTTAGGCGACTAATTTAACTATATTTATCAACATAGTTTATATACATCATATAATCATCTAATTATATAAAATTCATTCTTTCATTACGCAAATTCTACGGGTTCCATCTATAAGTGAAACCCGTTTCATCATGTTCTTAGGTATTCATTTGGTTACCTATTCAAATCAAGTTCTATATTCAACTAATTGATATCATGGTTTCAAACATTCATATTCATGAATAATTTACCAATTTCATTACAATATTCTAAAAACCCATCTCAATTATGTATGATCAAATACTCAAACTTGCAAATTGTTTAAGTATTTCGCATCAACTATCGATTATGATGATTCCTAGCACAAACATATCATCATCTTCTTTATTTAGTCAAAACCCACTTAGTACATACAAGAGTAATCATCTAATTCCAAGTTTTTAATACTAATTCATCAAGTTTTCAACTAGGGTTTGTTTCTAAACATGAATTCATCCTAGATTCACCCAAACACCAATCATTCAAGCTTGAATTTCGATTTTTCATAAGTTCATCAAAAATCTCAACTTCATAAATATCAACAATTTGACATACCTTACGATCCCCACGAATAGGTGATCGTTTCTATGTATTCATGCATTGATTTAGGGCTCGAATCAAGCTTCAATTTGTTGATTTTGTTGAACTAGGGTTTTAACCATTTCTTTCTTTCTCCTGGGCGATTCCACGCACACACACACACCAAGTGTGTGTTATGTGTTATTTATTTTTATTTTTTTTTGTTTTAATAACACAAGTTTCCCACTTAGCAATCTTAGTCCCTCATGTTTTATTTTGACCAAATGAAGCTATAAGTCACCATTAGTCACTTAATCACATGCTACTAACTATGTCAATTATTCCTAGTTACCTTAATGGGTTCGGGAAGTTATAACTCGTTATGTTTTAAGTCTCGTTAATCCGGGCCTTTTATATACTTTGTTTTCTCAAAGTATTTATCCTCCTTATAAATAAATTTTAGGTTTATTTATTTAAGTCCTAATATTTACCGGGTTAAATTTTACCACTAACGGTATTTTACCCGTTCATTACTATTAACGAGGTTTGATTACCAAACCCGTTTTCGGGGTGCTACACTTAACTAAGCAAACTAACGGTCATCCACGCAGGGGACTATCCGAGTAACATACAATCAAACCACAGGGAGCAAACATGCTATTTTGAAAAGGTGGAGACTAAAGATGAAAAATGGCAAACCATAGGAACCATCCGAGCAATTAACTCTAATAATAATAATATTCCTATTCCTATAGGTATGTATAGAACTATAGATATTTCAATAGTGCTACTTTTCATGTGTTATTTTCTTTACTTACCAATCTAAATCTTAATTTGGTTGGTTATCGGGTTACTTTTTTTTTCCAACCAGAAATCCAAAAAACCTGAAAAACAAAATTTGAACATTTATTGTCTTTTTTCTAGATACGTTTTGATTTGGAGTTTTGGTATTTGGAACATTAAATTTAGAGACTTTTGAAGTTATCGTATCATATTGTCAAATCATGCTTGATTTTTGATTATATTTTTAGTAGCATGGTGAATTTTGATGATATTTTGTAAATATAATTTTTTTCATTTTACAGCTAAACTTGAAAACCCGACATGAACTAACTCCCGTACCCAGATAACCCAAACCTGAACTTTAAATGGGCCGGTTATCAAGTCACTTTTTCCCAATAAAAAGCTAAACAACTCGACCTGAAAAAACTTGAAACCTGAAAAACAAACCCGAAGAACACCCTTATGTGTTTATGGGTTTTTTCATGCTCCTAATTTTGCTTCAAAGTTTACATGTCCAAATGAACCCGTATTTGGACGCTAAAATCGTTGAGTGTGTGTTAACAATGGTGTAATTGTGTGTTCGTATTGATTATTGTTAATTAGGGTTTACAAGAGAGGGGTTAAATACTATAACACATATTTACATAATGTTACCTCTAACATTTACTAATTACATTGTGTCTACTATGGATGCTTTGATAATAGATGAAGAGAAAACTTTATACGTTTACAGTTAAACATGTTTAGACATAAAAGGTTTCGTGATAAATAACCTCATAAGACCGCCCGTAGTGGGGCGTTTATTTTTTTTTTTAATTCAAAAATAACGCTCGATAACGCCCCGCCTACCATTACGGTAGGCGTTATGGGGCGTTTTTTTCGAAGAAAATTGTTTCCGGCGTTTTAATTAAAACGCTTGCACCATGTTTGACCAACCAATCACAACACATCAACGGCTAGTTGATTTTTTTTAAACCTTTTACCTATATATATATATATATATATATAAACACAACCAAAACTCATTCATTTTCAACTAAAACTCTCTAAAAAACACAACCATTTTATAAAAAACTTGATGGATTCTCCTAGTTCTTCATCCATGGTAAATTTTTACTACAACGGGTATTTTGCGGATGACGATGGTTCCACCGATGAGGAGGTTGAGCAAGAGGCGGTTACGAGTGCTTGTCAACTAGCGGTGAGATATGTCGAACATTGTCGTCGCCCCAAAGCAGAAAAAAATAAAAGAGGTTATATTGAACGAGGCCGACGCGCGGCACACGATCGTTTGATGAAAGATTATTTTGATGAGGCGCCGACATTTTCGAACGAAATGTTTAGGCGTCGTTTCCGAATGAGTAAGCAGTTGTTTCTACGCATAGTCGACGACTTGGAAGCCAACTACGATTATTTTAAACAAAAAGCGGATTGCAGGCATTGGCGTTGGGATAACTGCCCGACTGCATGGCGAGGCCAACACACACGGGGTGACCAAAAAGGACCCACTATTATTCTTCAGGCGGTTGCTTCACAGGACCTTTGGGTTTGGTCGGCTTACTTTGGCATGGTCGGGTCATGCAATGATATCAATGTTTTTGAACAATCTCCGTTGTTAGAGGAGTGGATTTCTGGCAAAGCTCCAAAAGCGTCGTTTTACGCAAATGGAAACTACTACCCTCATGGATATTATTTGAGCGACGGAATTTATCCTAGGTATTCGATTTTCGTGAAGACGTATAGTGATCCTATTGATGAAAAAAGAGCATACTTTAAAAAGGTTCAAGAGTTTTCACGAAAAGACATTGAGAGATGCTTTGGGATTCTTAAACAACGCTGGCAATATTTGAGAAATCCTTGTCGTGTATGGAGCAAGCAAAAAATGAGAGATGCTATGTACGCTTGTATAATCATGCACAACATGATTTTGGAAGACGAAGGAAAGGCGATATGCCAAAATTATGTGCCAGAAGCCGTTCAAGAGGAGCATCCACAAGCGTCAATGGAAGAAAGAGTGAATAATGCGCGAGAGTTGCGTTACGAACCGTACCATTCCCAGTTAATGGTTGATTTGGTACACCACGCATGGTCGGTTCGGTATGTACCACCTGAGGGAGAGGAAGAAACGGAGGACGAGGAAGACGAAGTTGGCGAGGGTGAAGAAAACGAAGATGAAAACTAGTGTTTTTTTTTATTTCTAGTATTGTATTTTTTTTTAATTTAATCGGATTTTAATTTTTTTATTTCTAGTATTGTATATTTTTTTTTAATTTAATGAAGTATTTAAAGTTTAAAAAAAATAATAATTGGGAAATGATTGCATGGGCGTTATTGGAATAATGACCCACTACACCACTTTATGCTATAATGCCCCATGCTGACTGGGATGACACGCGTCGAATAATGCCCCATGGTGGGGGCATTATTTTGATTTACCACTACACATGTTCTAAGAAGTATGTAACAAATAAAACAAAAAAGGTCGTAAACCTTTTGAGTGTAAAGTATACAACATTAATTCATTTGCAATTTCTAATTTTTATACTCAAACTAAACCAACCACATGAAGTATACTAGTTTCTTATAAATTTATAAAATAAAATAAAAAACAACCAAATCAAGACACCGTTATTGGAAATAAAATAAAAGTATCACCCAAACCAAGGTTTTACACAATCAAACTATCAAGAACACACAATCTCAAGTAAAATACACTAAATCTTATAAAGAAAGATGAAGGTAAACCCTAGGTATTGTTAAAGCATGTAGAATGATTGAGAGATGGAATGTTTTCTTTTACTAAAGCTTCTCCATAGTGGACCTCAAAAGTCACTTTGTAAAACCCTATATCCAAATATGGGGGCTTCATTTTTCCATGAGGAGCACATTTGCGGGAAGAATTACATATATCTCCTTCTAAGCCTCCTTAAAGGTGATGGAGCACTAACACATATCCTTTTTGGGTTGCCATATCCGTGCGGGAACATCGCTGTCAGAGTCGTCCTCAAGAACTCTAAAAAAATTAGGTCGTGGGCAACATAAAATATTGGGCCCAAAGTTGTGGTTGAGGGGAAATGAGTTTAAAAAACAAGATCTCGGTGTTGAAGTTAAGACTTGAACTTGAGATCTCTACATTATCTTAAGATGGTTTTTCTCACTCCACTACCAATATTTTCACCTATAATAAAGAATACATATACTAAATATATAATTTAATATATGTATGTATATAAGCCTATAAAAACCTTTCAGACTCTTTGAAAATTTGGGTCTCGGACGATGATACGGATTGATCGACCCAATAGCTGGCCCTGACTGCTACCACCCCTATGAGTAGCAAAATTTGGGTTGTAGTCACCGAAGAGGGTAGTTCTTTTAAAATTATTTCCACATTCTCTTTATGATGGTGGTGGCCATTGGTTTATTTAATTGTTTTAAGAAGATTTAGTTGATTTAATTTTTTTTAAAGTAATAACATTTTGTATGTTTACTCATATATTTATCTTTAACTAAAAAGAGTAGCAAAGTTGTAGGGTATTTGAGATGAGTGTTGCGAGTGATTAAAAGGTTTTAGAATAGTGAAGGGTAAAAATGAGGTGATAGTTCATAATTGGTGGAATTCAGGGTACATGAGAGAAGTGCCCCCACCCCACACACACTAATTACATAATTTAGGGTTGTAGACGAATACGAATAAGGTCTTGTACGTGTTCGTTTAAGAGGAAATGAGTGTGTTCATGAACTGTTCGTAAACACTTATCAAATGCAAATAAACTCAAACGTTGTTTGTGTCAAACGTATGTTTATGAACATAAATGGACACAAACAACGTTTAAGAACACAAATGAATACATACAAACATATATTCAGTTTCGAATAAAATCCGCATTTTACATCACAAAAATTACGTAGAATCCACCAAAAAAGTAAATAAACACATAACATAATTATCTGAACACAATTAACATAATTATTAGAAACATGATTAACACAAAATTAAGAAGTTTGTAAAGCTTTACACACACTGAAATTGAAATGGTAAGATGAGGGATGATAGAGACATACAATATTACTAAAGTTTTAAATTTTTAAAAACTAAAAACAATAAAACAAAAATACAACATATAAAAAGCTTCAAATGAACGAACACAAATGAACATAAAAGAACGAACATAAATAAACACATCAGTGGCGGAGGCAACGTATAAGGAGTGGTAGCCCAGGCTACCCCTCAACTCTGTCTTCGTAGTGTAAAAACACACATCAACTCCGTCTACGTAATCTTTTTATACAAAGGATACTCCTAATCAAAAAAAAAAAATAGGATACGCCTGAATTTTTTTGCTAGCTCCGCCACTGAAACACATTATCGAACGTTCACGAACATAAATGAACGAACAGAACTTCTATTCATGTTCGTTTAACTTACCGAACGGAATTTTTGAAAGTTCGGTTCGTTTCCCCTTATTTGTTAAAACTTCACATATTGACAAAATTGTCCATTCAACATTAAAAACCCCCATTAAAAAAATTACGCTCCCAAGATCGGGATTCTATGTTCAAAAATTGCTAGCGGCTCTTCGCTTCTATGTTATTGGCAATTCGTTAACCACTAGAAACGTCTCGAACCGACCCAACCCGAAACGTCTCAACCCGACTGGTCCCGTTACCAGATCGAAACTTCTTGAACTGACTTGACCGGTTAACGACCCAAAACGTCTCGACCCAACTCGGCCTTTTACTGACCCCAAAAGCGTTAACCCGAACCGACCTGAGACCAGGGGCGGACCCAAGCCCACCTCAAGGTGGGCGGGCGCACCCCCGGGGGAAAAAAAATTAGGGCTAAATTACGTCGAAAATCCCGTCCGCACCCCTTGGAATTTTTCATCCGCACCCCTTGGAATTTTCGACCGCACCCTTTGAAATTTTTCGTCCGCACCCCTTAGGTAAAAAGTGTTATCAATTTATATTTTAAATTTTTTTTAGTAAACTCTTATTTTTTAAAAAAATATAGTACCTAAATTATATAACTTTTAATACCTAACCAACTAAACCCAAATACCCATGCCTTTACCCATTTATAATTCCTAACTAGCTAGCCCACTAAGTCTTTGCCCATTAACCAAACCCAACAATATTTCAAACTATAATAAAATAATTAAAGCCCAAAAACTTAATAAATTATATCCCGCTCTCTCTCTCTCTCTCTTGCGTCCCTGCACTGCCAACGAACAACATCACCCAGCGACAACAGTCCAGCAGCCGGCGACCACCGTAATCAGCCACCATACCACCATCGTTCGACACCAAATCTAACTGGAATCCGAACACGGGTAAGTTTCTTTGTTATTTTGATGATTTTGGTTGATATTATAGGAGAAAAAAAAGGTAATAAAGTTGTTAAATAGGTTTGAAATTTTGTGTGTTTTAACGTTGTTTATGGTTGTTTAGATGATTTTTAGGGTGATTATGTTGTTTATATATTTTTAGGGTGATTACAACTTACGTTATGATTTCTAGGGCTTGAATAGTTGAAAATTAAAATTGAAACATTATGTTATGGAGCGATGAACTTATGTTATATAGAGAAAGAATTGCTTAAGAAATTAGCTTTAGATGATGTTTTGGATAGATTTCAAAAAATGAAAACCCGTAGGGCGTCGACGTTTTAATTATGTTTGTAACAAGGTTTGACATGTTTTTGATGATTATATAAATTTAGTTTGATGTTCGTTTGTTTTACATGACCCGACCCGACCCGATACGAACCGATTTTTTTACTTATATACCTAGGGGCCTAAAATTTTTAAAAATGTTCCGCACCCCCATGGAAAAATTCCTGGGTCCGCCACTGCCTGAGACGTCTCTACCCGACCCGCCCCATTAACGATCCAAAACGTCTCGATCCGACTAGGCCCGGTACCGTTCCGGAACATCTCAACCCGACCCGTTACTGGCCTGAAACTTGTCAACACGACTTGGCCTGTTACAGACCCGTAACGTCTTGACTCGGCCTAAAACGTCTCGATCCGACCGAAACATCTCGACTTGGCCCAAAAATTATCGATCCGAACCAACCCGTACGGACCCTAATGTCTGGAACTGACTCAGCTCGTTACCGACCAGAAACGTCATAACTCGGCCCTAAACATCTCGACCCGACACGACCTGTTATTGATTGCGATTTCATCAGATTGTAATATGATGTTGATGCCTGATGATACCATAGTTTTATGAACTCAGTCTAGTGTGTGAGATCAGTGATTTCATGGTATCCTTTCTAGAAGAAACTGTTTGCATTTAATAAACAGGCGAGCATAAAACAAACTTTTGTGAAATTAGAGGTTGTTTGTTTAGCTCTTAATGATTCAGACCTCTTATTGGTTCAGCACTTAATAGTTCAGACTGTTTGTTTCGCGAACAAATGTATGAATGGTTCAGACATTTGCCTCTGAATGGTTAAATATTATACTGAGTCTGAATGGTTAAGACAACTAATCTGAATTGGCCAGACATTTGCCTCTGAACGGTTAAGCATTATACTGTCTCTTACTGGTTCAGACCTCTTACTGGTACAACACTTAAAGGTTCAGACTTCTTACTAGTTAAACATTTAACCATTCAGAAGTTGCCAGACAACCCCTTAGTTAAACGAATGGACATGAACACATGTCATGTTCAACTTTTTTGTTTATGTTTGTTCATTTACGTCTATTTGTATCCGTTCATTTACGTTGGGTTAAATATTCATTCAAATTTATTTGTTGCTTATATAATTTTCTAATTTAAAGCCTTTGTTTAGCATATGTATGACAAGCTCAACTTAAGCAGCCCAATTTTTTACCATATTAGGGAATAGGGATGACTATAATTTGGATATTCACATTTACTTGTACTTTATGTTTACTTGTATTTGTTTATGTTTATATCCATTTATGTTTGATGTCTGTAAATTAGTATTAGTTTATTTTCTTAAGAGACGAACACAAACAATAAAATATGTTCCATTCCATCCATTTGTTCGGTTAATGTTTAAGGAACGAATGTGAATAAGCCTCGTTCAGGTCGTTTATAGACCTAGGTGCCATGTGTGGTTCAAATAAACCATAATTTTCAAGGTTGTTTGAGCTAATGAAGCATAACTATGGTAAAAGCATTTGAACGACTTAGAGGAGAAAGATTGATGATGACTATGAGCAGTGATGGATCCATGAATTTTTTTCGAGGGGGTTCTTTTTTCTAGTTCCTCACTAATAAGTAATAACATACACACTAATATACTACATTTCATAATATTAACATTGATTGCATATTACATACAAAATTTACAATCAATTTTATAATGGTAAACCTTTGGCTAGGGGGGTTATGTCCTAAGGTGCTTGCGGATTTTGTTGCTTCGGCGCCCCTAACCCCTTTGTTGAAGCCTGATAATGGTATTCGCCCCATTGCTGTGGGGGCAATTTGGAGAAGATTAGTCTCCAAAGTAGCCATGAAGAAAGTTGGGAAAGAAGCTGTTAAATACTTGGGGGACTACCAATTTGGGGTGGGGGTCCCCAATGGGGCGGAGGCGGTGCTGCACAGCGCTAACAGGTTTCTTAATTCTTTTCATTCAGATGGCTCGCTGGCCATGCTTACGGTTGATTTTTCCAACGCTTTCAACTTAGTTGACCGTTCGGTTTTGCTTCGCGAGGTCCATAGCCACTGCCCCTCCATTTTCCCGTGGGTTCAGTTTCTGTATGCTCAGCCTGCTAGGCTATACGTGGGGAATGACCGCATCGGGGCATTCACGGGGGTGCAACAAGGGGATCCTTTGGGACCTTTGCTTTTTGCCCTAGCCTTACACCCCTTAGTGCTTCAGGTGCAGGAAAACTGTAAACTCCCCTTCCATGCTTGGTACTTGGATGACGGGAAGATTATCGGGGACGCTGTTCAGGTTGCTAAAGCTCTCGACATCATCGGTTCGGAGGGTCCAGCCTTGGGGCTACGGCTTAATATTAGAAAAACTGAATTATTTTGGCCGACATGTAACGGGGTGAAGGTCCGGCCAGGGCTTTTCCCCAGTGAGATTGGGAGGCCGGAGAAAGGTGTCAAACTGCTAGGAGGGGCAGTCAGCCGTGATTCTGGTTTTATTAGTGGTCTAGCGGCTAAGAGGGCAACGCGCGCTGTTGACATTATGGGGCACCTTCCCTTGTTGCGGGATCCTCAAAGCGAACTTCTTTTGCTTAGATCTTGTATGGGGGTTGCAAAGTTGTTTTTCGGTTTGCGAACTTGCCAACCCCCCTTTGTGGATGATGTTGTTTCATGTTTTGATAAAGGTCTTCGGGAGGCAATAGAAGACATTGTCGTATGTGGGGGTCCCTTTTTTGGTGAACTACAGTGGCGGATCGCGACCTTGCCAATGCGGCTTGGTGGGTTGGGCCTTCTCTCGGCCCGGGATGTGGCAGCCTGTGCCTTTGTGGCTTCCAGGTCTCAATCTTGGGTGTTGCAGGACCACATATTACGTAACAGCGGGGTTGCTAACATTGATCCGGATTATGCCAGCGCCTTGGAACGCTTGCATGAATCTCTCCCTGACTTTGATCTCGGCGGTTTCTCTAACAAGGACACCGCCCCCAAAAAGCCGCAGAAAACTTTGGCGAATGCCCTTTGTTGTCGAATCGCACAAAGTCTAGGAGAAGATTTTCATTTGTCCCCCCGCCAGAAAGCCGTCATTGATTGCCTACAGAGGCCTCACGCTCAAGATTTCTTAACTGTTATTCCTATTGAAGGTTTGGGTCAACGTATGTCAGCGGTGGAGTACCGGTCAATTCTTAAGTACCGTTTGATGATCCCCATGTTCCCGAATGATGAAACTTGCCCAGTCTGCCGTAAAGCATGCCTGGATAAATACGGGGAGCATGCGTTACACTGTAGAGAGTTGTCGGGGTTTAAGTATCGCCATGACTTTGTTCGAGACGCGTTAATGGATATTCTCAGACGAGCAGGGATCTCGGCAAAGAAAGAGGCACCGGTGAATTTTCTTACAGACCCGTCGGAGGGGAGATCCACTCTACGCCCGGCTGACGTGCTAGTTTTTGGTTGGGAGGGCGGGAAACATGCTTGTGTCGATCTCACAGGTGTATCCCCCTAGCCGGGTTTCGGGAAAATGGGTTTGTGGCGGGGCAAGCAGTACTGAAAGCAGAGTCGAAGAAGGTGGAAAAGCACGCGAAAGCTTGTGAGGATAATCAGCATGCCTTTGTCCCCCTAGCGTTTGACACGTTTGGCTCTTTGGCGCCAGAGGCAGTTCGTTTCTTGTCCAGAGTTCAGCGTGTAGTCCACAGCAACTTTTCGACCCCTCAGGGGCGAGGCTTTGTTTTTAGTAGATTAGGGTTTTCTATTCAGAAAGGGATGGCGGCGCAGTTTGTTGCTCGTCTACCTGCTATTCTTATGTAATTTGCCCTGATGATTGGAATGAAAACAGTATTAAAAAAAAAAAAAATCTAATTGATTTGTCTAGGGAAATTTTATAAACGGGCTACGAAGTTATTTTAAAGCTACCTTTAACATCTTTTTTGTCTTCGTGACATGCATAAAGTGCGCTAACTGAGACTTGTAGCTCCTCTTGTTTATGTCGTATGATGCCGACTCTCGCTGTTAATTCGTTTAGCTTCTCACTTATGTGTCGATCCGATCGGACATCTTCCAACAATTTCTCAAGTTAGTTGAAAACGTTAGTGTCAAAGTTGGAAGAAGACATTATGCAACAAACATGTGTAGAGAAAATAATTATAAATCGTTCTAACTAACTTAAGAAAAATCAACTTAATCTATAATTCAAGTAGATGTACAAAATGACCATCAACATTCAATTAAAAAAGGTTATGAAATCAAACTTTCACAGTCCAATTCCAAAAATCAACTCTTAAATATGATTGATATTATGCCAATGAGGTAGTAGTGGAGTGGTTGTGGAAAGACTTGGTGTCCCTTCTGATCCAGGTTCGACTCCCACTCTACCCATTATTTTCTGCGGCATCCAGGTGAAGGGCGAATACGGGTGGCGCCGGTTCGTCTTGGATGTGAGACGAGATTTTTCCGATTATTCCACTGTCGTGACTTCGGGCGGGTGGAGGTCGGGTTTCCATGCATCTGCGAGAGCCAAGGGACTGGCGGCGGTCGAGTAATCGACCTTGGCCACAGCGTCCAGTGTCACGATGGTTGGCACGTCCTTCCTTGCGGTTAAAAAATTATGATTGACATTATATCCATTTATAGCTCACCAAATGTTCTTGTTGGAAGATGATGGGTCGATTTTGGATTCTATCGCTTCATTGATTGCCTATTCATGACTCATGGGCCATGGTCTTATAATAGTTGGGCCTGTTGTATGGTCCTAAAAATGACACCAATTTTACACATTTAGTGGACCCTCTGATTCGAGTTGTGGTCTATGTTATATCAACACATACCAGCAGGCGGACCTAGAGTGATAGAAGGGGTAACCTCCGATGCCTCTTGACGCTCCGGCGACGTTCCGATGGTAGTGTAAATTTTGGAAAAAATTGACGTTTTTTCGATTTCGTTACCCCTTTTTATTGAAACGTAACCCCTATGCGGATTTTCTAGATCCGCCATTGCATACCAGACTTGGTATACTCTGATACAATAATTAAAAGTACGTTATCTAAAATTTATTTTGATGTTAACCATCCGCGATGCAGGTGCTTGGCTTCCACGATCAAGCGAGGACGTGGACACCGATGGACATTTTTCATGTGATCAGCCCATTGTGTCGTGTCTGTCGTGTGTGGAGGTTTTCGATGGTGAAATCCTTGGAAACGAACGCATATGAACGGGTGTATGGTGTAGGTTGGGTTTAATTTATTTCAAATGCATAATCTTCTAAAACTAGGAAATCATAAGAAAGGTATCACACAGACTCCGATTGAACTCATTCTAGCAGTATTGGAACCGTTTTATCGAACTCTACGATCTTAGATTTCAGGTTTTTGCTTTTGGATTTTAGTTTGTAGATTTTAGAATTTTTGTTAAGATCATTGTGTCTTTTTATTTGGCATTATATTTTTTACTTTTATTTTCGTCATTGTGTGTGGTTTTTTTTTTTTTTTTTTTTTTTTTTTTTTGCGATTTATTGTGTCTTTTTTCCTTGGCATTGTGTTATATTTTTGTGATCCATTGTGTCTTTGTAATTTTTCTAGATTTAGAATACTATGTAAGATAACTCAACTCTATGCATTTGTGGGAGTTTTGGATTTTGTTAGAGATGATCTAGTTAGTTATTTAGTTGAATTATTAATTACTAGTTAAACGTTTATAGTAAGTAAGTTAGAGAGCTGCTCGCGTGATGTGACAGGGAACATAGGCATTGGTAATCACATCGTAACATGTTAATTTCTTATAAACTAAAAGAAAAACTATAGCAACATCACGTTAAAGGGGATAAAATGCTCATTTTTTATGTTGTAACTTAAAAATAATAGTGTATGGAAAAGTTATACCCGTTTAAAAATTATAAAGGGATTTTGTTAAAAGTCAACAATATGTTTTAAAATTTTTAATTACTTAAAGTCTTAATATTATGTAAAATTGCATTTTTTTTCCTCCTTTTTATTTATTATAGTATAGTATAAATATATAAATTTATAAAATTTGAAAATTGAAAATAAGGGGTCAAATCATTTGATTGCCTCCAAGATGAATTTTCCATGATTAACTCGTGATACAAAACTAAGAATAGTTAAAAGTCGGTCGTTCTCATCAGATATTACAATGATGATGTGTCTCCTCTCTATACAAGAGGTGGATCGTTCAAATCATGCATAGTGCAGATGTATAGATGGCTAATAGGAAGTAATTAAGGAATAGGTTAGGATCGGTAGCATACCCAAAAAAATTCATGGGGGTTGGTAACTTTTATGTCGGTTGACTATTGCTATATACTGAATTTTCTAGGCCCGGATTAGATCAATCTTGAATGAAAAAGAAAAATAATATTAAATTTCAAAAGAGAGTTACGACGCTGTTTTCTGTTTATCTATCACTTGTTTGTAATTTGTTATTTTGACATTTTAATGAATGATAACAAATATTTTGAATACATAAAAAAGTACGTCAAACGCCATTTTTGACCGGTGGATGGTGGATCACCTGAGTGGCGGCAACTAGACCTACGAGACCTATAACAGACATATCGATGGTCAAAACAATGAACTTCCCCGTGAGGTTGAGTGGGAGACCTACGAGACCTATTCAATTTTTTTTTCTGATTGTCTTTCGGTTTTTTTTTTTTTTTTTTTTTTTGCAATTTGCATCTTTGTTTATTTTATCTTGGTTTAAAGTTCAAAATAACAAATTGAACTTTCACCCAAATGGGTTAAAAGGGTTCCCGGATTTCATTTTGAGGTTAAACAATTTAACTAGTAACGTGTGCTTAATTTTTTTATTTGCTTAGGTGTAGGCCTAAATATTTATATCGTATTGTATTTGTCGACGACAAGAGATAACCATCATCCACTGGGCTATGGCCCAGTGGTTTTAAATATAATGTTAAAAAAAAAATGTAATTATTGGGTGCAAATGAGGCACCCCCAAAACCCACACCTCTATTAGAACGTGCGGTATGGTGGGGCTTGGGTTGGGCATTGGTTGACACGTGGAATGGGAAAAAAACCCACGCCCATGGGGTATGGTGGGGCTTGGGTTGGAGGCATGAGTTGACACATGGCCATTGAGAGCCCGTCATGTCACCTTGCTAGCTCGCCCCACGCCCGGCTTGAAAGCCAAGCCCCAAGAGGCCACGCCCAAACCCAAGCCCCAACCCAAGCCCCCGGGAAGGTGGCTTGGGCGTTTTCCCCCAACCCAACCCACGCCCCAACCCAAACCCCATACCCCATGGCCTTAAATACCCAAACAATGTGCAATTGATACATGCAACGGTCCAACACACCAAACCACAAAACACAGATAAAGCCAAGTGTACAAACATAAATGGACAAACATGTTGCTAATTAGTAACATGTAAATTTGTAAGAAATCATCAGTGCTTTAGTGGTGACCACGGGTATTTAAGTTCCACTTATGGTGAATCCAGATAAGTTTTCATCTCCAGGTCTTAAGTTCGAGTCTGGATAATTTGGGTTTCTCATTAAGGGGTTTAAATTGGGGATCTATTGTGCGAAGGGGCTCTCTAGCGCGGACCCGATTAAGACAACGTATGCTAGACCTCCTGACATTCGCGAATAATTCACACCTTTCAAAAAAATATAAATTTGTAAGAACCCGTTGTTTTTTATACACGTTTCACGCTTGTTAAGGACATTGTTTTATTTTGGGATTTATATACTATAAATTAGTAACTTTTGTATGCATAGGGTGTTATACCATATGCTTTCGGTGGTTTTAAAAAAATTGAAATTTTACTTTTAACCTAAATCTTTGAATTTCTTGCAATTTTAACTTCACAAAATTGATTTTTTTTTACTTTAAAGCCAAAACTTTTCTTCTTTTACAATTTAACGTTTCTTCTTTTACAATTTAACGTCACAACTTTTTTATATTCAACTTTTGTTCCCTATACTTTTTATGTTTCGCAAATTTTCGTTTTACCTTTCATACTAAATTTTGCGAGTTACCACAAAGCAACGTGTGTGTGGTTCATGGTTTTTACGTTTCGTTCATTATTTTGTGAGGTAACACGACGCAACGTCCATGTGTAGTTCAAGGTTTTTACGTCTATTGTTTTTCATTTCATAGGTTCGTCGTAACGCATGAGTCATTGATCGACTTTGTTATTTTTTTATATGTTCTATCTTTCGGTTTCTTGCAATTTTAATCTCACAAAAATGATTTTTTTTTACTTTTAACCCAAAACTTCTTATCGTTTGCAGTTTAACCTCACAACTTTTTACTTTCAACTTTGGTCCCCTATACTTTTCATCATTCCCAAATTTTCATTTTACGTTTCGTACTAAATTTTGCGAGTTAACACAGCGCAACGTGCGTGTGTAATTCAACGTTTTTTACGTTTCGTTCATAATTTTGCAAGTTAACACGGCGCAACGTCCATGTGTTGTTCAATGTTTTACATCTATTTTTTCTCATTTGACATGTTCGTCTTAACGCATAAGTCTTAGATTGACTTAGTTATTTTTTTTATGAATGTTCTACATTTTGGTCTATTTCTTCGCTTTAACACGCAACGTTGATGGTCGCTGATGGTTATGTGGCATTAGCGCTATTTGACATGGTTTTACACCCCAACCGCAACACGGGGTGCTTAATTCTTGTTTAAATAAATTGGTAAGAACCCGTTGTTTTATATACTTTTCACGCTTGTTAAGGACCTTGTTTTATTTTGGATTTTATTTTTAATTGAAACAATAATTATTATGCATGCGACGGTTATTTTATACTTTTAATCTCGATATGGTTGAGTGGTCCCAATCGAAAGCACGCAAACACGAAGAAGGCCCACAATAACACGAAAAAAGGGTATTTCTAAAGTAATGTTATCATAATATAGCCTCGTTTTATTTAAAAATGGATTAATGTTATTTTCCACAATTTTATTTTTCCATGTATGCGTATATGTCACCTGTATATATCTAGTTTCCTCTAAAAATGATTCTTACTTACAAAGTGTATGTAGAATGTGACATATATTTTAAGATGAGAGCAGGGCTGTCTTAATGTTTTTGGTGGCCTAAAACAAAATAAAATTTTGAGGCCCTTTTCCATATCAAGTGCTTAACTATTAACGTATAAACTAGCGTTTAACAACATCAACAGAATCAAGTGTTAAACTATTAGCAAATTATGGGCATAAATTATCACTCAAAATCAATAGTTTTAACAACGATTACCTTCAAGCAAAACCAACTAATAGAATAGCAAGCAAATTAGGCAAAACTAGGATAACTAAGTTCTAAAAGACTATCTCTACCAAAAAGATAACTACAAAAATAATCAACTAAGTAGTTTAGCAAAAAAAATCGAAGCGATTACCTTCTGCTTCAGGTCTGCAGATTCGATGCTATTACACAGGTTGGCGGAACATTGATGAACAGTTTTAAGCTATTACACAAAAGTCATTACGGAACCAATTCAAAGCTATTTCATACAAGTGATGAATGATCAAAATTACCAAAAGGGTAATTAACAAAATTGGAAATAAAACAAATGATTTTTTCGTTAAATTGTAGTGCCGTTTCATTGTTCAAAGGGAGTCGTTTTTTTTTAATTTTCTTGAAAGACCTAACTTTGACTTTTGGGCCTACAAGCAAACACAACTACCACCTTCTTTTGTTTGCTTCCCCTTTCATTTAGTTAACCTAAAACAATCGCACAAGCCCAAATATATCAAATATATATATGAAAAAAAATCCAAGATGAGAGGCCCTAAAAGTTGGTGGCCCTAAGCTATTGCCTCATTTAACTTGCCCTTCAGCCGGCACGGGATGAGAGTATATACGTCTAGTGATTAAAATATGTTTGACACGTTATTATAATCGTAGAGTTTGTTTGTGTGCCAAACTTGGATGAATTTGAACACACCATTGTAATGTTAGACGCACAATTACAATTGGTTCGACGTGTTCTTGTAAATAGTAGTTTAGAATTAGATAATCCTTTGTAATTGGACAACTTAGGTATATGGTTGTAACTAGTTTATACATATTGTAATATTATCAACAACGAATCAATACTATAATTAAAAAGAATAAATTCTTGATATTATGATATAAACCTTTTAAAACATAACGAAGTATGTAAAATTTACGTATGTTATAAAAGTAAAACCTTTAACAAACGTAAAGACCTTTCAGTACGAAAACTTCCAATGCAGTCGTTAAAGGGGTGCTCAAAAAAAATTGTGACGCCGTTAAAGAAGATCATTAAGAAAGATAAGTAAGCTTTTTATGTAATTTCTTGTGGAGCGTAATAATCTCATATTTCTTAGGTAAAAAAAAACAAGTGTACATCATTTGATATGGTTATCGTAAAATTGTTTTCATGTAAGCATATATAATAAAGGAAAACCAATGGAGACAACAAGAGAAGGACATCATTCTTACATACCATTATACCAAACAAAATAACTCAATTCAAAAGACTAGTCTAATGGGTGAGAGAACACATTTGGTATATAAACCCCACATCGATTGCCCATACAACCGATGTACGACAAGTCTCATACCTTGCAATAATTTCAGTCCATAACAATTACACAATAATACACAAAATCTTATTTTAAATAATTTCAGCTTATTTTCATATGCATTTGTGATTAGTTTACATTTGGATAGTTATGGATTATAGAGTTTTATTGTTTAGCGTGATTATTATTTGATGTTTTTAATTTGTGGTTATATTAGATTTTGATGAGTGTGTGTTTTATAATGTTGTGTCATGTGGAGATGTTGCATGAATACTTTTGAATGAATTAGTAATATTTAAGTATGGATGGCTGACTTTGTTTAATGAGTTAATAGCCAAAATGGTCCCTGAGGTTTGCTCACTTTTGCCATTTTAGTCCAAAATCCAAAATTTTTAAATCTGGGTCCCTGAGGTTTGCATTTTGTTGCCATTTTAGTCCAAAAACGAAATTTGACCAGAATCCCCAAATTAAAACCCCCTGTTTTGTCCTTACCCTCAGGGGTATTTTGGTCATTTTAGAATTATTATAACTAAAACGTCATCTGTCTCTCTTCTCTCTCTCTTTTAAAACCCTAAGATCATAACTGGAGATCATAACTAAAATCTCTCTCTCTCTTTTTTGTCATTTTCTCTGCTCAACCCTATCTCCGATCACCGGAGATCATAACTCCGGCGCCTTGTCTACCGGCGACGAACACAGCCCCCATCACCCCTCGGTTTTCTCCTCCGACGACATCAACCACCTTACCAACATTCCCCTTTCAATATAACACCCAACCCCTACCCCTGTGATACCCTCTGTACACCTGCAAAACAATCCCAGAAATCCAGTGAGAGAGAGATACGAAGAGAGGGGGAGCAGGCGTCGGGTTCCGGCGAGATGCGGCGGCGGCAGACGGCAACGTCGTCGTCTATAGCGGCGGTGATAATTGTTTTTGTCCGACGGGTTTCACCGGTAAAGAAACCCCTCCCCGTTTCTTCCTATTTTGTTTCTTTTCTGTTTTGTGACGATAACGCTGATGATTTCTGATGATGGCTGATCTGAAGTGGGTGTTGGGGTTTAAGGACCATGGGAGGTAGGAAGGTAAGATTGGCCAGGGTTTGTTGGAATTGGGGGGAGATAAGAGGTGGGTGTGGTCGGAGATGGTGAATTGGTGGTGAGTGGGGGTAGGGGTGTTGGGACGGTGGTGGGGGTGGGAGGAGAAGTAGAGGATGAGGGTGATGGAGTTGAGGTTGTCTGTATGTGTGTGAATGTCTGTATGTGTGTGAATCGGAGATCGAGATGGAGAGATCGAGAGGTTGGGGGTGGATGTGGATAAACTCAAAAAGGGTAAATGTCTGTATGTGTGTGAATGTCTGTATGTATATATATATAATATATAATTAATTTTGTTTTAATTTATTAAAAGAGTAAATTAAAATGACCAAAATGCCCCTGCACAAAAGGACAAAACAATCAGGTTCAACACTTAAAAAGGGGGGTTTTGAAATTTGGACTAAAATGGTAACAAAATGCAAACCTCAGAGACCCAGATTTAAAAATTTTGGATTTTGGACTAAAGTGACAAAAATGAGCAAACCTCAGGGACCATTTTGGCTATTAACTCTTGTTTAATTAATGATTGTATGATTAACTATATAGTATATAGTATTAATTCATTATGTATCGTATGTTGGTTTATAATGATAATCATGTTGGGTAATTGTTAAATGAGGTGCCGGGCCAATTTAACGTTTTTTTAGGCCCTAAACGAACTACAAAAGTTGGGCCCCTTTAAAAAACAATAAATTTAACCTAGGTTTGGGACCCACAATGATAAACAAAAAATATTTTAGTTGCCAAAGTTAATCTTTTTTAAGTTATATGTTGTGTGTATAAATATAATATATATTTAGATAAAATTTATTGATTCAAAATGTTTAATGAGGTTGTAAGAAAAACGGATAGGAGAGGAGGATGCGTTGAAGGTAGATGAAAGTGTCCAAGAAAAAAGGGATCCGAGCCATTACTTCTTTAACTTTTGGGCCTAAATGTTTTACATGTTTGGATCATTATGTCTTTACTTATTTGCTAGTTCATTTGGGAAAAATATGCATGTGATATATATAAATAAAAATAAAAATTGGAGGTCCTAGGTCTTTGCCTAACTTGCTAAGCCTATAGGTCCGACCCTGACGATGTGTGATTAAGTTAAAAAAGTTGAATTGCAAATTTCTTTTGTTCCTTGCTGTCTGTGTGACTTGAACCCAAAACCTCCTCATGCCCAAGGTGTTTAGTATCATAATGTAGTGTGAGTGTGACATTTCATCAAGATCGCCCACGCACATACAATTCAAATAACTCACACGCTAACTCTATAGCATATTACATTTGCGAACAAAACGTCTAAAACACACAGAATTTTAGCTCTTGCATCATACAAATATATAATATTATCGCATCATTTAACTCAAATTCAAAATCATCATTCACTTTTAAAAGTACTCTAGGGACTATGTGTCACAACCCCCGATCCCTGTTCCCCGGGAACGGGCGGACGTGAACTCAGAGTGTGGTGGTATCAGTTTTTATTTAGTCTCGCAGCGGAATTTCATCAGGACCGTAGTTAGGAAATGATTATCAGAGTAAAACCACCATGCTTGATATTAATAAATACATGGGCAAAACCCAAGTTTCTTATTACAATATATTTATAGGGACAAACCCTATTTTATTTAATTTAAAACATTGTTTCTTAGATAACTTTTAGAGCCACTTATTTTCCAAGCCGTCAGTGCTCTCGAGCTGGCTTTATCCCAGTTGGCTTTCACATTGTGTTACCTGAAACATGTTTTAAAAATATTTTGTCAGCGGGAAATACTGGTGAGTGAATCCCAATTTAATCAAGAAACATTTTATCAATTAACACAGTATTGAGGGCGATCACATTGTTTATTTCTACCCAATTACTCAATCAGTACTGTCAATCCTTGACTTGTGGGTCATATTACGCATTGGCTAACTCGTTGTCCAATGGTAACGTACTGTCGTCCCGACTTATTACTCGCAAGTAATAATTTTGTATACAAAACCCCAAATACCGGCAGTAATGGAAGAACTACAAAGACTCACATACTGCTTAATCGCATTGTAAAGCATTTAAGGTTTTGTAAAAACTGTTAACAAAAAGAAGATTACTCACATTGCTGGCTTAGGCTTTTCGTAAGGGTTTCCTGGGTATAATCTATAATTTATACAAATGTACATTGGTTAGTACCATAACCCTTTGAAATTATTAATAATACCCTCCCCGAGACGGCATTCCAACAACTACGTCGGGCAGAACCACGACAGTTATTACGGAACCCTAAATCAATCGGGCAGCGTAACTATTATGAAACCGGGGTTATAATACTTACAACGGAGCAGAACTTCGCTAATTAGGGGTATAATACCCAAAATATTATGCTTATAACTTCAGAATTCGAGATTGAGAATGAAATGTGAGCGACGGAAACTGAAAACTGATGCCTGCTATTTATAGTTGTGTAATCTGGTCCTCATGCGGCCCGCTTCAAGGACAAGGGATCCTTAAGCGGCCCGCGTCAACACCAGTCAACACTATAGCTTAGCTGAGTCGTTGAGTAGGTCCGCCACGATGTCGACACGTGTCGGCCTCTGGTGTGATCGCGTTTTATGAGTCTGCGCGGCCCGCTTTAGTGTAAGCTTAAGTTGAAGCGGCCCGCATGAACTAAAGAAGTCAGCGGAGTCCAAATCTGGTCTTAATACGGCCCGCTTGAACTTGAGGTGAGACCTTAAGCGGCCCGCCTCAGCTTACACTTTCAGATTTTTATTTTATTTTATATATTATAATCTATTTCGGGCTCAGTTTTCACATACGGGGTATAATATAAAACATATTGAGACATTTTATAGTATATTTAGAGAGTAGGAATATTATGAGGGTTTTGGTTTTACCGAGGGTTGTTACATTCTCCCCACCTTGTTTTAGAGCTCGTCCTCGAGATCTACTGAAACAAGTGCGGATATTTCTTCTTCATTTCTGACTCGAGTTCCCATGTGTACTCAGGTCCTCTTTTGGATTCCCACTTCACTTTGACTAGAACTAGTCTTTTGTGTTTGAGATTCTTGACTTTCCTATCTTCAATTTGTAGAGGTCTTTCTACAAACTTGAGTTGTTCATTTACCTCTATGTCCTTAAGAGGCACTATCAGTGATTCATCAGCTAAACACTTTTTAAGATTAGATACATGAAACACATCATGTATTCCTGCCATTTCTTCTGGTAGTTGTAGCTGATAGGCTACAGGTCCTATTCTTCTGATAATTTTAAAAGGTCCAATATACCTGGGACTTAACTTTCCTCGTTTGATGAATCTTACCACTCCTTTCCAAGGAGAGACTTTCAACAATACTTTATCTCCTATCTGAAATTCTAATGGCTTGCATCGGTTATCAGCATAACTCTTTTGTCGATCACGTGCAACTTTCAGTCGTTCCTTGACTTGAATAATCTTGTCAGTTGTTTCTTGTACTATCTCAGGTCCAGATAATTGTTGTTCCCCAATTTCTGCCCAACAGACTGGGGTTCGACACTTTCTTCCATAAAGTGCTTCAAATGGTGCAGCATTGATACTTGTGTGATAACTATTATTATAAGAAAATTCTATTAAAGGTAAGTGTTCATCCCAATTACCTCTAAAATCAATTACACAAGCTCTAAGCATATCTTCCATTGTCTGGATTGTTCTTTCACTTTGTCCATCTGTTTGTGGATGATAAGCCGTACTTAGCTTTAACTTGGTTCCCATTGCCTTTTGGAAACTTGACCAAAAACGAGAGGTAAATCTACTATCTCTATCAGAAACAATTGATAAAGGAATGCCATGTAAAGAAACAATTTCATTTACATACAATCTAGCTAATTGTTCCATGCTAATTGTTTCCTTCATTGGTAGAAAATGAGCTGACTTAGTTAGTCTATCTACAATCACCCAGATTGTATCATTTCCTTTCCTAGTTTTGGGTAATTTAGTAACAAAATCCATTGTTATTAATTCCCATTTCCAAACTGGCATTTCTAATTGCTGTAACAAACCTGAGGGTTTCTGATGTTCAGCTTTAACTTGTGAACAAGTTAAACATTTAGAAACATAGGTTGCTATGTCCTTTTTCATTCCTATCCACCAGAAATTTTTCCTTAAATCCTGGTACATTTTATCACTTCCTGGATGCATTGTATACTTAGATTTATGGGCTTCTTCTAATATACAATTACGTAAATTTCCTAATTTAGGTATCCACATTCTCTGTTCATGGAATCTCTATATCCCATCTATTCCTTGTTTTAATTCTTTTAACATACCTTTTAATTTTTCAGAATCATCCTTGATTACTGATTCTTGTGCTTCTCTTATTTGATCATTTAAATCTACTTGTAGATTTAATTTAAGAGAACGTACCCTTTTTGGCTTTTCATGATACTTTCGACTTAAAGCATCTGCTACTACATTTGCTTTTCCTTCATGATACTGAATATCACAATCATAGTCACTAAGAAATTCCATCCAACGTCTTTGTCTCATATTCAACTCTTTCTGCCCGAAAACATACCTTAAACTTTTATGATCAGTGAATATGGTAAACTTACTACCATAAAGGTAATGTCTCCAAATCTTAAGAGCAAAAATTATAGCTCATAATTCTAAATCATGGGTTGAATAATTCTCTTCATGATTTTTAAGTTGTCTAGATGCATAAGCTATAACCTTCTGTCGTTGCATCAACACATATCCATAACCTAATTTAGAAGCATCACAATAGACTACAAAGTCTTCAGTTCCTTCTGGTAATGCTAATATAGGTGTATGGGTCAATCTTTGCTTAAGAATTCTAAAGGCTTCTTCTTGTTTTACTCCCCATTTAAATTTAACAGATTTACAGGTTAACTTAGTTAAATGAATGGCTATTTTAGAAAAATCTTTAATAAATCTTCTATAATAACCTGCCAATCCTAAGAAACTTCTAACCTCAGTTGGTGATTCAGGGGTTTTCCATTTAGTAATTGCCTCAATCTTTGTTGGATCTACATGAATTCCTTCATGATTAACTAAGTGTCCAAGAAATTGTACATGTTCTAACCAAAATTCACACTTAGAAAACTTAGCATAAAGCTTTTCTTTTCTTAACAAACTTAAAAGTATGTGCAAATGTCTTGCATGATCCTCTTTATTCTTATAATAAATTAGAATATCATCTATGAATACAATTATGAATTTATCCAAATATGGCTTACAGATTCGGTTCATCATGTCCATAAATGCAGCTGGGGCATTGGTTAAACCAAATGGCATGACAGTAAATTCATAATGGCCATACCTCGTTCTAAATGCGGTCTTAGGAATGTCCTCTTCTTGTACCTTTAATTGATGATATCCTGACCTTAAATCGATCTTAGAGAAAAATCGAGCTCCTTGCAATTGATCAAACAAATCATCGATTCTCGGTAATGGGTACCGATTCTTAATCGTGACCTTGTTTAATTCACAGTAATCAATGCACATACGCATTGATCCGTCCTTCTTTTTAACAAACAATATCGGCGCTCCCCATGGCGATGAACTTGGCTGTATAAATCCTTTTTCTAACAATTCGTCTAGTTGTTTCTTTAATTCTTGCATTTCTGCAGGAGCCAAACGGTAAGGTGTTTTGGCAATTGGTGATGTTCCTGGTAATAGGTGAATTCTAAATTCAACTTCTCTGTCTGGAGGTAATCCTGGTAATTCTTCTGGAAAGACATCTGAAAACTGAGATACTACTGAAATATCTTTTAGTTCTTTTCCTTTTGTGTTAGTGATTATAGAAATCAAATACACTATAGAACCTTTTCTAATACAACTTGCAGTTTTCATCATAGATATGAATTTTGTGGATCTAAAGGGCTTATTTCCTTTAATTGTGATCATTTTACCTTTCGGTGAATTTACTTGGATTAACTTTTGATCACATAAAATATTGGCTTTATTGGCTATTAACCAATCCATTCCTAAAATAACATCAAATCCTACCAGATTCATGGGATAAAGATTTGCAATAAATTTCTGATTTGAAATCTCTATACTTGCTCCCTGCAAGATTTCAGAAATTCTAACAGTTTCTCCGTTAGCTGTCTCTACTACACATTCTTGTGGTAGTTTAGTTAATGACTGATTTAGAAATTTGCAAAACGATGTATTAATAAAACTTTGGTTTGCACCAGAGTCAAATAATACTTTAGCAAAGACATCATTAACTAAAAACGTACCAGCTATGACATCTGGAATCATTCTGGCTTCATCTGCAGTCAAAACAAATGCTCTAGCATTTTTAGTATTCTTGTTGTCTGTGGCTGGAGCTAATTTTGGGCAGTTTGGCTTGATGTGACCTTGTTCTCCACAATTGTAGCATATCCAGTTGTTTTTCTTCCTGCAATCTTCTTCCTTGTGTCCAGATATTTTGCAAAAGTTACAGTACCCAGAGCATCTTCCTGAATGCTTTCTTTTACAATTCCTACAGTAAGATGCAGAGGTAGAACCTACATTTCTTCCACGGTTAGAATTTCCAGAACGAAATTCTTGAGTCAATTTCTGGGTTAGGTTTCTCCTTTGATCCTCTTCTCTGGTACGGACTAACTCATCAGTCAAGGTATTGGCTAGTTCTACAGCTTCTTCTATGGTTTGAGGTCTAGATGCCTTGACTACATGTCTTATTTCCCCAATTAATCCCCAAATATAACGGGAGATTAATACTGGTTCTGGTGAAGCAAGAGTTGGCACTATCCTAGCATATTCGAAAAATAGCTTTGTGTACCCTTTGCTATCTACACCAGTCATCCTAAGGTTTAGGAATTTGTTTGCTATCTGTTCTTTTTCATTGGGTGGGCAGAACTTCCTTTCTACCTTGTTTTTAAATTCTTCCCATTCCATATTATAGGTTTGATCACTTCCTCTTGTCTGGAGGATAGTGTTCCACCATTCTAGCGCTGCATTCTTAAACAGATTAGAAGCAAACAATATCTTATCTTCTTCAGCACACTTACTTATCCTTAAGACTGCCTCAGTCTTTTCTATCCAGCGTAAGGTTGCAATGGCCCCTTCATTGCCCGAGAATTCCATTGGTTTACAAGACCATAATTCTTTATAAGAACAACCGTTAGGCACGGTTCTTCTTCTTTTAGGAATAGGCATTTGAAGTACAGGTCCATTGTTCACGCTGTTTTCTGGTTCAAGTGGTCGCTTACTGCTATGCCTACTTTTATTATCAGCATCCTTAACAGTTTGAAGTATAAATGGCATTGCATCTATAATTCCTTGTGCTACTATGTGTTGGATAGCACTATTATCCATCTGGTTCCCATTGTTATTGTTGTTCGGATTCCCATTATTCAGATTATCATCATTCTGAATATTATCATTCTGGATTTCCGGGTTATTATCCAAATTGACTTGATTTTCTTGGTCGGCCATCTGAATTTTAAATAAGTATCCCATATTAATATTACAATTAATTTTTCAATATAGTTAATCACATGACACGCATTTTCACCAAAAGCGTCGATCATTGCGACTATACTCTTTTCATATACTTATGCGTCTATTACACACTAGTACAGAAATAAAATTACAATACCAACATAAATAAAATAATAATATGCATCCATACACACATATCTTATTTTATTTTATTATATTATTATTACTACCACTTCCTCCATTATAACATTCATGGATATGGATTTATCCAAAAATCCATATTGCGCTCATCGTATTTCCATACGAGACGCTCTCCCACCTAACGCATCCTCTCACTGCTTTCTAAAATTTCCTCCCCGAAAGTCCTAAGTTCTTGAACGTTTTCTGCACTCATTGGGGGTGCAGGTTCTCGGACTGGGTTTGGAATCTGGGGTACATTTTCCTGATATGGGGGTGACATTTCCTGAAATTGGTAAAGATCCTCTAATATTTCCCTAATATAGTCATTTTGATAATAGGGATCTAAAGGGTCCATACCTGGGTAAGCTTCTATGTTCTGTATGGGTGGATAATCCTGGATAGGGTAACGTTGCACAAAGTCTCTATTATCGTCCCACCAGGGGTCATAATTCGGGTCTATGGGGTTTGGTGCAGGCACTCTAGGGATTTCTACTGGGTTAAAATTGTACATCTCTTCTTGATTTTCCTGATTTTCTATTTCCATGGGTTGTTCTGGGTTTTGTGGTTGTGGGGCTACTAATTGTTCCAGACTTGGGTCAGCAGCAGTCGTAGCTAAGATATGGAAATTAGCTAGGCTTCTATTAAGTATTTCTTGAGTTTGGGCATCTGTCTCTCTCTTAATAGCTGCTAAAGCCCTTTGCTGTTGCAATTTCCTCATTCTTTTTCTACGAGCAAAAGCTTCTTTACTGAACCATCCTCGTTTCTTAGTAGGAAATGGTTCTTCAGATTGAGCTCTAAAAGCAAATATTCCGTCTTCCTGATCAGCAACATACCCCGAGAGGGCAGGCTGTGATGATGTACCTTCACTCCTAGGTGAATCAGCTAACTGACGATGCACGTCTGATGGTCCTTGATCACTCATACTGAAAACTAACAGATAGTCAAATAACACATAACACATAATGACAGTTATGCATATATCTCCTTATTTTATTTCCTAACATTAATTCAAAATTTAAGTGTCAGCAGAACACTTCTTTGGCTCAGACAAGTGGCTAGGCTCTGATACCACCTTCTGTCACAACCCCCGATCCCTGTTCCCCGGGAACGGGCGGACGTGAACTCAGAGTGTGGTGGTATCAGTTTTTATTTAGTCTCGCAGCGGAATTTCATCAGGACCGTAGTTAGGAAATGATTATCAGAGTAAAACCACCATGCTTGATATTAATAAATACATGGGCAAAACCCAAGTTTCTTATTACAATATATTTATAGGGACAAACCCTATTTTATTTAATTTAAAACATTGTTTCTTAGATAACTTTTAGAGCCACTTATTTTCCAAGCCGTCAGTGCTCTCGAGCTGGCTTTATCCCAGTTGGCTTTCACATTGTGTTACCTGAAACATGTTTTAAAAATATTTTGTCAGCGGGAAATACTGGTGAGTGAATCCCAATTTAATCAAGAAACATTTTATCAATTAACACAGTATTGAGGGCGATCACATTGTTTATTTCTACCCAATTACTCAATCAGTACTGTCAATCCTTGACTTGTGGGTCATATTACGCATTGGCTAACTCGTTGTCCAATGGTAACGTACTGTCGTCCCGACTTATTACTCGCAAGTAATAATTTTGTATACAAAACCCCAAATACCGGCAGTAATGGAAGAACTACAAAGACTCACATACTGCTTAATCGCATTGTAAAGCATTTAAGGTTTTGTAAAAACTGTTAACAAAAAGAAGATTACTCACATTGCTGGCTTAGGCTTTTCGTAAGGGTTTCCTGGGTATAATCTATAATTTATACAAATGTACATTGGTTAGTACCATAACCCTTTGAAATTATTAATAATACCCTCCCCGAGACGGCATTCCAACAACTACGTCGGGCAGAACCACGACAGTTATTACGGAACCCTAAATCAATCGGGCAGCGTAACTATTATGAAACCGGGGTTATAATACTTACAACGGAGCAGAACTTCGCTAATTAGGGGTATAATACCCAAAATATTATGCTTATAACTTCAGAATTCGAGATTGAGAATGAAATGTGAGCGACGGAAACTGAAAACTGATGCCTGCTATTTATAGTTGTGTAATCTGGTCCTCATGCGGCCCGCTTCAAGGACAAGGGATCCTTAAGCGGCCCGCGTCAACACCAGTCAACACTATAGCTTAGCTGAGTCGTTGAGTAGGTCCGCCACGATGTCGACACGTGTCGGCCTCTGGTGTGATCGCGTTTTATGAGTCTGCGCGGCCCGCTTTAGTGTAAGCTTAAGTTGAAGCGGCCCGCATGAACTAAAGAAGTCAGCGGAGTCCAAATCTGGTCTTAATACGGCCCGCTTGAACTTGAGGTGAGACCTTAAGCGGCCCGCCTCAGCTTACACTTTCAGATTTTTATTTTATTTTATATATTATAATCTATTTCGGGCTCAGTTTTCACATACGGGGTATAATATAAAACATATTGAGACATTTTATAGTATATTTAGAGAGTATGAATATTATGAGGGTTTTGGTTTTACCGAGGGTTGTTACACTATGTATGTTAGCTTTTAATATTTGAACATGTAAAGATAATCAATCAATACAAAAACTTATATCTACGATACTTGAACATGTAAATATAACCCGTCAACGGTCAATATATATACGATTTCAACGTTATTTTAGTTCAAACATGTTGGTATAATTTTTTGTATCAATTGGTTATCTTTACATGTTAAAATATTAATTATTTATTTTTTTAAAAGCTAACTCACATAGTCCCTAGAGTAGTTCTAAAAATACGCTATTTAGTCTATTAAGTCTTGTTATCATACGCGTTACGTTATTAGATACACTTGAATGACAATTGTGGCTAATAATTGCAAGCAACATGAATACCAGACGACAGGACTCGTATTCAATACGGAGTCTATTTAATTACGTAACGCGTATGGCGATAAGACTTAATAGACTAAATGGCATATTTTTAAAACTACTCTAGGGACGATGTGAGCTAGCTTTTATAAAAAATAAATTAAAAAAAAAACAATTTTAACATGAAAATATAAATGCAGTCCATAAAAAGTATTTTATTACAGAGTTAGGTTATTAGTCTAGCATTACTTCACAATAATATTATATGCATTTGTTTTATTTAAAATTCATTCATTTACAAGCAACATTAATAGATTAAGTTGTATTATAAAATGCAGTCCATAAAAAAATATTTTATTCGTTTGTTTTATTTCCACAAAAAGTATTTTATTCATTTGTTTTATTTAAAAGAAATAAGTAAAACTATTTACAACATAGTCTCACCCACACCCACTCGACCTGGTATCTTGACAGGGGAGCATAAAAACTGAATAAACGAATCATAACAATAAAAATAATATCTTGACAGGGGAGCATATTAAGGCCCTGTTTGGTAGCCTCTTAATCCATTCAGAGGCTGCCTCTTAATGAAATCATTTGTGGCCCTTATGTCTGAATGAATAAGAGGTAACCTTATGTCTGACTGGATAAGAGGTAACATCTGAATGGTAAACCATCACATGTCACATTCTTCTACATTATCTTTGTTAAACTCTTAAATGATTTCATTAAGAGGTAGCCTCTTAATGTCATTCAGATGCTACCAAACAGCCCCTAAGTTAATATTCAAATCAACCTTTATATTATTTTCTATTTTGTACAAATAATACGTTTTATGTGCTAAAGTTTAGTGGTGTGGTTTTGCTAGCAAGGGCTAGTAAAGCATCATGTCACGGTCATGTAGACAATGAGATTTTAACTAACATACTTTTTAACTTTAATGGTGCGATTTAACTGATAGTTGAATAAAATTAAAAAAAATTAATAGAAAGAAAGAAAATTGAAGATTGGTGCAAGACCACATAGGTCCCAACCTCATCCTCCCTTAACGCTCGCTATAGCATTCACTAGCAGTAGCTTGGCGCCCGCCCATCGGTATTGTCGTGGTTAACGGGCTGGGCTGGCGGATGGCGTGAATTAGTAGGGGTGTACAATAACTGAACCGAAAACCGACGAAACGAAGCGAAATTAACCGAAAGTCGGGTATCGGTTATATTTTTAGTTTACCATCGGTTAACCGAAATTAACTGAACCGAACCATTTATATTTTCATATATTTATAGCTTTTATACCTCCATTTCATGTATTTGATGATTTATATTTTTATTTCATATATCTATACATCCATTTCCTTTATTTATACTTCCATTTAATGTATTTAAACCTCTATTTCATGTATTTGTATCTCTATTTCATTTATTTATACATCTATTTCATGCATTTATACCTACATTACATGTATTTCTAAGCAAAAATTTTATCTCTTGTTTGATCTGGTTATAAACCGATATTAGCCGAACTAAACCGAAAGCCAACAAATTAACTGAATTAACAAACCGATCACTTCGATTACGGTTACAGTTAATACTAATAATCGAACCAAACTAAACCGAATCGTACACACCCTAACGTGAAGCCAAATCTCCCAAACCTAATAATTTCATAACAAATTAAAAAAACATTTATAAATTTCATTTTTCTATCGGCACAACAAAAGAGGGGGAAACTAATGTGAAATCCGTGAATAGCCATAAAGATCAAACAGGTGTAAACTCAAAGTACAGCCCACCACCCCTTTTGCACACCCCTAGAAATTCTTCCCAAATTTAAGAGTAAACTGCGATTTTGGTCCCTGTGGTTTGGCCAGTTTTGCCACTTTAGTCCAAATCTCAAACTTATTACATCCAGGGCCCTGTGGTTTGCATTTTGTTGCCATTTTAGTCCAAAACTCAAATTTGACCAGATTTCCCACTTTTGACCCCCTTGTTTTGTCCTTATCCTCAGGGGTATTTTGGGTATTTTGTAATATTATATCTCAAATTTAATAAATATAATGCCTGATTATCATCATCTTCAACATATCATCATCTTCAACATTCAATAGACATCTCTCTCTCTCTCTCCACTGTTCATCATCTTCAACACCATCATCTCATCTTCATCATCAACATCACCGTCCCCGCCATCTTCATCTTCATCACCATCATCTCACCACCGTCGCCGCCAACACCACCGTCGCCAACACCACCGTCGCCTCCATCTTCATCACCATCATCTCATCTTCATCACCATGGCAGTTTCATATCTGAATCGAAATCAGGGGTTTGAGCTTTGAGTTTCAGCTTTGAGTTTTGAGTTTGAGTTTCAGATCTGAATCGAAATTAGATGTGTTTGATTGTTTGATTGTTTCTGATTGATTCGGTATTCTGATGTTGTTTGATTGTTTGATTTTCAGATCTGGTTGATTCGGTATTCTGATTGATTCGGTTTCTGATTGATTCGGTATTCTGATGTTGTTTCAGATCTGAATCGAAATTAGATGTGTTTGACTGTTTGATTGTTTGAGTTTCAGATCTGAATCGGTATTTTGATAGGAGAGAGAAGCAGATCTGGTTGATTCGGTATTCTGATGTTGTTTGATTGTTTGATTGTTTCTGATGTTGTTTGATTGTTTGATTGTTTCTGATGTTTTCATTTCAAATTAGGCTTGTTCACCATGAGGCTGTGATGATTTCACCTAATCCGAGCTTGGCGTGGCAGAATCGGAGGAGGGCAAGTGCGCTTGCAACCTCTGTTTGCAGCCATGGCGGTTTTACAGATCTGAGCCTCGTTTTTTCTTGAAGATGTTCTTGATTTTCTGGGTTTTAATGATGAACTTTGAAGATGTTCTTGATTTTCTGGGTTTTGTTGTTGTTGAAGAAGATGTTCTTGATTTTCTGGGTTTTGTTGTTGTTGTTTTGATGATAATGTTTGATGATGTTCTTGAAGATACAGATCTGAGCCTCGTTTTTTCTTGAAGATGTTCTTGATTTTCTGGGTTTTGATGATGAACTTTGAAGATGTTCTTGATTTTCTGGGTTTTGTTGTTGTTGAAGAAGATGTTCTTGATTTTCTGGGTTTTGTTGTTGTTGTTGTTGAATTGCTTTAAATAAAACATAAATGACCAAAATACCCCTGAGGATAAGGACAAAACAAGGGGGTCAAAAGTGGGAAATCTGGTCAAATTTGAGTTTTGGACTAAAATGGCAACAAAATGCAAACCACAGGGCCCTGGATGTAATAAGTTTGAGATTTGGACTAAAGTGGCAAAACTGGCCAAACCACAGGGACCAAAATGGCAGTTTACTCCAAATTTAATGATTCATTTTACCCCATTAACTACTATTCCCAATTGGTGTGCAGTGATAGGAGACCCAGGGAAACCTGGGTTGGATCATTGAGCCAAACGGGTTTTACCGGTAATTTCATTGTCGTGTCTACGTGCGGGTGGGTTACCGGGTTTTCCCCAGAATTGGTGGTGGACCCGGGTTACTCTCGGAGTACTCCCTTTGGTCCAGTGGGTGCCCCGAGAGTGATCGGGATTGATTCTATTGGCCGTTCAAAAAAAAACTACTATTCCCAATTATTATTATTATTGTTAGATTGGTGGGTGTGGTTCCGTCTCGCCCGTCTCCACATCACCACCTTCTTCTTCCCCTTCCTCTCTCTCATCCATTCCATCCAATCATACCAAGAGAGAGATAGAGATAGAGTTCGGGGAGGTCAAGGAAAATTCTCTGTGCGCACCGAAGCTGAGACAGGCAGGTGTCCCCGTCGGCTTCCCGATGGCCTTGCCAAACCCATACCGGACGGTCTTAATATTACTGCTTGGAGCTATATCTGAGGTTGACTTCTCGATCATTATGAGACCGTACCCCCTTGCAACGTGAGAACTAGATGAAATCCGTAATCCCTCGCCCCTCGTCAGGTTTGAACCCGAGATTACTGCCCGATTCGTCCCTTCACTCAGATATCCCTCGAAGTTGAGACAGGCAGGTGTCCCCGTCGGCTTCCCGATGGCCTTGCCAAACCCATACCGGACAATCATAATATTACTGCTTGGAGCTATATCTGAGGTTGACTTCTCGATCGTCATGAGACCATACCCCCTTGCAACGCGAGAACTAGATGAAATCCGTAAACTCTCGCCCCTCGTCAGGTTTGAACCCGAGATTACTGCCTGATTCGTCCCTTCACCCAGATATCCCTCGAAAATGACCCAAGCAGAAATCAAACCCGCGTTACCACTATTATTATTATTATTATTATTATTATTATTATTTTATTCTTATAAAGAAGCAACCTAACTATGCATACATTTGTTGTAATGTAAGCTTAGGGAGTTTAAAAAAAAATGAAAATTTTCCTTTTCAACCTTAAAGTTTTAATGTCTAACAATTTAAGTTTTAAGTTTAATCTTTGTTTTCTTTTTAACCCTAGACTTTTAATCTTTGATAATTTAAGTTTAAAGTTTTAATCTTTGGTAATTTAACCCTTTTGATTAATTTGATTTTTCCCTTCTAATTCAAAAGTTTTTATCTTATACGATTTAACCCCTTTGATTAATTTGATTTTTCACTACTAATTCAAAAAGTTTCCATCTTTTGCAATTTAACCACTTTGATTTTTTTTACTTATGTGTGGTAATCTTGGCTTTGGGGTTTTTTCAAACAAAAAATGGTTATGCATATGGTTGTTAAAACGTTGGCTTTTGGGGGTTTTTAAAAAAAAATTGATTTTTTTACTTTTCACCCAAAAGTATTTCATAAATTACTTTTAACCCAAAACTATTTGTTTTTTTTTACTTTTAACACAAAACTTTTTATCTTTTGCAATATATCCTCACAACTTTTTTTTTACTTTCAGCTTTGGTCCTTTATAGCTTTTGTTTTCCACAAATTTTTCGCTTTATGCTTCGTTCTAAATTTTGTGACTTAACACATCGCAACGTGCGTCTTTGGTTTAACGTTTTTACGTTTTGTTTATTTTTCCCCGTTTGACAGGTTCAACATGACGTGCGCGTCATAAATCGACTTAGTTATAACTAAAGAATCTCCGCCGCATTGCGGCGGGTCGCAATGCTAGTTATTATTATTTATCATTTCCCTTTCCCCCCTTTTTAACATTTCATCATCATCATCGTTACCTTCTCACACCTCAATCTCAATCTCCATTGAAGACTAAGAAGAAGAAGGAGAATGCAGTCGATCTTCAACATCCGCTCCGCCTACGGCCTCCCTCTCTGCCTCTCCGGCCTCACTCGCTTCCATCACCTTTCTCTCTCTACACAGTCTCTCTCTCTACTTATCTCTACTTCACAGATACACACTTACACACTTACACACACAGAGTCCTTTTTTTGAGGTTTTTTGACGGTGTAATTTGAAACAGGATTGCAGATCATGATCGGAGACGGAACGAGATGAAGCGAGCGAAAACGGAGAACCGAAACGTGATTCCGGCGGAAGAAATCGACGGTGAGGTAACAGAAATTGAAGTTGTTATGATCAGATCACCAGATCTGATGATGTTTAACCTCGATAATCATGATCATGATGATGATTGTGATCGTGATCATGATCAATCGTCACTTTGTTACTCTGAATCTTGTGCAGCTAAAGCTGCTTAGGAGGAGTTAGCGGTTGCTTTTTAGGGTTTAGATCTGTTGTCATGTTCGTGGAATTCGATCTGTGAAATTGGAATCGAAATCATGATGATGATGATGATGATGATACTTTTGTGTTTATGATCTTGTGATCCATTTGAAAAATTTGTGATGTTGAATTGTCATTTGTCAGTGTCTGCATTGAATTTGTTCTTGCTGCCTTGAACTATGTGTTTCCAAAATATCTTTAAAAAGATAACCAAAATCATTTTCACAAAACAAGTACAAAATATAAAACATGCCCTAAGTCCCGCTAATCCCCCCGCGTCACGACACTTGATTTAGTGGCGTTACTACCCTAAAACATGGTCCCCGCTATTTTACCCCACTCTCTTTTTCTACATACACACAACTCTCTCTATCGCTCTCCTCTTAATCTCTTATCAGGCCGTTGGGCCCTACCTGCACTACCGGTGGCGGTGTTTGGGTTGCGGGTAGGGGGTACCCGGTTACGCCCATTCACCCCTTAGATGGGAGGTGTTCGGTTCAATTGCAAAGAGGGAGTATTTTGTGTAGTTTAGGTTTAGTAGTGAGTAAGGATGGAGTAACATTCGCTATTAAAAAAAACGTAACTCGGAAGAAAAAACAATATTAACACGGCACGAACCTACACAAAGTTAAATGGTTTTGTGTTTAACCTTAAAAGGTTTCATGTCTATAACAGGTCGACACGTTGAACCCTGTTTAGTTTCGTGTCTTAACAAGTTAAATACGTGTTAACCTGTTAAGACACGCTTGTAAATTTAAATAAAAAAATGCATGGGGCTCCTAGTTTTAATTAAAAAAAAAACATCTGGACGTAGAGTTTATATATTTAATAACAGGTCGTGTTCGTGTCTTAACATGTCATTTCGTGTAACCTGTTTATTTCCATGTTCATGTTTGGAAAATCAGACACAATAAGATTCCGTGTCATGTTCGTGCTTATTTGTTTCGAATTCGTGTCTTAACAGGTCGGGTTGACACGATATATCAGCCCTATTTGCAGAAGGCAACTTGAATTCATCAAAGATCAACAAATAAAAAACAATAAATAGTGCTACAAATGAGCTAGTAAGAAGATGCAAAACATCCATCCAAAACCAATAGGAGATAATTGTAGATAACCAGTGACTAAGAAAAGAGATGAAGTATTGACTTCTTCTAGCCCAACAAATGAGTTGGTTTTATTTGATCTCACGGGTTGGCTTCCTCCATGGGTTACCCGATTCGTGTAACTCCGGGCTCGGATATGTTGTTTCATTTTGTATCCCTTATCTTTGCGTCGCGGTGTGTAAGTATACGATACAAACGAGTGTGAGATACAATTCGTTGGTGTTCCGAGATTCATGTTTGAGACATCAACCATATCCGTAAGCATGCCCTTCTTTTCGGTATGATGAATGCAATGCTACATTGTTACATTTAGTTGATTAGAGGTTGGATTGAAGGAGCCAATTTTTAAGCATAATCATTCAAAAAAGTTCATTTGGGATGTGACTCACCCTACAATTTCAATGCATTATTGGGAGGTTAATATCTTTCTTGCAAGTTGCAAATTCTTATTATAGATTGATTGTTAATCGACTTTGGGAGTGTTGGTGGGTCACTAACCACAGAGGGCCAAACCATATAGAGCCCAAAAATATAAAAATGTCCAGCCCGACAGCCAGAATATGGAACTGGCTAGGTCCGAGTGAGTTCTAGTCAGGCGGTCACGATTGGTTGTGTTTTGACGGTTTATTGGTTGGACCGGTTGAGAACAATATATTTCAAATAAATAAAACATGTGTGAATGTAATATGACTTGGTATCAATACATATGCGTTTGTTGGGTGCAAAGAGTCGTGTATTGTTGATCGGTTTGCCTTAAGCATATGTATGACCCATTGGTCTAGCGATTAAGTGGTTAGTCCATCAGACTAAACCTTTGTTAGCGTGTATGTATGTATGTGTTCACAATGCTTATGATGCATTATTGATGAAGCACTCCATTGTTGCCACATCATAAAAACTTGTTATAACACCATTGGGGTGTGCTTCGACTGCATGGTGTCCTTGATACACGAATATGTTCGGTGTTAAAGCGTTTTCTCAAACTAGTGATACTCAAAATTATCATGTTTTGGATAAGTTGGTGACGTCCTGAGCTATCGTATTTTAACTAGGATAATGTCATTCGGAGTTGTCATTACTTCGGCTTACCATACGACGGTTTAATTTGTCATGGTCCAGATGTTCAAATTTGTTGTAGTCCAAATACTATCATTCTAGTTTACTTAGGGGGCATTTGTTTTTTGTGAAAAGTACTTCTGAACCTCTTATGTCTGCCCCACGCAGACCACGCGCAGACGTATGAGACTCCAGACATTTTACCTCTGAAAAAACAAACATCACCTTAGGCTTATATGGTAACGTCAAGATAACACATGTTGTCATACTCCCTAGTGTGTCGAAAAGTCTCTTATTTCCAGTAGTAGCTTATGAGCACAAGATGGATCTTGTCATGGACTCAAATTTGTTACTTTAAAGGGGGAACGAGCCACATCTTTTGCATAGTTAAATACTCCTATATATTTGAAGAAAACAACAAATATATATTAAGTTAGAGTATAAATATGAATATTTTTTATTAACATGAAGGTATATACATATTTTTTGAACGACCAACGAAATAAAATTCCGGCTACCCGAGGTGACCCAATGGCAAAACTCACCATCTCCGCTTTTGGGAAAAACACGCTGCCTGAAGGCTAACTGTGATAAAACTCGGTTGGGATCGGATTTGAACTTGAGACCTATGGGCTCAAACAAAAATCTCCACTTCCTCTCCAATGACAATTAAGTTATAGTTCATTGGCATATAACTATTAGATAACAGAGATACACTATGTAAGGTTTTCAAACCATACACCTCACAGATGGACATCATCACAAGTATAGTTTTAAAAGACTACGAGTTCCCATGTAACACAAAGGAAAAACTTAAATAAGGTCAACATCAAAGACTCTTATTATAAACATTTAAATCTCAAGTTCATATAAGACATCACTAACCATCATATGCCCAATTCAGTAACCATCATATGCCCAATTCATCTTGTTCTCAAAGTCTCCCAATATAACTTCCATTCAGTTACAATCGGGTCGCCGTAAGTCATTTTAAGTCATGGGTAACGAATCCATGATTTCTTGTCGTTCCGTTAATAAAAACCTCGTCGAAACAGTCCATTCAAATATCTTAACGGTAAATTTTGGGATGTTACGCACTAAGATGATGATTTGTATTTTGCTTGTTGCTACCAAAAAAATGAGTATTACAGGATTATCTTAGGTCATCTAATTGTCTGGACACATACAAGAAATAACTAACACTCAAATGTGAAAGTGGCTATTTAGTGTGTGATGTATACAGCGGCGAAGCTTACTACTGAGCGAAAAGTTCGGGGGGTCGGCCGCCCCCTCCCGCCCCCACAAAGCAACGCCCTTGGATGTATGAATTCATTATTATCCGAATGCTTCGAGCTAGAATGAAGAACTGTAATACCTTCAAACGCCTGAAGTTGTCGTACTTCGAGTGTGTTGCTAAAAGCCTAAGAGAGGGTTTATCATGAGTTCCATGTATGACCCATCAAGTGTCAAATAAATTAAGTATATGCAACGTGTTAGTTGACATTTTTAATCTATGCGGTTTGGATAGAAATGTCAAATTAGTCAAAATAGTTTTTTTTTTCTCATTTGTGTCTCTAAGGTTCCAAAGTTTTTGTCATTTTCGTCCATTTCGCTGACTATATCTAAAAATCCTTGTTTTAGTCATGGGTATTTTGGTCGCTTTACATTTATATATTGTTTTTGTTACTTTCATCGGAAACCCTTTTTATATTTATGTTTTCTGATTATTTATTATAATTATAATTATTTTTATTATATATGTAACACATACACCACCATATACCCCCACCCTCATATTCCTCTCCACCACCATTCCCAACCCACCACCACCATCACCTGCCATCACCGTTACCAACCACCCCACCACAATCACTATCTACCACTACTCACCCCACACTCACCTCCACCTCCACCTCCATCAACAACCACCACCATCACCACCTACCACCACTGCAACCACCATCACACCACCAGTGCAACCACTACAACCACCACCACTAGTCACCACCGTCATCACCATATTTGTTTTGTCTAACATACTTATTCCAATTTACTCAAATTTCCAAGAAAACTAGTCGGAATCGTGTGCGGTGGGGACAGTTGAGTTGGGGGTTCTTGTTATCGGTCGAACACCATTGCAAATTTATTTCAGATCGTGTTTGGTGGGGACGATGGAGTTGGGATTTATCTGTTCAGATTTAAAGGGATTGCTAGAGGTGATGACGATGGTGGAGGTGGGTGGGAATTAGGGAGAGGAAGAGAAAGAAGAGAGAAAAAGATAATAGATAGAAGAGTAAACTTCTGTTTTCCTCCCTGTGGTTTAGTCGTTTTAACGGTTTTGTCTCAATCCTTTAAAAATAGTCATTTTACTCCCTGATGTTTCTGTTTTGTCACCAGTTTGCTCCCCGGCTCTTAACTCAGTTAATTCATTCAATAAAGAGAAAGTTGTTGTAACACCCTATTCACGATTTGACCCAAAACGACGCAGCGGAAAATGAACCGTAAAATTTGTTTCTTTTAACTACTCTAACATACTTAAATACCGTTTAGGTCAACCCTTCTAACATAAATACATCATTCATCATTTATTTAATGTAACTATGTTAACAAATGATTACAAACAACGTGACCGCTTTCCCGTACAATCCATGATCTTCAACTTGATCCTCGTTCGCATGTCCATCATGAATATCTGATTAACCTGCGGTCACCATATATAACCAACACGTTAGTACATGGTAACATCATATATAATTTAATACATATACTTAAAAGGCTATATCACATTCTAACTACGTAAGGTATTCCATTGAAACATCCTCTCAATTTTATTTACTCGAGTCCGACATCAATTCCTCAAGAGTCTGGCGTTCCCATACCTGCACTCCATTTATTTCATTCTCAATAGTAACATGGTTAGGAGTATGTAATCTCAAACATATTGAAAACCCACATCTTCACATATACGTATACCAGTGATCTACAATCATTAGATTACAACACGTGTATATGTCACACCCCTTTCTACGGCGGAAGCACGAGGTGTGATCATGAAAGGGTCTCATTGCATACGAAGAGTAAACATGCTACATGCTCGCAAAATAACATCAAATACCATAATTTGAAAACATAAGTTTAGCGTTTATATCGCTAGACAGCATAAAACATTGTCTTAAAAGTTTACAACTTTATTTAAAGTTAAACACAAGCGACATCCACGAGCATAAGCAAGACCACGCGCACATCCATCCTAGTTACCTGAAATACATGTGAGTTTTTGGAAAAACGTCAACATAATGTTGGTGTGAATTCATGCAGTTTTGTATTTCATGTTTGTATACTTTGTATGAAAACATAGTTTGTGAGTAAATCAAGTTTTCATATATAAATCCAGTTTCATGTGTACACCACGTACCCATGTATAATTCAATCTTTTCTTGAGTACCCCACGTACTTCAAGTTATATATCAATCCTCTTGAGTACCCCACATACTTCAAGTTATATATCAATCCTCTTGAGTACCCCACGTACTTCAAGTTATATATCAATTTTAGTATGGTATGAATTTTATGTAAATACAGTATTTCTGTAATTATCATTTTGTTAATGGGTTGCAAAGCCATTAACATGTGGCACGACATAGGAAGTCACCAAACCTAAGGCATTTAATTGGTATATTCTGAGACACAAAAGCACTACTCGATTCTCGCCCTCACCTAGAGTGTGGCTGCCAGGCACCCGTTAGATCTAACCTTTTGTTCTGCGGTCTAAGTATGTACACGATTAATGGTGCTTCTGTACCCTATTCGTGACACTATTTCTCATAACGCATCCTACTTGGTTCTCGTCCTCACCAAGCGCGTTTCTTTTTATCATTTCTCATAACGCGTCCAACTTGGTTCTCGTCCTCACCAAGCGCGTTTCTTATTGTCTTATATTTTGTCACACTTGGTTCTCGTTCTCACCAAGTGTACTACTTGTATTTATATCATACCATTTATAAATATTGTACTTTTGTACATGTATTTCACCCCCGAAGTTATAAAAACTGAAAACAGTTAAAGAGAAAAGGGGGAGCATGAACTCACAACTTTGTGTTCCTAGCGTCGTAAACTCCACCGGATTTGCTTAATTAACGTCGTAACCTATACGTGTTTTCTTAACGTTAGTCACTAGACTTGCGTCGCACAAGTACAGTCACTCTCTTTTGTATATATTCTTGTGTTAAAAATATTCTATATTTTTAACTACGTATCTTACTTATATTATTTTCTCCAAAAATAAATATAAGTCTTTTGTGTTTTGCACTTTGCACCCGAATTATGTATCTTGTATGTTGTATGTGTATTTTTATGTTTATACTCCTCACGAGTATTTAGTGTATTTTTAAGTCTTAATATACTAGCACGTATAACACGTACTACATACACTTAGCACAAAAGTTGGTGATAAAATAATATATATTTTCTCTCAAAAATATACATACTTATATCCATTTTTATTTTTGAAGAAATCCTCATTTCTTATCACCAAAAATTAGGGAAACCTTGGTAATACTCTTAAATACATTTTTAGGGAATAAGTTTCTCAAAAACTTATATTTTTCTAAGTGTCAAAATTTATAAAAATTTTGACAGAGTTTCCCCTAAAAATGGAGGTTTCCCATGTTTTCAAAACATGTGTTTATTTTCTTTTAAATCGTCATCAATCATCAACAACAATTATCAACAATAATCGTCAACAATAATCACTACTTTCTCCATTTCATGAACTTGAATATTTACAAAAATGTGTAGTAACTTACTAGCACATTTAGTAAGTCTCGTTATCTTTAATAATAATTTTAGTTTCTTAAAAACTTTATTTTTAAAGAATATGAAGTCTCACAACTTCTAGTCGAGATTCGCAAAAATATTTCTTTGTTAAAACCTTTGTTACACCAGTGTCTACACACTTTTTGGTTCTAAAAAATGTCTCTATTTCGAGAAAGATCCGGCTTTTTAAACATGATTTCATCATACACTTGGTTATTCAAAAATACCACTTGTAGATCCGTAGATCTACTAATTTTGAACAATATTTCATAAGAAAAATCATTTTTACACAAGTTCATGATTAGTGTGTGGTAGGGTTTCATCATTTAACCCTTTTTACACTTGAACATACTCTATGTCATGTTTCATGAACATGACCAATCCGGGTTAGATGATGATCCGAGCTACCACAACATAGATCGGCACTAAATAGTTACACAAAACAAGTCTTACAAGTTTTACACAACATCATAGCTTTTAACCATCATTTTTAACATTTTAGTAGACTTTTAACACTTCATCTTGTAAGTTCATAGATTTTAACCGACAAAGTTCCTTTTAACCGCCTTAAAATAGTTCGAGAGTGTGATTATAGTAACTTACTACTAGCTCGAGGCTAGGGAAGTTCAAGAGTATAGATGTGGTGGATAAAAGAAGATGGTGAAGGTCCTTCAAGATCCGCTTGCACCGAGCTTCGTTAGTGACCTTCTTACACCCTTGTATATGCTTGGAATGCTTGTATGATGATTGATAATGGTGATGGTGTGGTGGTGGCTTGAGGCCGTAGCCAAGGGAGAGAAAGAGGAGGTGTTTGTGTGTGTTGAAGTGTTGGAAGGAATGAGGGTTATGATCTTTAGGTTGGTTCTTATAACCATGTTAATGTGTTGTCCAAGAGTCCATATGTTTCCTATAGTACCTCCAAATCTCATCAAATCCCATGAATGATCATGGAAGAGATCTTGTAAGATTTAGAAAAATCTTGTGTTGTGGGGGCCCCTAATGGCCGTGAAGGACATGGGGGGGGGGGGGGTTAAGTGTAATTTCCAATTCCTAATTACAAGTACTAGTTAAGTGTGTTATGAAATATATAGTGTGTTAGGGTGTTCGGGGACCCTAACTAGTTTAGCAAAATAAAAACAATGCTTATAGCATTATTTTGGTGTTCCGGGTATTGTCCGGTTGTTCGGTTAGATACCGATTCGTTAAAGTGCTACATTACACTTTTTAGTGTCTTTTAAGTACCTTTCTTGTACCCTTTCAATTCCCAACACTTAGGGAAATATTCTGGATAATAAAACGACATTTCTGCATAATATTTATATGTCTAAATGCTGATTTATTGCTGAATTATATAAATTCTGCACTTAAAGTGCGTTTCGGGTGCTTTTTAGTGCTTATTTTTGGTTTCGTATTGCATATACATTAACCCTTGTATGTACTCTTGGGTTTTAATGCATTCTTGTTGTCGGACCTACACCTAGGCTCCAATTTTATTGTCTGACTGCTTTCTGCAGTTCCGTTGACACGGTGTGTCTTACCGGTGAGTTTACTAGTATTTCTGACGCAACGCTCTCGTTTATGCATAAAGCAATATTTTGTAGTATACAACGTGCATGAATTCACTCATTTAGTATGAAGTCAGATATTGCTGACAATTAAGCACATAATTGCAGTCATTAAGCAATAATTAATGTGTACGGAAATTACCGGTTTGGGCCAGTTGTCACAGTATACACTTTCATATATCTAAGTACATTCATACGTATCCCATTCATATGTACGTACATACAAGTTCACACTACTTACACACGCTACAGATCCATATCTACATACATACATACAAGTCACATTCACTTATTTGTAAGTTGAGTCTTATCTACAATCATATCAACACAAATCAATGCAATTACAAACAAACATAACCGACTAACTTCCAACAAACATGATGAACATTCCATTAACACGATGAACATTCAGCAACATAATGAACATTCCATTAACACGATGAACATTCAGCAACATAATGAACATTCCATTAACACGATGAGACTATCATCTTAATTTACATTAAGGATAGACGAAGTTCATATGAACTTACCTTGGTACTTACCCTTACCCGTAAATTCTTACATGGTTCCCTATATACAACATACCAAACTTCTTTTATAAATAAGAAGTGATTGCGGAAATCACTTACCTTATGCGTTCGTGTTCGTATCCGCTTATTTGTCTCCTCTTGACCCGTTAGCTTTCCATGCTTGAGTCCATGCTAGTGTGGTTCTTATTCTTTCAAGTTGTCATGCCCATAATAATGTTAGTAGTCATGCTCATTCATATTAACATACATTTTCCAACTCTTATCTATATTGACTTTCACTAACACGCATCCGACATGAATTGTCAACCACATTGTTCACTATCTTCGAAATTCAAATTTATAATCATACATAACACATAATTGGTCTAACACATATCCCATGATCTCTCAATTCTAACATTTGTGTCAAAATGCCTAACCATGCTATTAATACTTGGTTGACTTTCAGAAAGTCAACCTTCTAGCATATAATTTCCCACTTTTGAATACGTATTCATGTTGATATGGTAGACCATAATAATGACATCATATTCATTTCATACATAATGTTGTATGACATATACAACTACATGATCACCTAGTTACATACACAATATACACATAATCAATTTACACATACTTATGCTTTCATGAATCTACATTTGACAACCACATTCTATGTTAGTCAACTTAACATAATCATAACATCATCCTTTACTAGTAAGGTCATATGCTATACATTTAGTACACATTCACTTCTTAATCGCAATTAAGTGATTAATAGAACACATGGCAAGCAGCAATCGTTCAAGCACAATGTACAAGCCCCTAATGCATAGTCTTGACCAACACATACATTCAACCCGAATTCTTGTATGAGTTCCATCTAAAGTACATTCCTCAAGTTAGTATACTACTAATTACATCATTATCATGTTTCATTCATATATGTCAATCCATTTCATACAATCTCACATCCTAACTTCACCTAGACATTTCATCAAACACTTGGCGTGCGTACTACTATCTAAGCACAATGTACAACTAATTTATGCATGATCTTCCAAGTTCATACATAATTCATCAAATGCAACTAGAATAAACTAAATTACATACCATACTCAACCTATCTAGCAATAGTCCATTACATACAACATACACATTGATGATTCAAGCAAGGATTTGACATGGGTGAAACACCTATGTCATCATTGTCACACCCCAACCGATGGCGGAATCATCGGGGCATGGCACTGAGCGAAACAGATTGTCCAGAAGTTTCCATAACAACTATCATTACCATTCAATTTAAATAATACGTCCCATACCGTATCTCAAACAGTTAAATAGTCATTACAGGCAAACGTCAAGACAAATATTCTGTTCCGACAACTCAGATTTAAACATAACGAATTTATTTGTTGGTTTCTAGGACTCAAATTCTTAGCTTCAATTTCATCACAGCGCAAAGAGCATACAAGCAACCTATGCACCTGTCACATACGTTAAAATAAAGTCAATACATAAAATGTAAATGTGAGCATACAAGTTTGATAATAGCATATAGAGTTCGTTTACGCATAACCAGCACGTACACATAGTGAAATGAAGCACGTTAGTTATCGATATAGATCCATCGATACCAATGACTGCGGGTTGACTGCCCGAGGCAGTTCACAATACATGATTACCACTGTAATCCATGCAAGTAAAAGATCCTTAACAACCCCCGTGTGAACGGGTGCTGAGTCCAAACTATAGTACTATCGTTGCTAAGGCAGGTAGACAACATTCCATGTGTAAACATAACAAACAAGCATTCATGAGCCACGTATAACATGCATTAATGGTCAGCGTTCAAATAGTTTGAGTAGTGTGATAATTGTAGTTTGAATATTCGTAACGTATGTAACTGTCACACCCCAACCGATGGCGGAATCATCGGGGCATGGCACTGAGCGAAACAGATTGTCCAGAAGTTTCCATAACAACTATCATTACCATTCGATTTAAACAACACGTCCCATACCGTATCTCAAATAGTTAAACAATTATTATAGACAAACATCAAGACAAATATTCTGTTCCGACAACTCAGATTTAAACATAACTAATTTATTTGTTGGTTTCTAGGACTCCTTCCCTAGCCTCAATTTCATCACCAGCAAGCTAAGCACAGAAACAACCTAAGCACCTGTCACATACGTCAAAATAAAGTCAATACATATAATGTAAAGGTGAGCATACAAGTTTGATAATAGCATATAGGGTTCGAATTCGTTTACGCATAACCAGCACGTACACATAGAGAAATGAAGCACGTTAGTTATCGACATAGATCCGTCGATACCAATGACTGCGGGTTGACTGCCCGAGGCAGTTCGCAATACATGATTACCACCGTAATCCATGCAAGTAAAAGATCCTTAACAACCCCCGTGTGAACGGGTGCTGAGTCCAAACTATAGTACTATCGTTGCTAAGGCAGGTAGACATCATTCCATGTGTAAACATAACAAACAAGCATTCATGAGCCACGTATAACATGCATTAATGGTTAGCGTTCAAATAGTTTGAGTAGTGTGATAATTGTAGCTTGAATATTCGTAACGTATGTCACACCCAAAAGTGCTAAAAGCAAAAAGGGATCGAGTATACTCACAGCGATTGTTGGATTGAAAGGAGCGCTTAGCGAGTACGGTTAGCCTGAATAGAGTCGATAGCGTAACGATAAGTGACACGGAAAACAGTATAGATGGTCGTGTGGGTTAGTTATTCGTGCGGATTAGTCATCCGTGCGGATTGGCAATCCGTGCGGATTAGTAATCCGTGCGAATGGTAATCCGTCCGGATTAGCCTCTCGTGCGGATTAGTTATTCGTGCGGATTAGTCATCCGTGCGGATTGGCAATCCGTCCGGATTAGCCTCTCGTGCGGATTAGTTATTCGTGCGGGCAAGTAATCCGTGCGGATCAGTAATTCATCCGGATTAGTCATCCGTGCGGATAACATGTTCGTGCGGATAACTATTCGAGTGGATTGTTTCTTCCTAAGCTATGGATGTGTTTGTGTATGATGGCTTGTGCTTTGAAGTTTTCGTTGTAGCATTTAGAAAACATTTAAGTATCTCTACCCTTCAGGCCGGTCGCGCGGACGACAGTCCGTCCGGATGGTCGTCCGTGAGAACAACGACCTTAGGAGTGAGTCACTTAGTGAAGTTGGTGAGATCCGTCCGTATAACAGTTCGTGCGGACAACGACCATTCGTCCGGATAGTCTGTCCGTGCGGACAGTTGATCCGTGCGGATGATCATGCTTGAAAAATTGTTTAGGGTCTTAGTATCTCATGATCCGAAGAGTAATCCATTTAGAGCGTTGTCCGTGCGGATTATTCGTTCATCGATACTCAAACCTTGTTTGGTTGTGGGTCCCAAGTGTAGTTCGTCCGGATGACAACCCGTCCGGATAGTCAATCCGTGCGGACAGATTGTCCATGCGGATAAAATCTCCGTGCGGATAACATCTCCGTGCGGATAGCTTCTTGTTCTAGTTATTCCGTTCGTCTACCCTTGGTCGCCTTTGTCGTTCTATCGAGACGTCCTGATTACGTGGCAACCATTTGGAACTGCATTCTTACCTGTATGACTAAGCCGGCCAGGAATCACCCTAGCTTGACCGGTCAGCGGCTCAGAATGGTCATTCCGGTTTAACCCGAAATCAGATGTCTTGTAGGTAGAATCCGGATCTAGGACTAGTGCATCACTAATATTGAGTAGAAGATTAGTACTGACCCTATTCCAACCGTTTTTGAGGGTAAAAGAAGAGGAAAACTTGTGTTTGTTTCTTTCAACTCTTTTATCCTTTAGAAAAGTTCAGATTTAGGTGAAGTTGTTGTGAAATCTGGTGGAAATCGTTCAGATCTGAGTTATTCTTGGTGGAATGAGGTCACACTTGAAGTTCATGAGAACTTCATGATGACGTCATCCGAGAATACCTCAAATCTTGATGATTTCATGGTTAAAAGTTGAGACTTGAAAGATAGAAGGGTGTAGAAGTGTGTATAGATCAAGAATGTACAAGATTTGGGGCGAGATCTTACCTGGATTGAGAGAAATCGAAGAAAATGTGAAGAATGCGTGCAGGTCGGACGTCACTTGCCAAAAATGGAAAGTTTGGAGAGTGACTCGGGTATTTATAGGAAGCCAAAAGGGGAAAGGGTCGTCCGTGCGGATTGCACGTCGCCCGGATGGGTTATCCGTGCGGATGGCCTGTCCGCGCGGATGGGCTATCCGTGCGGATTGACTGTCCGTGCGGATGACGCCTGAATGGTGCGTTCGGTGCGACGATCTTTTGACGTTTCGATTTCGATTGCGAGCGGTTCGATAGGGTTTCCTAGTCAAATTACTTTGAGTCCCAACTACTTCGTATATCACATGGTTCGATTCGGAATTCGGGTTCGAGTTCGATTACCTTCGAGTTAGATTTCGAGTTCGATTGAGTTCGCTTGATTACCACAACGTAACGTAAAATAAACACGCACAGGTAACACGTAAGGCACACACACACGTATATGTAGTAAGTAAAATACACCGTTCGAGTGGCGATTCGATGTCGATTCGATTAACATAGCTTGATTATTAGTTGATTAACTTTATCGCATTGTTACTGCCTATAATTCACAGTCGTAGGTCGATTGAATTACGATTAACACGATTCGATTATTGCAATGTACGACACTTACTCCACGCAATATAAATAAAATAAAAACCTTTCTACCAGTCAAGTTGCGCGAAATCGGTCGTTGACTTTGACCTTGACTTTGACTTTCACTTGCGAAAACACGGGGTGTTACAGTAACACCCAAAAGTGCTTAAAGCAAAAAGGGATCGAGTATACTCACAGCGATTATGGATTGAAGGGAGCGCTTAGCGAGTATGGTTAGCCTGAATAGATTCGATAGTATAACGATAAGGAAACGAAAATAAGTGAAAATGGGTCGAATGGTAGTTCGATCGGATGGTAATCCGATCGGACAGTAATCCGTGCGGATGGTGATCCGTTCGGGTGGTCATTCGTGCGGATGGCAATCCGTTCGGATGACGATTCGAGTGGATTGTTTTTTCCTATGCTAAGGATGTGCTTGTGTATGATGGCTTGTCCTTTGAAGTTTTCGTTGTAGCATTTTGAGAACAATTAAGTATCTCTATCTTTCAAGTCGATCGATCGGATGACCCACCGTGCTTATGGCAATTCGTTCGAATGGTAATTCGTTCGAATGGTCATCCGGTCGATTGGTAACTTGAGGATGAGGTCACTCACTGAAAACAAGTTCATTACATACGTGTCATTCGATCGAATAGCAATTCGATCGAATGTCAATTCGTGCTATGAACATGTTGAAAAATTTGTTAAGTCTTTTAAAGTCTTAGTATCTCATGATCCGAAGAGTAATCCTTTCAAAGGGTCGCTCGATCGGATTGCAATTCGTTCAATACCCAAACTTTAATTAAGATTGTTTTAAAAGTGGACCCAAGTGTAATCCGTTCGAGTGGCAATTCGTTCGGGTCGCCAATCCGGTCGAATGGTAATCCGGTCGAATGGCAATCCGTTCCGATTGTCCTGTTCGTTCTACACTTGGTCGTTTTGAAGGTTTGTCGTTATGTCGAGTCACTTTGACAACGTGTTAGCCAACAGAACTCTTCGCTCGACCCAGTTGACCAACCTGACCAGGAATCACCCTAGTCCTGCCTAGGGGTGAGCAAAAACCGAACCGAAAACCGAAACCGCACCAAAAACCGTAAAAACCGAAACCGCAAAACCGCAACCGACACAAAAACCGCAAAAACCGAAACCGCAAAAACCGAAACCGCAAAGGTATGGTGCGGTTCGGTTTTAGCTTTAAAAACCGCACCAAAAAACCGAAACCGCACCGCAAAATTATTATATATATATATATATATATATTATAATATACTTAAAGATTTAAATATAAAATTCCCTATATATTATATAATCTGTGTTTGTTAAAAAAAAAGTACAGACTTGACTTTGTTAAGTTAACTATCGTCTGCTCCCTCTAAAAAAAAAATGATGTTAACCTACTAGTTACAAGCCCATTAAATTTGCACTCCAAACAGCCCAACTTTCAACCCAATAACCTTTTGATAAAAAAGAAACCTACGTACCTTTCCCTTCATTTCCCTAATTTAACATCCAGCCGACAATCTTTTCTTCATCTAGTGCGATCATCTTCAGCCGGTGCGATCATCTTCAGCTGGTGCGATCATCTTCATCTGGTACGTATGTGTTGGTTCATGTTTGAGCTAGGTTCATGTTTTTGGTTCTTGTTTCATCGCTTGTATGTGATTTTTGATTTCTAAGTACAAGACTTTCTAGTATAATCGCTTGTATGTGATTTTTGGTTCATGTTTTTGGTTTTGGTTCTTGTGTACTGTTTCATCGCTTGTATGTGTTATAGCTAGGTTCATGTTTTTGGTTCTTTTTTCATCGCTTGTATATGAAACACATAAGTTATGTCTATACATTTATGAGTTATCATCAAATGTGACAGCCCCTGTTGTTGCTTATCGATAAGTTTCATCTCAATGTATGGCTTTTGTTTGATTTTAGTTCTTTTATGTTTTCAGAATGGCTACTAATGAAACTGTAATTGATGTGGATGATCAAAATGATGATGAGGTTGAAGTACCCGGAGAAGAAAATAAGCCAAAGTTGAAGTCCGTTGTTTGGCAACATTTTCCGTATAAGAAAGGCGCTAAATCGACAAAATGCAAGCATTGTAAAAAGGTTTTAGCTTGTGGCACTAGACTTAATGGTACCTCCGGATTACTCAATCATCTAAGAAATACTTGTGTAAGATCACCCCTTTATAAAGCAAAAAAGAATAATCCAAAAAATCAGTCAACCTTAAACTTCAAGCCAAAAGATACGCAGGGGGTGGGTCATTGACTAAGCATTCATTTAGCCAGGAGAAGTGTAGACTAGGCCTCGCTAAAATGTGCATTAAAGACAATAGACCTTTTAGTATTGTCGATGATGAAGGATTTAAGGAGTACTCGTGGGAATTGAATCCCGAGTTTATTATGCCATCTAGATGGACGGTTGCTAGAGATTGTATAACTGTTTTTGAACAAGAAGCAGAAAAGGTCAAACATTTGTTGAAAGGCCAAACAGTGTGCCTCACTTAACACCGAAACTGCGGAAGCTTTGATTTGTGCACAAGATTGGATAAGGTGTACAAGGGTTGATCTTGAGCTCGGATGTTCTATGAAGAATAAAGACATAGATGAGTTTAATAAGAAGATGGCGGGTTTAAAAATTGGTAAGGTTTTCTTTACATGTGTGAGTTTATATTTCAAATACCTACTAACATATATTTTTTTTTTTCTATCTAGGAAACACTAATGGCAAATGATAGTTGGAAACATTGAAAGTTGGAAAGATTGAAAGTTGGAAACAAGAATGAGTTGGGAACAATATTACGTTTTTATTTGGATACGACTATGTGATTAAGCTTTCACCGTTTCACATAGCAACTATTATTCTAGACATGTTTCTAGTACAAACTCTTGTTTTGATTGATGTCCTCTAGCCCATACATATGCTCTTCACATTGCTCTTGCAAAAATTATATTCTAATTACCATCAAGTATTAGATGTATTCCAGTATTAAAACCGAGAGTTTTTTTTAGATGTATTCAAGTATTGCTGAGAGTTTTTTTTTAGATGTATTCAACTATTAAAACCGAAACCGCACCGAAACCGAACCGCAACCGCAAATAAACCGCAAAAACCGTACCGCAAAAAAACCGCAACATGTGGTTTTAAAAAAATAAAAACCGCACCTCGCGGTATGAGTTGCGGTTTTATGCTAAAACCGCACCAAACCGCACCATGCTCACCCCTGCCGGTTACCGGCTCGAGACGGTTGTTCTTGACTAGCCCGAAATCGGTAGTCTCGCGAGTGGAATCTAGATCTGAGTCGGCACAACACTAAGGGAGAGTAGGAGGCTAGGTCAGAACCTGATTCTACCGTTTTTGAGTGTTTTAAGTGTAAAAAGTGTCGAAAGAAAGTTAGAACCATCTCTCGATCCTTTTTCTCCACACTTGCGTCGAGATCCTTACAAGATCTTAATGGAAATCGGTTAGATCTAAGTTGTTCTCAGGGGATTGAGGTCAGACATGAAGTTCTTGAAGAACCCGTGATGACGTCACCCTAGAACACCCAAAATCTAGTGATTTCACGGTTAAAAATTAAGATTTAAAGGGTAGAAAGGTGTAGGAGTGCTTGTAGATCAAGAAAGTACAAGATTTAGGGCGAGATCTTACCTGGATTGAGAGAAATCTGAGGAAAGGTTGAGTTAAGTGTGCTGGTCGAACAGGAATTTCCAAAAGTGGAAAGAATGACAATGACAGGGGTATTTATAGGATGCCAAAAGAGGAAAAGGGCTGTTCGGTCGAATGGCATATCGCCTGGTGACTGTCCGGTCGAATGGCGATTCGTTCGGATTGCACCTGTCACCCTTCCTCAAGTGGCTATCCAGTCGGATTGCTATTCGTTCGGATGGTAATCCGGTCGAGTGGCAATCCGGACGGATGGCGCTTGGTTCAAGATTTTGATGCGACGAGTTTCGGTGTTTCGATTCAGATTGCGAGCGGTTTGATTTGATAGGGTTCCCTAGTCAAATTACTTTCAGTCCCAACTACTTCGTAATTTGCATAGTCTATTTTCCACTATCTATCCTGGTTCGATCGTGGATTGAGTTCGAGTTCGATTACATTCGAGTTAGGTTTCGAGTTCGCTTGAGTTCGCTTGATTACCACAACATAACATAAATAAGCATGCACAGGTAACACGTAAGGCACACACACACACGTATAGTCAATAAATAAAATACATGATTCGAGTTGCGGTTCGATGTCGATTCGATTAACATAGCTTGATTGTTACTTTGATTAACTTTATCGCATTGTTACTGCCTATAGTTCACAGTCGTAATTCGATTGAATATCGTTTAACATGATTCGATTATTGCAAGTAACAACACTTACTCCACGTAATATAAATAAAATAGAAACATTTCTACAAGTCAAGTTGCGCGAAATCGGTCGTTGACTTTGACCTTGACTTTGACTTTGACTTGTGAAAACACGGGGTGTTACAATCATCTTCACCATGGAAGTGGGTTTCACTTCTAATCATCAAATTACTCAAAATCCTTCACAACACAAGTTCTATTTGGTGATTCTAATATACAATCATGCTTAATTTCATATCAATTCACGGATTAATCATAACCCACTTCATACAACTTCACCAAAAGACAAATTGTAACGTACCTTATGATTAGCAAGTAGAGGTGATCAAGGATTGATGTACATGCACAAGATCAACCCTCAATTCTTCCCTTAAATTGCTGAATTTCTTCTTAGGTTTTTAGTGGGTGTTCTTCCCCCTTTTCTCCATACACATCGACACATACATACACACATCCCTTAAAAATGCAGAATTTTTATAAGGTTTGGCTCACTTGCTACATTTGGTCCCTCTACTTGGGATTTTTGATCAATTGTAACCAATTTCATTCCTTACTTGTTTTACTAAGTATTTTAACTAGGTTAAATAGCCTAGTTTATTTATTTCATGATATATCATATGGAAACATATGGCGAATGTAAACATTTGAGTTTTGGGGCGTTACAGTTGTGCGATGGGGAGCAATCTGGTGACAAAACAGAAACATCAGGGAGTAAACTGGCTATTTTAAAAGGATTGAGGCAAAACCGTTACAACGACCAAACCACAGGGAGCAATACGAAAGTTTACTCTAGATAGAAATTAGAGTGAAAAGGGAAGTGAGGGTGTTGGGTGAGTTTTAAAATGTAAAAAAAGGTGATTAAAAAGTAAAAAAAAAAAAGCAAAACAAAACAAATTGGTAAATGACCAAAATGGCCATGACTTAGGGTATGTTTGGCATGAAGCTTTTAGGAGCTTCTAGCTTTAAGCTTTTAAGAAAAAGCTCCTACTCAATAAAAAGTCTTGTTTGGTTGAAGGAGCTTTAAGCTTTTAGGTTAGGAGCTTGAAACTTTTGGTTGAACGATACTACTAGTAGCGTTTAGAAGGAGCTACAAGCTTTTAGGAAAAAAAAAATGACTATTTTAACCTCTAAAAATAGGAAACTTTTTAATGCATCAACTTTCTAAATTTTTAGTTATGTCCATTTTGGTCATTTTATATATTTTATTAAAAGCTCCAGCTACTCTACCAAACATCAAATATATCTAAAAAGCTACAGCTACTAACTACCAGCTACAGCTACCAGCTTCCAGCTTCCAGCTAGCAGTCACCAGCTACTTTTGCCAAACATACCCTTAATGGCAATTAAGGGGCTCCTTGTTTAGGTTTTAATGATGCTTTTAATGGTTCAGAGTCCAGACCTATTATTGGTTCAAAACTTAATGATTCAGACATCTTACTGGTTCAGCAATTACCAATTCAGAAGTTGCCAAACAGCTCCTAAGTCATATACAAATTATTACTCATCTTATACTAAGGGGCTGTTTGACAACATCTAAATGGTTAAGTGCTGAACCAGTAAAAGGTCTGAACCATTAAGTGCTGAACCAGTAAGAGTTCTGAACCATTAAGAGCTTGTATAATGCTTAACCGTTCAAAGGCAAATGTCTGACCAATTCAGATTAGAGGTCTTAACCATTCAGACTTTGTATAAATCTTAACCATTCAGAGTCAAATGTCTGAACCATTCAGACATCTGCTCGTGAAACAAACAGTTTGAACCATTAAGTGCTGAACCAGTAAGAGGTCTGAACCATTAAGAGCCTCATTAAGAGGTAAACAAACAGCCCCTAAATATCCTTATTAATAATGTGCTTGCCGTTTACACTTTATTCTTATGTAATATTTCTAACTTCAACATACATCATAATATGCATACAAACAACGTTATTATCATGAACTAAAACTTTAAGAAATATTAATCATTAATCATAGACCAATATTTAAACTTGAGTTAATTACGTTTTTCGTCCTGTGGTTTGTTCAAAATCACTATTTTAGTCCATTAGTTTAAAAATTACCAAAACAGTCCTTGTGTTTTCACTTTCATAACTATCATAGTCAACCCTCACTAATGTCATCCAGTTATTCTGTTAGTTTATTTGAAATTACCATAATGCCCTTGTTATTAAAATTAAAATAAATAAAGAGTTAGTTACGTTTTTCGTCCCAGTGGTTTGTTAAAAATAATCATTACCGTCCATTAGTTTTAGAAATTGCCAAAACAGTACCCAAACTTTCACAACTTCCACCTTCAACTCACTAACAATGGCGGTTAACAGCTTCATTTATCTACTATCATTTACTCTACTCTTCACTCTCTCTGTTTTCTCAAATCCAGCCGGAATATCACCTGCTCCGACTCCACACCCTCTCCACTTCATCCATTTTCAACATCTCCCACCACCACCACCACCACACACACACATACCTGAACGATGATCACCTCTACCACCCATTATGCCCACCAACGTCATCAAACTACCACCCATCCCTACCCCTACACCCCATGGCCATTCTCTTCAAGCAAATCATCGGCCGACTCCTTTTCTACCGATGAATCATCGGCCAACTCCTTTTTTACCGATGAATTATACCAATTCCGACCACTACACAAGCCACCACCCATACTTTATCTCCACCACTCAAGTTTTTTCAGGCATGTCTCTAGTTTTCCTACTGATGTCGATTGTGACGGGGAGCATTAGATGGCTGAATCTGAAGAAACGAGTACAGTATAAAGTAAAGTGAAGGATATTGGTACTGTTTTACAATTTTTAGCACTAATAGACTGTAATGGTCATTTTTAACAAACCACAAGGACGAAAAACATAACTAACTTTTTATTTATTTTAATTTTAATAAGAGAGACATTATGGTCATTTCAAACAAACTAACATAATAACTGGATGACGTTACTGTAGATGGACTGTAATAGTTATGAAAGTGAAACCATATAAACTGTTTTGACAATTTTCAAACTAATGAAATAAAATAACAATTTTTGACGACGAAAAACGTAATTAACTCTTCTTTAAACTTGTAAACTTTACTCTCATATATCTTTTTTTTTAAAGGAAACTCTCATATATCTTTTAACTAGGTTTTTACCCGGGATTGCTTCCCGGGCTCGGGAAAGTTATTTAGATTAATTAATTACTATTTGTTTGTAATACGACCACATTACATCAACCATCTCATTCAATTCAACAACAATGACTTCAAATCACCGGATTAGATCATGAACTCATATTAGAGGACAAACAAAACCACAACAGGACCATATGAATAATATAATTTCCACTTTTACATCAATGCACTTACATGATAGGGTGATTTGGGATTTTCAAAAAAATCTTTGTTTTTGTACCTCTTTTACAAAATAAGATGTTGACCAAAATTGAAACAGATGTTAACCAAAAGTCAATAAGATATTGACAAATAGTCAAACAGATGTTGAGCTTAAATAGATGTTTGGTTTAAGGCAAAACATCTGTTTATGGCCAAACATCTGTTTAAGGTCAAACATTTATTTAAGTCCAAATATCTGATATAGAATAAGAACATCTGTTTAAGGCAAAACATCTGTTTAAGGTCAAACATGTGTTTAAGATCAAACAACTGTTTAAGTCGAAACATCTGATACAAAAGGCCAAACATCTGTTTAAGCCTTAACAGATGTTTAACTTGTTAACATCTGTTTAAGGCAAAACAGTTTAAGCCTTAAAAGACCAAACAGTTTTAACCCAACAGTGGTTTTAAACCACCATTTTAACCAAACAGCGGTTTCGACCACAGTTTTCTGAACAGTAGTTCCAAACATCTGTGGACATCAATTTGTTGACCAAAGTCAACAGATTTATCAACCACTGTTTTATTTTCGAGTTCGCTTGAGTTCGCTTGATTACCACAACATAACATAAATAAACATGCACAGGTAACACGTAAGGCACACACACACATATAGTCAATTAATAAAATACATGATTCGAGTTGCGGTTCGATGTCGATTCGATTAACATAGCTTGATTGTTACTTTGATTAACTTTATCGCATTGTTACTGCCTATAGTTCACAGTCGTAATTCGATTGAATATCGTTTAACATGATTCGATTATTGCAAGTAATAACACTTACTCCACGTAATATAAATAAAATAGAAACATTTCTACAAGTCAAGTTGCGCGAAATCGGTCGTTGACTTTGACCTTGACTTTGACTTTGACTTGTGAAAACACGGGGTGTTACAATCATCTTCACCATGGAAGTGGGTTTCACTTCTAATCATCAAATTACTCAAAATCCTTCACAACACAAGTTCTATTTGGTGATTCTAATATACAATCATGCTTAATTTCATATCAATTCACGGATTAATCATAACCCACTTCATACAACTTCACCAAAAGACAAATTGTAACGTACCTTATGATTAGCAAGTAGAGGTGATCAAGGATTGATGTACATGCACAAGATCAACCCTCAATTCTTCCCTTAAATTGCTGAATTTCTTCTTAGGTTTTTAGTGGGTGTTCTTCCCCCTTTTCTCCATACACATCGACACATACATACACACATCCCTTAAAAATGCAGAATTTTTATAAGGTTTGGCTCACTTGCTACATTTGGTCCCTCTACTTGGGATTTTTGATCAATTGTAACCAATTTCATTCCTTACTTTTTTTACTAAGTATTTTAACTAGGTTAAATAGCCTAGTTTATTTATTTCATGATATATCATATGGAAACATATGGCGAATGTAAACATTTGAGTTTTGGGGCGTTACAGTTGTGCGATGGGGAGCAATCTGGTGACAAAACAGAAACATCAGGGAGTAAACTGGCTATTTTAAAAGGATTGAGGCAAAACCGTTACAACGACCAAACCACAGGGAGCAATACGAAAGTTTACTCTAGATAGAAATTAGAGTGAAAAGGGAGTGAGGGGTGTTGGGTGAGTTTTAAAATGTAAAAAAAGGTGATTAAAAAGTAAAAAAAAAAAAAGCAAAACAAAACAAATTGGTAAATGACCAAAATGGCCATGACTTAGGGTATGTTTGGCATGAAGCTTTTAGGAGCTTCTAGCTTTAAGCTTTTAAGAAAAAGCTCCTACTCAATAAAAAGTCTTGTTTGGTTGAAGGAGCTTTAAGCTTTTAGGTTAGGAGCTTGAAACTTTTGGTTGAACGATACTACTAGTAGCGTTTAGAAGGAGCTACAAGCTTTTAGGAAAAAAAATGACTATTTTAACCTCTAAAAATAGGAAACTTTTTAATGCATCAACTTTCTAAATTTTTAGTTATGTCCATTTTGGTCATTTTATATATTTTATTAAAAGCTCCAGCTACTCTACCAAACATCAAATATATCTAAAAAGCTACATCTACTAACTACCAGCTACAGCTACCAGCTTCCAGCTTCCAGCTAGCAGTCACCAGCTACTTTTGCCAAACATACCCTTAATGGCAATTAAGGGGCTCCTTGTTTAGGTTTTAATGATGCTTTTAATGGTTCAGAGTCCAGACCTATTATTGGTTCAAAACTTAATGATTCAGACATCTTACTGGTTCAGCAATTACCAATTCAGAAGTTGCCAAACAGCTCCTAAGTCATATACAAATTATTACTCATCTTATACTAAGGGGCTGTTTGACAACATCTAAATGGTTAAGTGCTGAACCAGTAAAAGGTCTGAACCATTAAGTGCTGAACCAGTAAGAGTTCTGAACCATTAAGAGCTTGTATAATGCTTAACCGTTCAAAGGCAAATGTCTGACCAATTCAGATTAGAGGTCTTAACCATTCAGACTTTGTATAAATCTTAACCATTCAGAGTCAAATGTCTGAACCATTCAGACATCTGCTCGTGAAACAAACAGTTTGAACCATTAAGTGCTGAACCAGTAAGAGGTCTGAACCATTAAGAGCCTCATTAAGAGGTAAACAAACAGCCCCTAAATATCCTTATTAATAATGTGCTTGCCGTTTACACTTTATTCTTATGTAATATTTCTAACTTCAACATACATCATAATATGCATACAAACAACGTTATTATCATGAACTAAAACTTTAAGAAATATTAATCATTAATCATAGACCAATATTTAAACTTGAGTTAATTACGTTTTTCGTCCTGTGGTTTGTTCAAAATCACTATTTTAGTCCATTAGTTTAAAAATTACCAAAACAGTCCTTGTGTTTTCACTTTCATAACTATCATAGTCAACCCTCACTAATGTCATCCAGTTATTCTGTTAGTTTATTTGAAATTACCATAATGCCCTTGTTATTAAAATTAAAATAAATAAAGAGTTAGTTACGTTTTTCGTCCCAGTGGTTTGTTAAAAATAATCATTACCGTCCATTAGTTTTAGAAATTGCCAAAACAGTACCCAAACTTTCACAACTTCCACCTTCAACTCACTAACAATGGCGGTTAACAGCTTCATTTATCTACTATCATTTACTCTACTCTTCACTCTCTCTGTTTTCTCAAATCCAGCCGGAATATCACCTGCTCCGACTCCACACCCTCTCAACTTCATCCATTTTCAACATCTCCCACCACCACCACCACCACACACACACATACCTGAACGATGATCACCTCTACCACCCATTATGCCCACCAACGTCATCAAACTACCACCCATCCCTACCCCCACACCCCATGGCCATTCTCTTCAAGCAAATCATCGGCCGACTCCTTTTCTACCGATGAATCATCGGCCAACTCCTTTTCTACCGATGAATTATACCAATTCCGACCACTACACAAGCCACCACCCATACTTTATCTCCACCACTCAAGTTTTTTCAGGCATGTCTCAAGTTTTCCTACTGATGTCGATTGTGACGGGGAGCATTAGATGGCTGAATCTGAAGAAACGAGTACAGTATAAAGTAAAGTGAAGGATATTGGTACTGTTTTACAATTTTTAGCACTAATAGACTGTAATGGTCATTTTTAACAAACCACAAGGACGAAAAACATAACTAACTTTTTATTTATTTTAATTTTAATAAGAGAGACATTATGGTCATTTCAAACAAACTAACATAATAACTGGATGACGTTACTGTAGATGGACTGTAATAGTTACGAAAGTGAAACCATATAAACTGTTTTGACAATTTTCAAACTAATGAAATAAAATAACAATTTTTGACGACGAAAAACGTAATTAACTCTTCTTTAAAATTGTAAACTTTACTCTCATATATCTTTTTTTTTTAAGGAAACTCTCATATATCTTTTAACTAGGTTTTTACCCGGGATTGCTTCCCGGGCTCGGGAAAGTTATTTAGATTAATTAATTACTATTTGTTTGTAATACGACCACATTACATCAACCATCTCATTCAATTCAACAACAATGACGTCAAATCACCGGATTAGATCATGAACTCATATTAGAGGACAAACAAAACCACAACAGGACCATATGAATAATATAATTTCCACTTTTACATCAATGCACTTACATGATAGGGTGATTTGGGATTTTCAAAAAAATCTTTGTTTTTGTACCTCTTTTACAAAATAAGATGTTGACCAAAATTGAAACAGATGTTAACCAAAAGTCAATAAGATATTGACAAATAGTCAAACAGATGTTGAGCTTAAACAGATGTTTGGTTTAAGGCAAAACATCTGTTTATGGCCAAACATCTGTTTAAGGTCAAACATTTATTTAAGTCCAAATATCTGATATAGAATAAGAACATCTGTTTAAGGCAAAACATCTGTTTAAGGTCAAACATGTGTTTAAGATCAAACAACTGTTTAAGTCGAAACATCTGATACAAAAGGCCAAACATCTGTTTAAGCCTTAACAGTTGTTTAACTTGTTAACATCTGTTTAAGGCAAAACAGTTTAAGCCTTAAAAGACCAAACAGTTTTAACCCAACAGTGGTTTTAAAGCACCATTTTAACCAAACAGCGGTTTCGACCACAGTTTTCTGAACAGTAGTTCCAAACATCTGTGGACATCAATCTGTTGACCAAAGTCAACAGATTTATCAACCACTGTTTTATTTTCAAACATCTGTTCCCAATAACAGAGCTTTGATCATTTAAACATACATTTGCCAATATTACAAGCTTTTACACTCTCAAACCTAAATATTTATAAAAAGTACAAGTGTTAAACAGCATACAAAGTTCATCCATCTGTTGACCCAATTCAACAGATGTATCAACCACTGTTTAATTTTGAAACACCTGTTCTCAATAACAAAGCTTTGATCATTTAAACCGACCTTTGCCAATATTACAAGAATTTACACTCTCAAACATCGATATTCATTTACTTAATTTTAATAACAAACATTATTAATAATTTTAACACAACTAATTATATAAAAGATACAATTGTCAAAACAGATAATAGCATTCAATAAAATACAGGATCCTAATTCCTAATCTATTGGTGAAACAGTAGTTTCGATAAGTAAAGCTCCTTTCGGACCATTGTAGTTGTCAACATGTTGGAGGTATTTCAGAAGTTCGTTGGTGAGATCAACTTCAATCATATCCCCCCAGATGCTTGTTATCAACTGTCACGGCCCATGACCCGGTTTGACCCGTTTCAAGAGCCGCGGGACAGAAATACTGCGGTATTTAATTAATTGAGTTTGACAGCGGAAGTTTCCATCAGGATCTTTTAAAATGTAAATATTTCCCGATTATTTTATTTCACAACGCGGGATAAAACCCAGTAATTTACAATCATTTGATTTCACAAAGAAATCTTTTATTTTACAAAACATGTTTCTTTATTTTATACTGAGCCACTTTCTTTGAGCTTCTAGTGCGATATGGCACTTTTTCCTGATTCATAATAGGTCACCTGAAACATGTTTGAAAAAGGTTTTGTCAGCGGGAAATACTGAGTGAATCATTCTATTTTGCATAATGATGCATAATTATAAATTACAGCATAAGAGCGATTACAATGGCTTCTATCTTATTTTTATCTGGCATTCTGTCACAATGGTGACATGTCACAATGGTGACGATGGTCATACCACTATTTAGATCAATGAACCTAAATAGTGACGATTATCGCTGTAGGTCAATGAACCCAACAGTGATTATCCCGAGTAGGTCAATGAACCTAACTGGGAGAAATTAGTAATGTGCACAATACCCCACTAACCAGTAATTCAAGATATCCACGACTTAGTCCCTGTAATTATAATCTTGAAAATAATTTGGAGTATTGTAAAATATTTGATAGAAAGATAATGACTCACAAACTGTGAGAAAAGTTTTATAAAGCAATTTGATAAAGAAAGAGAATGACTCACATTGCAGATTTATACGGGCAAAGCCTAGCCTACTGATTAGCCTTTTTAACCTAAATTTAATAACAAGCACACAATTTTGGGGTCAGTAATCAATCCAGCATTTACGATAACTCACGAGATCAAATTCTCACTACAAACGACAAAGTGCAATACTTCATCCATCGAATTAACGATGATCCGTTGAATTAACAACGAATGACAAAGTATAATACTTTATCCATCGAATTAACGATGATCCGTCAAACTAATGACGAACGATAAAGTATAACCCTAATGTGGGCGGCACTTAATCATTCATTGGATATATTGATCGTCGGAAAATGAATCGTAGCAGCGATTGTGCTAATACCCTGTTTCGTAGCAGCACCCCCCCTCTAATTAGTGTTTTGTGTGTTTAGTGGACTGTTTCGGTGATATCTCAGTCTACGTAACTCCGATTTACGTCGTTTCAGCGCTCCAATTCAAGTCCCAACCGCCTCTATTTATACTGAAAATTTTACCCCGTCGCGTAGCGCGACTGCCTACCCCTTAGTCGTCGCGCTACGCGACTGCCAACCTATTTTTCATAGGGTAGCCACGTGTAGGAGTAGGCTTGCTGAGTTGACGGATTTCTTAAATTCGATTTCTACAGCTCACAATTTGGATAATCGTCAATAGGGTTTAACCCCCCTTGAGTTTTAGGGGCCCTAATCCTGATTCTGAAAATTTTAGGGTTTGTTCAGAATCACTTGGGTGTCTCAATTAGGGTTTCCTATTGGTCTAATTATTTTAATAATTATGACTTTTGATGAGAGTTGTTACATTCTCCCCACCTTAAAAAAAATCTCGTCCTCGAGATTTACTGGAATAATTGAGGATACTTTTGCTTCAAATTCCAGTTTCCAAGTGTATTAAGGTCCTATCTTTGAATCCCACTTTACTTGAACTAACACTTATTGGTTTACCTTTATATCTTGCAAAGGTACTACCAGTGATTCATTTGATGAATATTTCTTGAGATTGGATACATGAAATACATCATGTACTCCAACTAACTTTCTTGGTAGTTTGTAAATGATAAGCAACTAATCCTATATGTTGGATTACTGAAAATGGTCCTACATACCTTGGACTTAACTTTCCTTTCTTACTCCTTACCAAGGAGATACTTCCAATTATATTTTGTCTCCAACTCGAACTCCAACGGCTTTTATCTTTTATCTGCATAATCCTTATGACTATCTCTTGCCGTTTTCAGCTTTTCCTTTGTGATACTAAATATCACAGTCGTAGTCACTTAGGATTTTCATCCATCTCCTTTGCCTCATGTTTAATTCTTTCTGCCCAAATATATACCTTAAATTCTTATAATCCATATAGATAGTACCCTTACTTCTATACAGATAATGTCTTAAGGCAAAAATTATGGTTCCTAATTCTAATTCATGAGTGGTATAGTTCCTTCGTTCTTTTTCAATTACCTTGATGCATATGTAATTACCTTTTTGCATTGTATTAACACATATCCAAATCCTAGCTTTGAAACTTTACCATATACTTTAAAATCTTCTGTTCCTTCTGGTAAGGTTAGGATTGTAGTATTGGTTAACTTAGTTAATGGTACAGTTATCTTGGAAAAATCCTTAATAAACTGTCTATAATACTAAACCTACAAAATTCCTAATTTCCATTGCTGATTGCAGAATCTTCCATTTGGTAATTACTGCTATCTTAGCAAAATCTTAGTGAATACCTTCATGATTCACCATATGACCTAAAATTGCACTTCTAGCAGCCAAAATTCATTCTTCGGAAATTTGGCGTACAGCTTTTCTTTTCTTAACAAAGTTAAGAGTGTATGCAATTGCTGACAATATTCTTCTTGATTTTTGAAATAAATAAGTATATCGTCATTTGAAGACATTTACCAATTTATCCAAATATAGTTTACAGATCCTATTTATCATGTCCATGAATGCTGCAGGTGCATTCTTTAATTCGAAGGGCAGGACTGTAAACTAGTAATGACCATTCCTAGTTCTGAAAACATATTGATAATATCCAGAACATAAGTTGATCTTAGAAAACTATCTATCTTCCTGAAATTGATCGAATAGATCCTTAATTCTAAGTAATGAGTATTGATTCTTAATTATAACCTTATTCAATTTCCTATAATCAATACGTATTCTTATCGAACCTTACTTTTTCTTAACAATCAATATTGTGCTAACCGATAAGGTTCCTTGGCTTATCGGTAAAATTCCTGGAATTTAGATTAATCTTAAATTCTATCTTTATATCTGGTGGTAATCCAGGTAAATCTTCTGGAAATACATCTAGTTATTCTGAAACTACAGAAATTTCCTTAAATTCTGTATCTTTAGTATTAATGATTACTAAAATCATATATACTATTTCTTGCTTTCATTCATAATTAGCAATTTCCATTACTGATATGAACTTCATAGGCTTACATGGTTTATCTCCTGTAATCATAATTACTTCTCCGATGGTTGATTGGATTTCTAAGAAATTCTGATCACAGATAATGATCACAATATCAAATTCAACTAATTTCATAGATAATAGGATTGCAGAAAACTTATAACTTATTTCTATGTTCTGCATAACCTTATTAATTTTAACTAATTCCACATCTGCCGTTTCTTTGTAGAAACTTATCTAATGCTGGTTAACGGTAAGTTAAGAGTTTGGCAGAGTAAAGTATTTATAAAACTTTGGTTTGCACCAGAGTCAAATAATACTTTTATGTAAACGTTGTAAGCTTAAGAACATACCGGCTATCACATCTGGAATTATCTCGGCTTCATGAGTAGTCAGCTGAAAAGCTCTCGCATTCCTTTTTGTTCCTTCTGCTGGTTTGGCTTGATTGTTAAATGGTTTATTCAGTTTTGGACAATCTGGCCTAAGATGTCCAGTTTCTCTACAGTTGTAGCAAACTGAAAATTTCTTCCTCCTACAATCTTCTTCTTGATGCCCTGGAATCTTGCAAAAATTGCAATATCATTTGCATCTTCCAAAATGCTTCCTTTTGCAAAAATTGCAAAATGGACTAGTAGAAGATTGCCCATTCCATCCTTTCTTGAAATTGTTATGGTTACCTGAACTGAATTCTTGGGTAATCTTTTGGGCTACTTCCTTCCTTCTATTTTCTTCTCTTATCCGTACTAACTCGTCAGTCATAGTATTGGCTAATTCTACTGCATCATCAATTGTGCGAGGTTTCGCAGCTTTGACAATATTACGGATCTCGGAAATCAATCCCCAAATATAACGAGAAATAAGTACCGGCTCTGGCGAAGCCAGGGTTGGTACCACTCGAGCATATTCGAAGAATGTCGTAGTATACCCTCGACAATCTACATCCATCATCCGGTGGGTTAGAAATTTATTTGCCATTTGATCTTTTTCATATTCAGGACAGAATTTTCTTTCTACAAGACTCTTAAATTCTTCCCAGTTTATAGCATACGCCATCCTTCTTCCTTTTGCTTGTAACATAGTATTCCACCATTCTAGCGCCACTTCTTTGAAAAGATTTGATGCATACATGACCTGATCATCCTGATCACATTTACTTATGGCAATTACTGCATCGGTTTTCTCTAACCAACGCAGTGCTGCAGTCGCTCCTTCATTGCCTGCAAACTCAGTGGGTTTACAAGCAAGAAATTCTTTGTAAGTGCAACCAGGCGTTGCAACTTTCCTTTTCTTAGGAAGCGGAGCTTGCCGTGGTTCATTATCATGATTAACATGATTACCGCCTCCATTTATGCTATTACTGAAATTATCTTCAGAAATGCGTTTACTAGGAACAACTTGTTGCGGTTCGATTGGATTTTTAACAGCAGCAATGATTGCTGGAATAGCATTGGCTATCCCTTGAGTAACTAACTCTGGAATAGCGTTGGCTATCCCTTGAGCAACGATATTTTCTATATCTTGCCTAGTCACATATTGATCCCCCTGTTGTTGCTCAGATTGATTAATCTCATTAACTGGTTCATTATTAGCGTTTTCCATCTGATATCTACTTTATAGATACATAATTAGTATAAAAGAAATAATCCAATGTTACAATTAATTGCACATAATCAAATAAACGAATATACAAACAAAAGTTGTAACTTTCTAAAATTTCCTTATATCTTGTTTCTATATACACCCGTTTTATTATTTATTTTACACAAACTGATTTTACTATTATACAATCATAGTTTCATAATCCCCTATCTTTTGTCAGGTGATGTTCTAGTAACGGCGTTCCTTCTCATCGTATTTCCAAGAGATCTGTCCCAAAATTTCTTGGATCCTATTCCCAGCATCCATTTTGTCAAAATGATGGAGTTCAGTCCTATTCTCGTTACTTATTGGTAATTTTGGTAAAGGTTCTGGGTTGTATTTAGGAAAAAGCCTATAAGGATGGTTTTGTAACAGTATTTCATTATCCAACCATTCGTCTATATTCCAGTGATTAGAAGAGTTTGGAATAGATGGTTCTAAGTTCATAAAATTATTTTCATTAACAGGCTCAATAGTATCATCGGTTGCCATTATAAAATCTAGTTCTTCTTGAGATGGTAGTCCCTCCATTTGCCTAGAACTTTCCCCAATTTCCATTTTCTTAGGTTTTTCAAGAGGTAAAGTATTGAATTCTATAGGTTCTTCTATATCTGGTATATACCTATTGAAATCTCTAGAAACTTCTATTCTTACTGGATAGAGATTTAAATTCTGAAGAGCTTCCGACAGATCACTTATGCTGTTTTAGCAACATACACAATTACTAAGTCATAACAAAATTTTATAGAACAACTTGTTGAATAGTATTTCATACTACCAAAACAACTAAAAATTAAAACATACTAGGTTTTATTTGTAATTTATTTATAAATTTTCTTAACTGTAGATAATAAAAATACTAAACTTTAAATCAGAATATTTAAAGATTTATATTTACTATTACAATAGTTAACATATAAAAATCCATATACTAAATAAATATGATGACTTAATTTATATATTAACTAGTCATTATCATGGTGGATATTAATTAATACTGCCTTGTTTAAGCATAGGTGATCAGTCCATGCCTAATTAAGGCTAGGTTATCCAATATCTGCTTTTGATAATAACCCTAGTATTTAAAAAAAATAATCTTAATACTACTACTATCAATATATTATTATTAATAATAAAATTATTAATAATAAATAATTAAACAAAAATTTTAAATAAGAGTATACCTCAAACATAAAAATATAATTTCTTTACCACAATATATTAATACTATATTTATAAATTAGGTAATTCCATATATAATCAAGTAAATTTATATATAATGTTTTTCGATTACTGATGATAGAGCAATAATATTACAATATTGTTAACATATAAAAATCTGCCCATATTATTAAAAATTAGTCAGATAATAAACATATACTCACAAAATAGCAATTAATAAAAATTATTAAGTATTTTCTAAATGCTTAATTGGCTTAAATCAGTGGCTCGATAAGTGGCTCTGATACCACCTTTTTCTGTCACGGCCCATGACCCGGTTTGACCCGTTTCAAGAGCCGCGGGACAGAAATACTGCGGTATTTAATTAATTGAGTTTGACAGCGGAAGTTTCCATCAGGATCTTTTAAAATGTAAATATTTCCCGATTATTTTATTTCACAACGCGGGATAAAACCCAGTAATTTACAATCATTTGATTTCACAAAGAAATCTTTTATTTTACAAAACATGTTTCTTTATTTTATACTGAGCCACTTTCTTTGAGCTTCTAGTGCGATATGGCACTTTTTCCTGATTCATAATAGGTCACCTGAAACATGTTTGAAAAAGGTTTTGTCAGCGGGAAATACTGAGTGAATCATTCTATTTTGCATAATGATGCATAATTATAAATTACAGCATAAGAGCGATTACAATGGCTTCTATCTTATTTTTATCTGGCATTCTGTCACAATGGTGACATGTCACAATGGTGACGATGGTCATACCACTATTTAGATCAATGAACCTAAATAGTGACGATTATCGCTGTAGGTCAATGAACCCAACAGTGATTATCCCGAGTAGGTCAATGAACCTAACTGGGAGAAATTAGTAATGTGCACAATACCCCACTAACCAGTAATTCAAGATATCCACGACTTAGTCCCTGTAATTATAATCTTGAAAATAATTTGGAGTATTGTAAAATATTTGATAGAAAGATAATGACTCACAAACTGTGAGAAAAGTTTTATAAAGCAATTTGATAAAGAAAGAGAATGACTCACATTGCAGATTTATACGGGCAAAGCCTAGCCTACTGATTAGCCTTTTTAACCTAAATTTAATAACAAGCACACAATTTTGGGGTCAGTAATCAATCCAGCATTTACGATAACTCACGAGATCAAATTCTCACTACAAACGACAAAGTGCAATACTTCATCCATCGAATTAACGATGATCCGTTGAATTAACAACGAATGACAAAGTATAATACTTTATCCATCGAATTAACGATGATCCGTCAAACTAATGACGAACGATAAAGTATAACCCTAATGTGGGCGGCACTTAATCATTCATTGGATATATTGATCGTCGGAAAATGAATCGTAGCAGCGATTGTGCTAATACCCTGTTTCGTAGCAGCACCCCCCCTCTAATTAGTGTTTTGTGTGTTTAGTGGACTGTTTCGGTGATATCTCAGTCTACGTAACTCCGATTTACGTCGTTTCAGCGCTCCAATTCAAGTCCCAACCGCCTCTATTTATACTGAAAATTTTACCCCGTCGCGTAGCGCGACTGCCTACCCCTTAGTCGTCGCGCTACGCGACTGCCAACCTATTTTTCATAGGGTAGCCACGTGTAGGAGTAGGCTTGCTGAGTTGACGGATTTCTTAAATTCGATTTCTACAGCTCACAATTTGGATAATCGTCAATAGGGTTTAACCCCCCTTGAGTTTTAGGGGCCCTAATCCTGATTCTGAAAATTTTAGGGTTTGTTCAGAATCACTTGGGTGTCTCAATTAGGGTTTCCTATTGGTCTAATTATTTTAATAATTATGACTTTTGATGAGAGTTGTTACATCAACCACTTGTTGTCTTCAATTATATTAGTACTTCGGCGTGCATCTACGTAACCAACTACACGAGGATTATTGAAAACAAACATCTTCTTCCAGCCTTCTTCTTCATATCTGAGCAAATCAGCAGTTAGCTCAGCAGACTTTCCAATAACAATCAAATGCAACCTCTTTGCAATGGTCAAAAAATGCCCTTGGCAAGGATTGACTACAATACTCTCAGGAAAGTGAAGCATTCTGAAAGTCTCACTAACAACATCAAAACAAACGATGTTCCTCTCACCTAGTGGATACCAATAATTTGAAACCATAAAATATATGGTTTTATCAGCATAAACTCCTGTAGACCATGAATAACGACTTGAACTATAATTGTTTACGATACTAAAATTTATTGTTGTCCATGACTCACGACGTCGTGAGTAAACACGAGCAGCAGTTACATTACGGTAACATCTGATGTTCAGCACTTTGAGATCATTGAACTGATCAAAATAAATTCCACCGGTATCAGAGTTTCAATGATGATTATAATTAATGTAGTCATCACACAAAACCTTATACTGCCTGATAGTTGGATTCCAAAGAATCAACTGACAGCAAATCCCTTCATTGGAAACTAACAACAACCCATTAAATGAAGATAGAATACGTAAGAAGCTAGAGTGGACATTGTTAGGAAAACTTAAGGTTTTACTACTAACAACATCCAACTTACCACCAACTACGTTGTCAATGACAATTGACGTGTCTTTAAAGGGTAATAGTTTCTTTTGTACTGAATCTCCACTTCGGAGAGCATGCATCATCTGAAATGCATGACTTGACAATTCCCTATAAAAATTCTTGGAAAGACACTTGAAACGGCAAATATCTTCTGCAGAAAGCCTTGTGAAAATCTCGTCAAGAATCACTTGAAACCCAAATTTTTCCATCCTGCAAAGAGCCTTGTGAAAATCTCGTCAACAAAATTTTTGAAGATGATTGAGTAGATAGATGAAAATGGTAATGATCAAAACCTCTGCCAAATCTATTTTATATACCCAATGAAGAAGGCTATGACTAAATACATCGTCAGACGAAAGAATATCATGCGACACTTATTAGGATTTTAATGCATTTACACGGGAAAAATATAAAATTAAACACGTTATTATAATTACAATTAACCTATTCATTTACCTATAAGACGCCTTTAGCATAAGACAGAAGTGATCTCTTAATGTGCATTAATTGCAAAGTATATATCCCAAGGCATTTTGAATTTGAAATTACCGGCAATTTCAAAACCACTGCTATGGTATATGTTTGCCAAAGGAAATATCTGCTAAGTTATACTTTCTTGGCTATGGGCAGTAGTTTGCTGATCTGATTTGAACTATAATTGTCATGATGAGTTTTCTAATAGAAACAGAGTATGAGTTAAAAAATTTCTGCAAATAATAATTATTTTAACATGTTCTCAACAGATAATTCAAACACATAAGTAAACCCTTCTTGAATGTATAGCAATAAACATTTAAAATCGTATTAGTAGCAAGATAGGATTTAAATTAACATAGATTAAACAATATAAAGTTCATCAATAGGAATGTACATACCAGTTGCTGAAGAAAAAAATAATAAAACCTCAGGTGATTGAAGTGTAGAAGATGGAGGAAAAGAAAATTGAAACCCTAGAAAATGACTGGGGAGAAGTGATTTTTGAAAGAAGAGATGATAGATGTTTGATGTGTAATGATGATGAAGAAATACTGACGGTTGTGCTTTTAACAAAAGTAGTTTGACTTTGGTCAAACAGACTTTGGTCAAACAGCGTTTTAACATTCCTCAAACAGTGTTTTATCTATTATAATTAGCTTTTAACATAATGTCACACCCCGATTTCCACGTGTCACCGGTGGGCCCGGTGGGGGAGTATCGTGACGTCATGGTTGGTAACGTAATAGTCAAACAACACAATAATCAATATGCACAGCGGAAGCAAATTTAAAATATAATACAACCGAATTTAATTATTGTAATATCAAGTATCACAACGTTCGATTGTTTATCCACAGAACGGATCGAAATAAAATAGAAACAATGGTTCAACAGACTTCAGGCATCCTAAGCTTGCGAGACTTTTTATTGATGCTAAGGAGACAATCCAGCCAATTTCGTTTAGTACCTGCATTCAGTCTTTTTGGGAAAATACGTCAGTTTACACTGGTAAATACATTCAACTGACTCATTTTGGAAAAATGATTGAAAATTGGTTTGGATGCACATGGCATAAACATTTTTATAACTTGGGAGAATTATTTAATATTATAATCTTGTCAACGAATTACATGTTACTTGTGCGTTCAGTAGCCCGGATCTTGTCCGGGTTAAAGATCAATAGACACACCACAATATTGAGTTATACACTGACAGGTGTACGCCTACACCCCGTGCTCAGGTCGTGGCCATCTCGTAAGATGATGCCAAGGATATCCGGGACATGGTCATTAACCCCCCAAAGGCTTTAAGTATCAAGACTGTTTAAACGAGCCGATCAAATTTATTCAACTACCCACTCAACGGTGGAGAATTTGATGCTCGATCAAGCGGTATGCTATATACCGTAACCCAAGCCCGTATAGGGAAAATAAGTTAAAAGTATTTACCTGAGTAATGTATAATTCACAATAAGCAAAATGCACGTAGCTTTTACTGGTTCTCCTAATCTGGAACGAAGGTTTAATATAACCTATTAGAATCCTAACTGGTCTTTAATTAAGCTTAAGCTTAGACCGGCTAGTTTCAGAGATACGGTTCGTACGCACGATTAAGCGAAGACCGGATAGAATGTGATTTAGACCCGACAAGTTCAGAGACTTGTTTAATATGGGTCCTTCATGCACATTCTGGATTTTGAGATTAAACTGATAAGGTTTGACCCGTTTCGGCTAATTTATGTAAACTTGTTACATAAACCGAACCGAACGCGTAATAAGCGTAACGGGTATCCGTAAGAGCCATATACAGGTTTCCTAAGTTAATATGCTTCAAATATGTTGTGACATCAGTAAGATGTCTTCCATTATGCCCGAAACGTGTTTAAACACAAACTAGGCCCCGTAGGGGTAGTTTGGTCATTTAAAAGTTTATAAAAGAGTTTAAATGTTTAACTGAGTTACAGGTCTGATATACCCAGCAAAAGTACTTAGTTTACTGCTTTATAGCAGTAAGGTATTTTAGAAATGTGAAATTTATCAATTATAACCAAACTATGCCCCGTAGGGGTATTTTGGTAATTTCACATAAGCCGAAAAGCTCAAAACTGAAGTCTGAGATAACCAACTTTTGCTTACTGTTAAAATGTTATAATTTGACTAAAATATCAGTAGGTATCACCCTTGTATGTTTAAAAATAGTATTAGTACATACTATGCGCTAAAACGCTAAATAAGGCGATTACGAGCCGTTTACGGGTTCAATACCTAAAGCTGATATTTTTATTATTCCAGAAGGTCTAAAATAATTTATTTATCATAACTAATCAGTGGCAAAAGTTTTGGAGTCGTTTAGATATGTTAAACTCATTTTTATGGCCCGTAAGGGCAAAACCGACAATTACCGAATTAAGCCTACGACTATGAGTTATGCTCAGCCTAAAATTAATTAAAAATCTTTAAAAATCCCAAAATAATATATTACATCAGTGGGTAAAAGATTTGATATCAAAAAGTATGTTTAAGTAGGCTATACGCTAATTGCGCCATTTTATTAACATAAAGCATTCATTTAGCGATAACGAGCATAACTCTTAATCTACAATTCAAATTAATGTCAAACTTTGCATACACTTTTATATATCAGTAATTAAAGTTTCTACTCTTTTACATTTTCATAAATCACGTTTTAAGGTAATAAGGGCATAACGGTCAACATATGAACAATTAACGGAAACACGCATATTAATTGGATAACTAATGAACCAAGGTGTATAATCATAGAGGGTTGTTCTAACATGTAACCTAATCCAATTAAAGCTCTGAGGCATTTCTAAAACATGCCTAAACGGGTCAGAACTGAAAGTCAAAGTGAAAGTCAAACTATATGACTTTCGGTTCCGAACCGGGTCTAAACAGGAAATTGTCGGGTTGAACATGTTTAAACATGTTCTTACACTTATTACTAAGTTATAACAATGATCAAACAGGTTGTATATGGTCTATAATGTTAATTATGCATAAATGACATTTTAAGCTTCCTGTTGACTTTTTCTAAACTAGTTTGACCCGACTTTTGACCTGGTTAGAGTGGTGATCAGGGGAAACCCTTTTGAGGTTTTATTACCCACATAAATACCAACATATAACTACTTTTAATTCGAGATATGACTGAGCCATTATTGACCAATCTCGAAGTCAAACCGTAATTATGACGGTTTGACTTTTAGCTAATTAACTAAGCTAAAACTAATTAAAGAAGGACTAGCAGACTTACAAGAGTCCTATGCACGAAATATGATCACTTGAGGCTGCTTGATAGCTCCAGAAATGATCCAACAATGCAGGAGAAGGTGTGGGAATGTTTGTAACTAAAGAGGCTTTATATAGTGATCCAAGACACCATAAAAGCTTGACATCTTAGTCTAGCACCCATCCACAACTGATTAACACTTGTCCTAGTGCTTAGGGGGTGCCTAGGGGTCGTCCACATGTGAGAAAAACCGGCAAGAATGGTCACAATCGCGCATAACAGGCTGCAGAAGGTTTTCTGGTTGCTGGGTACTGCTTGCGCACCGTAACAATTATTTGTTGCGGTGCGCAACAAATCATCAGGGACCAAAATGTTGGCTTTTCAATGATTTGAAGGGGCAACTGAGTATAAACGATTCTTGGCCGTGTTTTATCAATATGGGGCCTCAAATTTGGGTCATGTATAGTATGCACCACCATGTTATGTTGTGTGAAAAGTCTTGGAGTCTTTAGAAAGTACCGAAAACTAAGGATTACCATTCTTTTCTTCGTGAGATCCTATCATGCATTTCCAATTCATTATTGTCAACCCATTTCTGGATTTTAGACATAATAGATGTTTAATATGTATAAACACTTGGGTCTTGGGATTTATAAATGAGGTGTTCAGAGGTAAAAATTTACATGACGCCACTTTTCAATCCTGCCAAAACATCTTTATTTTATCAAGGTTTACAACGCGTTTTATCTTTCAGGACACGTGTCGTTATTCCAATGCACACGAATTTTCGAGGTGTTACACATAAGTAGCTTGACTTCGGTCAAACAGGGTTTTAACATTGCTCACAATGATTACAACCTAGTAAAAACTTCTTTGTAAACAACATTACTTATTTGTTGGTTTTCCAACAGCGTCGAATATTAGTATTTTAACACCTTCTCTGGTCTTGACCCTTGATAATGCAACATACAACTGACCATGAGTGAAGACAGGATCTTTCAAATAAAGACCAACCTTTGATAACGTTTGTCCTTGACACTTGTTAATTGTCATAGCAAAACAAACTGATAAAGGAAATTGTCTTTGTTGAAATTGAAAAGGTATTTTTTGTCAAACGGGATCATATTAATCCTTAGAATAAAAACTCTCGTGCCAATGTTCCTACCAGATATAACTTGAGCTTCTATAACTCGTTTACCAAGAAAAGTAATTTGAAGCCATGAATTTAGAATTAATAACGCAAACTACAGTTAAGTCAAACAGCTGATGGAAATCTTTTAAGCACTGCTAGTGATTAAAACACTGATGGTACTTAACCAATAATAGTGAACTACAGATTTTTAACAACTGCTGCTGCAGTAAACAGTAGATACAGAAGCAGGGATTAAGGATTAAGTGTTAAGGAAGAGCAGTGGTTAACATCTGCTGATATCACCCCAAAACTTATAAAATATGTTGAAAAAAAGTAATATTTATGTTTAGAGAAAAATGCAATTTGCGTCCCTGTGATATGTGTGAAACATCAACTTGTGCCCCTAAATTCATTTTTTGGTTTTTTGAGCCCTTGATCTTATAAATTCATAACAGTTTGAGTCCCTCCCTCACACTTCCCTATGTTGACTGTTTGACAATTGTGAAATATCCTTTAATTACCCTAAAGACCGATCACACTTCTCAAAAATATCTGAAAATCTCTACTCCGAACACCAATCATCATCTTCATCTTCATTGAATCTCCTCACCAACCATTTGTTGTTATAACAATCCAAGGTAAAATCACATACCTAAAACATGATCGACACTATGGTTTACCCTCTGTTCTTGTTAGATGCTTGTGTAACCCTATGTAAGTTGATGTTTGATGATATCTCATTTTCACCACTGTATGAAAGTAACAGCTTTTGTGTGAAAATATTGTTTGATTACTGTGGGAAATATTGTTTGATTATTGTGGGTTTTTGGCTCGGGTATCAAAACAGAGGTTTGGGTTTTGGTTATTATAAAGGTTTGTTTGTGATGTTTTTGGTTTTATCTGTTTATTAATACTGGTTTTTTGGTTTTTGGCGTTAATCTAAGATTGTTTTTGTGTTATAGTTTGTTTGAAATGTTTAAAATATACAATCGATTAAAACAGGGACAGGTTTCTTAAGTATCTGCTGTTAATGTTGAAATCTGAGTTTCTTAAGTCTCTGCTGTTCATGTTGAAATTTGGGTATGGTTGTTGTTTTGTTTCTCATATAAAGTTGGTTAAAGACTATATGTTCTGGGTTCATCGTATTGGTCATTTGAATGTGTTTTCTTCATTTCAGATCAACTGTGTTTTGGGTTCCTCATCTTGGGTTCATCATATATGTATACTTATATGCATTATGAAAGTACTGTATCAGCCGTCTTACTATGGATATTTTTATTGTACATAATGGCTGCGGATGTAAAGATACGCAAAACACCAACTACGAAAACATTGGCGAGAATACTTGACAACCTCCAAGAAGTTAGTGCGATGCACATAAGGAAGTGATTGATCAGAACGATCAATTACTAAAACATAAGCTGTTTGGTGCATATGAATGAATATAACCCCAGTGGCAGATATGAAAATACCAAGCTTGGGAATTTCAAGGAAAATCGAAGAGCTACACCAAAAAGGGGGTTATCAGCTACATTCCGAAGTGCACCATTCACTCCTTGAGTTTTCATTATAAAGAAATTTGAAAACTCGTTGTATGTTACAATGTTTTGTTTTCGAGTCTGTAAGTTCTGTCAAGTCTACCAAGTTGGATATCCTTCTATGTTTCTAGGTATGACGTTTTGTGTCCGTTATGTATGTTTAACATAATGCAAGTGTGCATTTATGTTGGCTTTAATTGTAATAATGAATTTAACATGAATTTAAAATGAATAAAGCAAAATACTGTTAAGTGAAACTACTGTTAAGCGAAACTACTGTTATGTGAAACTACTGTTAAGTGAAACAGCTGATGAAAAACTTGTAAGCACTGCTAGTGATTAAAACACTAAGGGTACTTAACAACTGATAGTGAACTACTAATGGTTAACAACTGCTGATGTAGTAGTCAGTGGATAGAGAATCGTGATTAAGGATTAAGTGATGCTACTTAACAACTGATACATGAGTTAAGGATTAAGTGATGCTACTTAACAACTGATACATGAGTTAAGAAGTTATAATTTCACTTACTATGTAAATTTCGTTGAGATGAATTAGCTGCCGTAGAAGATGAACGTGAATTCTTTGACATCTCAATATTTATTTAACAATATAGATAATAATATGCAAAGAAAGATCATAGTCATTATAATATTAGAACATAACAGTATAATAAGCAGATAAGTTTTCAGGAATTCAAAACCACACAATGAGTCCAAAACATAACCCACCAAACACCCAAAAGCAACAAAACGAAAACCATAAGTTCAACATGGCAACAGCATATGAAATCAACACGTAAATGTATCTGAAAATACTGAAAAAACTATTTTTCAATCTTTGGAATCAAAAGCGTCGAAACACCAACATCTTCATCCTGACACAGTTCATCACTGATGCGGCGCTTTGTTGAGGAGCAACCTAATGCATCATCCACATCGAACACTTCAAGAATTTTACGTTTTGTTTCATCTGAAGAGGGATTCTTAGTGCCTACCAGTGGTTGGGATAAAGGGGTAACATTGTCACCACAGCATGACATCTCATCCTGATATAAAAAGACAACAAGTACTAACGTTTCAAAAAATTTAGTACAAATAAACAAATTCTCATATTACCTTCATAAGGTCAACAGGAGTAGACAAACTGCAGGAATCTGGAACATCCAACGATTCGGACTGCTCATGCTTTAAGTACATAATACACAATAACATAAAATACACACAATGGTATAAATCTATTTCAAAAAGATATAACTATAAAATTAAAAGATTCACATAATGAAGATTTAAACCTGGTTAAGATTGAATTTGGCGGAAAGCGCAGCAAGGATCTCATCATCGTTAGTGGCCATTGAAATACCATAGTTTTCAACCTGATGCTCAATGTTATAGTCTTTAACACTTATGATGAAAGCATACCTCTTTCCAATCAATGTGTCAAAGATCTCAGGATATGGGTTCGGTATGTCTCCAGAATTAACAACCTATGATTTTATCAAAATTAATATAAATTACAATAAGCAGAATGATTCCATAATTGAGAACATAGAATTTTATAAAAATTAATTTTAAGTTATATTAACTACATGGCCAAACAACTGAATGCATGTATTTGTTACCTGATCTTGGATTGTAAGTAACTCTTTTGCAGATTTGTTAAGAATCTTGTAAGCTTCGAAATCAAACAGTGTCAAAGACACAGTACCGGAAGAGTCTTGCACCCTAATAGGTATCTTGAACCTATCAAAGTTAAAAACAAATGAAAACATTAGTATTACTAATATGAACCGTTCATATTAGTATTTAGTATAAGGAAATAAAAAACTGTAATCTCAAACCGCGGAATAGAATAGATGTCGACTCCTCCACATTTATCATTTGTACAAACCAACGATTTTGCATGATCAACATCAAATGAACCATCCGCGTTTTCTTTCGTTACAAATCTTTCCTCCACACCTGACTTACAGTGGTTACAACCATTGTAATACCAAAGTTTATCAGTGCATATAGCTGTGATTGTGGCAAGAATCAAAACCTTCTTTGTCTATCAATATCAAACAAAAATAATAACACTTAGAAAAGAGTATAAAAAAACTCAGCATGTAGAGTACTTATAAGAAAATACACACCGTTGATATCGTTCCAAGGAAACCAATAAACATGAAATCAGGGTTACTAAGAAACTCATCTTCAACACTTGAGATAACATTTGAACCAACATGCTCATTTGATGAAGATGAAGTTGAAATTTTCTCTACATACCTAAACAGATTCATGCGATCAAATTAAAACGTAAAAATTAAATGTAAGTACAAAATAATAATATTCAATGTTTATATGCATATTACTAACTATACCTCTTCCTAAAAGAGGATATCTCTTCAATGTCAATGTCAGTGTCAATAAAAAGTCTGCTCAGCTCAAACCCATTTGCAACTCCACGCTTGCCTGAATTTAAAAATAAAAACAAATGTAGATCAATATAAATACTGTCAAATTTAAAATGTATAAATAAATACAACGTTTAAATTACTAAAGATAAAAAAAAAATTAAACTAATTAAGTTTAAATTGTACCTTTGTAAAGGTTGACCATACCAAAATGACAAAGGATAACAACATATTTCTCTCTTTTCTTATCATTCATGTAAGCAAACATGTCAATAGCAAAACCATCCCACAAAGTAACCGGACACTTTTGGCCTCTAAAAATATTAACATAAAACATAATAACATCAAGCAACCTTATAATGGTTTAAACGTCAAAATGCAACAACTTAATAAAAAGAACGCACTCAAGATCTTCAAGTCTAAGATTAAGTCTCTTGCCCTTGCTCCCATCCTTCTTTGACGTATCCTCTAGATTGAAACATACATCCACATAACCAATCCAATCTATAAACAAAAATATATTGTTAAAAGAAAACAGCATTAAGAAGTGATAACAATAAAAAAAAACAATAAGACAAAACAATAGATATATATCATGTAGTGATTTACATACCAATAACTGTATTTACTTCAATTTTATTTTTAACAACATCCTTGAGGTTAACGAAATTAAAACGGTATTTCGGTCCATACCAGTCAAGGCATTTCTCAACAGAAGTATAGAAATACAGTGATATTTTGTCATTTCTCTTTGTATACTTAGCAGAGGACTTATTAGTAGCAAGAGAAGGTTTGGTGATAAGAAGACATTCATCCAACTGAAGGAAGTCTTTGAATTTTCCAAGCATTTTATGCAAACAGCTGGCTTGTATCATAGTTCCCTAAGAATATGAAACATCCGATTAAATAAAAAAGGTGTTATACTAATTTGGATATTCATATGTCCAAAAAAATGATAAGGCAACTGTATACGGTACCATCTCATCCATGAAGATCATATCAAGACGATATATTTCATTTTTGTTATCATTCATCATCTTCTTCGAAATGCTAACAATCTTAACTCTAATCGAATAGTTGTTTGAGAATGTATTAAGATCGTTAAGCATGGTAACCTTTGCAACCTCCATTTGAAGACTGTACATAAAAAAAAGAATCTTGTAAATAATAAGTATTGCTAAACGTAATATGCTAATAATACAATAAGCATGGATGTTCTTAAAAAAAATATCAAGGTTGGAATTCAAGGTTACCGATTATCCAATAAAATTTTTAACTGAATGCAGTGGCAAATGTAATTTCAAAGGTAGGGAGTGTATATCCCTATATGCTGCTTTATTAAAATAATAAAATATTAGAAATGATATGCAAAATAGAAAAAAAAAAAAGAGAAAGAACGTCAATTTTAAATTACCATTTTGTATATTTATCATTTCAAAATTACTGACTTGATTTCAAAGCAATTGTCATAATGACTTTTCTATATTTTATTTTAAATTTAATTAAGAAATAATAACCATCAATTTGAAATGATGTGATAAATACTGTTACATCAAAGTGTATAGGAATGTTATTAGTATAAACATGAAACAACTGTTCAATTAATAGTACAGATCAAACCACTGAAGTGAGGACTGTTCCGAAACACTGTTACATAGTAAAAACAACTGTTCCGAAACACTGTTACATATAAACACTGATGCCATAAAAATGGTTACATATAAAATACTGAGGTGATGACATCTAACAACCTAACAGTCTATAAAAAATTGATACGGAACTCCTGTAGCATATAAACACTGTTAACATAAACAAATAAACAAACGTTGATGCTGAACCGCTATTGTAGTTTGACACTGTTGTTGGACGTCATAAATTTCAGATTTAATTTCAAAGGTATGCAAAGTAATTAAATATTAAAAAGGACATGCAAAGTAGAAAAAAAAAAAGAGAGAGAGAACCAAAATTTTAAATTACCATTTTGCAAATTTTAAATTTCAAAATTACTGACATTATCAGTAACTACTGACTTGATTTGAAAGCAAATGCCATAATGAGTTTTTTAAATTCTATTTTAACTTTAATCAAGATATAATAACCGTCAATTTGAAATTCAAAATTTGCTTAATCAAATGTCCAAAGCTTAAGAAATCAGCATTAATTACTGATTTGATTTGAAAGAAATAGTCATCAAGAATTTTTTTTATTTTTTATTTTAAATTTAAATTTTATCATGAAAATAATGTTGGTGGAACTCTTGTAGGTAATTGGAATGTAAAGATTAGGTACAATGGTAAGTTGATTGTAATTCTAGTTTTCATTTCATAATTTGATTGTAATACTATACCCAAACAATCAAGATGAGGAGCTTACTATTAATCAAAGTGTATATGAATTTTATTAGTATAAAGATGAAACAACTGTTCAATTAATAGTACAGATCAAACCACTGAATTGATGTGATAAATAGAGTTACGTATAAACAACAGTCCTAAACACTGTTAAATATAAATTAAATATAAACACTGATGCCATAAAAATGGTCACATATAAAACACTGAGGTGATGACATCTAACAACCTATCAGTCTTTACAACATTGATGCGGAAAACACTGTTACATATAAACATTGCTAACATAAACAAATAAACAATAGAAAAACTAAAGTTGATGTTGAACCACTGTTGTAGTTATCCACTGTTGTTGTACGTCATAAATTTCAGATTTAATTTCAAACGTAAGTAGTGTTTATTCTTATATGCTGCTTTATTAAAGTAATTAAATATTAGAAATGATATGCAAAGTAGGAAAAAAAAAGAGAACGAAAATTTTAAATTACCATTTTGAATATTTTGAATTTCAAAATTACTGATATTATCAATAACTACTGACTTGATTTGAAAACAAATGTCATCATGACTTTTTTAAATTTTATTTAAACTTTAATCAAGATATAATAACCGTCAATTTGAAATTCAAAATTTGCTTAATCAAATGTCCAAAGCTCAAGAAATCAGCATTAATTACTGATTTGATTTGGAACAAATAGTCATCAAGATTATTTTTTATTTTTTAATTTAACTTTAAATTTTATCATTAAAATAATTTTGGTGGAACTCTTATGTCATTGGAATGTAAAGATCAGGTAAAATGGTAATTTGATTGCAATTCTAGTTTTCATTTAATAATTTCAATCTATTACTAATTAACAACATCAATAATAAAAATGTGAGCAGTTACTATTTTTTAGGGAAACCGCTGATGGTCCATATCAGTGGATGTAAAAAATGTAAAAGTGACCAGTGGCTATTTTTTCCGATCAGTGGAAACGGAGGTTGTCTCTCAGCATAAAGAAACGGAGGTTGTCTCTCAGCAGTGGATAACATTTAACAATCAGAAGTTTGAACCAAAACAGTGGTTCCAACAGACTTTAACAATCAGATGTTTGAACCAAAACAGTGGTTCCAACAGACTTTAACAATCAGATGTTTGAACCAAAACAGTGGTTCCAACAGACTTTTAAGGATTAATGAAAACTATCATTTTTTACTATTTTAAATATCTTTGACCTTAAACAAATATTTCACCTTCAATATCAGTTGTTTGGAGATAAACAGATATTTGACCTTAAACAGATGTTTGAACATAAAAACATATTTCCTGTTAAACAAATGTTTGACGATAAATAGAGGTTTGCCCATAAACGACCTTAAACAGATGTTTGAACATAAAAACATATTTCCTGTTAAACAAATGTTTGACGATAAATAGAGGTTTGCCCATAAACGACCTTAAACAAATGTTTGAACATAAAAACATATTTCCTGTTAAATAATAGTATAAAAATCAAACAACTGTTGTATTTATAATACAGATCAAACAAATAACGAGTTGTGATAAATACTGTTACATATAAACACCTCATAAGAAACACTGATAATTAAATACTAAAGTTACATAAGAACCACTGATAATTAAATACTAAATTTAAATCCGTTGTAGATGCCGAACCACTGCTGATACTAAACAGTCGTTTTCCTTTGGTTAATCAAACTCTAGGTACATAAAGTCAATAATTGTATATCTCCAACAATCGACATGAACTCCATGGAAGGACTCAATGCATTAACATCAGGATTTATAGAAAGCTGATCTCTAGTGAACACACCAAGATGCAGTACATGAAAACACTTCTTCAGCTGCTGAAGAGTAGTCCTGTCCTCATATAGTTAATCCTTAACTTTGTTTATAAAGAACTGTGGTTTAAACCAAACTTTATGCTTCTTTTAATACAAAAAAGGCAGGAAAGACCATTGCTCTAGTATATTACAACAGTAGCAGATCCTTTCTTGGACAAGTCATCATCATCTGCTGTACAAGTCAATTATAATCATCATTTACTCATAAGAAAAAATTATTTTAACTGTAAATTTAATAATCTTTCTTTGTGTTTAATTAAACTTTAAACTTCTTTGATTACAAACCTATAATAACTCGCAACATATTGTATGAATTTCAAACAAATGTGATTAGACTGAAATATAAAACGACAATTAGAGTATATCAGTTGATAATTAAAAACTCAAAATTTGGAAATCGGAGTAGCAAAAAACACATACTTTAAACGATGTTGGAACAATGATACTGGAAAGGACAGTAGAACAGTCATCATCATTATCATCTGCAACAGATCATTGAAAATAATCATTTAGTAACAACTCAGATAACAAAACTTAAGTAAAAATCAAAAACAAAAACACATACCATGATTATGGAGAACCATTAGCCGGCGACACATCTCTTGATCTAACTCTCGAACGAAACCCTAACAAAGGTTACATGAAAAGACACAAAACACAAAGGATTTGTATAAATAACAGGAAATCATGAAACTATTTCAACTAAAAAAAAGAAGAACAAACCTTTTGATGAAGTAATCGATGAACAAAAGATGATTTTATGGTGGCGTCTTGAAGAAGATTAAGGTTTGTGAAATTTGAATTTGAATCGCCTGAATATAGAGAGAGAAAGAACCCTAGGCGTTTGTAAAGAAAGATCAGAAGTGAGAAGAGAAGTTATATAAGGAAAATGGGATGACACTGTTGGGCGGGAAAAGAGAACTGAGGATGCTCTAATCAAGTGACACGTGACCCAAATAACTTTCATTTATTATATATAATAGATGGAAAAACATAAAAAAAATATCTTTTAATGGAAAAACATAAAAAAAAAAAAAAAAAAAAAACCGGCGAGGGAGTGAGTAGGGCATTAAAGTCGAATCCACGGCTGATGATAAAAACGATACAACAAACCCACAACCGTCAGATCATTTAATCCAACGGCTCATAGAAAACCCTAACCTAAACCTTCGTCTCCACCGATTATAAAGTCTCTTTGCAGTCTCCATTATTTCTTAACACTTTTTCTCATCCTCTAATCGCCGATCATTCCCCAAGGTATTCAATCGCCTTCATCTTCTATCTTCAATAGCTTTAATAATCTGTATTCTATCTATTCCGTTTGTTCATATCTCTAGTTGTTGTTGTTTGAGCTTGTGTGTTGTTCAAGTTACCTGAAATGATTTAATAATTGCAATTTGAATAGATGTACAGGCTGATTTGCTCATGTGTTAGTTCTGTTGATTGTTTAGATCTGTAAGTTAAGGTTTTGTTGTTTATGAATATATGTTTGTTTATATTACTTGTTGATGAAGCAATTGGATACAGTTTAGTTAGTTGTTTGAGCTTGTGTGTTGTTCAAGTTACCTGAAATGATTTCATAATTGTTTTTAGTATGTTTGTTTTAAGCAATTTGAATAGATGTACAGGCTTATTTGCTGTTTAGATCTGTAATTTAGGGTTTGTTGTTTGTGAATATCTGTTTGTTGATATTACTTGTTGATGAAGCAATCGGATACAGTTTAGTTAGTTGTTTGAGCTTGTGTGGTGTTCAAGTTTCCTGAAATGATTTAATAGTTGTTTTTAGTCTGTTTGTTTTAAGCAATTTGAATAGATGTACAGGCTTATTTGCTCATGTGTTGGTTCTGTTGATTGTTTAGATCTGTAATTTAGGGTTTGTTGATATTACTTGTTGATGAAGCAACCGGATACAGTTCAGTTAGTTGTTTGAGCTTGTGTGTTGTTCAAGGTACCTAAATGATATAAAATTGTGTGTTGTTCAAGGTACCTGAAATGATATAAAATTGTTTTTATTCTGTTTGATTTAAGCAATTTGAATGGATGTACATGTTGATTTGCTGTTTTAGTTTTGTTGATTGTTTAGATCTGTAATTTAGGGTTTGTTGTTTATGAATATCGGTTTGTTGATATTACTTGTTGATGAAGCAATTGGATACAGTTTAGTTAGTTGTTTGAGCTTGTGTGTTGTTCAAGGTACCTGAAATGATATAAAATTGTTTTTATTCTGTTGTTTTAAGCAATTTGAATAGATGTACAGGTTGATTTGCTCATGTTTTAGTTCTGTTGATTGTTTGGATCTGTAATTTAGGGTTTGTTGTTTATGAATATCTGTTTGTTGATATTACTTGTTGACGAAGCAATCGGATACAGTTTAGTTAGTTGTTTGAGCTTGTGTGTTGTTCAAGTTACCTGAAATGATTTAATAGTTGTTTTTAGTCTGTTTGTTTTAAGCAATTTGAATAGATGTACAGGCTGATTTGCTCATGTGTTGGTTCTGTTGATTGTTTAGATCTGTATTTTAGGGTTTGTTGATATTACTTGTTGATGAAGCAATCGGATACAGTTCAGTTAGTTGTTTGAGCTTGTGTGTTGTTCAAGGTACCTGAAATGATATATTTTTTTTATTCTGTTTGATTTAAGCAATTTGAATGGATGTACAGGTTTATTTGCTCATGTTTTAGTTCTGTTGATTGTTTAGATCTGTAATTTAGGGTCTGTTGTTTATGAATATCTGTTTGTTTATATTACTTGTTGATGAAGCAATTGGATACAGTTTAGTTAGTTGTTTGAGCTTGTGTGTTGTTCAAGTTACCTGAAGAGATTTAGTAATTGTTTTTAGTCTGTTTGTTTTAAGCAATTTGAATGGACGTACAGGCTGATTTGCTCATGTGTTAGTTCTGCTGATTGTTTAGATCTGCAATTTAGGGTTTGTTGATTTTACTTGTTGATGAAGCAATCGGATACAGTTTAGTTAGTTGTTTTAGCTTGCGTGTTGTTCAAGTTACCTGAAATGATTTAATAATTGCAATTTGAATAGATGTACAGGCTGATTTGCTTATGTGTTAGTTGTGTTGATTGTTTAGATCTGTAATTTAGGGTTTGTTGTTTATGAATATCTGTTTGTTGACATTACTTGTTGATGAAGCAATCGGATACAGTTTAGTTAGTTTTTTGAGCTTGTGTGTTGTTCAAATTACATGATTTTGTTTAATAGTTGTTTTTAGTTTGTTTGTTTTAAGCAATTTGAATAGATATACTGATATACAGGCTGATTTGATCATGTTTTAGTTATTTAGCTTGTTTTGAATGTTGAATTTGTTTTTTTTTTGTATTTTACATACAGTCTGAATATTGTCATACTTGTTTCAGATGTGTGTTTTGTTCTTGCAGATCTTAGTTAAATAGACTTATTATTTATTGTACTGAATTAGGGTTTAATTGTTCTTATTTAAGTGTGGTTTATATATGCTGATATAAAACTGTTTTGAATCTTTAGTTCTTGCTCTACTTTTGTAACTATGTTTTCATGTTAGCTATGATTGAGTTAGATAGTTTTATTTTTCTTATATTTATGAATTATGAATTCTTTTATTTGAGGTTATTGATTTTATATGAAATGTTGTGCACAATTCATCATCTCTATCTACTGTATGTGTTGATATAAATATGTTTTCATGTAAAGCATGGTTTAGGTCTAGATACTTGCATTTTTATTATTTTTATGAAATTTTATATTTTGAGGTTTTTGATTTGATAAAAAAATTATTTTCAAATTCGTTCTCTCTGTATACTGTTTATATGTATATTTTTGTGATGCATATATACTAATGCTGATATAAAACTACTTTGAATCTGTTAAAACTGTTATGACTATATAGGGCTGGATAGTTTTTTTTATTATATTTTTAATTCGTTTGATTGAGGTTAGTGATTTTATATAAATTATTTTCAATCTCAGTTCTTTAGTATGATAATTATGTTAGGGCTGGATAGTTTTTTTTATTATATTTTTAATTCGTTTGATTGAGGTTAGTGATTTTATATAAATTATTTTCAATCTCAGTTCTTTAGTAAGATAATTATGTTTTTAGTTTACCCATGATTTGAGAATTTTGCTAATTGATAGTTTTGTTCATCATTTTTATATGAATATGAATGTCATTTTTTGGAGTTTCTAATTTTATGTAAAGCTAGTGCAATATGATTTTATTGTGTAAATGATTTTCTCTGTGGTTATTTTTGTTAATTAAGGTTGGTTTACTTAGATATTTTCATTTGTGTTGTCAGATAACTTACAATGGGTAAAGAAAAGATTCACATCAGCATTGTCGTCATTGGACATGTCGACTCCGGAAAGTCAACCACAACTGGTCACCTGATCTACAAGTTGGGTGGTATCGACAAGCGTGTGATTGAGAGGTTCGAGAAAGAAGCAGCTGAGATGAACAAGAGGTCCTTCAAGTACGCATGGGTACTCGACAAACTAAAGGCCGAACGTGAACGTGGTATCACCATTGATATCGCTCTGTGGAAGTTTGAGACCACCAAGTACTACTGCACTGTTATCGATGCTCCCGGACATCGTGATTTCATTAAGAACATGATTACTGGTACCTCTCAGGCTGATTGTGCTGTTCTCATTATCGACTCCACTACTGGTGGATTTGAAGCTGGTATTTCTAAGGATGGTCAGACCCGTGAACACGCTCTGCTCGCGTTTACTCTTGGTGTGAAGCAAATGATCTGCTGTTGTAACAAGGTGATATCTCGTTGCTGTTTTTACTGCTTCTTACTGGCATTATAACCGTTGCTAATTGTTTTAACTAATTAGAGGTGGCTTAAGATATATTATGCTTGGCTTGGTTTTTTCTGTGCTTCGGTTTTTTTCCCGGTTTTCTGCCCACTCCTAATTTGTTTTACCTTTTGATTGGTAGATGGATGCAACCACTCCCAAGTACTCAAAGGCTCGCTACGATGAAATCGTGAAGGAAGTGTCATCTTACTTGAAGAAGGTCGGTTACAACCCTGACAAAATTCCCTTCGTCCCGATTTCCGGATTTGAGGGTGACAACATGATCGAGAGGTCAACCAACCTCGACTGGTACAAGGGACCCACCCTTCTCGATGCTCTTGACCAGATCAACGAGCCGAAGAGACCCTCCGACAAGCCACTCCGTCTCCCACTTCAGGACGTGTACAAGATTGGTGGTATCGGAACCGTGCCAGTGGGACGTGTTGAAACTGGTGTGATCAAGCCTGGTATGGTTGTTACCTTTGGACCATCTGGGTTGACCACTGAAGTTAAGTCGGTTGAGATGCACCACGAAGCTCTACAAGAAGCTCTCCCCGGTGACAACGTTGGGTTCAACGTCAAGAACGTTGCGGTTAAGGATCTGAAACGTGGTTATGTTGCGTCGAACTCTAAGGATGACCCTGCTAAGGGTGCAGCCAGTTTCACCTCGCAAGTCATCATCATGAACCACCCTGGTCAGATTGGAAACGGTTACGCTCCGGTTCTTGATTGCCACACATCTCACATCGCCGTCAAGTTTTCCGAGCTTTTGACCAAGATTGACCGACGGTCCGGTAAAGAGCTTGAGAAGGAACCCAAGTTTTTGAAGAACGGGGATGCGGGTATGGTTAAGATGCTTCCAACCAAGCCCATGGTAGTTGAGACCTTCGCTGAATACCCACCACTCGGTCGGTTTGCTGTTCGTGACATGCGTCAGACAGTTGCGGTCGGTGTGATCAAGAGCGTTGACAAGAAGGACCCGACTGGAGCTAAGGTGACCAAGGCTGCAGCGAAGAAGGGAGCTAAATGACAGGTTTCGAGTGGTTTTATCGTTAATGAAGTTTGTATGGTATTATGGAACTATTTTTATTTTTGGTTAAGAATTTTTGGTGAATGGTCTTTTTGGTGCTTGCATTTCTGTACTCTAGCCTCACTTGTGAGGATGGGTGGAGGTATTGAGCAACTTAGTTGCTTGATGACGGAGGTGCAGGTTAACCAGGGGCCAGCTTTTGTTGGTTGATTATGTTGAACTGCTATGCTTTTACTAGACATCTTTTATCGTTTCGGTTTTTTTGTCCTACTTTATTTTCGCATGCTTGATTAATTTTTATGATCAACTGATGATAGTGTCATAAAACCAATACATCATTATTTTTATAACTATGCAATCTCGCTATCAATCGGGATACCCTTCGGGCATCCCTTTCTTATCTCCTGCTTTTAGTTTTACTCGCCTGCAGGCGAGGGCGCATCTCTCTCCCTTACATGGGAGACGCTTGTTTAATCTCCCTAACAGTTGATGTGGTACATGGTCCACTACCTGATCAACCAGTTTTGTGAGGCTTAAAATGTTTCAACACGAGGGTCAGCCAACGTTCCAACGCGAGAGTCAACCACCTGTCCCAAAAACATGACCTTGGTCACATCTCTAATCACAAACAAGGGTGATTCGCCACAATATCCACGTTATCATAAATAGGATTTCACGCTGAACCCGCCATCTTCCCCATCAAAAAGGCCATTGCTTCTGTACCTTCTTCATTCATTCACCTCCGCCAGAAATTTATGGATGATGTTCGAAACATAAATGTCTTGACCAATAGATGAATCAACCATTTGACTCAAACGATCTCCACCGTTGAAAGGCAATACGCGGCCAAATTCCTTCCAACATATCAGAAACTTCACATCCGAATGAGATCTTGAACACTGGTATCAAAAACCGCGGGACCGTTACAGATTTACGTGGAATGTGATGGTCAATAAAATCAGGCATGGAACCGATTTTCTGTACCAAAGATCCCTCCATATTCCATTGAAGTAGATAGCATTTGCAAAGATGAACCATGTGACATTGCTAAATGTATTCCTTTGGTTCCCTTTCATTTTAAGATTGAGAAGTGGTTTGACTGTGTATTCCTTGGAGGCTACGGGGATCATAGGCTCTAGCAAGAGAATCCACAGTTTACGAGCAGTAGTTCCTTGAACATGAGCAAACCGTGCTTCAGAGACGGTGGAGATGATGATCATGCGAACATGAGCATCGTTTGCAATGCAGGATTGATAGTTGGGAATAGATGCAACACATGAGGATTCAAACGTGGTAGTAAGAGTGAGGGTTGGACACAGAATGGTACCATCAATGTAACCAAACATATTATTGGTGATTAGGAAGGGCTCAATCTTGGTTGCCGCTAGGACAAGGTGAGTGCTCTTTGATCAAAGATGCCAAGTAATTTATGGTTTAAGCTTTGCGTGTCGCCAAAAGTGTCGCTAGCGAGTGTCGTCAGGAAACTTTGAACAGTCAAAGACGCTAAGTTGGGTTAGCTGAGAGAGTGCGTCGCCAAAGTGTCGTAAACTCTTAACTGTTTTGGGAGAGTTGTCACATGCAACTCTTTAGCTGAGAGTGTGACCAATGCAACTCTTTGTGAGAATTGCGCCGAGACGGTGGCTTAGCTCTGATGCCAGATGCCAAGTAAAACGCCTTCAAGAATCAAGTGTATGCAACTGAAATTTTTATTGAAATACTGTAAGTTTGAGTTACAAAGGATGAGTATTTATAGAACCCATATTACACAATACTACCTCTAAAAACACAAGACCACACCATTATTATTTACTACAAGAAAAACAAACTCCAAATACCTCGGAACATACACAAACCATGCCAAAAAGTCATCAACACAAACACACAACTCAAAAAAACAAGCTCATCCAGAGCCTCCTACACACATCCTACTTGCAAACATGCAAAATACATATTTTATTTATTCAAAGCTGTTCTTCATCCTTATTTTAGAATCCAACAACTCTGGCTTACCCTTGGCTGGATCACCCTGACCCTTACCCTTAGCCAGATCACCCTGACCCTTTCCCTGAGTCGGATCACCCTGACCCTTATCCTGAGTCGGATCACCCTGACCCTTTCCTCGAGTCGGATCACCTTGAGCCGGATCACCCTGACCCTCACCCTGCGGGATCTCCTCACCTCCGCCGCCTGGCGATGCTGAAGTCGATGGCAAGATGGTGGTTTGAGTTTGAGCGTTAATAATCTCCAACATTCTTTCTTCACTCAGCCCAAACGCGGCTGCAACCCCTGGACCCATCATGGTCTGCAGGACGGAACCTTGACCCGCAAGAAACTGCGGTCTATTGTTGCGTGCGGATGTGGAGAACCCAAAGAACACAAACGGGCTTGACCGTGAAGCCACTTGACAAAACGGAAAGTAACGTGGGATCCAAAACACATCGCCTTCGTTCACTTGTGCGTCCATTGCTAACGTTCCGTTTGGAAACACGACTTGAATGTTCCCGGTTCCGCTCAATACGACACCGTATTCGGTTGCGGTTGGATTAACGTGTGGTGCCATCATTGATCCCTGTAACGCGTTAACATGTTCTGATTAAGAGTCTAAATTCAAGTACAACTGTATAAATATGCATGGCTTGTTTACCGCGGTGAGATTGACGAGATAGACTGCGAAGTCGGATAACTTAAGTGGTTCGTAATCATCACCATCAACTTCAACGCTCCAACCATAGTCGTTTCTGAAATCGGCCTTATCTTCGCTATAGATATTATACGCTTTCAAGTCATCATCCTTGTTCTCTCCGAGTAAGGAAACCATGAGTTTCTTTAACGACCATGTCGACATTTCTGCTTCCTCGTCGGTCTTCTGTACCACATTGACGATTCTGTTCATCTTTGTTTTCCTTTCATGTGGTCCTAGCTCCAAGAACCGCCTCCACCTGTTCGGTTGGTCTGTGGACTCGCCGGCAGGGTTCAAGAACACAATCGCCCCTTCTTGTCGGCTGGATAGCAACTCATCAATCGCATCGTATGATACCTATTTGTACAAGAGAAATTACAAACTAAAAGAAGTTAAATCCAAACAAGAATCTGGTGGGTATTAGAACAAATAAGAGTATCTGTAAGATAGTATATAATTATGAAAAAAAACTAATAAAATCATATCTTTTGACTATGGTAAGTAATTATATAATTATACAACTATAAACATTAGTGAACACATTTTTTCTACATAAAGTCACATTGAACTAAAATACAATAAGTACAATTAAAAATGAAGGAAATATAAAGAATCTGATAAATTGTACCTTCTGACTATAGGTAATATATTTTTTCTAGCAAGTCACATTGAACTAAAATTCAATAGTAATTATATAACAATAAACGCTAGCTAATATAGTTGGGATTTATTTAGGATTCATTGATAACTATGTAAACACGATGAGTGACATTATAAAAAAATCCAATAAAATCATGGCCTAACTTATGGTACAAACGAGTCTTTAACATACAAAATACCCTTAACGTGAGAAGTGAATGATGAATTTAAATTTTTGTTCCCATCTTATTTATCTCGTATTTTAGTTTCAGAATAAAAGAATATCGACATTTTACACTAATAGAGTAATTATGTATAGTTGCAGAGTAATTATAATTACTTTTTTATTATTATTTTCATTTTTTTTTATTTTTTACATTTTGCAATTAAATGTCATTCTTAACGAGTAGGGAAAAAAATTCTAAAAAAAAAAGTTTCCTTCACTTCTTACATCAATACATCAAGGGCATTTTGTATGTTAAAAGACTCATTTATATTTGATAAATACACATAAAATCATACCATAGGACTATAGTAATTATACAACAATAAACGCTAGCTAATATATTTTTTCTATTTAGTCACACTGAACTAAAATTTAATAGTAATTACATAACCATGACTAATATATATATTCTTTCTAGTTAGTTACTTACGTTGAATGCGGTTGCAAGCATTTGGGTATCGAATCCAGCAAGCACCGACCTCGGATATGTACCTCCACCGAGGGAAAACGACTGCAAATCAAAGTAATCCTAGCCGATATCAAATGGGAAAAAGTAATGGTTATTGTAACTATGGAAATGCAAGTACCTCGAACGAGTTCCAGTCGATGCTTTCGGCCGTGTCAATGCTAGTGATGATATGTAGGCGTTGACCCTGTGCTATGTTGACTATATAGAATGCTGAACCTGCTTGGATTCTGTATAAATCTCCAGCTTTCAGATCTTTTTCCACTAGGTTGTCTTTGTAGATCGATCCGATTCTCGCCTCGCCTACAAATGAAATTTTAATTCTTAGTTATTATTGCACTTCTTTTAAATTTTTTTTGAACAAATTTATCGTTAAAAAAAATAATAAAAAAAAATCAAGTCATCTGTGGGACTTAGATATCAAGACCGGGTGTTTAGAGATTTTGCATTTACCAATTAACCACCACACCACTGGTATTATTGCACTTTTGTAATTTAATTTTAGGGTACTAGGGTAATTTTGATCACTAGTAGAATAATTAAGATACCCTATAAAGTTACACTACAATATTAAAATTATCTTACTAGATCAAAATTATTATACAAGATCATTTGTAGAGTAATTTTGATATTCTACGGTAATTACTTTCGAGTAAATAATTACGAAAATTATCTTACTAGATCAAAATTATCATACAAGATCATTTGTAGAGTAATTTTGATATTCTACTGTAATTACTTTACGAGTAAATAATTACGAAAAATTATCTTACTAGATCAAAATTATCATACAAAATCATTTGTAGGGTAATTATGATACTACTCTACGGTATCATAATTACCCCACTAGATCAAAATTATCATACAAGATCATTTGTAGGGTAATTATGATACTACTCTACGGTATCATAATTACCCTACAAGAACATTGAACATTTTACAAAATTACGCTACAAGATCATTTGTAATTACTTTACGAGTAAATAATTACGAAAATGCCATCGTACTTTTTACATTTTCGCCCTATTCGGACGTTTTGCGTATGATAAGGGTATTTGTATTTGTATTTGATTTTTGTGTAAACTATATATATAATCATACCTCTTTCAACGAAGAGGATCAAACTAGAATCAAGATATTGTGGGATGAACATGCTATTAGGTTCCATAGTAATAAACCCAATATGCATTGGGCTATCTCTAAACCTCCCACCAACACCCCTCACCACTCTCATCCCACCGGCATCCGTCGCCACCACCCGTTGCGAGTCCGACAATATGTACCTCCTCTTCTCCGTCCACCCCTTCCTTCCACCACCACCATATTCTTCCTCCGGTGGAAACTCTCTTCCTCGTCCTCGTCCTCCACCACGTCCTCGTTGTTCCTCAGGCGGAAACACTTTTCTCGCACTCCTATCTTCATCACCACCGCCATAACCGCCGTAACCGCGGTCTCCGCCACGACCGTAATCTTCCTCGGGTGGGAACACTTTGCTGGCTCTTCTATCTTGTTCATCTTCACCACCATAACGACCACGACCACGACCACGATCACCATAACGACCATAGCCTCCATAGCTACCACGGCCGTATTCATCTTCCTCCTCTGGTGGGAAGACTTTGCTGGCCCTTCTATCTTGACCGTTAGCTATGGCCACTAGTGAGGCCATAACAACCGCTAGTAGGAAAAACATCCATTTGGTTGATGTTTTCATCATCATGTTTTGAGTGAATGTGAGTTGAGTTTGGTGGAACCCTAGTAGTATAAGTAGAAGGGTTGAGGTGGGATGGGACACGTGTCAGTCATGCAAGTATTGTTGTATATGGGTGGCATTTGATTAGGATCGACACATGCTTCATGAACTTAAGAGATGGTCGTTGCTTAGTTATGTATGCTCTTATACACATGTCACTAACTTTATGCACAAAACCATGACTATTTATCTTTTGCACTATTCTTGTCACCTACTTCTTTTAGCTAATAGTAGGTTTTAAAATATGTAATACAAAGAACTTGTGTTTAAGATGTGGTTTTATTTTCTAAGTTTTAGGCCTCCTAGCTAGTTTAGAAAAAAAAACCCCAACAAAATGTAAACAATAATCAAATACATAATAACAAATAAGATTTATATATAACTAAAATTTAAGCTAGAATCTAATTTTGTCCCTTTTGTGGTAAACAAATACAATACACATAAACTCTAAAATCTAAAGTGTACAAGATATATATAAAAAAAAAAAAAACATTTGCATATAAACCCTAATTGTGATCTCCTTCCGTTCAACTTTTCTGGCCGACGATGTGCAGGCGAGGCGACGATTGACTAGCGTCGAATTTTTCGGGCCGGGGATGTTCGTTCAACATTCTAGTCCTGTTCAATTTTTGTGGCCGATGAGTTTTTTTTTTTTTTTTTGCTTTTATTAATTAAATATGAGTTTGAGCATTTTAAGTTTCAATTATGTCGGGCTTTTAATAAATTTTGGGTTAAATGTGTGCTTTTATTTGATATTAATACTATTTGATATGAATAAAATAAAACATTCTCTATATATTCTCTATATATTAAAAACATAAGCTATTGAACAGTAACAACATATATTATATATATATATATTAAAAACATAAGCTATTGAACAGTAACAACATATATTATATTTAATTAAAACTTAAAAAGCCCAAACTCATATTTAATAAAAGCAAAAAGAAAAAAAAAGAAAAGAAAAAGAACGACCACAAAAGTCTTGCTGAACGTACATTGCCGACCAGTAAAATTAGCCACTCGTCCATCGTCGCCTCACATTCGCACATCGCTGGCCAGAAAAATCGAACAGAGAGAGGTCGCAATTAGGGTTTATGTGCAAAAAGAAGAGATTAGGGTTTATGTGCGAAGTTACTCTTTCTAATTGTTTTTATCTTCACTTTAGATGTTAAGGTTTAGGTGCAGACTGTATTTGTTTATCACAAATAGATGAAATTGGATATTAGGTTAGGATTTAGTTACTAATATTAGTTGTAATTATGTATTTAGTTATTGTTTACATTTTGGACTTGAAAGGAAGAAGATGGAACCACATTCTAAACAGGTTTTTATTAGTAATTTTTTTTAAAAGAAAATTCAAAAAATGATAAAACTGATAAAAGTTAAAATATTGCTAATGACATGCAAGAAAATGATAATATTGGTCTACATATTCTGTTAACTTCAATTCCTTTGATACTAAATACAAACGATTTGAATGCTACTCTTTCGGATCCCTTTGATAGGCCACCTATTGCTAATTATCACCCTAATCAAGTAGATGACATAAGAATAGCATATATTGTTAAAAAGCCTTTTCAACCACGTAGTTATAAATTTCATTCAGAGACATAAATGGTAGATTGAGACGTGTTATTGTAGAATGGTTTGATGAGTATTTGTGGTTAGAGTATAGTACTAAAGTGGACAAAACACATTGCTTATCTTGTTACTTGTTTAAAGAAAATGTTGGTAATTAAGGTAAAAGGGATACCTTTTCAACTAACGACTTTTGTCAGTAGAGTATTAAGTAGGGGTGTGCATGGGTCGGTTTGACTCGGTTTTTACTATTAACCATAACCATAACCATAACCATAACCATAACCATATCCAAACTTCGGTTATGGTTAATCGGTTATGAAGTTGGTTATGGTTCGGTTTTGGTTAATTTCGGTTAATTAATCAAGCAAGGTTTGAATAAATAAGGGTGTGCATCAGGGGCGTAATGTGGGATAACTCTGACTACACTTTATGGTTAAACTATTGATATGGGATTCCTTACAATAAGGTAGCTCTCAACAAAAAAAAATTATGATGATAACACCTCGGTTTATCAAAATTAAGGGTATCTACATCAAGACCATTTTACTAACATACTTTTATCTTAGTAAAAAACCTCTATAATGTACAACATAAATGATCCATTATATTATATAAACTTAATACTACAACTTCGGTTCAGTTATGGTTATATCGGTTAACCAAAGCTTCATAACCATAATCATAACTGATTACTCGGTTAATCAAAGTTTCATAACCATAACCATCAGTTACGTCGGTTAATGGTTAATAATGGTTCGACTATGTCGGTTATGGTTCGGTTATCGGTAATTATGGTGGTTAATTTGCTCACCCCTAGTATTAAGGGAACCTTAAAAGATCATGTTGGGAAAATTAATAGTTACCATAATAAGGTGTGCAACAATGTGATAATGTCTCGAAACAAAACTTATCCATTCATGAGGCATTAATAAGCAAAGTAAAGAAGAAAAGATTGCTAATCAGTTTTGAATAAGTGGTTTTGTTCGTACTGCTAGATTCTTGTTAGAAATGTCTTTACCATTTCATGGCCATGATGAATCAAAATAATCATTTTCTAAAGGTCTTTTTTTTTCAACTTTAATAATAATTAGTTATAATAATCCGGATATTGGTAAGCACACATTGGGAAATACAAAAAGAATAATAAATTGATAGCTCCATTAATACAAAAGAGTTTATCAAATGCTTTGCGAAAGATGTAACCAAAATAATTTAGGCATAAATTAAAGACGACGTGTTTGGATTGTTAGATGAGTCTAGTGACGTATCTTTTAAAGAATAAATGGCTGTATTGTGAGATATGCTGGTAAACAAGGGTGGAGCTATTGTGTTAGCAGAGATAGCATGGGCTACGGCTCAACTTCGTAGTGTAAAAATACCCCTCAACTCCGTTTTCATTATACAAAGAATACCCTTGATCCCAATTTTTTTTGGGATACCCCTAAATTTTTGGGCTAGTTCCGCTACTGCTGATAAACTTGGAGTTGTTAAAAAGGTGTTATTGGAATTGCACATGTGCCAGATACACCTTCTTCAAATCTTAAACACGCCATACTTTCATTACATAAACTTTAATAGAAATTCTTTGATTTATCTTTAAGTTTATTTTTGTTAAAACAGATAAGGGATCAAGGTTATGATGGTGCAAGCAACATCCAAGGAGAGTTTAATGTTTTAAAAGCTATTATTTTGAGAGATAATCCATCAGCACATTACATACATTGCTTTGCTCTTCAACTTTAGTTGTTGATTGTGGTCATTTCAAAAAAAAAAAAAAGTCCCGATGTTAAGATTTTTATGAATACATTTCTCATCATCATCATTATCATACTCAGTATATCCCACCAATAGCAAAGCTAAGGTAGGGTCTGAGGAGGGTGAGATGTAGACAGCCTTATCTCTACCCCGTAGGAATAGAGAGGCTGCTTCCAATGAGACCCCCGGCTCGATTGTGGTTTTGCATCAAGCCTTGGACATAAGGCACATAACACTCAGCAAATGAGACCCCCGGCTCGATTGTGGTTATGAATACATTTCTATTATCTTTAATAGGGTTTCTCTTTCTTGCAAACGAAAATATATGATATGGGAGGAAAAAACAGAGACAGTGGGAAAAGAAATTCTTAAAGGCGAAATTAGTACTGGAAAATGATTAAACCAAGAGGTTTCTCCTGTATGATCCAGAGATACACGATGGGTTTCTCATCATAAAATAATCATAAGTTTTCTTAGATTATTTTTCGGAAGTTGTTGACGTACTTCGTTATGTTAAAGAAGAAGGATATTGCAATCAACTACGATCTAATCCAAAAGGTATTCTATCATATTTTTAAAAAAACTTGAATTTGTTTTTTATATACAAGATGTTTTAGGCCACAAAAATGCTATCTCTAAACCTCTTAAAAGTATAGACTTATTAAAGCAGCTAAGTTGATAAAGAGAACAAAACTAACATTTAATGATTCAAGACAAAACGCGTTTGATTCGATGTTAGAAAAAGTGACTTCTTTTGTGAAAAAAAAAGAATATTAATATGTTAGATATAACAGAAAATTAAGGTAATCTAAGAAACCGAAAGAATTTCATCACTAATCGACATCATTCTGAAGTTAACTCAGTACGGTTTTGAATATGTAATTTCAAGAATTTGGAAATTGATTCAATAGAGGTAACAACTAGGGGTGTGCAAAAAACCGAATTAACAGAACCATAACCGAATTAACCAAAAAAAACCGAACCAAATAAAAAACCAGTGGGTCGGTTAATGGTTTTTTTGAAAACCGAAAGTAGCGGGTTGGTTATGGTTATCATTTTTTCCATACCCACCATAACCGAACCGAACCGACATGTAATAAATCTTTGTAGGATTTAGGACTTTCACCATATTTTTAATATTTGATGTTTTTAACTGAAGATTTTTAGTACTTATGGGTTTTTCATATCATTTTGTGGTTTTGGTTGAATGTTTATTTGAATTTATGGAATGTATCATATCACTTTATTTGAATATTCGATAATAATAATTGTTATTAATATTATAGATTAGGGGGCCGCTAGAATGAGAACCACCTCGAGTTATGAGAACCGCGAGAACCACACCATCCGGGGCGAGTAGGACCAAATTTTTTTTTTACAACTAGATGTGTGTATTATAAACACATTCATAAAAAAAAATTAAAAAAAAAAAAATGCCGTGTGGGTAGTTTTTTACACCACAAGTTTGGTGAATTTTTTTTTTTTACACCAAACTTGTGGTGTAAAAAACTACCCACACGGCATTTTTAATTTTTTTTTACGAATGTGTTTATAATACACACATCTAGTTGTAAAAAAAAAATTTTGGTCCACCTCGCCCCGGATGGTGTGGTTCTCGCGGTTCTCATAACTCGAGGTGGTTCTCATTCTAGCGGTCCCCTTATAGATTATATATATATATATATTAATACTATGTAATATACTAATATATACAAATATGCAATAACAATTTATTTCATGTTAAAAAAAATAAGCTATTTTTAGCTAAACTAAATACACGGTTAACCACCCATAACCGACCCGCTATAACCATCAAAACCGAATAACCATAACCGATCGGTTATGGTTATCCAATAACCGACATCGCGGTTATGGTTATGGTTTTTGGTCAAAACCGACCCAAACCGACCCATGCACACCCACAACTACTTTGCTAGAAAATACGTCGGTTTTAAATATTTGTGATTGGCTTTCTAAGTTTGACACATCTAAGATAGTGACATTTTCTTAAATGTATTTTTAGTACGAAAGAAATAGGGTGTATTTTGGGTGATCTCAAGGTCTTTTATCACATTGTAAGAGAAGATGATAGATTTGCAAAATTGAATGGAATATGTGACCTTGTTCGTCTAATGGTGGAAACAAAAAAAATGTTCTTTTCCTTTGGTTTTATCAGGTATTGAAGCCAGCGTTGGTTTTATCGATTACAACCGCAACCATTGAAAGATGTTTTTCTAAATTGAAGCTTGTCAAGACAGATTTACGCAATCGAATGAGTGACGATTATTTGAACAAGCTCTAATTTGTGCGGTCGAAAGAGAAACGCTTGATAGAGTAACATATGATAATGTAATGGCTCGATTTCAAGAGTTAAAAAGCCGAAAAGGAGAATATTAGGTATTTGTTTAACTTTATTTATCATTATTTTTCTTTTCATTTACATTGTATGAATGTACAATAAAAAATTATAAAACCCCTGAATTTTTACTTCTAGATTTGCCACTATCCCAACTCCCAAGGTACCTGTTTTGCTACCTCCTAAATGATTTGAAAGTGTTTTCAGTAGGCTCTTCATCACAAAAATAAAGTGTTAATAATATCATTAAAATTCCAGTGTGTCAAATAAGTAGTTTTTGTTGTAACATGATTTATTTCAATATCACTCTAAAGCCAGGCACGGCCCAAAAATAACTAGGTTTTGTTTGAGAAATATATGTTTTTTTAGTGCTTCAACAATATTGGGCCAAAGCCCTAAATCATATGCAACCCTTTTTAGTGGTTCAACGATTTTAGCCCAAAACGACCCTAGTTACATGCTTTCTTTTTTTAAATGTTCAACAAGTTTTATTATCTATCTATACTATATAATAAAAGAAACCACTTTAGGGACACTTATTATCATATTAGGTCATCTTTTATAGATAATTATAATTTTAGTTTAATCATTATAGATAAACTCTTAACTCATATAATGATTTTTTTAATAGGCAAATATTTATCAACTATATGTTTACACATGTAAATGTGGCTAAATTGTATATTTAGTCAAACAAATTTAATCCAAGAATCTATTTAGTCAAACAAATTTATTATTAATATACCAAATTTAATAAATCAATTATCACTAATAAATATTTGGCTATTATGATTAAAATTTCGGATATTATATCCTAATTTTACAATAGTAGGTAATTTTGATTTAATGTTAGATTGAATTGGACCAATGATAATGGTTCAACTTAATTAAGAATAAAAAAAATATTTCCCTGTTTTAGTTGATGATTTAGAAGAAAATAAATAGAATCACAATTTTTTCGATTTCACTCTTTCTTATTACATAATAATAATTTAAATTATTATGCATCCTCACCTTCTTGTAATCTTTTACCCTTTTTTTATTTATTTATAATTTCTCATGCCTTTGCTTTATTACACAATACTAAAATTAATACTATGTTGCAAGAATCGTATTTAAGTAACCACAAAATAAGCATAAATAACCTTATTTTTTAAATTAAAATTATAAGTGAACATATTTAAGTAATAACAAAATAAGCATAAATAATCTTTTTTTAATTAAAACTATAAATGAAAATACAAGTAACAATAAAATACATAAATAATCACATATAACAATTTTTTTTTAATTAAAACTATAAATGAAAATACAAGTAACAATAAAATACATAAATAATCACATATAACAAAATAACATGTATATTAACATAACATAAAACTAGAGTTAGACGTTCTTAATTAACTTGAAATTTCATATCAAACATATATAAAACTAGAGTTAGATGTTCATAATTAACTTGACGTTTAATGATAATTCATTTGGCATTCAAATTTATTTAACAATTTAACCTTATAATAAATAAAAAATAAAAAATAAAATAAAATGTTATAATAAGCAAAATAGTATATCAAAGTCCAATTTTTATGTTTATATCATGAATTCATGATGACTACATGTTTTAACCAATTACATTATATTTACAGTAAACTGCCATTTTGGTCCCTGTGGTTTGGGCAGTTTTGCCATTTTAGTCCAAATCTCAAACTTTTTAAATCTGGGTCCTAGTGGTTTGCATTTGTAACACCTCGAAAATTCACGTCCTATAAGGTGTTGACACGTGTCATATGTTTGAACGTGTGAAAGAATGTTATGAAAGGACTAAAGTTGACAAACATGAAAAGTATGTGAATATACGTATTCTAAATGTCAACAGTGAATAAATATATTATATATTAACCCTACATGATGCTCATACATTCAAACGAATAAATCATGGATCATACGAAGCTAAAAGTGAGAGATTACAAACTACAGGGGTTAAATGTGTCAATATGTTTAAAATATACCTCTGAGTGACCTTTTGACAAACCCGAGGTTTTGTAACGGTTAATTATGCTCACTAGAATGCACGATAGAAATTTCATAAAGTTTCGTTATCGTATGAGAAAATTATGATCAAATTCGTGTGCGAAGGGTTAAAGCGTCAACGTTGAAAGTTAGGACTTTTCGGGTAACAATAAAGTTAACCGGGGACTTAACAAAAAGGGCATATGTCTTGAAGCCCCTAAACATCAATTTGAAGGGCTCAAAATGCAAGAGAATGAAGTCTAAACAAAGTTTGAAGAGCCAAGGACCATTGCATAAAAAATCTAAAGTTCTGATTTGCTGCAGGAGGGCCTCGCGCCACGCGAAGGTCCCTGGGGGGAGGGGGCTACGCGTCGCGCTAAGGGTAGTCTGATGCGAATTTTTTGTTTCTTGTCTGCCCTTGTGCTTGTGATCGACTTTAAACGATTTTCCTCATCTTGCTTGGCCCCTAAACAACCCCTAAACATCTAGGGACACTTGTTGATGAGTTGTGGTCAGTGGTAGACTTATGTGTCAACAATTTGTGGTGATTTGATCACTATATAAAGCCATGAAGTTGCAACTCATTCTTCACACCTTTTCTTGCACTTCTGATCATTCTTGGAGCTCCAAAGCAGACTCAAGTGGTCATAATTCGTTCATAGGACTCTTGTAAGTTTTCTTAACCTTTCTTAATTAAGTTTTAGCTTAGTTTTAGCTTAAAAGTCAAACCGTCGTAATTAACGGTTGACTTCAAGATTTAATCACTAATGGTCCAGTGATTAGTCAAATCAAAAGTAGTTATAAGTTGGTAATTATGTGGGTAATAAACCCTCAAAAGGGTTCCCCCTGATTCCCACTCTAACTAGGTCAAATGTCGGGTCAAACTTGTCATTTAAAAAGTCAACAGGATACTTATTTTCTAAGTTATGCATAATTAGCAATGTAGAACATATACAACCTGTTTGATCAGCAATATAACTTAGTAATAAGTGTAAGAACATGTCTAAACATGTTCAACCCGACAACTTTCAGTAAAGACCCGGTTCGGAACCGAAAGTCGCATAGTTTGACTTTCACTTTGACTTTCAGTTCTGACCCGTTATGGTATGTTTTAGAAATACCTTAGAGCTTCATTTGGACCAGGTTACATGCTAGTATAACCCTCTGTGATTATACACCATTGTTCATTAGTTAACCAATTAATACGCATGATTCCGTTAATTGCTCATATGTTGACCATTATGCCCTTTTCACCTTAAAACGTGATTTGTGAAAATGTAAAAATGTAGAAACCTTAGTTACTGATATATAAACTTGTATGCAAAGGTTGACATCAGTTTGAGGTGTAGATTAAGAGTTATGCTCGTTAGCGTAAAATGAAAGCTTTATGTTAATAAAACGGCGTAATTAGCGTATAGCCTAGTTAAGCCTACTTTTTGATATCAAATTCTTTACCCACTGATGTAATATATTATTTTGGGATTTTTGAAGATTTTTAATTAATTTTAGGCTGAGCATAACTTATAGTCGTAGGCTTAATCCGGTAATTGTCGGTTTTGCCCTTACGGGCCATAAAATGAGTTTTACATATCTAAACGACTCCAAACCTTTTGCTACTAATTACATATGATAAATAAATTATTTTAAACCTCTTGGGATAATAAAATTATCAGATTTCTATATAGAACCCGGAAACGGCTTCTAATCGCCCAATTAAGCGTTTCTAACGCCTAGTATGTACTAGAACTATTTTAAACATACTAAGGGTGATACCTACTGATATTTGAGGTAAATAATAATATTTTAACAGTAATCAAAAGTTGTTAACCTCAGACTTCAGTTTTGAGCTTTTCGGCTTATGTGAAATTACCAAAATGCCCCTACGGTGCATAGTTTGGTTATAATTGATAAATTTCACATATACACTTTACCCTACTGATATAACTTAGCAAATTGATTATCTTTGCTGATTACATCAGACCTGTAACTCAGGATATTACTTAAACTCTTTTATCACCTTATAAATGACCAAACTACCCCTACGGGGCATAGTTTGTGTTTAAATTCATTTCGGGCATAATAAATGATATCTTACTGATGTCACAATATATTTGGAGCATATTAACTTAGGAAACCTGTAAATGGCTCTCATTATTACCCGTTACGCTTATTACGCGTGCGGTTCGGTTTATGTAACTAGTTTACATAAATTAGCCGAAACGGGTCAAACCTTATCGGTTTTATCTCAAAATACAGAGTGTGTATGAAATACCCATATTAAGCAAGTCTCCGAACTTTCCGGGTCTAAATCACATTCTATCCGGTCTTCGCTTAATAATGCGTACGAACCGTATCATTGAAACTAACCGGTCTAAGCTAAGGCTTAATTAAGGACCCGTTAGAAATCTAATAGGTTATTATAAACCTTCGTTCCAGATTAGGAGCCCAGTAAAAGTACTTGCATTTGCTGTATTTGATTGATACTTTGCTCAGGTAAATACTCTTAACTTATTTTCCCTATACGGGCTTGGGATACGGTACTATAAAAGTACTGCTTGGTCGGGTATGTAGTCATTTAAATCGGATTGTGATTAATGTATTTACATAACCCGCTTTATTCTGTATTATTTGATGTATGGCCCTTGGGGGTTGAATGACCATGTCCCGGATATCCTTGGCATCATTTTACGAAATGGCCACGACCTAAGTACGGGGTGTAGGCGTACACCTGGCAGATGCATTAAGTAAAAACTGGTAATCCACGAAAAGGAATCAACCTTGTGGGCATTATACCTGTGGCGTGTCAGTTAACTTAAACCGGCTCTTCTAACCGGTGCTAATGGACGGCAAATAAGTAAATCTGTATACAAGATTATATACAAATAATTGTCCCAAGTTATAAAGATATTTTGTGCCGAAGTGCATTCAAATCAATTTACAAACTCTGTTCAAAACGAGCCAGTTGAGTTGTATTTACCAGTGTAAACTGACGTATTTTCCAAAAAAGGTTAAGTGCTGGTGCTAGACGAAATAGGCTGGCTACTCCAGGCATCATTACTCAAGTCTCGCAAGCTCTAGATGTCAAAGTCTGTTGAACTATTGTTTTTATTTTATTTTCGATCCGTCTGTGGATAAACAATCGACTATTGTGATACTTGATATTACAACATTATATTCGGTTGAATTATATCTTACAATTTGCTTCCGCTGTGCATATTAAATATTGTGTTGTTTGACTATTATGTTGCCAACCACGTCACGATACTCCCCACCGGGCCCACCGGGCCCACCGGTCAAACGTGTGGAAACCGGGGTGTGACAGGTTGGTATCAGAGCCAACACTGAGTGAATTAAACACTAGCCTTTTGTGTTTAATCTCAGTTACACAGTTGCACATTCTTGAGTCTAGACAAGAACATAAGACTAATCCAAATTCGTTTCATTGTCTTTTAATTACTTCCTTGTTATTTTTCTGATTAGCCTTTGCATGGGCAAGTCATTTTTAAGAAGTCCAGTTTAGGGCAACCATATACTCGTTTAAATTTAAAGGAACGATTATGTTTAAAATATCATTCCTATATTATAAGATCTACCATTATAATAAAATGGCAAAATCTAAAAAGGACAAGACCTAGCCATATGTCACATTAAGACAGGGCCAAGATGGTAGATCCACAATTAGATTCAGATCCTTGTTAACAGTTCAATTAGGATTGTTCTGCGTTAAATATTAAAAAGAATCTTAAAGGTAAAACCTAGTCGAAATGTCACTGCAGACAAGACCAAGATGGTAGAACCTATTCAAGAGATTCAAATCCTTATTAAACATCTGAAAGCATATTAACATGCTTGACAAAGTGTGATACGATAAAATCACATAGGTCATTTTTAATTGGGTTATTTTAAATTCCCTTATTTATATAATCATCCATTGGGGATGAAGTGCCCACGGGCTATAATTAACGTCATCTGAGACTAAAGACAGTGGTAGCCTACAACTCCCTGTCAAGAAAAGGTAATGAACTTTGATTCAAACCTTAATGCCTCGATTCTCTGAAATCATGGCTTATAAATTAAACCTGTCTACGTGACTAGGCCTTTTGTGCTATTATTAACTTATAATTTAGGATTATGATAAAAATCCTGAACAATTATATATTTATCAAATTAACTAATATGTGTATTAAAAACATGGTTAATAAATCGTTTAAAACGATAAAACTGTATAAGCTTCCGTATAAACCTTGTCCTTGTTTAATTTTATGTAGCAATTAAAGCTACATGGCTAGGTCCGAGGAAGAGAACAATCATCCTTTGGAAAACCGCGATGATGGTGATAGGATTAATATAACCAAGGGAGAGCTTCATACATTGATTGATACAGCTGTATCTAAAGCTGTGGAGGAACAGTTCAGGGAGTATAGTGGGACTAATAGTAAAGCCTCATCTGTACCCCACTCTAAGTCTGTCCCTAAAACTCATTCAGAGCCTCATAACAAGCCGCCCTCTAAGAAAGAGGAGCCAAAGAAGGATGATGATCGACATTCATCAAATGAACACAGTGTTCCATCCCAGAAGATAGTGTTCGATAATGAACCACGTACCAAGTCTTGTACCTATAAGTACTTTGTTTCCTGTAAACCCCGAGATTTCACTCGGGAGAAAGGAGCAGTAGATTGTATGACCTGGTTGGATGAAATGGACACGGTGGTGGACATCAGCGGTTGTGCTGAAAGGGATGTAGTAAAGTATGTATCCCAATCATTCAAAGGAGAGGCACTGGCATGGTGGAGGTCTCTCATTCAAGCTGCTGGGAAGATCCCGCTCTACAACATGTCATGGGAGCAGTTTGTTACTCTCATTATGGAAAACTACTGCCCTCAACATGAGGTCGAAAGAATTGAATCTGATTTCTTATCATTGGTGATGACAAACTTAGATTGTCAAGCTTACTTCACCAGTTTTAATACCCTGTCCAGACTGGTTCCTTACCTTGTAACACCAGAACCCAAACGAATTGCTCGCTTCATTGGGGGGTTTAGCCCCAGAAATCAAAGCCAGTGTTAAGGCTTCAAGACCTGCTACATTTAGGTCAGCAGCTGATCTCTCTTTGTCTCTTACTTTAGATGCGGTCAGGTTGAGATCGCTAAAGAAATCTGAAGAAAGTAAGAGGAAGCGTGAGGATGATAACTCACGAGGGTCAGAGAAGAAGCACAAGGGAAACACCGATTCTAAGAAGTTTGGGTCTGAAAGGAATAGTCAGCGAATAGAGGAAAAGCCAAAGTGCACGACTTGCCAGAAACACCACTTTGGAAAGTGCAGACTTGAGTCCGATTCTAAGTCAGGAGCACCTGCATGTGGGATTTGCAAATCTAAAGAGCACAAGACGATAGAGTGCAAGAAGATAAGAGATGCCACATGCTACAACTGCAATGAGAAAGGGCACATTAAGACCAACTGCCCTAAGTATGCCAAGAAGCCTGAAGAGGTCAAGAAGACCAATGCAAGGGTCTTTCGAATGGATGCAAAGGAAGCAGTCCAGGATAACAACGTAATCACAGGTACCTTTCTCATCAATGATGTCTATGCAAGGGTACTTTTTGATTCAGGCGCATATAAGTCTTTCGTAGATCATAAGTTTTTCAAATTGCTGAATTTACCTGTCAAAACCTTGAGTATAAATTATGAGGTAGATTTAGCAGATGGCACCATAGAAACCGTCTCAACTGTGTTAGATGGATGTGTTATATCCATTAAGAACCACTCTTTTCCTCTGTCTCTACTTCCCTTTAAGTTGGCCGGTTTTGACATAGTGTTGGGTATGGACTGGTTATCTCATAACCAGGCCCAAATTGTCTGTAACAAAAAGCAAGTGGTGATAAAGACTCCGTTTGGTGAATCACTTACCATTCGGGGAGATACCCAATATGGACTGCCTGAGCAAGTGACTATGCTCAAGGCTTCCAAGTGTTTAAAGAAGGGTTGTGTCATCTACATGGCACAAGTGATTTTTGATGAGCCGAACCCGAAGATAGAAGACATCCCTGTCATTTCTGAATACCCTGAAGTTTTTCCGAAAGAACTACCTGGTTTGCCACCAGATAGACAACTCGAATTCAGAATTGATATCATCCCCGGAGCAGCCCCAGTTGCTAGAGCACCTTATAGGTTGGCGCCCACGGAAATGAAGGAATTAAGAACGCAACTGGATGAATTGCTGGCCAAAGGTTTCATCAAACCTAGTTCGTCTCCTTGGGGAGCACCAGTCTTGTTTGTCAAGAAGAAGGATGGATCGATGCGTCTGTGCATCGATTATCGCGAGCTTAATAAAGTCACGATAAAGAATAGGTATCCTTTGCCCAGAATCGACGATTTGTTCGATCAATTGCAAGGGGCAAGTTATTTCTTGAAGATTGACTTAAGGTCAGGATACCATCAACTGAAGGTTAGAGATGAAGACGTACACAAAACTGCATTTAGGACTCGTTATGGCCACTACGAGTTCCTAGTGATGCCTTTTGGGCTCACTAATGCACCAGCCGCGTTCATGGATCTCATGAATCGCGTTTGCAAGCCTTACTTAGATAAATTCGTCATCGTTTTCATCGACGACATTCTTATCTACTCGAAGAACCAAGCTGACCATGAGAAACACCTTCGATGTATTCTCAAACTTCTACATCAGGAGAAACTTTATGCCAAATTCTCTAAGTGTGAATTTTGGCTTCGAGAGGTCCAGTTCCTTGGACATGTGGTTAGTGAGCGTGGTATCCAAGTGGATCCCGCTAAGGTTGAAGTAGTTATGAACTGGCAAGAGCCAAAGACGCCTACAGAGATTCGTAGCTTCCTGGGATTGGCAGGATATTACAGGCGTTTTATCAAAAAAATTTCAAGGATTGCTGCACCCCTAACTTCCTTGACTAAGAAGAAAGTAAAGTTCGTTTGGGGCCCTAAGCAGCAAGAGTCCTTTGATATTTTGAAGCAAAAGTTGAGCAACGCTCCTGTACTGACATTGCCAGATGGAATAGAAGATTTTGTGGTTTACTGCGATGCATCGCACACTGGCATGGGGTGTGTGCTTATGCAAAAAGGCAAGGTTATTGCCTATGCTTCAAGACAGTTAAAGGTGCGTGAAAAGAATTACACCACCCATGACTTGGAATTGGGTGCCGTTGTATTCGCACTAAAACTGTGGAGGCATTATTTATATGGAATCAAGTGTGTGATCTATTCTGATCACAAGAGCCTTCAACATTTATTTAATCAGAAGGATTTAAACATGAGGCAGCGCCGTTGGATGGAGACTTTAAATGATTATGATTGTGAAATCAGGTACCATCCCGGCAAGGCGAACGTAGTCGCTGATGCCTTGAGTCGAAAGGAAAGGGTGAAACCCATCCGAATCAATGCCAAGCGCATGGAGATAAAGAACAGTTTGGCTGAAAGGTTGTTAGCTGCACAGAAGGAAGTTGTGTTGGAAGCTAACTATCCTAATGAAAAGCTAGGAGTAACTGAGGAGCAGTTATCTCTTGGCAAAGACGGAATTCTTAGATTGAATGGACGAATATGGGTTCCAATTTATGGAGGACTTCGGGATGTTATCCTCCAGGAAGCCCATAGTTCCAAATATTCCGTTCATCCTGGAGCTGATAAGATGTACCAGGATCTAAGGGCAAATTATTGGTGGATAGGCTTGAAAAAGTCTGTAGCTGCCTATGTAGCTAAGTGCTTGACTTGTGCGCAAGTCAAAGCAGAACATCAAAAGCCGTCAGGCTTGCTACAACAGCCTGAACTTCCTACTTGGAAGTGGGAAATGGTAACTATGGATTTTATCACCAAGTTACCTAAGACAAGGAAAGGAAATGATACAATATGGGTTATCGTTGATAGACTGACTAAGTCAGCACATTTCTTACCCATAAAGGAGACTTATAGCTCCGACATGTTAGCCCAGTTATACGTGGATAAGATTGTAGCATTACATGGCATACATGTGTCTATTATCTCTGACCGAGATACTAGATACACGTCACATTTTTGGAAAAGCTTCCAACAATCTTTGGGCACTCGTTTGAATTTTAGTACGACTTACCATCCTCAGACAGACGGTCAGAGTGAGCGTACTATTCAAACTTTGGAAGACATGCTACGTGCATGTGTGATCGATTTGGGTGGTAGTTGGGATAACCACCTACCCTTGATTGAGTTCTCCTACAACAATAGCTACCACACCAGCATAAAGGCTGCGCCTTTCGAGGCCTTATACGGTAGAAAGTGTAGAACGCCCGTTTGTTGGGTGGAAGTTGGAGATGTCCAGTTATCAGGACCGGAGATAGTGTTCGAAACAACGGACAAGATTGTCCAGATTCGTGACCGTCTCAAAGCTGCCCGAGATAGGCAGAAGAGTTACGCAGATCCAAAGCGTAAAGCTTTTCACTTCGAAGTAGGTGACAAAGTATTACTTAAGGTATCACCCTGGAAGGGGGTGATGCGATTTGGTAAGAAAGGCAAGCTAAGCCCGAGATACATAGGACCTTTCGAGGTTATCGAACGTGTCGGGTCAGTTACCTATAAGTTAAACTTACCTGAAGAGCTCAGTGGAATTCACAATGTGTTCCACATCTGCAATCTGAAGAAGTGCTTTGCTGATGAATCACTGGTTATACCACATACAGATGTGCATATAGATGAGAGCTTAAAATTTGTGGAAAAACCATTGTCGATTGAGGATCGACAGGTTAAGAAGCTTCGTAGGAAGCATGTACCTATTGTAAAGGTCAAATGGAATGCCCGTAGAGGTCCCGAATTCACGTGGGAGGTCGAATCCACGATGAAAGAAAAGTACCCTTATTTAATTCAGTAAATCTCGGGTCGAGATTTATTTTAAGGGGGTGAGGATGTAACACCTCGAAAATTCACGTCCTATAAGGTGTTGACACGTGTCATATGTTTGAACGTGTGAAAGAATGTTATGAAAGGACTAAAGTTGACAAACATGAAAAGTATGTGAATATACGTATTCTAAATGTCAACAGTGAATAAATATATTATATATTAACCCTACATGATGCTCATACCTTCAAACGAATAAATCATGGATCATACGAAGCTAAAAGTGAGAGATTACAAACTACAGGGGTTAAATGTGTCAATATGTTTAAAATATACCTCTGAGTGACCTTTTGACAAACCCGAGGTTTTGTAACGGTTAATTATGCTCACTAGAATGCATGATATAAATTTCATAAAGTTTCGTTATCGTATGAGAAAATTATGATCAAATTCGTGTGCGAAGGGTTAAAGCGTCAACGTTGAAAGTTAGGACTTTTCGGGTAACAATAAAGTTAACCGGGGACTTAACAAAAAGGGCATATGTCTTGAAGCCCCTAAACATCAATTTGAAGGGCTCAAAATGCAAGAGAATGAAGTCTAAACAAAGTTTGAAGAGCCAAGGACCATTGCATAAAAAATCTAAAGTTCTGATTTGCTGCAGGAGGGCCTCGCGCCACGCGAAGGTCCCTGGGGGGGGAGGGGGCTACGCGTCGCGCTAAGGGTAGTCTGATGCGAATTTTTTGTTTCTTGTCTGCCCTTGTGCTTGTGATCGACTTTAAACGATTTTCCTCATCTTGCTTGGCCCCTAAACAACCCCTAAACATCTAGGGACACTTGTTGATGAGTTGTGGTCAGTGGTAGACTTATGTGTCAACAATTTGTGGTGATTTGATCACTATATAAAGCCATGAAGTTGCAACTCATTCTTCACACCTTTCTCTTGCACTTCTGATCATTCTTGGAGCTCCAAAGCAGACTCAAGTGGTCATAATTCGTTCATAGGACTCTTGTAAGTTTTCTTAACCTTTCTTAATTAAGTTTTAGCTTAGTTTTAGCTTAAAAGTCAAACCGTCGTAATTAACGGTTGACTTCAAGATTTAATCACTAATGGTCCAGTGATTAGTCAAATCAAAAGTAGTTATAAGTTGGTAATTATGTGGGTAATAAACCCTCAAAAGGGTTCCCCCTGATTCCCACTCTAACTAGGTCAAATGTCGGGTCAAACTTGTCATTTAAAAAGTCAACAGGATACTTATTTTCTAAGTTATGCATAATTAGCAATGTAGAACATATACAACCTGTTTGATCAGCAATATAACTTAGTAATAAGTGTAAGAACAGGTCTAAACATGTTCAACCCGACAACTTTCAGTAAAGACCCGGTTCGGAACCGAAAGTCGCATAGTTTGACTTTCACTTTGACTTTCAGTTCTGACCCGTTATGGTATGTTTTAGAAATACCTTAGAGCTTCATTTGGACCAGGTTACATGCTAGTATAACCCTCTGTGATTATACACCATTGTTCATTAGTTAACCAATTAATACGCATGATTCCGTTAATTGCTCATATGTTGACCATTATGCCCTTTTCACCTTAAAACGTGATTTGTGAAAATGTAAAAATGTAGAAACCTTAGTTACTGATATATAAACTTGTATACAAAGTTTGACATCAGTTTGAGGTGTAGATTAAGAGTTATGCTCGTTAGCGTAAAATGAAAGCTTTATGTTAATAAAACGGCGTAATTAGCGTATAGCCTAGTTAAACCTACTTTTTGATATCAAAATCTTTACCCACTGATGTAATATATTATTTTGGGATTTTTGAATATTTTTAATTAATTTTAGGCTGAGCATAACTTATAGTCGTAGGCTTAATCCGGTAATTGTCGGTTTTACCCTTACGGGCCATAAAATGAGTTTTACATATCTAAACGACTCCAAACCTTTTGCTACTGATTACATATGATAAATAAATTATTTTAAACCTCCTGGGATAATAAAAATATCATATTTCTATATAGAACCCGGAAACGGCTTCTAATAGCCTAATTAAGCGTTTCTAACGCCTAGTATGTACTAGAACTATTTTAAACATACTAAGGGTGATACCTACTGATATTTGAGGTAAATAATAATATTTTAACAGTAAGCAAAAGTTGTTAACCTCAGACTTCAGTTTTGAGCTTTTCGGCTTATGTGAAATTACCAAAATGCCCATACGGTGCATAGTTTGGTTATAATTGATAAATTTCACATATATACTTTACCCTACTGATATAACTTAGCAAATTGATTATCTTTGCTGATTACATCCGACCTGTAACTCAGGATATTACTTAAACTCTTTTATCACCTTATAAATGACCAAACTACCCCTACGGGGCATAGTTTGTGTTTAAATTCATTTCGGGCATAATAAATGATATCTTACTGATGTCACAACATATTTGGAGCATATTAACTTAGGAAACATGTAAATGGCTCTCATTATTACCCGTTACGCTTATTACGCGTGCGGTTCGGTTTATGTAACTAGTTTACATAAATTAGCTGAAACGGGTCAAACCTTATCGGTTTTATCTCAAAATCCAGAGTGTGTATGAAATACCCATATTAAGCAAGTCTCCGAACTTTCCGTGTCTAAATCACATTCTATCCGGTCTTCGCTTAATAATGCGTACGAACCGTATCATTGAAACTAACCGGTCTAAGCTAAGGCTTAATTAAGGACCCGTTAGAAATCTAATAGGTTATTATAAACCTTCGTTCCAGATTAGGAGCCCAGTAAAAGTACTTGCATTTGCTGTATTTGATTGATACTTTGCTCAGGTAAATACTCTTAACTTATTTTCCCTATACGGGCTTGGGATACGGTACTATAAAAGTACTGCTTGGTCGGGTATGTAGTCATTTAAATCGGATTATGATTAATGTATTTACATAACCCACTTTATTCTGTACTATTTGATGTATGGCCCTTGGGGGTTGAATGACCATGTCCCGGATATCCTTGGCATCATTTTACGAAATGGCCACGACCTAAGCACGGGGTGTAGGCGTACACCTGACAGATGCATTAAGTAAAAACCGGTAATCCACGAAAAGGAATCAACCTTGTGGGCATTATACCTGTGGCGTGTCAGTTAACTTAAACCGGCTCTTCTAACTGGTGCTAATGGACGGCAAATAAGTAAATCTGTATACAAGATTATATACAAATAATTGTCCCAAGTTATAAAGATATTTTGTGCCGAAGTGCATTCAAATCAATTTACAAACTCTTTTCAAAACGAGTCAGTTGAGTTGTATTTACCAGTGTAAACTGACGTATTTTCCAAAAAAGGTTAAGTGCAGGTGCTAGACGAAATAGGCTGGCTACTCCAGGCATCATTACTCAAGTCTCGCAAGCTCTAGATGTCAAAGTCTGTTGAACTATTGTTTCTATTTTATTTTCGATCCGTCTGTGGATAAACAATCGACTATTGTGATACTTGATATTACAACATTATATTCGGTTGAATTATATCTTACAATTTGCTTCCGCTGTGCATATTAAATATTGTGTTGTTTGACTATTATGTTGCCAACCACGTCACGATACTCCCCACCGGTCAAACGTGTGGAAACCGGGGTGTGACAACATTTTGTTGCCATTTTAGTCAAAATCTTAAAAACTCTCATTTTTTACTGTTCCAACATATCTTTTTTCTCTTTTTGTGCAGGGGTAGTTTTGTCCATCTAATTTTAATATAACATATTAATAATTAATAAACCCCCAAATTAATATACCATAAACATCTGCATCTGCATATACCATTGCAGACCAGAGAATTCTGAGATGGACCACCACTTGCCACACACCTCTCGCACCACCACCCCCACCACCACCACCACCTGCCACCACCCTCTCGCCCCAGCACCACCACCTGCCGCCACCCTCTCGCACCACCACCCCCACTCAAACTTTTAACAAATTCATAGATCAGATAAATCACATAAATCACCAACGGACAGGAGACAACTGATAAAAGAGAGAGAGAGAGAGAGAGATAGAGAAAGCCACCGGAAGACAAGTGATAACCTAAATCGCTACATAAATCAGTTAAAAGAGAGAGGGAGAGAAAACCCTAACCATCTCACTGTTCCCGATCAATCAACACCACCACATAGGTAACTTTCAACCCAGCAGCCCTCAAGGGCGCCGCCGTCTCAATCACAGACGTCCCACTGGTCACCAAATCCTCGACAATCAGACACGTCTGGTCGGGAAGAAAGACCCCTTCGATGGCTTTGTCGGTGCCGTAGGTTTTGATCTCTTTGCGGCGCATTAACATGGGGGTGTTGGTGGTGGTGGAGATGACGGTGACGATGGGTAAGGCGGTGTAGGGGACGCCTCATAAGAGGTCGAAGGTGGTGGTTTTAGGGAGGGTGGAGATGTGGTGAGGAGGTAGTGGTGGCGGTGGTGAGAAGGGAGGAGGAGGTGGCGGTGGTGGAGATCGCTGCATTTGTGGAATTAGGGTTTGGGTTTTTGCTTTTGGGGAAGATGACAACTAATTTATTTATTGGAGGGTTTTTTAATGAGAGTTTTTTAAAAATTAGATGGACAAAACTACCCCTGCACAAAAAGACAAAAAAGGCATGTTGGAACAGTAAAAAATGAGAGTTTTTGAGATTTGGACTAAAATGGCAACACAATGCAAACCACAGGGACCTAGATTTAAAAAGTTTGAGATTTGGACTAAAATGACAAAACTGCCCAAACCACAGGGACCAAAATGGCAGTTTACTCTTATATTTATTTATCCGTGTAATATACGGGTAAATTCAACTCTGTAATACATATGGTTTTTTTTAAGATATAACCTTTTTTATTACTTAGTATATAAATTAATTTTATTCATCCCGTGTAATACACGGGGTTCTAAGCTAGTCAATGTATAAAGCTCTTAAAACATTTTTAGCAACAAAAAAAATGTGTAGTTAACATTTTTTTAGTATAGTATAATATAATACGATGATTGCATCTTTGTTTTGTAAGCAAGTAATTTACATTTTGTTTATTGCTTTTATCACCGTATTTTGGTATATTTTTTTTCTAGCCACAAAGCGCGACTTTAACTTGCTAGTTATTTTAAAAACAAAAGCCTATAACTAAATGTAAAAATTATTAAAAATAGTAGGCCTCGTCTCATTACTGATTTTCTTATACATAAGTTTATATATAGAGGCTCATATTTTTAATTGTACAGTTGCAAACCACCACCACAACAAATACAGTCACCCCTATAGGCCCATGATGACCATGGACAGATCCACTATATGTTGAGTGGAGAGAGAGGGCCTCACTGAAGAAGCCCAAGTTTGGTAACCCTACTAAGGCCAGGGGTGTGGTATACCGCCCCTGGCCACATCATCGTCGTTAGTGCCCTATGGCGCCCCACACCCATCCCCCTGCCCGCTATAAAGGGGGCGCTATCCAAGCTCCGACATTGCAGTAACGATCATTAAAAGGGAAAAGCAGGTGTGGCCCATTCTTTTTAACCAATCAAATCTTTTTCTCTTTATTTTTTTTGTATTTTGTTTAATAGGGGGTTTTAAACCATTGCATGCAAGTTAAAGGGAGGCCCTTAAAGCCTCCTATGTGACATGGCACTGATATGGATCTGACGTGGTGTAATAAAGCCCGCAGAGGCTTTAAACCACACCCCTAGCCTAAGAGAAGATTACTTTTATGTTGCATTTGGCTATGTGATTTTTAACCTTTATCTTATATCCCTATGTGCATGTTTTATATTTATTCTCTCAATTAATTTTTTTTGGAGCTAACTATTGATAGGGGTGTTGTTTGGGTTCTTTAATTAGGTTTCGCGTTATTCAGGTTTTTTTGTTATATGAATCCTACTTATAATCTGACCCAAATAAGTTTTGGTTGCTTTGGTATCGGGTTTCAGGTCGAGTTCATCGGTATACGGGTTTCTAAATAAAACACACCCCAATATGATATTTTGTTCAAACCTATACTGATTAAAAAACGTCAAATAAAATAAGCACAAAACCAAACCATATCAACCAATCGTATAAACTATAAAGAAAACGTCAAATCATATCAACCAAACCGAACCTTTTTAGTCGCTCAAACAACCAATGAAACAAAGCATCATGCTCACAACAAAAACAAAACATATGGGAGGAAAGCTAGACTTTCCTATTGATTACATATGTACGTATAATTGGCATTGTTCAATGCACTAAAATTTTACTCAAATTTGATTGTTTGAACGACAAATTTGGATCACTGACGGACCACTGGAGTATTATCGTGCCATCAGACTGTAGAAACTTTTAAACAGATTGTATTTGTGGTAAGGAAAAAAAAAAGAAAGAGAAAGGTTTGCTGTGTTATTATGAGGAGAAAGTACTATAGTGGAGCAAGCTGGTTACCTTTTATATAACCGGTCAGTAGTTAAATAATAGACTGAGGTGAAGAAGCTTAAAGCAATTCATTTGAAGAAAAGAACACATGAGTCAACAGTGGTCAATCAGGGGTCAACCACTTGTGTGTTGGTATACCAGTTAGCATCAAGTCATAAACTCATAAATGGTTTGACGCAAAAGTTAAAAGAAAAAAAGGAAAATCACTAGGTCGAATAATTCGTTTTGTTTGTTTTAAATGAGAGGTTATGAGTTGGAGTCTCGTCTATTGGGTGGCCGGGTCTTCACGTTTTGTTTTTCAGGCAAAATGATGAGTTATTTGTTAGGGTGATCCTAGGTGTCAGGGTCTTTACTGTTTAAAAAAAATTAAACATGGTGACAAAGCTACACTTCCAAATTGAATATTGAAAAAAATGTTAACCCAAGCATTCGGTTATTAAAAACATTCATTGTTCGCTTTTTGGTTAGTCGGCTTTTGAGTCAGTTATGTGTTAGTTGTGGTTTGGTTTCGGTTAATTAAATCGGCTATTTACTCATCCCTAATTGGAATTGTGTCTCCATAATAACATATGTTGCTGCATTATCACTTGTTTGGACTTTGGTATGAGAATTTGATGAGTTAACAAACTGAATTGGCTTATGAGCATGTGGACATTGGTTAACAAAATAAATGTACCTTGTTCATTGATTACGATTAAATATTTTTTCCTCCACGGTTTGTATTTTCTTTAAGATGTCGTGAATGGTGACACAATGTCATATTTCGCAAACGACACTATGTTTACATCTATAGCAATCTAAGAAGTTTACGAAATAAGTGTGTCGTGCTTTATGTAATATCATTATAAATGATGGTTGATGCCGGTTAAGGGGCTAACACCCAAGGGCTTTAACGCCCTTTAACGGAGGGGCAGTGTGGTGTTTAACACCGGATCACCGCCACTGTGGCAGAGGTGTGATCCGGCAACAGATAGTGTTAGATAGGGGATATGCACCTTACCACCACATCTTTGAGGACTAGTAAAATACCTTAATGTTCATTTTCATGGTTTTTTTTTACCTACAAAGTCATAAATACCTTAACATATTTTGTGTATACTTTATGTTTACATACAATGGGAAAGTTTCTTGGATATCATAAGATTCATAACATAAATGCATTACAGTAGATACCAAAAAAAGAATATTTGTAGAAAAACGTAGTGTACAAATAAGAAGGGGGGGGGGGGGGGGGTCATATTTATGCATTGCATGACCTATAAATGGTAAGCAAACATGAAAGAAAAACAATAAAATAGGAATAAGGAATTTTGATAATCCTAACTATTAGTCGTTGGCCGACAACGATCTCAACTTAAAAAATAACCAGTGGTGGTCTCACATTTTCGTATATTATAAACCAATGGACCTTTACTAAACCGAAAAGGATAAGGAGACAAAAAGAAATTAATGTTTTTTAGTAAAAGTCCATTAGTTTACAATATTTGAAAATGTGAGACCACCACTGGTTATTTTTTAAGTTGGGACCGTTGCAAGCCAACGGCTAATAGTTTGGATTATTAAAATCCATTATTCCAATAAAATAACAATGGTGAGAATTCAAAAGCTTGAGGGTATTAACAAAGTCCCATAAAATATACATAAAAATATTTAATCTGTTATAAAGAAATCTTGTTACACCTTATTTGGTGGGTTTAGTTTAAGCCCTTTTTCTTTGTGGAAAAAACAGGAGCAACCTAGGATTCCAGAAAAGTTTTTAATGTTTGGTTGGTATTTTATACCCAAAAAATATATATATATATTTTAGCAAATCAAAAGTAAAAGTAGGGAATCAAAGCAAAAGGGCTATGTGGAAGATGGTACTACTTATAATAATTTATGTCTACTGAATAAAACATCATAAATTTGGAGTATTGTGAAAGTGACCATTTGTAAAAGAAAACATCAATCCATATGAACACTTTTCTTTTATAAAAAAAAAGTTTCATTCAGGTTAATTCCTCATTCCAAGGATTCCTTTTTATTTTCCACTCGTGACCACAGTGCCTCAAATACACACCTTTCTTTGGACCTTCGATCAGTATCCATTTTCTTAGAACAAACATTTAAAAGATATCAGTATACAAATGTGTTTATACCAATTTAAAACGTTTACAACTTGGTTATAAACCATTAACTATTAGATATCACAATCTCTGTGATATCTTCGCCCAGTATAACACACAACAACGACAGAACTTTGAGAGAACCACCTAGAAAGATTATAAAAGCGTATATTACAATTGTGATATCTCCAGGCTATTTATACACTGGGATTTAGCGGTTAATCTATAACTGTTTAGGGTTGCTTGGCGGCAAAGCATACATACAACTGCCCAAATTAAATAATAAACTATCCTATGATAAAGTTATAAAACATAGAATACAAATATAATAGATAATAGGGATATTGGTCTCTAATAATCCCTACTAGACGTCATTGGTCATTGGCAGTCCCATCTTTTTTTTATTCCCACTGACAGTCCCACCTTTCAACTATTTTTCCTTCACCGGTCCTCAGTTAAAAAACTTAACGGAGCTAAGTTTTTTTTCCGAATTACCCACTGACGTTTTAGGGCTTTTGATCAGAACGAGGATGCGAGTCGAATGATGTAAAACTTACCTTGAAATTGTGCTCCAAACGGCGAAAACAGTGCTTCAATTTGGGTGTTTAAACTTCCAATAAACAAAAATCACGTCGTTTTGAGCACCGTTTCGAGGTAAGTTCAGTATGTGACTTTAATATTCTGATGTTGATATTTAAATTCTAACGTTAACAACCTGTCAATTCTTTTCAGGTTACATATGAGACGCGTTCAGTTTATATGGTTTTAAGCGTGTCCGAGTTATTGTTAATGTCTTTGTCGTGAGTAAATATATGACTCGCTAAAATGACACACTTAATAAATGAGAAATACCAAGGACAAGAAATCCTATGCAAACTGTTGGTTCATTGTTTCAATCGCGTAACCTAACCAAATGACATGGTTTCAAACCAGCTCGCGTATTAGATAACTCTCAAACTGTCTAACTCTTCCGATTTACTGAACCATGTTGTGCTACGCGTTTTGAAAGCCATGCATGTTTAGTTTCACTTCACGAAAACCTTTACCTTGTATCGTTTTTTTTTTCTTACAAAACTCACAAAACTATAACTTATAATCAATATACATGCATATAGTACAAATTGTGAGTCAATAGGAACATGCAAGTAAACTCATCTCATTAAGCACACATAATATATTAGGTCAACTTAATTTAATTTGGATTCATAGTCAAATTACCATTTGACTCTAGGCTCAGTCCTTGCAAGGTTTTATTTAACAAGCTATGGAATCTTAGTTGTCTCAGCTACATCACTAGATGTTCAAAAATAGGATAAGAATAATGATGATAGTGAGCAATAAAGAAGACCACACACAGTAGGAGACATGATATACTTGAATAAAATCAGAACCCTTCGTTTTCATATTTTTACCAAAGTTTATTCAACTTTATACATACATCCTCAAAAGTTCCAAATGTACATATATAAAAAGAATAACAAAATCCTAAGGCTTTAGCCACTAGCTAGTTTCTTTTAAGGCTTTTCATCTCTTACTCTCATCATGTTCGTCATGCCAACATTTGTCTTTCTTCTGTTTGATTCTCTCACAGTCTAAAGCAGTGGACATTATTTGCTATTGAAATTGTAACCTAACAATCCATAATTAGGGTTTGTCTAGGTTAGTTGTTGTAAATGATTCCTAACTAGCAAGATTACCCGCGCTATATGGCAGGGTTTTGATCAATATCTATTTTGGTTTAGTATAGCAACCGAAAGAACTATGTTCCAAACATAGATCAACTTGAATTTATACCGGCTCGTACATAAATATAAACAAGTAAAACTCGATTACAAAGACTTTTAAATGTTAAAGGATGGTGAGTGTGAATACTAAAAGTTGAATGGCAAAAGCTATAAAAAAGACAAAAATACAAAAGACAAAAAAAATAAAAAATAAAAAACTGTTCACAATCTTTCCTAATTGTCTCTCAGTTTTTTCATGTATAGAAACCTAAAACAGATACATGATTTTTCTTTTGCGTATTTATATCCGCCATCGTATAATTATATTAGTAAATTATTATTCTTGTGATTTTATTTTCATTACGAATTAAAAAAAAACTATAGGTATAACTTTTTTAGCAAATTATTATTCTTGTGATTTTATTTTCATTATGAATTTTAAAAAAACTATAGGTATATCTTTTTTATAGTTTAGCAATAATTACAAAGCGTACGTGCCAAAATTTGTAGATCAATAAAGGTAGGGTGTAGTATTGTATTATTTGACTATGAAGTATTAATTATATATAAAGATATAATTCATGATTAAAGATTATAATTGCTCCAAAAAAGGGAGAAAAAGAGAAGGACCATGTTGAAATTTATTGAAGAATCATGTGTGAAATATGATAAGATGAGGAATAAGTGAGCAATGATGTTGCAATTTGTAGCCATTTTAATTTCATTCTTAAGCGTAATCTAGTTGATGAAAAATGGCCCACCTCCCATGCAGTAAAAGATGTGATTGAAGTCATTCACACAAGTGGTGAGGGTGTTAATGTACCAATACTTATAGCATGAGATACAACTACTAAAATGAGAATAAAATCACACATTTTCTGACTCCTCCTTTATTGTATCTTTAGCAAAAATCTTCTTTCAATTGTAAATTACTTACTTAATATGTTCAATCTTAACACTATTCTTAATATAAAATATAGACATATTTTAGATAAATATTAAGATAAATACATAAACATCCTTTAAAATACAAAACATTGTTTTCCAAATGTGAACTGTGTATTTTTCAATTTTACAATTAGGGGTTGTTTGTATACCTCTTAATAGTTCAGAACTCTTACTGGTTCAACACTTAATTAATGGTTCAAACTAGGGGTGCAAACGAGCCGAGCTACTCGAGCTCGGCTAAAAAAAAAGCTCGAACGAGTCGAGCTTAAATGAGCTCGAGCTCGAGCCCGAGCCTAAAATACAAGCTCGTTTAGTAAACGAGCCAGAGCCCGAGCTTCGCTTATCGAGCTTGAGCCGACTCGCGAGCCTATACGAACTTTCTGTTTATATATTTTTATTAATATATTAAACAAATATTTATATAATAATTATTACCATTTATATAAATATAAAAAATAACTTAATTATATGTATAATAATAATTAAAATTAATATAAATTAATTAATAAATACTAAACGAGTCGAGCCCGAGCTTGAAAAATTACCTTCAAGCCGAGCTCGAGCTTTCATATGTTAAACGAGCTCGAGCCTGTTCGAGCTCGGGCTCGGCTCGGCTCGTTTGCACCCCTAGTTCAAACTGTTTGTTTCGCGAGCAAATGTCTGAATGGTTTAGACATTTGTCTCTGAATGGTTAAGTATTATACTGAGTCTGAATGGTTAAGACCTCTAATTTAAATTGGTCAGACATTTGCCTCTGAACGGTTAAGCATTATACTGGCTCTTAATAGTATAGACCTCTTACTGGTTCAACACTTAATGGTTCAGAATTCTTACTGGTTCAGCACTTAACCATTCAGATATTGCCAAACAGCCCCTTAGTTCTGTTTCTGCAAACTTGTTTTTAACTAATATTTTGGAAAAGAGCAAACCCCCGACTTAAAGTTTGAATCTCTTAAACCATTCAGAAGTTGGCAAACAGCCCCTTACTTGAGTGTAACCCAAATTTAATTAGCTTCAAGTGTATAGAAATAAGTTAAAGCTAACAAACACATATGTATGTATGTGTGTGTATATATATATTCAAATTTTTATATAGATTGTGATGTGTTGTTGAGTGAAGAAACATTCCAACTAAATTCTCACCTTGATAATTTTTTTTTTTCCAAAGAGTTTAATGTGTGAACAAGTTCATAGTTTGATAAATATTTTCCATTGTTTTTGAGGTCCATAAGATCACTTTATAACAAAATTTGGAAAATCTAATAGACCATAATTACATTTGATCACTGTATCATTGTTAATTACTTATAAACGCGTAAATTTACGAAAGGAATAGCATATTTGTGGGACACTACAAAATGGAAAGTATTGTCCCATCTTAAAACATAACGTGTGTACAATGATTTCAGAAGACTTTATACTAGTAATTCTTTTTAGGAATTTGCATAACTCAACATGAATCTAACTTAATTGTTTTGAACGGCAGCAACACTTTATATATAAATATAAAGAGACGACAGCAACACTTTATATAAATATATAAAGAGCCAGCTTTTGCTGGGAGAAAACAACGAACACGGAAAGAAAAACAAACTACAAAGTGAATTACAATAAATCGACCACATCGAAAGCTTTCGAATTCTCCCACGTAGGAGGTTGGAGCTTCGTATGGTTGTTGATCCAAAAGAAAACGTCCTCTTTTATAAGATCAACTGTCTTCATTATCAGAACGAAGCAATTTTCAAAATTTTTCATGTTTCTCGCACTCCAAATCCTCCAAACCATCGCCATACTTACCGTGTACACAATCCGTTACCACACTTTGCTTCCTGTACAATCTTTTATGTATTTGATGTGCTTCTTTAATTTGTTGTAATCCGCTGGGAATCTGATGCGCATCCAAGTCAACATGTTTCACCAAATACTTTTAACCCATAAGCAATTTACGAAAATGTGATCCGGGGTTTCATCATCCAGCTCACACCGAGGACAACGCATGTCTGTCAGAGGCACTCCCCGTTGCACCAATCCATTTTTAGTGGCAATTTTCTTCAACAACGCTCTCCATATAAGATAATTACATTTAGGAGGAGCCCAATTGTTCCAAGTAAATTCCCTATTCTCATCGAGAATATCGGATTCAGCTTCAATAATCTCCAACCCAACCTGTTTGGTTGAGAAAAGATCTCCAGCTTCATTGCGCCATGTCCACACATCACAGGAATTTTTAAAACAAACTTGACTCAACTTGGTCATAAGATCTCTAATTTGCAACCATTTTTTGTTTGAATTCGGATCTTTTTCCCACTCCCACTCCCACTTCCACTGTCTTGACCCCCCTTCGTTAGTACATGGGCTGCAACAATAGCGTTTTTTTTTTGCTAGTCTGAAAATATCCGGATAAATCTCTTTAAGAGGTTGCATTAACAACCACGGATCCTTCCAAAACTAGACATTTGACCCATCTCCAATCTCCGCCACCAGCTTTTCTTGGATATTTATACCGAACTTTGACATTTCCACATCCATCTTGCCAATATCCTTCCATACACCCGGTGCCGTCTTTTTTTGAGGGATCAAAAGATTAGCAGTTTTTGTCTTATGGATCGCCGCCACGACTCTAGCCCAAAGTTGGTTCAGGTTCGATTTGAACCTCCACCACTACTTGGTCAAAATAGCACAATTGAAATCTTTTATTCCCCCTACACCCATTCCTCCTCCTTTCTTTGGTTTCACCAAAAGCTTCCAACGGACCCATCTTATTTTATGGCCCATACTCATTTCCCCCAAATTAAATCCCTTTAGATTTTTCGAGTTTATTAACAATTTCCTTAGGGGCTTTAAGAGGGATAAGAAATACGACCGGAGACTCCCCAAAACCGCTTTTGCCAAAGTCAATCGAACCGCGAAGGAAAGATATCTAATCTTCCATTTTGAAGGTTTCGTATCGAATCTATCAATAATGATTTGCCAAAACCTTGCCCTCTTCATGTTCACTCCAATGGGAATTCCCAAGTACATAAAAAGAAACGACCTTTCTTCACAATTGAGAACCCGAGCTAACCGAGACAATTCACTATCATCCACCCCAATTCCTAAAAGCTTGCATTTACGAAGATTCACTTTTAAACCCGTAACAAGATTAAGCCACCTCAAAAGTCGATTGAGACTAACTACATTATGTTCCGACCAATCCCCTATCAAGAGAACATCATCTGCATAGCATAAATGAGAAATGGTCGGACCCCCATTAGGAAGCTTAATGACTAACCCACGAAGGAAAGATGTCTAGCCTTCCATTTGGATTGTTTCGTATTAAATCTATCAGTAATGGTTTGCCAAAACCTCGCCCTCTTCATGTTCACTCCAATGGGAATTCCCAAGTACATAAAAGGAAATGACCCTTCATCACAATTGTGAACCCGAGCTAACCGAGACACTTCACTAGAATCCACCCCAATTCCTAAAAGCTTGCGTTGGCGATGATTCACTTTTAAACCCGTAACAAGATTAAGCCACCTCAAAAGTCGATTGAGACTAACCACATTATGTTCCGACCACTCCCCTATAAAGAGAACATCATCTGCATAGCATAAATGAGAAATGGGGTCGGACCCCCATTAGGAAGCTTAATGCCTTGAAACAAACCCATATCAATTGCCATTGTCATAAACATGTTTATGACTTCTAGTGCTATTATAAATAGGAAATTAGAGATGGGATCTCCTTGTCTTAAGCCCGTTTATATCTAAATTCTTGCGTTCGGGACCCCTTTATAAGAACTGAACCCATCGTGGAAGCTAACCAACCCTTGACACAAGAAATCCATTTTTCCAGGAAGGTCATACTCTCCATTATTTGGAATAGGAATTTCCAATTAATAGAGTCGTCTGCCATCTCGAAGTTAACCTTGAAAAACAACATCTTCGTTTTACTCTTTTTGCCCACACCACCGTTTTGCTCACAATAATAGGGCAATCTAAAATATTCCTTCCACCCGCGAACGCCAATTGCATTAGAGAGATAAAATCGTCAATAACTGTAGGTTCATGATTCGGACGGAAACCTGTGATTAGTGTGTGATTATGTTCAAAGACGGAAGATTAGATACGGATAAACAAATTTCTTGTATAAATTTGATAGCATAACGTTACAAATCAGCCTGATTACAAGCTATCCAAACTATACCAAAGCAGCATACATCCAGGAGAGACCAAGTGGTGATCTCTCCCCTAAGTCTAAAACCTTGAAACTTTGCAAATGAACTAAGTGTGGTATTTATAGCCACACCACCTCCACATGAAAGACCACCTTTATGTGGAAGGTCATTTGCAAACACACGGTCAAACGAATAACCCCTTCGTTTGACCACTTCAAACGAGCGGGTCTGTAACACCCGTCTAATTTTACTTGAATTTAATAATAATTCACGCCATTTTTAGAATAAAAGATACCAAATTAACATAACTTTCATAAGTCAAGTTCATATGTAGCATAAACCTTAGTCAACTAACGACTAAGTTAGAACATTCAAAAGTTGTTTAACAAATTGTTTACAACCCATAAACATAGTCTATTAAAGATTAAAACATTGCGGAAGCTTGTAAATAGTGTTCGGTTCTTCAAAAGCTTGCTCGATCATCTTCCGGTTAGTTTCCAACATCACCTAAGATCAAAACCACAACAAATGTTAGTTTTGATAAAGTTAGAATTGATATAAACCACAACAAATGTTAGTTTTAATTAATTATAGTTTCAGTTTTTACAAGATTAACCCCTCCTCTTTTGCATAACTTATAGTTTGGCTGTTTTTAACCCTATTATAAGTTATTTCTAGATTATTAGCTAACTAGGTTAAAATTCCTAGTTAGTAAATTCTTGTTTATTTATACTTTATAATCCTAATATAAAGTTTTATATTTTCGGGATGTTACAAGTCCACCCCCCTTAAAAAGGGTTTCGTCCCCGATACCGAATTACGTGCCAAATAAAGTAGGGTAGAGGCGTCGCATCTCCTCCTCGAACTCCCACGTAGTGTCCGAGCCTTTTCTATGCTCCCACTTGACCTTGACTTGATCGATGTGTTTGTTTCGCAAGTGCTTGACCTTTCGATCTAAAATCTCCACTGGTCTTACCGCATAATTCAGGCTATTATCCACTTCGATATCATCGTAATGGATATAAGCTGTTTCGTCCGCTAGACACTTTCGTAATTGCGACACGTGGAACGTGCTATGTATTCCGCTCAACTCTTCTGGTAATTCGAGGCGATAAGCCACCTTACCGACCCTTCCGATGATTTTAAATGGCCCAATAAACCTCGGGCTTAGCTTCCCCCTTTTTCTGAATCTAATAACGCCCTTCCATGGGGAAACTTTTAGCATAACCATGTCGCCAACCTGGAATTCGATTGGCCTATTCCTTTTATCAGCATACGCCTTTTGCCTGTCTTGAGCCGCTTTCAAGTGTGCCCGAACCACATCAATCTTTTCATTAGTGGCTTGTACTATATCTTGGTGGGCGAGTTCACATGGACCTACTTCACCCCAACATACCGGAGTTCGGCACTTCCTACCATAGAGCATTTCGTACGGTGCCATCTTAATACTAGCATGGTAGCTGTTATTATACGAAAACTCGACTAACGGTAGGTAAACATCCCAACTTCCTCCAAAGTCGATTATACATGCCCGTAGCATGTCCTCCAATGTTTGTATTGTTCTTTCACTCTGTCCATCTGTTTGAGGATGGTACGCAGTGCTAATGAACAATTTGGTTCCCATTTGCTCTTGGAAATCTCGCCAGAAATTTGAAGTGAACCGGGTATCCCTATCAGACACGATGGATACCGGTACTCCGTGACGTGCTATAATCTCATTAGTATAAACTTCTGACATATTTTCTGACGTATAAGTCTCACGAATCGGAATGAAGTGAGCACGTTTTGTCAATCTATCCACCACTACCCATATGGCATCGAAACCACGATTTGTCTTAGGCAACTTGGTTAATAGGTCCATTGTAATATGTTCCCATTTCCAAACCGGAATTTCTAACGGTTGGAGTTTACCGTATGGTTTTTGGTGCTCCGCCTTGACTAGTAGACATGTCAAGCATTTTTCCACATACTTCGCCACATCCCTCTTCATTCCAGGCCACCAATAGTTTTGTTTCAGATCATTGTACATCTTGGTCGCACCCGGATGAATTGAATATCGGGATTTATGAGCTTCATCAAGTAGAAGCGCCTTCACCCCACAAGTATTTGGAACCCATATCCTTCCGGATCGAGTCTTCAACCCGTTATTCCCATCTGAGAAATCTTTCAACTGGCCAATTATTCTTTCTTTCTTCTAATTCTCCTCTTTTACTGCTTCAAATTGCGCCTCTCGGATACGTTCAAGTATACCCGAGGTCACCACAAGCTGCATTGATCTTACTCGTATTGGGACATAGTCCGCTTTTCTACTCAGAGCATCCGCCACCATGTTTGCCTTTCCGGGGTGATAGTGTATTTCACAGTCGAAATCTTTCACCGTTTCTAACCATCGCCTTTGTCGCATATTTAACTCCTTCTGATCGAAGAAGTATTTTAAGCTCTTGTGATCGGTGTATATGGTGCACTTTACCCCATATAAATAGTGCCTCCATATCTTTAATGCAAATACCACTGCAGCCAACTCGAGATCGTGCGTGGGATATTTCTTCCCGTGTATCTTCAATTGCCTCGAGGCATAAGCTATAACTTTGCCCCGTTACATCAAAACGCATCCGAGCCCCGATAATGAAGCATCCGAATAAACCACCATGTCTTCGACTCCGTCCGGCAATGTCAGTACCGGAGCTTGAGTTAACTTCTCTTTTAGCGTTTGAAACGCTCTTTCTTGATCTACACCCCAAATAAACTTTTCTTCCTTCCGGGTTAGTTTTGTTAGCGGTGACGCAATCTTAGAGAAATCTTGAATGAATCTCTTATAGTATCCCGCGAGCCCCAAAAAGCTTCTAATTTCCGAAGGGTTCTTCGGAGGATTCCATTTTGACACAGCCTCGATCTTTGACGGGTCTACCAATACTCCATCGGCACTTATGATGTGGCCGAGAAATTGCACCTCTCGTAGCCAAAAGGCACATTTAGAGAATTTCGCATATAACTTTTCTCGTCTAAGTGTCTCTAACACCTCTTGTAAGTGGTGTGCATGTTCAGCTTCGCTTTTTGAATACACCAAAATATCATCGATAAACACGATGACTGACTTATCCAACATTGGCTTGCAAACCCGGTTCATGAGGTCCATGAAAGCCGCGGGTGCATTTGTTAGCCCAAACGACATCACGGGGAATTCGTAATGTCCGTATCTCGTGCGGAAAGTCGTCTTCGGCACATCTTCCTCCTTGACCTTTAGTTGGTGATACCCCGATCTAAGGTCAATTTTTGAAAACCAGTTCGCACCTTGTAATTGGTCGAATAAATCATCTATCCTCGGAAGCGGGTATCGGTTCTTTACCGTGAGTTTGTTTAACTCCCGGTAATCGATACACATCCGCATGCTTCCGTCTTTCTTTTTCACGAACAGTATCGGTGCGCCCCAAGGAGACACACTCGGCCATATGAATCCTTTGTCAAGCAGGTCTTGAATCTGGGACATCAACTCTTGTAATTCCGACGGTGCGAGTCGGTATGGTGCTTTTGCTACGGGTTTTGCGCCCGGAATCAATTCGATCCCGAACTCTACTTCCCGTTCAGGCGGTATCCCCGGTAAATCCTTCGGAAACACATCTTCATAGTCTCGTACTACCGGTACATCTTCAATCTTTCATGATTCTTTTCCGGGCTCATTTGCGTATATCATGAATGCCTTACATCCTCGCTTCATAAGCTTGTGAGCTTTCAACATTGAGCACACTATGGGGTTGCCTCCTTTTTCGCCATAAATGGTGACGTGTTTCCCGCTCGGAGATGTTAGTTTTATCTCTTTACGAAAACACACGACTTTTGCATGGTGCTGAGATAGCCAATCCATCCCAACGACTACTTGAAATTCCCCCATTGACATCGGGATTAGGTCTATCAAGTATTCCTCATCGTCGATGCTTAATTTGCAGCCTCGACAAACATCACAAACTATAAAACTTTTGTTGTCCCCTATTTCAACTTCTAAGGGCACAGATAATTTCGTCAATACAAATGAAGGATGTCGAATAAATCCATGCGAAATGAAGGATTTATTCGCACCCGTATCAAACAATACACGTGCTGGAATTGAGTTAATTGTGAATATACCTGAGACCACATCGGGTTCTGTTTTTGCTTCAGCCGCAGTAAGTTGGAAGGACCTAGCCTTCGCTTTGGGAGCTTCTGCCGGAGACTCTTTTGTGTCTCTCTTTCCAACCAACTCGGGGCATTCTGACTTTTTGTGGCCGGGTTGATAGCATTTGTAACAAACGGAAACTTTTCCGGGACACAGCGATGCAGTGTGCCCCGTCTTCCCACATACCGGACACGGCTTGTCTTTGAAGCGACACTCACCCTTGTGCCCCTTTCCACATACTTTACAACTTGGCGACCCGCCTTTAGCCTCTACCTTCTTCCCCGATTCAGCAGTTCTAGCTTTCTTTGTAGGGCTTGGATTCACATCTTGTGCCCTCCGCTCACCCCTTTCAACTTGTTTCTTTAACTCAATTTCCCGCTCCCGGGCGGTGTTGATGATTTCTGTGAGACACTACAAGAAATTGGGGTGTTTACCCACACATAATTTACCTACACATGTAAATGTGTGGGTATTTACCTACACATGTTTGTATATGTGTGGGTAATAGTTGATGATATATTTTCATAATGATTAACACTTAATATGTGTTGGTAATACATATTAGCCACACTTGGTATTGGTGGGAAAATTCCCCCCCCCCCCCCCCAAAAAAAAAATTGCCTACACATGTAACAAATTTTCGTCATGTGTAGCTAAATTATCTACACATATGAAAAAAACTAATATATATGTAGGTAAATGATTATGTTTACCAACACATAATAATTTAAAAAAAATATGAAGATAAACTAAGTTAATATATACTTATTTTTTTTATGAAAATGACGTGGCAAATTAAATACCTACACATGATTAAAAATGTACAATATGTGTAGATATTACATACCTATAAAGTAAGTAAATATATTTTTTTAATGATGTGACAAAACAAATATCTACACATGTTGAAAAATATACAATATGTGTAGATATTGAATACGTATAAAATAAATAATTAAATCTTTTTTTAAGATGACGTGACAAAAAAATACCTACGCATATTTAGAAATGTACATTATGTGTAGTTATTGGACACATAAAAAATAAATTATGAGGGTTGCGCGCTTCATCTAAAGCTCAAGCTCGGTTTGTTGGTAGTTTTTCAAGCTCTGACTCGGCTTGTATTTTATTTATTAATTAGTTTATATTAATTATAATAATTTATTTTTTCAAACTTTTATATATAACATAATATGTACACATATATATTCATGGGTTAACTTATTCTACAAAGGCTCCTAATTGTAAGAAGTGTAAGAAAGATTTATAGTGTGACAAGTGTCCAATAACCAATAACCTAAAACCTAAACCCACTACACCACCACCCAAAACTTAAACACCCACCACAACCCAAAAATGTAACCCCCCCACACCCCCATCCACCACGTAAAAAAAAAAAAAAACTATACCTCCCCAAAAAACCTAACCCCCCACCCCCTCCAAAAAAAAACCTAAAAACCTAACCCCCTCCCCCCTAAAAAACCTAAAACCCTAACCCCCCCCCTCCCCCAACCCCAAAAACCTAAAAAAACCTAACCCTCGCATCCCCATCTCCAAAAAACCTAAAAAAACCTAACCCCTCCACCCCCTAAAAACCTAAAAAAATTTTAAACATTCACTGGTGGTGGGTGTTTAGTTTTTTTTTTTTTTTTTTTTTTTTTTTTTTTTTTTGTAGTGGGTTTTTTTAAGAGCCTTTATACCTTTCTTACTTAGGAGGCTTTGTATTTGATCTTAATCCATATATTCATATATACTTTAGTTTGATAAATAATAAATTTTTCAAATTTTTGGCTATTCCCGCCCTTAATATTGTTCCCTCCAACTAGTTTAACTCCCTTATTAGAAACGGTAGATTCACATATGTCATTCCAATATAATAGAGCCCTAATCTTCGCAAGTGTTAAATCGACGGTCGGTTTTCATCTTCAAACCCTAGCTTGCACTACAAATAACTTTCACAAAGCCAGTTTCATCTCTCTCTTTGACTCTTACCATCTCTCTGATTACGGTTCTCTACAATGACATTGATTTCATCAAGATTTAATTGTTGTCGACGCAAGTAACACTCATCTTCATCATCCAAGGCTTTTTCTACTGCACCAATCTCGGTTATAATCCCTCTTAATTCTCTTGTTTTCACTTTATTTAGTCTACAGATTGTTGGATTTACTAATTAAATCGATATTGAGTTCAAGTTAACAGTTAGGTTTTTCGTTTCTGGTGATTTGAATATATCTACTCAGCGACTTTGATATCAGTAAATCGTTTCTATAGATATTTAGGTCAAAACTGACAATAATTTGTGGATTAGTGACTATCTTGGCGAAACTTGCAGACTCAGAGAGGCCCTGAGATTAAAAGAGACGACATATGTTAACGAAGGTAAGATTCGATGTTGACTTTGAATGTCTGCTCAATTTTATTGCAAATGTTAAAATTTAACCAATGAATGTTTCAATTTAATGCTTTTTGTTGTATAAACTTGTGATTATGGGGCTCCATTGAACCAATTTTGACATCTGAATAATGTTTGTAATTAATGCACACCACTTGCTCGATGAAATGCCTGTGTGAGACTTGCCTTTCACTAAATAGAGTAAAGATGTATGGTACGGATTGAATAGATACCAAGAGTTGGGGAGAGTAAATTCTAACAATCAGTTCTAAAAGTAAAGAATAAAATAAAAATAAAAAAAACAAACAAATAGACCCAACGGAGAGGCAGAGAGTTGAGAAAGATAGAATGAGTGAGTGGACGGTTTTATGTTGATTTATTTCTTGTCAATTTGAAGATTGTAGAAGTAGCAGGTACAATAACAATACATTTTAAAAAATAATTGATCATGTTTGATATTTAATACATGTATCAAACCCCTTTGTGTACTCCTCATCATCGAACTGCGACTCCTCCCTCCGATGGCACCAGGTACATCTTCTCTCTGTATGATGTTCTTGAATCATGATTTTGATTTTGAAATGAATTTAATTCGTTTTCTTTAGGGTTTATTGGATCAAGTTAGGGTTATTTATTACACTAAAACATGGAGGAAAAGTAACATAAACCCCACAGTTGTCTTATTTTTAAATTAAAATGTATATAATGAGATCTTCTATGTAAATTTAGGTTTTACTTTGTGTATTTAGTCGTGAGAGTGAAGATGAGCAGCAGCAGCCAACGACACAGAAGCGACCGTTCTTAGTAGCAGCTAGGTAACGAATCAATTTATTTTTATTATTTTGCTTATTGACAGTTAAATTGGTTGTTAATTTTACAAAACCAGTGTTCAATTTGATTATTTATCAAGTTGGTGTTCACTGTTGTGATAGATTTTATGGTGAGTAAGTTGATTTATCAAGAATTTGTTGGTTATATTAGGTTTTAATTGCTGATTATTAATTGAGGATCATTTGGTTTAAATTTTGTATAGCATACTGAGATTAGTAATCATGTGTTTTTGTTAAAGTTATCTTTGTAGCCTAAAATCTAAATACTAGACTATGTTTGGTCTCTCTTTATAAATGGATTTTGATACAATTACTTTTCGTGTAGTTAAGGGATCAAGGGCTAATCCAACTAGGAAGGTTGGTTATTGCTGGAACAGTTGGCGTTGATTGAAAGGTTGTCTACTTTTGCTACATTGAAACAAAGAAATCTGCACGTTCAGTCTGATTGGTACGTCTTTTTTTGCGAGTTCCAAGAGTTGGCTCAACATATGGTTTGCGCAGGTGGTGTAAATGTAAAATCCAAGATATATTTGCTTCGAGGTCTTGTAGGACAAGCGGCAGTAGGAAAGAAGGAGCCGCCACCATAACTTTGGCCCCGGCGAAGGCTAGGGTTTCCATATGAGATCTTCGGCGATTCAAATCAGTTTTCGGCAGCTGTGATTCCCGTAAGTTTCTCGGTTAACCATTCCACTTCCGGACCTCTAAATCTAGCTTAGATCTCTTTGTTTCCATCTACCTCAATTCTGCAAAAGCTATAGGCTGCATCGTAGTTAATAACTTGATGTAATTTTCGTTTATTTAAAGATATTTATGTTAACTAATTTTTGTATGTACTGTTTTGTAGTAAGTTGATTGACGTGGTTGTCCCAATAGAATTGAAGCTACAGTCCCAGTAGTTCTTGAATGGGCAATCGGTGGCAATCTGAGCTGTGCTGAAGCCGAAGCAATGGGGATGGTTTTGCTTACGTTAATTCGAATAGCCAGTGTGTCAACTCGACTAGGGAATCAGGCGGCTACCGCTGCATCTGCAAACAAGGCTATCAGGGGAATCCTTATTTACCTCCTGGCTGCCAAGGTAATAATTAAGAAACCAAGTTTCTTCATTTCTGCTGTTGCCTACTTTAATTTAGAAAATATCAACTATATTGACAATTTATTTTTTTTTGTTTTTGTTTTCACAAAATAATTGAGTTATGTTGATCCAACTTCATGAATTTAGGGTCCATTTTCCCTAATTTTTAAAACCAATAAAAATCTTCATTAGCCTCCCCACCACTAGTCAACTACTCTTACTTCCAATACTTCTGAACTAAGAAAACTAATAGTGCGAAAAATACAAGTGAGAGAACAACTAACAATAAATAAAAAAACAATAATAACCTTCCCAGAACCTTATTTATACTAAATAAGTAGGTTTTAGCAGTCATTTTAACATTATTAAACTTTTAAAAGTGAAACCTAGTACAAGACTTGTATAAATCATCTAAAAAATTGAAATGGAAACAAGACTTATATAAATCATCCAAAAAATTGAAATTGAATATTGGTAGTCTGAGTATTATTTTGGAGGTGCCTTAGCCTAAACTAAAAATTTGAAAACATCGTATTATTTTTTAATATTTCAGGTCCCTGCACTGGATAGACCCAAAGTAGGGTCTCAAAAGGATGTGATGGAATAAGGGCAAATCTTTCCTTTATCTTAAGAGATGGAAAGGTTGCCTCGAAATGACATCCTGGAGTATCTTAAACACAAGAGATGGAAAGGCTCCCAGCTTTTTTATGGCAATTGATGAGATTTAGCATGCTTCAAATCGTGTCTTCTGGGCTTGAAAAAGGCGAGAGTGGTAATATTCAAATTTGTATCATTTTAAGTTGTTAAGCATTTGAGTTTAAGAAAGTAACGTTTTTTTCTTTTTTGTCGAAATTGCAGAGGAGGATAAGAAGTTAAATGCAACATATATAATTAGTGTTGCAAGAAAGCTTTGATGCTCAATCTTTTTATTGCCTGAGGACATTCTTGAGGTACTGTTATTGAAAAAATGAACTAACTTTTTGAAAACGGTTATAAAATGAATTTTAATTTGCTGACAGGTTAACCCGAAGATGATTCTGATCCTAACAGCAAGCATATCATGTACTGGAGCTTGTTACAGAAGTCTAAAGGTGATGAAGAAGATGGGAACACGCCTGAACAAGAGGGCAACGCGCCAGAACAAGATGGGAACGCGCCTGAAGAAGAAGGCAACGTAGCCATCGATGAAGATCCAACTCTTGATTCTCTTGTTAAGTTGATAAGCCTTTTGATTATTTATGATTTTACTGCCTTGTAGTTTACATTTGTTTCATGTATTAATCAAATTGGCACTTTGTTTCATGTATTAATCAATGGTGACGTTTGTGACATTATGTATGATTTTACTGCCTTTTAGTTTATATTTGTTTCAACACATATTAAGATCAATACCAACACATCTTTAACATTTACCTACACATAATATTACTTTTACCTACACATATATTCATGCCACGTCATCCGCCACGTTGGATGCCATGTCACCTGCCACGTCGGATGCCACATCACCTGCCACGTTAGATGCCACGTCACCTGCCACGTCACATGCCTTCCAAACAAATTGTTGTACTTTTAACCACACATATAAATGCCTTTTAGCCACACATATATGTGTAGGTATAGCTTGCTATATACCTACACATAACTTATATGTGGGTAATGGCCTATATCCACAGTCACGAGTCTACACATCATTACACTTAATTTATGTGTAGGTAAAGACAACTACCAACACACTATATGCTTTTTCCCACACATACTTTGTGTTGGTAAAGAACCAAATTTCTTGTAGTGAGAGTTTCATATTTTGACGGAGTCATAAACTCCCGGTACTCGGCACTCAGTATGTTGTAATAATAGTATATCTTTTGCTCTTCAGTGGTGACTAACTCGTCACAGAATCTCAGCTTATCCATGAAGATGCCCGTGATCTTATCAATTGATTCTCCCTTTTGTCTTAATTGGATAAATTCTTCTTTGATCCTGTTAATAACCGCTTTGGGACTATGGTGTTTAAGGAATGGTACCTTAAACTCGTCCCAAGTCATAACCCTCGCCGCTTCGGCTCCCATTTCCTTCTTCTTATTGTCCCACCAATCCTTGGCTTGATTTCTCAATTGACCCGTTCCGTAAGAAACAAAGTCACCTACGTCACAGTGGGTTCGTTCAAACACTCCTTCGACATCTCTTATCCATCTTTGGCAGATTATCGGGTCAACTTCCCCGTTATAGATTGGCGGTTTGCACGCCATAAATTCTTTATATGAGCACCCTTTACGTTCTCCCGTTTTATCTTTCATAAGGTTGACACTATCCTCCAACCTTTTAACTCGCTCTTCGACAAGCGACAACACCGTGTTTTGAATTTTGTCTATAAACCCGGATAGACTTCCTTCAATTGCCTTCCCTACTTCTTCGGCAATTATCTCTTTCATTTGTTCGGTGCTTGTTTGCACCGTGTTATCATCGTTTCCATCAGACATCTTGAAACTGAAATGTTTACATTTAAACGTTAAACATTTCATTCATAACATTACTTCATTTGTTTCGGTTTAGCCAAGTTCTCAACTTGCTTTAACCGTTCACATTTGGTGCACTTTCCGGGTTTGAGTGTGTTAACACGCTCTTCCCATGCACATCTATTCATTTCTCATTTCTTACATAAGACATAATTTGTTAACATAATAAGTTAATTCTTACCGGACGATTGATCAAGCTTGAACCGAACACTTTGTTGACAACCTTAAGCTCTGATTACCAACTTGTAACACCCGTCTAATTTTACTTGAATTTAATAATAATTCACGCCATTTTTAGAATAAAAGATACCAAATTAACATAACTTTCATAACTCAAGTTCATATGTAGCATAAACCTTAGTCAACTAACGACTAAGTTAGAACATTCAAAAGTTGTTTAACAAATTGTTTACAACCCATAAACATAGTCTATTAAAAATTAAAACATTGCGGAAGCTTGTAAATAGTGTTCGGTTCTTCAAAAGCTTGCTCGATCATCTTCCGGTTAGTTTCCAACATCACCTAAGATCAAAACCACAACAAATGTTAGTTTTGATAAAGTTAGAATTGATATAAACAAGTTCCAAGAATCAAAAAGTAAAAAAAATTAATTTTTCCCGGATCAGGGGGCGTCGCCTGACGCCAAGGACCTAGGCGTCACGCCTAGCCCTTGTTTTCACAGACTCTTGTTTCAGTTGTTGCTGTACATTCCCAGTTCAAGGTTTAATCAATTCCCAACTTAAAATGGCCATAACTTTTGACTCGTAAGTCCGTTTTAGGTGATTCTTTTTCCTATGCGTCTGTAAATTCATTACCGACATGTCTATTACAAATTTCATACCGAAAAATTTGTTTACGGACCGAAAGACTATGTATCCATATGAAATTATTCGACCCATTTTAACTTAGCCATTTTACTACCATTTAACTAGTAAACCTAAGGCGCTTATTACCCAACTTCCGGGGCTTATTATCACCGGCACTTCATTACCAAACCTATGGCTTCTTGCTTTTGTGACCATTTTCGCCATTTCTATTTACTTACAATATTATCATTACAATGTAACATTATTTGACCCGTTTGGTTCATCTATGGAAATCCTCCATTTTGATGACTACCAAACGACTACAAACTAATTCTTAACATGCGGATTAAGTAATGAACAAGGTCGCTACAATCAACACAACTTTTAATCAACAACGCATAGTTTAACAACAATTTATCCAATGTAACAGGTCAAGTTACATACCTTAGTGCACGCCCTTCAACCGCGAATCACCACCGGCTTGTCCACTCGACGTTCCGGTATCCTTTCCTATAGAGTTCAATAATGTCACATTTAGAACTCTTTTTAATCACATTTTGCATAATAGCCAAAACATCACAAATTAGGTGTTTGAACTTTGAATTTAAATTTTAAGCCTTCTTTGAGGCGTTTTCACAAACACCTTAGGGGCAGATTTTTACATGATTATATAGCAAATTTCTAGCTCATCACTTAGCCCTAATTTCACCCCAATCAACCATTTTACATGATTGTTAACTTCTAAATTTCTGAAATCACTTCAAAATTGTCAAATTACACTAGAACAACACTCTATTTCCTAGTGTTCATCAATTACACATAACCCACTAATCACCTACAATGGTGTTCATAGGTTTCACTAAAATTTCACATGATTTCAACTTGTATTTGTCTAGGGTTTGTCCCTAGACACTATATGGTTCCTAATTCATCATAAAACAAACATGCAACCATGAATTCATATTTTTCCCAATTTCATGAGAATTTCAAATAGAGAATTAGCACCAAATTTCACATACCTTGTAACCCCCTTGTGATGAGGATCACGAATCTATGTTTAGATTTCGATTTGGGACATGAATTAGCCTTCAATTGATCAGATTTGTGGAGTTAGGGTTTGGTGAGGAGCTTTGGTCGCTCCTCCTGCGTTCCTGATCGACCAGACACCAAATGGTGTGTTTGGTTTTTGTTTTAATTAATTATAGTTTCAGTTTTTACAAGATTAACCCCTCCTCTTTTGCATAACTTATAGTTTGGCTGTTTTTAACCCTATTATAAGTTATTTCTAGATTATTAGCTAACTAGGTTAAAATTCCTAGTTAGTAAATTCTTGTTTATTTATACTTTATAATCCTAATATAAAGTTTTATATTTTCGGGATGTTACAGGGTCTATACACGTTCGTTTGACCGTTTCACTAACTATTACATAATCAGCATAAAAGTAATCTAATCTATTCGAAGAGCATCGGACACAAAAACTGCACCAACAAATTCCCCTTGTCCGCTGCTGTCGAATGCTGAAAATGCAACTGCAATCGATCTTCGGTCAAGTATTAGCTTCTCTGTGTTAACATATTCCCCCTTGACCGATGATCCAGGTAAATAGTATCTTGACTTGAGTCTTCATAGCAATACCAAACCCTTGAAGCTTCTCGTATAATATTTCCCCCTCAAAGTACGCGTATCCGTGTTGGGTGTTGTGCAATCTCCTAGCAAGGCCAAATTGACCGATCTTCCGCTGATCTTCCAATTCTCCAACCGACATTTGATAAGGGTTCCATTCTTTAAAAACTGCATCAAGTCTTGATCTTGTCATAAGAACTCTATTTCATTCAAGCATACTACATTGGTAGAGCTTTCCGGTGAACTGTCTTCTGTAAACCATCTTTGTCATAAGAACTCTATTTCATTCAAGCATACTACTCTATTTCAATGCACTTTGATCATCAGCATCAACACTCAGGAAGTCAGCTAGACCGAGTATATCATTTGCAAGCTCAACCAGCACGCTTAGTTGAACTACATCCAGATCTCATTGTCTCGCCTTTGTGAAGTTGACCACGTAATGCACTACGGATCTTCAGCATCAGTACTCAGGATGTCAGCTTGACCAAGTACATCGTTTGCAAACTCAACGAATTGAATTACAGCCAGATCCCTGTAAAATCCCAAAGAAACATCAAACCCAAAACCGAATCCTGCAAATTCCCCCTCAACTATAACCTCTGATAGAGTTGGAATCCACACTTGTCAGCCTTGAACTATCAACTCTCATAAAGATTCCCCATGTCTTCAGCGAACAGCGTTTTGAAACTACTGTTGACTTTAGATACCTGTATGTTTCCGTGCACAACCCTTCACGCTGGCTGGAGAATTAATTAAAATCCTCAAATATATGTTTGTGCAAAACATTCCATGCAGAACCTTTGATATCACCAGAAACTCACAAACTTTACCACATGTGATTGCATTTAGAATTTTACCGAAGAAATTCCAAAACATATGAAAATTTTTATTCCCCCATTTCTTTGGTGAAATCTCTAAACCTTAACAAATTCCCTCCTCTGAGCGGAACTGTCGTCAACTTCACTGAACAAATTCTCTCCACGGAGCAGAATCTTTCAAATGTTCTCGGTTTTTCGAAAGATCACGAAAGCGACTTTCTTCTTTGCATATTCTAGTTGATAAAGAAAGTCCCCTAGCCCCGTAGGATCCGACTTGTATCCCCCCAAAGTTCTGCTAACACCTAATCCGAAAACTTCCATCATAGGCATAACTCTTCGACTTTGTGAACTCGTTAGGACCGGTCTTGGCTCTCCAGGTTCCTTCAATCGTTACCAAATGCGAGAATATGACAATAAACAAAATGCTTTCGAGCATTTACGAACACCGATAACAAAACAAATCCTCACGTGCGGAAATAAATATACCGTTTTTGGCCCATAATATCAAGTCACCAAATTTGACATTTGCATTGGTAACCGTGACTACCCCACATTCTTAAAAACACATGTTTTCATCATCCTAAAGTGATCCCGCGCGCTCCCGAACTCGTACGAATTTGACGTTGAAGCTCGATTCAAATATCCTTCGCGAACACCCGACCCTACTTTGCAACTCACGAATAGAAATGGATCCACGACTTCATGTGTCATCTAAGACATTTGTTTCAATAGAGCCCATCTTTAATCATTTGCCCATAATAAATTGGCCAATCAAATAGGCCCAACATTACTGGGCTGAACATAAAGTAAAGGCCCTGAACATCATTGCTGGACTTTCCATCCAACTTTGGTTCAACCTACAATTAAATATATTAGAAAGTAAAACCCCTAGTTGCAAACATCAGCCGTCACCCACTTCAAAACCCTATCTGCAAATACATTCTGCCGACATCCACCTTGTACCACTCTAATCTCGCCGGAACCCTCTCATCGAAAAAAAATTCCGATCATCACCTCTAACCAGGAAATGAAGCCACCAGTTTATCAAAACAAATGGAGTTAATATAAGAATCTTGAGAATAATCACTGATTATCTCTAACCAATACCTTCCATGAACAGAAACTAAACGATTCCGATCACCATAACTTCCCTCGACAAATCAACCCAGCCGTCAATCACCTGCTGCAAACAACATCAGGCTATGGTCTTTCGTGAACTCAGATAAGAGAACAATACAAATGACGAACTATATTCTTCGTGGAGGTTCTTCGCCGGTGCCAGTTCTTCGCCAAACGAAAGATCCAAAACCCACGAAAGATGTGGGTTCTTCGCCAATCATCATTCTTTGTCATGCAGGTTGTTTGGCCAGAGGTCAGTTCCTCGCCAAGTTGGGTTCTAGGTTCTTCGACAGAACCATTCAGACGAAGAAGGTTCTTCGGCAAGAGGGTTCTTCGTCCAAAGGTTCTTCGTCCAAAGGTTCTTCGCAGGGGGTTCTTCGGCAGACATGAGTTTTTCGTGAAAGGGAGGTTCTTAGCTGTTCACTTTTGGGTCCAGATCTGAAGAAACCTTAGTGTTTCTTAAACAGCCGCCACACACCTCAAGAACATGGCGAAAAGTTCTTCTGCAGATCTGACGAAATGCCCCTCAAAAGTTGATAATGGATGATGAAAACTTCATATATTTGGTGTGAAACATAAAACCTAACCCTCTTGTATGGTCCGTTTCATCTCAGATCCATGTTTGGGTCCAGATCTGGGTTTTTCTTGTTTACACCATTTTTTACAACTTGAACAAAAACACCACAAAAATCACTAGTCAAGAGCTCATGTGACTTAGCAAACAGTTAGATTCACTAAGTCGGGTACCATGGCTCTGATACCAATTGTAGGTTCGTGATTCGGTCCGAAACCCATGATTAGTGTGTGATTATGTTCAAAGACGGAAGATTAGAGACGGATAAACAACTTTCTTGTATAAATTTGGTAGCATAACGTTACAAATTGGCCCGATTACAAGATATCCAAACTATACCAAAGGAGCATACATCCGGGAGAGACCAAGTGGTGATCTCTCCCCTAAGTCTAAAACCTTGAAACTTTGCAAATGAACTAAGTGTGGTATTTATAGCCACACCACCTCCACATGAAAGACCACCTTTATGTGGAAGGTCATTTGCAAACACACACGATCAATTGAATAGCCCTTTCGTTTGACCACTTCAAACGAGCGGGTCTATACACGTTCGTTTGACCGTTTCACTAACTATTACATAATCAGCATAAAAGTAATCTAATCTATTCGAACAGCATCGGACACAAAAATTGCACCAACAATAACAGCCTTCAACCAATTCGCCATCACCTTTGCACTAATTTTGTACATCGAACCAACTAGCGAGATTGAACGAAAATTAGATAGCACTTGGGGATCGTTAATTTTTGGAATAAGGGCCACCAAAGAAAAATTGCAACCTTCATTCAGAATCCCACTTATGTGGAATTCCCCCATCACAGCCATAATGAAAGATTTTAAATACTCCCAAAAAACCTTATAAAACTTCATCGTGTACCCATCCGGGCCTGGGGCTTTCCCGCCATCACATCCCTTGATCGCCATAAATACTTCACTTTCGGTGAACTGCACACAAAGAAGGGCTCCTTGTTGATCGGATATCCTGGGCAGGCCGATATTAGTGAAATCCGAACAACGTCTAACAGGCTCTGAAAACTGCTTTTTAAACCAATTTTTGACCTCCGCTTTCAGATTAGTCGGATCCGATATCCAAGTTTCATTAAATCTTAGACAATTTATCCTGCTAAGAGCAATATTAACGTTAATCACATTATGAAAATAGGAAGAATTTTCATCTCCAAACCTTAGCCAATTAACTCGGGCTTTTTGTTGAAGATTCTTCTCTTTTGTCATCTCCCATTTTTTTACCTTCATGCACAACTCCACTCTGGTCCTTTTCTCAGAATTCGTTAGTGGCATTGTCTCTGCTTTATGTTCAACATCTTCTATTATCTTTGTCATCTCCTGATATTTTTGGTCTTAGCCTCTTTCACCTCTTCCCTCCACTTTTTAATTGCCAACTTAAACCTTTTCAGCAAATTCACTAAAAACACATCATGTTTATCCCCAATATTAGGAATACCCGTGATATTCTCCACAATTTCACCAATCTTTGTTCCCCTGCCCAGGAGTTGAAGAACTTGAAGGGTAAAGGCCCAAAATCGGAAGAGCAACATGATAGGGAGAGAGGGCAATGATCCGAAAATCCTCTTTTATGAATCCAACTTAATTGTGTTGAAAAGTTAAACGTTTGACCATCTATTAAATTCATCAATTTTTTATATTTCTTTAATTATGTTATATATATTACTAATATACACTCAGATTGTCAACCACAAAGAAAGGGAAAAGAAGCGATGGAAGATTATAGATTCAACTTATGTCACTTCTCGCGACTTTAAAAACAGTCAGTAAATTTAAGAGTAGATTTACAATCGAAATCGCCTTTGTAAATGCTCAGTTTTCTAGTTTATAGAGGTTTAGTATTTTAATTGTAATTTTAATCAAAGTCTAACAAGTTTAATTCATATTAGATCACGTCGTGTGAAAAAAAATGTCACATATTTACTTTGGTCAATATCGAACTTTATCAAATATCTTGAGACATTTATATATGTTATTAATGATTGTTACGATTCTTACGTAATAAAAAGGGTAAATCAGTACTTTAAATGTCACAGATTTACTTGGTGGTGAAAGTTGTGGAAGAAATAAAAACGGAGTCGTTTTTTTGGATTAGGTGTAGATCAAAGCTTAATGTTTTGAATTGGGAGATGTGGCTGGATTTCAACCTTCGCGATGTAATTTTATAATATTTTTCGTTGTATGTTTCGAGTTTTACAGTTTCTTGCTGGTCCAGTTTTCTATATGTTATATAGAAGTTTCTACCGCTAAAAAACATATTTACTTTGGTCGATATGGAACTTGATCAAATATCTTCACACATTTATATATTATTATATTAATGATCGTTATGATTCTTATGTAATAAAAAGGGTAAACCAGCTTATGGCTTTCACACTGTATTGATTATTTTCGTAAAAGTCTGGATTAAAGTCATAGTGTGCATTATGTTGGTTCAGTTCTGTTTGAACATAAAGGAAAACATGAAAACATACCTTTGGTTGCATCAGCACAGGTTAGCAGAGAATCCAGCAATGGAGACGCAGCCATTAAGGTTCGACATGATTGTCATCTTGGTCTGGTTCCTCCTTAGGGTGCTGACTGATGATGGTGGCTAAGTAAAACCGATAAGGGGATCGGTATAGGAGAGGGAGGACGAAATTGATGTTAGGCTTATGGGGTGTGTCTAGTTGTGTAACTGAGTAACCCTCTAACCTCCACATAATTCTCCTTATATAAGCACCCAGGAGGAAACCCTAATTAGTTAATAAGGGTAATATGGTCCATCAACAATTACCAACTAATTATTTAATAGGATTGTTATATATTTTGATCTATATAATGTAAATGATTATATGGCTACTAGATTAAATATTAATACATAATATATTTAATCTTACATTCTCCCACTTAGCCGAGTAATCATTTACTATGAGTATTAGATAAGCCTGATCAAGAGTTAACACTCATTTTAGCCTTAAACAAGTACTATAGCAGAAAAATACAGCCGTTGAATCATTATGCGACTCAGGACCCCCATTAATCATACTATAGCCTTAATTTAAAACCTAATCATCATGATCAAAATACGCGTAAGCCCTTTGTTTGATTTGTAACTTTATTTGTCTTATATGCCATTATGTCGACTTGACATATTCTTAGAGACGTACAAAATCAAACTGATGAGGAAAAATTAACTAATACTTAGTCATTCATAATACGATATGCAGTTGCGCATGGCCAGTAACTAATACCCGTCTCTGAGCTCTCTTAATAAGACTTATGGGTAATAGACCTTCAGTTATAGGATCCTTAAGCATATCATGAATGTATTCGATACAAAACTTAGTTTCCTCAATTCGTTCATAAACGAATATTAATTGTGTATCGAAATTTAATGCAGCACCTCTTGAACTGTTACTATTCAAGGAGTTATGGTAGCTGACTTTATCACACTAAGTCTTCAAAACATTAATTATATGGAGTTAATAAACTTATGAGTCTATTGATATATTTCCAACAACATTTAGTGACTATATTATGTCGTTATAACTTAGGTTGTCAATATCAGTATTATGACTCCTCCATGATATATGTTTTGTCTGCTGACATAAGAATATACCCGAAATTACATTTTATCATCTTTGAATATCTCAAAGTTATAGTAATAAACCGGTTTTAATTCTCACTTCTTCTTCAAATTATAGCCTCTCGTTTCTTTAAAGATATTGTAATACTCCATTAGATGCTTCACAATAATCTAGACATATCTAGTGTGTTAAACTTACATAAGGCTTCTAATTAATGAAGCGTAAATAAATAATCTCACTTATCCTATTATCCTCTAAAGGAGAGCAGTATTATTTGTTACATATGTAAGGACCCATTTAAGGTTAAACTTATGGAACATAACTAATATCCCATTGGGTCTATCTCAGTATGTTATGATATCAATTACGTAAGAGATATCTCTGAGATTTATTATATCAAAATTTGTGTTAACAATACTTTGACTTATGTAACACATACTTGTCAAAAGAATGTCATCTATATAGACAAGTTTATCTTAGTTGCTCCCACTCATCTTGAGGTAGGTACATTAATCCACTTGGTTCTTGATGAAAATAATTACGTTAAGATTTCATCACATTATGATGTTTGCATTAACCCATACATGGATTTTATTGACTTACAAATAAAGTGTTCTTTAACCTTCAGTTTGAAAACTTTAGGTTGTTATCTAATGAACATGTAAATGTGTCAGCCATTTGTTATGGAAAATTGTTTATAATGTTCATCTAATATAGCTTTAAACTATTATAAGCTACTAGAACAGTGATGATCCTTAAAGAAATCTTTTGTAAGATAGGTAAGAAAAACTCTTTCATAATTTTTCTCTTCCTGAGTATAACCTTTGACAATCAAACATGCTTCTTAGTGTCTTAACGTTTATATTAGGATTTGGTTTAGTTATGAACACTCTTAGGTAATTCAATCAAATCCCAAACGTTATACGAACACATAAAATCAGTTTTACTAGAAAACTGTTTTATTCCATTAAGAATATTGATTGACACTAATGGCTTAATTTGAAGAGATAGGATCAGTAAACATTTCCAAAATCCATTTCAACTTCAATTAGGGAGGTTATGTAATCATCAAAATTAGTAGGCTTTTAAACCTAGATGACCTCCTGAGTTGATTATTGGGTTCATTAGAAGTTTCAGTTTTATGGATTAGCTCTTGATTAGGTTGCTATCATTTTCATTCTAAGTTTATAATAGTTGGTGCAGTATGGTGTACAAGAGGTGTAATCGGAGTTAAATTTGGAATGAAATTTAATGACATTCTTCCCCCCGCCTCTTGTATTCCTTGCAAATCATAATAAGGACTTTTACTGCTCCCACTGACCTTAGGAATCTTTAGGAACTCAGCATGCTTAGGGTCAATGCTTAACGACCAACAAATTCTAATAGAGAAAACAAATTAATGACGTTAGTCGTTGTGATTTCTCTTGTTGAGGATTATGTTAGTTTAGGTAAGAAATCTAAGTGTGCCCACAATTAAGCAACTATGAAACTTTTGTAAGAGTAGCATTAGATTTTAAGGAGACAAATATTGATAGAACAGTGTCGTGATGGAGCGGTGTCTTGTACAAGAGGTGCAAACTGAGGTAATGTAAAATTTTCACTCCCCACCTCTTGCAACTATTGCAAGTTATTATTAAAACACTTAATGCTCCCACTGATCTTTAATGTCTCTAGAATGCTATAAGAGAAGTTTCAATGAGCTACATGACGTGGGAAATCTTATTAAGTATATATATATGAATAGATTTCTTCTAAGAACGTGTGCCATATGCGACAAAATTTAGATACAAGTTGATAGTCTTTTAAATGATAAATGAATTATGTCTGAATATTCCATTTGGAATAAGTTCCACGAATGTCAAAGAATGACTTATGATGGACCCATACTTATTCCTTAAGCCAAGTCATATTTAGGGCTTTAACGTCATGATTTAAAATCACTTAGAATGAGATTAGTTGAAAAATCATCCTCATTAAGAAAGTCATAATGTCTCATGAATTTCGGTTATAATGGATGAAAATTTATAATTCTCATTTTCCTTTTGTCAAGTTCTCATTTGCATGATAACAAAAGTTGTGAAAATGTAATGTATCATCTAGTTTCATTTTAATAATGTTTCAATCCAGATAGTTAGAACAAATAAGATGAGAGTTGAAGATAAGTGTGACGTTATGTTGACTATGCAAACCTCACAACCTTCATGACATAGCCTAAGTAATGATACTGTATTCTGATTAATAATCAGAACATGTAATGTATCGAAAAACTTTGTTAGAAGACTGCTTATTATGGTTCTTATAGCCTTAACAATTAATTTTGTCACTAACTCTCATATTAGTTATTTGTCAAGTTCTGGGAAGGAAACGTATGGAACTAGAGTCAACTAATCATGTGTTAATTGGAATATTGAAATTACCAGACTTAAATATCATTAATAAGTGACTATCTAATTAATTTACCCAACTGTTCTTTAGAATAATGGATAGTCTCGTTGCTTATGTCTAGTCTAACAACATAATTATGCAGTGAGATTTTCCCTTGAAGAACCTTAAAGTTGGAATTAGCACTTGTAATTTGTCTATGGACCTTAGAACAATCCTCTTTTAAACTATTAGTGGTTGTAAGGTGAATAACAACTTATTTTCCAGCTTTAAACATGTATTTCTTTGTACATATGTTGCTTATCAACACACTCGTTATACTTTGGTATTTCTTGAGTGTTGTAGTTGATTTATAATGCATCAGATTGTACAAGTGAAAATCTTAGTATGTAATGTACTGGAAAAAATGTACTTATTTCCATGCGTAAGCCCTTTGCTTTATGGGTCATGGTTTTGTACATTATAATGTATTCACATATACCACTTAACTTTAGAGTTTCAAATTAAGGCATGCATCTTAGGAGTTCTAGTGATTATTCCATAAATAAAGATTAGTCTCAGGAAAGACGTAATCTGGAATAACTTTAGTGATAGCATTTACGTTAGAGAGTTCTTGATTATCATAATAGACATCATATTCGATTTTTCCTATTCATCATGCTCTAACTTTCTTCTTTATAATCTTTATTAGAAGAGAGCAATAGGATTATCGTGTCTTAGGAAATAATCAAGGATCTAATTTAAGAGCTAATTCTTATAGAAACTTTAAATAAAGCAAACATTTTAGGTTTAAAAATTTAGAGTGGATGAGATATTGATATAAAGAAGAAAAATTATAGTGAGTGACATTATGGGTACTAAGAATAAGGCAGACGAAATGATCATAAAAAAACTAATTAAGGATCATTAAGCTAAGGATCATTATGTGAAGAGATTGTGATATGTCTATTACTAACATCAAAATAATAGACTATAGCTAAAAAATTCTACTTAAACGAAAACAAAACAACTTTGGCCAGAAGTGTAATCATTTAAGCATATGTGCAAAGTGGTTGTAACAAATCAGCTTTGGCCAGAATTGAAACAATCACTTTAGTTATGCACTTGTTGAGTATGCCATCTATGAATGAATTAAATCAGCTTTGGCCAGAATTAAGACATTTCACGTTTGTAATGCATACTCAACATAGCTTTTATAATACTTGAACAATAAATAGATGCATCAAATCAGCTTTGGCCAGAAGTGATACATCAGAAGCTCATTCAAGTTAAGCTATTTTGGTTTTGTAAAACATTATTTGATCCTTATTAATTTAATTAAATATAAACAAAACCAAGTATTTAATAGCAAACCACCAGTTAGCGCGGATCGAACTTAGTCTCGAGTCGCAACCTTAGTCTCGAGTCGCAACCTTAGTCTCGAGTTGTAATGTTATGGTTTCTAGTCGCAACCTTAGTCTCGAGTTGTAATGTTATGGTTGCGAGTCGCAACCTCCTGATCTCGAGTTGTAATGTTATGGTTGCGAGTCGCAACCTCCTGATCTCGACTTGTAATGTTATGGTTGCGAGTCGCAATCTCCTGATCTCGAGTTGTAATGGTTATGGTTGCGAGTCGCAATCTGATGATAGCTGTTTCTTGTGATAATCATAACTGAAATTCGAAATCTAAGGGATTAGGAGATATTGTTTCCTGTTTTAAGATGATCTAATTTTATCAACATATTTCGAAATATTATCCATTTAAGTTTTACAACAGATTTCGAAATTCTAATAGATAAATTTTAGATCAAAACTAGGAAAAACACCCAATAATCTAAATTTAATTCCAAAACTTAGGGAATTTTCGAATTTCTCATAAGAACATAAGATGAACCCTAAAATTAAATATCCTTAATCTTATATCCGAAATCTGGAAAATAATTACACATTTAAACATGTTTCTCAAACTGATGATTTCGGAACAGTTATTACGAATCAATATATGATCCGAAATTAATTAAACAGATCCGAGATGGCATCTCGGATGATAAAAAAACGAATTCAATTATGATTTCGGATGACAGAAATCGAATTCAGTTATGGTTTTCAAATCCTGTTTTCCAGGTTTAATCCAGATTTACGGATACAAAATAGAACTGACTAATCAACATATGCTTTGATACCACATGTTGGTTCAGTTCTGTTTGAACATAAAGGAAAACATGAAAACATACCTTTGGTTGCATCAGCACAGGTTAGCAGAGAATCCAGCAATGGAGACGCAGCCATTAAGGTTCGACATGATTGTCATCTTGGTCTGGTTCCTCCTTAGGGTGCTGACTGATGATGGTGGCTAAGTAAAACCGATAAGGGGATCGGTATAGGAGAGGGAGGACGAAATTGATGTTAGGCTTATGGGGTGTGTCTAGTTGTGTAACTGAGTAACCCTCTAACCTCCACATAATTCTCCTTATATAAGCACCCAGGAGGAAACCCTAATTAGTTAATAAGGGTAATATGGTCCATCAACAATTACCAACTAATTATTTAATAGGATTGTTATATATTTTGATCTATATAATGTAAATGATTATATGGCTACTAGATTAAATATTAATACATAATATATTTAATCTTACACATTACCCTTTTTTTTTTATTTGACATCATTAAGTCAAAAACAAAATTTTGATCCCCAGTTAATTGAACTAAACTATTATACCATAGGATGATAGTTAGAAACCATATAAGTTAATATTAGTTCTGGGACAATCTAGTGGTTAAGTGATATATTGCAAAACAAAAAGGTTAAGAGTTCATGAAAATCCTGGATACTGTTCATAAAAGAATACAATATTATTGTATTTAATTATCCCAAAATACCATGTTTTCGGTTACAGTTCACTCCTGATTTATGAAATATCTTTTCGGTTACACTTTACTCCTTATTCATGAAATATCTTTTCATGTTCGTACAAGAATACAATATTATTTTATTTAATTATCCCAAAATACCATGTTTTCGGTTACACTTTACTCTTTATTTATGAAACATCTTTCCATTATTTAGACTTCTGATTAATAAGATAAATACTTGTTTAGTGAAGGGTTTAAATGAGAAATTTTTTTTTGTAAGAATATAAAAGAAGAAATTTCAACTAATAAGAATCATTTATTTTACTTCATTTAATTTTTGTATTTAATATTAGTGTAAGGGTATATTGGTAAATTTAGATGGATAATTAATTGTTAGTCTTCCTTTTTAATAGCTAAGTACATTAAATTTGTAACTTATTTTCAAAAAAAATATTTTTTCAAAGAAGAAAAAAATTTAATTTGAAGAGTAGGATAAATTACGAGATATGTAGGATAAATTTCAATATGTGTAGGAAAATTTTCAAAATGCGTAGAATAAATTTTGATGTGTGTAGGCAAAAATTTTAGTGTGGAGGACGATAGTCTTTATGCCTAATTAATTAGTTAAAGATAATAATAAATGAGGTGAGAAAAACTATTTAATGTTTTACAATTGTACCATTTGTTCTTTTTTTTTCTCAATTTAATTTTCTTCTCAAATGAACCTTCCTCTGCTTGTTTAAACTATATATTTATTATTATTTATGAAAACAAAAAAAGTAAGTTATTAATCTCTCTTTTAAATAGGGCTGGCAATAGGTAACCTGCTAAGACACGATAACAGAAAAGTACACCATGTGATTTTTTACGTTTTTAAAAATAATCAAAATTTGAAAGTTAGGATGCATTATTTCTCCTTCTAGGTGCATAAAATATACATCTGTCTTATAGACATTGGATATAAAGTAGTTAAACGAGTCGTATTCATATTTAAAATTTTTGTTGTTCGCGTCATCAGATACCTGTTAAACCTGCTAAGACACGATTTGCCAGCCCTACTTTTAAAGACTGTTGACAAGCCCCTTCTTGGATTCCATGGTTCATGCTGGCTTAAACATAGACAAACAGATAGAATCAATCTGACACCATAATCTCACCTCAACTTAACACATATTGAAAACAACAACATTCCAATTAAGTCCATTGACCCTACCCTTAATTTAGTCTTTATGCAAACTGACTGTTTTACCCTCAAATCAAGTGGCAATTTGGCATTAAGATAGAGAAAGCTTTTAATGTTTCATATTTCATAACTCCATACTGCAAAAGTATGAAAATAAGAAAAAGAAAACCCCTTTTTTACAAGTCTTTTTCATTGCATTGATTAAAGCCTCAAAAGTTCTGTGAAGGGGCCATTGTTTATATCTCTCTTGGGGTGCATGGTGGCCCTTATATGAAGTAAGTGCATGTATACAACATACATACATATGCATCAATATGATTTTAATGATTTGCATAGGTTCATGAACTCTTGAACGATATATGATGTTTTAATTATATGTAAAGGCCGGTTCCCTCACATGCATATACAAGTTTGTTCATTGAACATTTTCATGTATTGATGAAAACCAATATATATGCCTCAAATAAAGTATAACTGTCAGTATATAATCCATATATTTATAGAATATCCCACAAATTATAATGCTTAATAATCAGATTCATCATATAAAAACTGAAAAAAAGGTTCCCTTAACACAATACACATACAAACACACATCAAAATGAGTCTTTATATAAGTGTATATATATATCAAGATGAACAAGAACTAATATGAAAAAAAGACATTTTTTTTCATTGAAAGTCCATTAATATTTATATATAGTCCAACCATACATTGCACTCATGCTCAAACTTTTAAAAGTTAGCAAATACAATTAGCTAAGCTTAACTTCATAATGATCATACCCTACACACAAAACTCAAATAACAAAAAAAAGATGGAAAACCACACACGGTTTCTCATATTTTAACACACTAACACTTCCATATATCTCCCTCTCTTTCTCCATCAATAAAGGGATATAATTTTAAACAAAATATAAATAGAAACTAAACAAACTAAACAAACTTGCTAATTAATTAGTAACTATGGTTGTTACTAAATAAGAAAACTTGCTAGAGGAGATGATGATCATCTTACATGAGTATGAACATGATTATAAATCGATGTGAAATGAGAAGCAAAGAAGAGCTCTATATCCGGTGGATCAAAGAACGATATGGGTCGTCTCAACGTGCAACTCGAAACAATTTTTCGCTTCTTCGGAGCCGGTGGGCATGTTAGAATCTCTGGTATTTGGTGCTTTTGTGCTTTAGGAGTTGTGCATCCAATGCTAATAATCTCATCTTTCTCTTGTACTGGTTTAATAACACTTTTAACATTGTCAGTCTTCTTCTTCTTATTCTTTAGGGGTTTTCTTGCATATTTTCTTGATGGAGCCATTGAAAAAGGTAGAATCTTGATTCTTGAGTTGTGAGAAAAGATACAAAAACAGTTGCTGAAAATTGAAATCTAATCTAAATTTGGTAAAAAGGGGTAAGCACTAAATTTGTCATTTCAAAAAACCCTACAAAAATGTTGACTGAAAAAGTGGGTAGTTGAAGTAAGTGCTTTTGAAAGTACTTCTACTACTTCTGGTCGTTTGTTTATATGAAGAACTTTGAAAAACAAAATAAAAAAGAACAAAGATTCGGTTCTAAATCTGCTCAAACTGTTATGAACCAGAAGTTATGCAGAAATAGAAACCCTAGGTACGAGAAAGAAGGAATGGAGGAAGAAGATCTACGAGTGAAAAGCTAACAATATTCTGGAACCCTAGAGAGAGAGGGGGGGTTAAGTTGTGTGGTAGGGGGTATATATAGTGATAGACTTGAACACACACACACTCTCTTATCTTTTTCTTTTATGGTCAAATGGTTTATGGAACTTGATTGATTTATTTTTTAAAGTTGTTCAATATAAAGGGTTACAATTGCATTTCGTTGAGGCTTTTATTTAATATGGAGTGATTAATTACTATTGTTTTTTCTTGAGTAAACTCTCAAAATGGTCCATGAGGTTTGATTAATTTTGACACTTTATTTTAAAACTCAAATTTTTTAAATCTAGGTCTTTTTGGTTTTAATTTTGTTGACGTTTTCATCCAAAAGCAAAATCTGGTCTGATTTTTCAGTTAACATTCATTTTTTTTTTTGTCGTTTTCCACCCTTTTAATGAGGGGCAAAATTATTTGTTATAATAAAACATTAAAAGACCATTTTGCCCTTTATTAAAAGGGAGGAAAAAGACAAAAATGTTAGATGTTAACTGAAAAATCTGACCAGATTTTACTTTTGGATGAAAATGACAACAAAACTGAAATCATAGGAACCTAGATTCAAAAAGTTTGAGTTTTGAACTAATGTGGCAAAAGTAACCAAACCTCAGGGACCATTTTGGTAGTTTACTCTTTTTTGATAAGCAAAGAAAAGAAATAATATAAGGGTGGAAGAGGTGCTCCCCAAACGAGGAGTGATAAACTTTTTCCGTAGTCAATAATCTCATGTCATGTCAACAGTCCTCTTCACTCCTCATTTTGTACTCAATCACTAAGAGTGTTTTACCCAAAAAAAATTTCTTTAAAAAAATAAATAAATATATGATTGGTTGGTTGGAATAGAGTGGGGCCTACCATTAACCCCCTCTCTCATCAGTGACTACTCACCGTTTCAACCCATCACCGTTCACCGATTTATACTTGATGGCACCTTACCGATTGGGAAAGAGGCTCACCGAAGGGGTCACCGTATGGTGCCCCTTCCACCCTAATAGATTAATAGTATTATATAGTGGTAAATATCTTGACGTTAGTGATGGTGTTTTGAATTAGTGGCATTATGTGTTTATTCCTATCAAAGTAGTGCGAATTTATGTCCCATAAACTAGATGATAGGTGAATTTTAGAAGTAGTTTATAGGGGTGTGTGTTAGCCGGAAAAAAAAAAAAAACTTAACGTCTATTTTTGTTATTCCATTTTCTTTGCTTCATATAGTATTGATTTTTCTAGTTTTTTTATAATCACTAACCGCGTTTGTTTCTCTTTTAACTCGTATTGATTGTTGTTCATATAACTTCTTTTTGGAACAATGATTGCTTAAAAAAGTAGTGTGAAGCCAAAGACAAACATTACAAAATGATTTTTAACGTTTATATTCGAAACTCAATCTAACCACTTTATTTTTCAATGTTTTGTTTCCACAGAAGATAAATCCACAAACACAAACTAGGCTTGTTAGAAATGAAAACAACACGGGTGTTTAATTTGGTAGCTTGTAATAAACCTTTGCCTCTGAACGGTTAAGCATTATACACACTCTTAATGGTTCAGACCTGTTACTAGCTCAACACTTACCCATTCAGAAGTTGCCAAACAGCCTCTCAGTTTTTCGACGATTTAATTATTTTGATTTATTTTCATAAAAAAACTCTTAGTAACAATTTGACTATTTTCATAAAAAAAACTCTTTAGTAACAATTTGACTCACAATTCAAACTAAAAATGATTAATATTTTATAAATCCTTCATAATGCCTAGAAACTAACTGGATTTTTAAAATCTTCTGGTCACCTATGAATCCAAAAGGACACCTATAATTTAAGGACAAGAAGAGTCATCGCAAATTAAGTGTATTTGGTCTAAAATCGGAAAGAGACAAATAGTAAAAATATATCACAATAATTATAAAAGAATATTGTGTTTTCTAATTAGTGGTCTGCTTTAAATGCCAATTTATTCTAAATATTATATGCTAAATTTAACACTAATTATCTATCTTAACTCTAACTAGTTTAATACCTGTCCGGTGGACGGGTTATGTTAATGTATTATAGTAACAACATGAATGTACCTATAAACACAAAGCTAATTTATATAAAGTGTACTCGCCCAAATAAATTAAATCTACGTTGAAGATTTAATTCTTTGATTTCTATGCAAAGTTTTCTAGATATCATGTGACATTGACAACATCATGATGTCATGGTGACGTCAGCTCGCGGCTCTTCGTGCTTCGCGTATCGATCTCTGGGACGCACGACGGAGGAATGTCGCGACGTCGGGCTCGAACTGAACCGAACCAAGTCGAACCGAGCCGCATCCACAAAGTGTATCAACAGTTTGGATTTTTCCTGGGCTTGGAACACCATTGGCTCATCCGTCTCAGCTTGGTACCCGGTCTGGTTCTCGGTGGTTTCCATATCAGTGGAATGTATGGAGAAGTTTTGGAGAGCCCCCGATAATTCATTCATACTGTTAGTCACACATAAGGAAACACAAAAGTTCCAAATTAAATTTTAATTATTGCAATTAAATTTTACAGAAGCACCAAATTCCTGACTAAAATTTTAAGTATTTTTCAAATACTTAATTTGATTAAACTAGTGGCTCTGATACCACATTTTCTGTCACGGCCCCCGACCCGTTTTGCCCGGTTCGGAAGCCGCGGGACAGAAACCCGTGGTATTGGTATTTATATTGGCAACGAAATCAACAGGACCGTTTGTCGGAAAATAGTATCAGAGTTTTAAAGAAAACACCGAATTATTTTATTATAAATTTCGGGACAAACACCATATTTTACAAGAAAGGAATTTCACTAGGAAATCTCCTGATTACAAAAAACTTGTTTATTTCTATTTACTGAGCCACTTTATTTAAGCTGGAGTGATACGGGGCACTTTTCCTTTTCTTCACAGTAAATCACCTGAAACATGTTTAAAAAAAATTTGATCAGCGAAATATACTGGCGAGTGCATTCCATTAACCAATTACCCCAAATCGGTATTTGTCACTCGACCGGATCTGTGACTATGGTCATATCACACATTGGCTAACCTGTTGTCCAATGGTGAAGATTATCAAGTAGTGTATACAAAACCCCACATACCAGCAGTAATTATAGATTACAAAGACTTAATCACTGTAATTACAACTTTGAAAACAAGTAGGGTTTTGAAAGCAATTAGGTAAAAAGAGAATGACTCACATTGCAAATTTAAACGGGCAAGCTTGCCTACTATTTAAGCTGGTAAACCTAGTAAAATATACAATGCAAACGAAACTAGGTTAGTAACTTAATTCAACATTTACGATAATTCACGAGATCGAAACCCTCACGACGAATGAAAAAGTATAGCCCAATGTAGGTAGCACTTAAACATCCATCGGATCGATTTTAATCGATCGGATATTGTATCGTAGCAGTGATCGAGTTATTACCATGTTATCGAAGCAGAGTTTTGTAACGCCCCAAAATCTGAATGTTAATGTTTGTTGGATGTTATTATGTGACACGTCAGGAAATAAATAACTAGGCTATTTAACCTAGTTAAGGGTATGGTCAAAAGTCTTAAATGATTAAGGTAGTGTCAGTTATGTTTTAAAAGTAAACCCGAGGGGCTAAAATGGAACAAATGAAAGTTAAGTTATAAAATATCTAACACACACAAACACACACATACGTGTGTTCGAGAAAGAGAGCAGGAGGCTCCCATGGAGCCTCAAACCCTAGTTCCATCTTTATGCTCAAATCGGAAGGCAAGATGAAGCTCAAATCCATAACCGAGCATGGATTAATGATCTCCAACACGAGGGGATCATAAGGTATGTCGAAAATCTAAGATTGGTGATCATGTGTAAAGTGGGTTATGTTTTAATCCATGAGTTTAAGTGAAATTGAGCATTGGTATGTGTTATAATCATCATATAGAACATGGGTTATGAATGGTTTGCGTTAATTTGATGTTTAGAGGTGACACCCGTTAGTTAGGGTGAAGATGATGACTAGAATCACCTCCTATGTTCAAGTCTTGTTGAAAGATTGATGTATTATGTGGGTATGATGAATTATTGTTAGATGAAAGTATAGGAATATGATGATGTTATGTTTAATGTTCATTTGGAATGATACATGATGATTAGTAGTTGGTTTTGATGGGTTATGTATGAGTTTAGAAGAATCGTGCATGAAATAGTTGTACGTTATGCTTAAAAGGTAGTACTCACATCAAGTGTATGATGAAATGTATATAGTGTCGTACGTATAGTCGATTATGATGTTACGGGTATTCGATGATAAGTCGATAGTTGAGTATGGTTAATAGTTGACTTTTGCAAGTCAACTAAGTATAAGAAACATGATTTGACTCATTGTCGTAAATGTAGGTTGATGGGAAGTCGTATGGTACATGTTATAGCAATCCGTGTTAAATGTAATGACATGATGAGTTATATGAGTTTAACGTATACGGATATGATTATATGAAGTTGATTATGTATTTTAATGCTTGTTAGAAATGACTAAGGCAAGTTAAGTGTGAATTATGCGAATGATATGAATGTTACATGTACAAATGAGTATGCTAATAAGAGCGTGGTTTCGATTAAATGAAAGTATAGGAATCACGTCGCGACGGACTCAAGTAGGAGGTGTTAACGGGTCAAGATGAGGCAAGGAATCGGATACGAGCGCGGACGCATAAGGTAAGTGATTTCTATAATCACTTCTTATGTTCGGATAGGTGATATGGTGTTTTAATTTACTAAACATGATGGTTGAGGTCAAATATGTGACGTAATCTTATGTCGTAAAGGATGGAATTTAAAGTTGACCAAAATGCCCTTGATGGGTATTTTGGGCAAACGATCTTAACAAGTAGTTTAGGAACAAGTTATTTGATGAGTATAATGTTTTGAGCAAGTATGGAAGTGAAGAGTATGGTCTTGGTATGTCATAAACCAATTAATGCGCAAATACCCATAATGGGTCAAATAATTGGAATGTGATAATAAGTCGATAAGGCGTAAGATAAGAATTTCGTTAATCCGGATGTGGGATTTTAAGTTTATATGATAGAATGTGAATTTACAAGCATGTAGGAAGAAACGGGAGGTTAAACGGGTAAACGGTTCAAAAGTTACGCGCGTTTTAGTGCGTACGGTCGACGAAACGAATCTGCAGGAAAATGCAATTTAGAGAGGCCGTCGCCGACGGGCAAGGAGGCCGTCGCCGACGGGCAAGGGAAAGTCAGTTTTTCTCCGACGGGTTATCTTCCTGTCTACGGGGTTTTTGGTGACGGGAAAAACTACGGGCCGTCGCCGACGGGCCCTAGGGCCGTCGCCGACGACCTCCCCAAGTCTAAAAAGCTGAAATCTTGTTTCTAAGTTGATTTATGTATCGTAGGCTTCGGTTTGTTATCCATGGACTACGGCGGACCTTCCAAACATGATTTTGATGGTTCCTTAGATGTTTATGGGTTATAAAGCTAAGTCTAAGACCCATGTAAATAATGAATGATTATGTAGGAGGTACACGTGATCTAATACGTGTTTGTTAAGGTATGTACGTATGTAGATATGTATATATGTATGTATAAAGATATGTACGAGTGTATGCATGTTTGTAACGATGTAGGAAGGGTATGTACGTATGTAGATGTGTATGTACGTATGTATAAGAATATGTATGAGTGTACGCATGTATGTAAAGATGTAGGAGAGGTATGTACGTATGTAGATATGTATGTATGTATGTATAAAGATATGTACGAGTGTATGCATGTTTGTAACGATGTAGGAAGGGTATGTACGTATGTAGATGTGTATGTACGTATGTATAAGAATATGTATGAGTGTACGCATGTATGTAAAGATGTAGGAGAGGTATGTACGTATGTATGTATGTATAAAGATGTGTATGAGTGTATACATGTATGTAAAGATGTAGGAAAGGTATGTATGTATGTAGTTGTGTATGTAGGTATGTATAAAGTCATGAATGATTGTATGCACATATGTAAAGTTGTAGGGATGGTAGGTACGTATGTAGATGTGTATGTATGTATGTAAGTACATATGTAGGCATGAATTTGACACGTTGAGCGTTAACGTTATTAATGGTGTACCTTGAGAATGAAAAGTAATGCAGGTACGTTATTGAAGCCTCACCAGGAAATGGATACGCAGATGAGATGCTTAAAGTTTCTTAAAGATCGAAATGGGAAGTGTACGCGAATGATCTTGGTCATATAATGTGTGCTAATGTTTTGAATGTATGTGGTGAGTGCAGGTTGTACGGATCACAGGCGATTATCACAAGGAATAGAGGTTTAAGATCGAGTCACTAGAGAGATTGTGCGGAGACGTGGAATGTAAAATGTAGAAAACATAAGCTATGTTTTTAATTAATAGATAAGAGGATGACGGATTTATGAATAAGAGTTATGTTAAAGTTAAAGTTTAAATAAGTTGAGGTATTTATAAAGAAAGAAATTTTATGGTTCGTGTTTCCGCTGCGACTTTTGCCATGTACGAATTAGGGTCTTACAAGTTTCGAGGTTTTGATTGTATTTTGGAAAGAAACTGAGCAGATATCAACGTACGAAACGAATTTTTACGCCGTAACATGCAACCAGATCAAGTCCCAACCCCTGGCAGTTATACTGAAATTTGGTTCATCCCGCGTGTCGCGCCGGCTACCTTGGCCCCTGGCGCGTGTCGCGACGGCGACCCGTCTAAGCTAGGGTAGCCTGGTGTCGAGTATAGCCTGGATGTGTTGTCAAAAACTCAAAATTACGTGTCCTAACCCGTTTTTGTGAAGCACAGACCATTTAGGGGATCCCCCTCTTGAGTTTTAGGGGCCCTGTTGCTGGTTTCGTCCGTTTTTTAAATTTCGGGTCGCACTGTACCACTTGGGGGTTTCAATTAGGGTTTCTTAATGTGCCTTTTAAGAATGGAAATTTGTGAGGTTGTTACAGCTAACCACCACATCTTGCCACCACCACATCCTACAGCCACCACTCCGACCACACCCAATTTCACATATCAAATCACACGAACATCACAACAAATCTAAACCCTAAAAACCAAAAGTAACAAAAAAAACCGCTAACTCCTAAGCAGCTTTAGCTGCACAAGAAGAGTAACAAAGTAACGATTGATCATGATCACGGTCACAGTCATCATCATGATTATGATTATCGAGGTTAAACATCATAAGATCTGGTGATCTGATCATAACAACTTCAAATTCTGTTACCTCACCGTCGATTTCATCTGCCGGAATCACGTTTCGGTTCTCTGTTTTCGCTCGCTTCATCTCGTTCCGTCTCCGATCATGATCTGCAATCCTGTTTCAAACTACACGTCAAAAACCTCAAAAAAATGTGTGTGTGTGTGTGTGTATCTGTGAAATAGAGATGAGTAGAGAGAGACTGTGTAGAGAGAGAAAGGTGTGGCCGGAGTGGTTGTTGTAGGATGTTGTGGTGGTGGCGGCAGGATGAGGTTGTGGTGGCAAGATTTGGTGGTTAGGGTTTTAGGGTTAGGAAATTAGGGAAAACGAAGTGTATATATATATATATATATATTGGTTTTATTTATTAAACATTTAAATAAAAACATGAATTGACCAAAATACCCTTAAGTGAATAAACTTAATTGAAAATTTTAACCTGGTTAGTACTAAAGGACGTAGAGTGTAACGAGTCTTGCAAATAAAGGATTGTGACTGTAATTATTGAAGTTAAAGGCTATATGTTGCAATCCGGTACAAACATAAAGGACGGAAAGTGTAATTTACCCTATTAATATTTTTTTGAATGGCAAATTTGGATCACTGACGGACCACTAGAGTATTATCGTGCCACCAGGCAATAATTCATATACACCAATTCAGGAGAAACCCAATAAGACCTGCTGTAGTGGGGCACTATATGCCCCAAAAAACCAAAGATAGCGCCGCATGGCGCCGGCTACACCGGGACGGGGGGCGGTATCGTGCCAAAATCAGATGGCAGCGCTATCCATGTCGCGACGTGATGGTTCTTGATTGTTTTTGGTTTTATACAAACTTGGTCCCTGCAAATCGGAGAAGAAGACATAGGACATAAGAAGACAGAGATGAAGACATAGGAGTCGACCGAAAAATCGGCCGCAAACTCGCCGGAAAATTGGAGAAGAAGATAGGAGGCTGAAGGTATTTGATTTTGAAAGTTTTTGCTTAATACACATTTGGTCCCTGTATTTTCTCAAATATCTAAAATTGGTTTTTAAAACTTGTTTTTCTCTTATTTAAGTTTAAAAATATGGCAGTTTTAATACTTGTAAAATAACTTTAAAAAACTTAATGTTTTTTTTATTGAATGTAATGGTTTTTAATTTAAAAAAGTTAGAAATTAATTAAAAAAATTGAAAATTAATTAATTGAGTAATGATGAGATAGTGACTTTATGACTACGGGCTCAAGTGACATAACGCCCCATAAAGCCCTTGTGTGACGTGGCACGACACGTGTCGCATAACGCCCACAAAGGGGCTTTATGACTCCGGATGATCTAAATCTAGGAAAAGACCCCTTATGGGAATCGAACCCTTAACCTAAGGCTATGAGGTGTGGATGGAGCCCCATGGGGCTTTATCATGCCACCTAGGCACCATGTCATCGCCATGTCAGCATGGGGGCTTTATCATGCCCCCCTTTAATTTGGAGGGTGTGGATGGAGCCCCGTGTCATGATTACCTAATTATTTTTTTATTTAAAACATAATTTCATTAAAAAAAAAAAAAAAACACTAGATAATTTCATTTAAAAAATAAAAACACTACATAATTTCATTAAAAAAAAACACTACATAATTTCATTTAAAAAAAAAACACTACCTAACTTCATTTAAAAAATAAAACCACTACTCGTCGTCTGTGTCGAGTCCTCGTTGTTCACGATAAAACCATAGGTGCTCTGTCAGATCGGCTCGAAGGTTTTGGTGTGTGTGCCTAGCCCGTATCATTGCTCGGATATCTTCTTTCTCAGCGTATGTTAGTATTGGGTTCATCGGCTGGATACTTTCATCATAGCTTTCTCCACAAAATGCTCTACCAGAGTCCTCCAATATCATGTTATGCAAAATGATACACGTATACATAACGTTTCTCATTTTACTTTTTTCAAGTATCCTCGAAGGCTGGGTGATGATAGACCATCTTTTCTTTAACACACCGAAAGCCCGCTCGATATCTTTTCTTGCTGACTCTTGTTTTTTCTTGAAATACAATCTTTTTTCGTCATCTGGACACGAAAGACTTTTTACCAACGTCACCCACTCGGGATAAATACCGTCTGTGAGATAATAGCCATATTTATACTGCACGTCGTTTGCATAGAATGAAGTATCTGGTGCAACACCGTCTATGACATCGTCGAATAGATTCGAGGTCATTAAAACTGTAATGTCATTGTTCGTACCAGCCATGCCAAAGTACGCATGCCAAATCCATAAATCTTGAGAAGCGACCGCTTGTAATACTACGGTAGGACCATCGTGGTCACCACGATGATGTTGCCCTTTCCAAGCGGTTGGGCATGCCGCCCATTCCCAGTGCATGCAATCAAGACTTCCCAACATTCCAGGAAACCCATGTAAGCGCTGATGAGCCTCGTATAGAATTGGAACATCGGCTGCGGTTGGCATCCTCAAATATCGTCTCCCGTACAGAGAGATTACACCTAATAAATTATTGCTAATTTAAAAATAATAACGACGTAAAAAAAATAATAAATACTAGTGTTAATAAAAGTTACCTTCACAAAAATTTTCAAGAGACTCACGACACATTCTTGACGACATCCTTAAATACTCATCCCACGCATCACTCGATGTGCCGTAGGCTAGTTGCCTAATTGCTGCCGTACACTTTTGTAGTCCAGAGAAACCAACCTTGCCACTTGCACTTACCCTTTGCGTGAAAAAAGGGGATTCGCCCGCAAGATCATTGGAAATTTTAACGAATAGTCGTCGGCTCATACGAAACCTACGCTTAAACTGAACATCATCGTACACGGGAGTTTCACAAAAATAATCTTGCACTAGACGTTCATGAGCAGCTAACCGATTCCGTTCAATAGGCGGTTGTCTGGTACGCGATGCAGAGGATTCGGCTTCTTGCAAATAATTAATCGCCTCCTGCGCCATGGCGATAGCTATATCATCAAGAACACCGTCGGATGACGAGCTCGAAGAAGACATTTTTAAGTTGTGATTGGTGTGTGTTTTAGTTGTGATTGGTGTGTGTTTTGGTTGTGATTGGTGAGTTTTTTAGTTTAGAATAGGTTATATATATAATAAAATTAAGATTTTTTATTTTTTTTAAATTCGACCGTTTCACAACGGTCATGTTTGACCATTTCGTACTCGTTCAACGCGTTTCAGATCGTTACCACCATGGCGGGCCTTCAATGGCGCCCCAGCATAGCGCCGGGGGTGTGGTGGATGGCGGAGGGGGGGCGCTATAGGCGTCCAGCTGGCGAGGGTGGCGCCCCCACACCCTCCAGCCTAATGGTCATAAGTCTTATTCCACCTCAAAGATACCACTAGACTCTAATCACATTGGCATGAACCCTATTAATTAAGGTCTCGTGTTTGATTTTTAAGATCACATGGACAGAATAATTTGAAAAAATTGGATACCACTGCCCTTGTTTATAGGGCACGTAATTCTATGACTTGTAACATAGTTTAAAAAGAGAACCTTTTTATTTATGTAATAATTTTGTCTTGTGATTTTCTATTTAAAGAATTTGTCCACATTTTCATCGTAATCTCTGGCCTTTGCTGTTTGTAGAGTTGTTCTGTTTCTCGGTTTACATTTTTTTATTAGATCTTTTTTTTTTCTTTTTTCGAACAACGAAGATTTTTATTAGATATTTAAGTTGGTTGTTACTTCTATTTATTTATTTATATTTATTATTAGTTTTGTTTCTTAATTTTGCATCCAAAATCCATTAAGAAAAAGAGTAAAATGTTAAAATGGTCTCTAAGTTTAGGCCACTTTTGCCAGTTCAATCCAAAAATGAAACTTTTTCTATTTGGATCCCTAATGTTTCATTTTTGTTATCATTTTCATCCGATTAACAATCTGGGTTAGAAATTTCTGTTAACTTCTCTATTTTTTGTCGTTTTTCTCATTTAAATGAAGGATATAATTGTCATTATATGCCATAATATCTTTTAATTAAATGAGAAAACGACAAAAAAATGATAAGTTAACAGAAAATTATAACTCAGTTTGCCAATTGAATGAAAATGACAACAAAAATGAAAACTCAAGGACCCAGATACAAAAAGTTTTATATTTAGACTGAAGTTCAAAAATAACCTAAAGTCAGGGACCATTTTGCCATTTTACTCAAAAAAAAGAAAGAATCGTATAAAAACAAACTTAAATTTAGTAGTCTCAAACAATAACTATTCAAAGATAATAAAAATAAACAAGAATTTAAAGAGTTTTGAAACAAAAATATTATGGAATGTAGTGGGTAACTCAATAAGTATACGGAGGTGATTTACAGCATCCGTAGCGGGAAAGGGTTTGGGCATGTTTTCACGTAGTCACTAACATTTGACCGACCTTATCGATCTCTCCTCTTCATGAACGGCATTTCCTCTCTGGTCTAATTTATAAAAATCTTATACAATATATATTACAAATGTGTACAGTTTTATGTTCGTTCATCTAAAAAACAATTTACTTTCAAAGTAATTTATCAAGTTTTCAATCATTTTTTGATCATTAAAACCTCATTAGATGTTAACTTTTAAATCTTTGTATACTCTATAGAGGCAAAGTTAGTATCTGTTTAAGTACATTAACTATCCATTTTAAGTATATAATTTAATTTTATGCATATTTATTTAAGACTATTATTATAGTATTATATTTTGATAGCATAAATATGTATAATCTATGTCAAAGGCCTAGGATACCCAATCTTTCAAGGATAGATTCTAATACACACGTGCACATGCACTTGAATTTTTGGGGATCTGTTTGGTATTTTTCAGGAGTTCTTTTTTTGCTTCCCCATAAACTTGTTTTGTGTAGTAAACCTTGGCATCTAGATTTTAAATGGTCATAAACTTTTTTTATGTTTTTGAAAGATAAATTTCATTCACCGACACCACCTACCCAACAGGCCTAGGCTGCAGACAACACAAGACTACATCAACCTAAAAGAAATCCAATTTACACCAATTCGTTCATGAACAGGCCTAGGCTGCAGACAACACGAGGCTACATCAACCTAAAAGAAATCAAATTTACACCAATTCGTTCATGATATAGACTTAAACCTAGATCTGTTTTCAAATCAAAGAAACTCGAATGCTTTTATGCTATTCTTGATATCTTCGACTTTTCAATCTTTGTTAAAAAACATCTTCTCACATCTAGCCTTCCAAATGCATCAACACACCCAATGATACTCGTGCACCGCATTCCTTTTATGCTCTCCCGAACCGGGTGGTCGTATATAACTTCTACAAAAAAAAAAGTATGTTTGGCCAAGTTTTTTGTACTTCAAATAGAGGTTTCCTTTTTAATAAAAATAATCACCAAGAATTTACTTTAAAAAAACAGAAGATTAAAACATCTCAAAAGGCCCAAAAGTTAGTGTCATTACATAGTTTGGTTCCGTTCTAGAAATAAATAAATAAAAAAAAATAGCCCGGTTAAGTTTAGTACTTTATATAGATGTTACCACCAAAATAGTTGTAGAAAATGTAGATTTTCTTGTTATACTTAAAAATAAGTTGTAACGGGCCTGCCCCATGAATCCTGGAAAATTTGGGCCCGGGCGAGTAGAAAAAAGTGTCCGGCCCAATTTTAAATGCTTTAAATTTATTAATAGATACTAGAGTAAATTGCCAAGATCGTTACTTAAGTTTGGGCATGTTTGTCAATTTCATCTAAAATATTTTTTTATACCATATTGCCCTTTACTTTTAAAATTATATTTTTTGTCATCTTCATTCAAATGTCTAATTTGCTTTATTTTTCAAAACATGACACAATGGTCATGCATCCACTTTCGTCTCCCTCTCTTTAGTACATGAAATGTGTAGTTAAAATATTCTGGTGTATCACCTTATGTATCATCAATAAAACACACGTTTGGTTGATGCAATTCAACACAAATGTGAGCCTAACTTGCGTATTCCCCGTAATATCACCATCCGCTCTCTACCAGTATTCGAAAATATGGTTAAAGAAAGATACTCGAGCCAAATTTGATACGAATTGTGTGACGTTATATACTAACACGACTATAGAAATATACCACATTTTCAACTGAGGTGGTGAAAAAGACAAGTTACGCTTTCTTACGAAAATGCAACTTGGTAACAATTGGTGTTCTAGACTTCTAGTTAAGATCTAAATCACATGAGGTTTTAAAGCCAAAAAATGCAAGCACAAAACTGAATTTGGTTATCAAAATGAAAAGCTGCTTAAGCAATTTTACTTTCCTACAATTCCACATATTTTGTTACTCGAATAACAACCATCTTTATCATCACAATACCCATAACATAAGTTCAAAGTCCATACATTACTTATAACAACAAAACAAAAGTCGAATAAAACATATTCTAAAAAAACGATACATCATCAACCCCTTAAAACTGGGTCTCTCATCTCCTCAGGTGACGACATGAACAGTTCAATGTAACGACTGCCAAGTGTCATCCGATCTTTGGCTAATGCGGCTTTCGAATCTTCCAAACTTGCAAATTCCACAAAAGCTTCTCCTGTTGATCGTCCTTCAGAATTATATGTTATATGAATTGCGTCTTCAGATATTGTGAATTCTTTAAAGAAATCGAGGATCTCTTCTTTTCCAGCTTGATACGGTAATCCCCTCATGCGCAACACATTTGTGTCTTCTTCCGGTGGCTTTGGAACATTTCGCCTGATACCCAAAAATATTTACTCATTACAAGTTCATTTTTTTTTACAAAAATAGATATCAAAAGTCAACTCTAAAATCATAAAGAAAAAAGTATAATTACCTGAGGTCTGGTCAGTTTTGCGACTTTTGTCAAAAGGTTTGTTTTTTCGCATTTAGATCCAAAAGGTTTGAAATCTTGCCATTTTCATCCGGTTATTTAAATCCATCCATTTTTCTTCGTTAAGTCAAGGGTATTTTTGTCTTTTTTGTTAACTTAAAGGGCAATTCGGTCTTTCGAACTCTTGTACTTTATGCTAAAATGAATGTACATAAAGTGAAAAAAGACCGAATCTCCTTTGAAGTTGACAGAAAAGACAGAAATACCCCTGACTTAACGGAGAAAAATGGACAGAGTTAACGAGCCTGATGAAAATGACAAGATTTCAAACCTTTTAGATCCAGATGCGAAAAAAACAAACCTTTGAATGAAAGTCGCTAAACTGACCAAACCTCAGAGACGAAAATGGCATTTTACTCTTTTACAAAAATAGACATTAAAAGTCTACTCTAAAATCATAAGAAAAAAGTATAATCACCTGCCCTTTGTAACAGCTTCCTCCCACTCCTCAAGTGAAGACGGAAACAGCTCGATGTAACGATTCCCAATACATGTTCCATCCTCCATCATGGCGGCCTTAGAATCTTCCGGACTTTCAAATTTCACATACGCCTCCCCAGTCACTTTTCCCTCCGAATTAACCATAAAATAAACCGAATCATCTAACAAAACAAAACCCTTGAAAAAATCCACAATGTCATCGCGATTAGCCGTAAATGGCAAACCCCGTAACCGAATCACACCCGTATGTGGTACATTATCCTTTGAGGGGTCACGTTTCGGAAGCGCACGACGTGGGGACCGCGGACGGGCAATACGTGAATCAGAAACAACGTTACAAATCCCCTTGTAATACTCCTGTCTGTTGCTTCTAAACACTTCAACGTACCGTTTCCCTATATTTTCTCGGTTTTTTTGAAGAGCGTATTCGACTTGAAAAGCGTACCCGAGTACACAAAACGCTTCACCGGCAAACTTCCCATGTTTGTGGACAAATAGGATGTCTACGATGTCGAGGCCGTGAAAAAACTCGATGATGTCGGTTTCTGAACAGTCGAATGGTAGGCCCCGCAGTCTAACAACGGGAAAAGCGGGTGGCTGATTCACGTATGAGTAAGCGGGTGGGTTGTAAAGGAAGTTTGAAGCTGGTGGTGTACTGTAATATGATGAACCCTGATCCATTACCCGTTGCCTTTTTAGGCCCATTTCACGCCCGTCACCAGCATCCACATATTTGCTTTAAATACGTTTAGGACAAAAAATTAATCATGTTAGTATATTGTAGAAACAATGTTCAACAAATAAAAGAAAAATCCGTGCATATTGATATTGTTTTATAGTAGTAAAAAAATAAACAAGTACCATAAAAAACCTACATACTTTCTTATAATCGTAAAGTCTATTTTTGCCCCTATATGTGTTTGCTTATATGTCTTTTTTTGACACGTAGATGGTCCACATAAGCATACTATATTCTACATGTGCGCGATATAAGTAATATACAACCTATTACCAAAAATTTCGCAAGTTCATTGAATTAAACAAAGACTTTGGCGTGTAAAATGGGTTGATGGATTTCTGTGAACAGAATAAGAAAGTATGCTGATTTTTATGGTATTTGCTCTGTTAGTATCTTTCATTTGACCTCACGGTATCTTAACAAAGAAAAAAGAAGTGCATTGTGCAAAATCTTTAATCAAGTATATGCATGCAAAAGTATAACTTCACAGTGTATTGCTATTGATAAACCTGCTCGGATAAATTCGGTATTTAAATATGGATGAATAATAGAGATATACATCATTTGAAAACTGATCTAAGTAAACCACAACTGAGAAGAGTTGGCTAATCTCTCTATAAAATGATATCTAACTTGATGCTGATTTAGTCTGTTTAGCGTTTGCCTTCTTTGAAGTTCCTATTTAGAGTCCTATCAGTTATCTCCTAGAGAGAACATACTCAATTTCTCTAGAATTTTAATCATTATCAAAAGCGATGATTGCGATTATGAATCTCTTCCCATAAAAAATTGTGTTTTACTGTCATTATAAAAATAAGCAGCTGCAAATTAAGGTATGTTCGTAAACGCTAATGTTTTTCCAAAACAGTTTTCGAAAATTGCGATGCAGAACAAGCTCATGAACAGTTAAATTGGTGACACTCAGTGAAGACAAACAGAAGAGACAAAAGAAATGTAGACAAATAAAACATAGCTTAAAATAAATGTAGAATTTTTCCTTAAAGCAATGTGGGTTGAAAAAAAAAACAAATTTCTTTACTTATTAAACTTTGATTTAATAAGAAGTTATACTAGGTCTTCAATTATATTTGTAGAATGGTGTAAAATACTTAAATTTATTAACTTTCTACGTCTATTATATACCTCTTTCATTATTGTGTTTTTTTTTGTCTTGAGCATGCACTTTTTTTGTACCTTGCACCTTGAGTGCGCCTTTAAGTACCTAGTTTGAACTTCCTTCTTCATTTAATTTTTTATTATTGTGTCTTTTATGGGTTTCTTCATCTACTGATATGTTCAATTGATTATTTTGGGAGAATTCATAAAGTTTGTGTTGTATACTGGGCTTTAAAAAGTGCGCCTAGTGCGCGTCGCCTCAGCGCCTTATGTCACCGGAGGCGCACCTTTTCCACAAAGCGCAAGAAAGCGCAAATTTTGGGTTTTTAGGGTCCGAGCCGCGCGCCTTGTGTACGTTGGGTGTTTTGTATGTTGTTTCATGCATCAAAGTGTTGTGCTATAGGTTTTTTGGTTTGTAGATGTAGGTAAATATTTTGGATAAGGGATGCTAAAAACCTATAAGATATATAAAAATTATATAATCTCCTTGCGCCTCGGGTATGAAAAGCCCACCGCTTTTGCGCTACGCATCTCGGTTTTAGACCTCGTCGCTTTTGTGCGTCTCTCACATTTTAAAACCAAGGTTGTATAGCATATTCGAGAGCAAAACAACTAATACTATCAATCAATTCTTACAAAACTTCTACACATCAACTTCCTCTAAAATATTTCAGAATACATACTCAATTTAACCAGCATAAAGAAAATATGTGCCGGTTAAATTCATAACCATCTTTTTGCCATTACCTAAAAACAAATTAATCGCACCATTAAATTCTATTTCTTGGTTACAATAAGGCTAAGTAGTTAATGCGGTAAAATATCGGATATCGATCAAGGACCGATATTTGAGATACCTGTTATCGCGGTGAGATATTGGTAATTTTAATATCATGTAAATTTATATATATAGCAATTTAACACTAACAATTCAGTGTACTCTCCTACCATTAACAAATTAACCTTTTGCCACTTGCAAAACACTAACAATTGTAGCTAGTAGGAATTGACTAAGACTTAAAACACTAACATTTGACACTAATAACTAATAATTAAGACTTAAAACACTAATAGCAACAATAAGAAGAAAGATGAATAGTAGAACTAAGAAGAAAGGTACTGATATCGAGAAAATCGGTAATACATTGGTCAAAGAGTTAACTGCCATTTTCGTCCCTGTAGTTTGTCCAATTATGCCAGTTCAGGCCAAATTTCAAATTTGCACCATTTCCGTCCCTGACATTCTTGAAACATGTCAATTACGTCCAAAAAACATGAGTTAACTGTCATTTCGTCCCTGTGGTTTGTCCAGTTATTCGAATAAACCTAAGTTTTTTGGACGGAACCGACACGTTTCAAGAACGTCAGGGACAAAATGGTACAAATTTGAAATTTGGTCTCGATTGGCATAATTGGACAAACTACAGGGACGAAAATGACAGTTAACTCTTGGTCAAATATCAGTCGGTACCGATATTTTGCACCGATATCTCGGCAGGGGACCGATAACCGATATATCACTGATATTAACTACATAGCAATAAGGTCCATCACTAAAAAGGTGTATGACATCATTACATCATTATTAGCTCATCTATTCACCACAAATTATCTTCAACACAGTTCATACATCCACAATTAGCACACATATGATAATTAAAACAACAAAATTCATATCAATTCCACATCCAAAACACATTAGGTTCAACAACTAACAGTTTCAATTAAAAAGTCAAATTCTAGGTCAATCCAAATCAACCTTAATCAATTAACTAAAACAATCAGTATCAATCAAACGCACAAACATATGAAATATCAAACCCTAATTATCAAAACTTGTGGATACGTAAACGTATACGCTGATCTACAAATAACAAAAATTAAAAACGAACGGAATCTTACCCTCTGAAGAACATATTATCGAGCTGTAAGAATAATTCCTCTTTTGAAATTAGGGTTTGCAGCCGGTCCAGCCGGAGAAGAAGCAACGGAACAATCGATTTATTTGATGTGTGTGTGTGTGTGTGATATTTTATTATTGATATAAACGGGTCGGGTTCGTAAATGTTTTGAAGTTGTATGTTTTCCCCCTCGACTTTTGGGTTTTGTCAAATTTGGTCCTTAAATAATCGAATTTGAACATGAACTAGTTTTATGCTTCGCTTGCGTTGGAGGGTGCTATGCTAAGTATTCCTTAACCAATTAAAAAACTACCATAGTTTTGCTAGAAAAAAAAAACGATAAGATGATGGTAAGACTGTAATGTTGAGGTGGGGGGGGGGGGGGGAAATGTAATTTGTTAGGACCAATGAGCGAGTGTTAGGCAGTTGTCTGGCACAAATAAAAATTAAATCGAGTCAAGCAATTAAAACAAAACACTTTCATAGTTTTGCTCAAAAACTAAAACGATGGCAAGATTGTAATTTTGAACTAAGGGCTTTGAACTGGGGGTAAAATTGTCATTTGTCACGAGCTAAAAAGATGACAATGCCGTAATTTTGAACCGGGGGCAAAACTGTAACTTTAAACAGGGGCATATTTGTAATTTTAAACTGTGATAAAATCGTACTTTGTTTAGTTAGCAGTCTGGCACTATTCCCCCACATACCTTTTGTAGTATATATAAATATAAATATAAAGAGTTAAATGTCATTTTCGTCCCTATGGTTTGGGTCATTTTGCCAGTTTAGTCCAAATGTTTGAAACGTTGCCATTCTTGTCCAAATAGTTTCAAGCGTTGCCATTTTAGTCCACTGGGTTAACTCCGTCCATTTTTTCTGTTAGCTATAAGGGTAATTCGATCATTTTATATGGTCGAATTGCCCTTCTAGTTAACAGAATTACATATAAAATGACCGAAATGCCCTTCTAGTTACCAGAATAAAGGGATGGAATTAACCCAGTGGACTAAAATGACAATGTTTCAAACCTTTGGACTAAACTGACAAAATGATCCAAACCACTGGGACTAAAATGGCATTTAACTCAAATATAAATATAAATTTGGATGAGATTGTAGTATAAATAAATTTGGATGAAAGTGAGAACTGGGAAACGAACCAGACACAAGTAGTGGTGCACAAAAAACCCGAACCCGGACCCGAAAAAAAAACCCGGAACCGGGTATTATAAAACCCGGGTTTTTAATACCCGAACCCGACCCTACCCGTAGGGTAGGGACCGGGTATGCATATTTGATCTAAAACCCGAACCCGGAACCGGTTTTTTTTATACCCGGTTTATACCCGAAACCCGGTTTTATAAATACCCGAACCCGAACCCGGAACCGGTTTATACCCGAAACCCGGTTTAAAAAAACCCGATTTTGATGTAATCTTGTTTAATTATGTATGCATTAAGACTTCTAGTTCTTATGATTTTACAAAATTATGTATGCACTTTGATGTAATGAATCTTGTTTAAGTATTAGGTTTCTAGTTCTTATGATAAACAAAATTATGTAATCCACATATTTCTTTTCAAAGCCCAAAAGAACTAAACCAAAACCCCACTAAATCTCGTGACAATGCATGGCTGGTCCTGGTTGTTCTCATTTGATTTTTTTCGGCCCAACATGCAATTGCTTGAGCCACCTGCATCACTCGTCTAGCCTTCTCCAGCCACCTGCATCACTCGTCTAGCCTTCTCCAGCCACAACCGCAACCGCTCTACCCGATGCGGTTTTTTCCCAACCCGATGCGGGTTTTTTAATACCCGGTGCGGGTTTTTTTCCCAACCCGGTGCATACCCGAACCCTACCCGATGAATACCCGAACCGGACCCGAACCCGGAAATAGGGTATTATAATACCCGGGTTTTATAAAACCCGACCCGAACCCTACCCGGACCCGGGTATATAGGGTATACATTTTTGGTAGAAAACCCGGACCCGGACCCGACCCGGTTTTTAAAAAAACCCGATTTTTTAAAACCCGATCCTACCCGAACCCGATCCTACCTGAAACCCGGTCCTACCCGAAAACCCGATTTGTGCACCACTAGACACAAGTACATAAAATTTAGTAATTGGGCTCAAATACTCACAGTCAATTGGGCTGGGCTGATAAAAAAAACTTACAAGCATAACATGGTTGTTCGGTTAAGTCGATTAATCAGGTAAACCAACTTTAAAAAAAAAAAAAAAAAAAAACGTGTATCTAAAAACAGTATTCAAAGGTCGGATACGGTTAGGAGCCGAACCAAAAGCCAAATTCGAAATAGATCAGTTTTTACATTTGTGAATACAATTTGGTTTTCGGTTTTTTCACACCCCTACCATGTGCGTTTTTAAATAGACAATTTTTACACAGCTCATGAAATAGATCAGTTTTTACACAGCTCATGAAATAGACACACGTGACAATAACAAGGGGCATGTGCTTTTTAAAGACTTCAAAATTACGTATACTAAAAAAAACAAGACAAATCAGAATTCCGTATACTAAAAAATACAAACATCATAAGACTTCAAACACGCTTAAAAATACAACAATATTATTCTACGTAACTTAATTTAAGTAAAGAATCCTAATAAGTATTTATGTGTCATGCGTATAAGATGTAATGGGAGAGAGAAAGACGGGTGTTTATTGTGATTATTTATTCCAATAGAATTCTACGTCTTATGTGTCGCATTTAAAGTGACAAGTACATAATCTATGTGGTTATGCGATTCTCGCAGTTGTAGGTTTTATTCTGGTTTGTGTGATGAATGTCTTTATACATATATACATATGAAGGGGTGATTAAAATATAAATTAGAAAAGACCTTTGTTGTGTAGGAATGATTTATAGAGGCCGATTATTGTACAGTAGGGCTTAACATACATTGGGTACGCGAGGCATTATCAACATGTGATTTTGGTATTATTGAACGTCATGTGATTTGGCTCATCTTTTATAACATGCGATAATGATTTTTTATACACACATGCGATAATGATTTTTTATACACACATGCGATTTATATATACACATGCGAAAATGGTTATTTTTTTGAACATGCGAAGTTCTGATTACCAACATGCGATTTCTTGTTATAAACGTGCGATTTCTAATCGCGTGCGTAATGTACGTTAAGACCAATTGTACGATATATTTTTTCATGATTTATAATACAAACGTGTGTAGGTTCATGAGTTTTTATGTTTTGATCTAATCGCAATGGTTATATAGGTTATATTCAGTTCGATCAAACATGTCGAAATGCACGTTTTCATATGGTTAACGCATCACATAACGTTTGGATTAATCCATTCGATGTTTGTGATGTACCCACGGCGCAACGCGCGCGGGTCTTATTACTAGTTTACATTAATTTTCATACTTTACTAATAAAATATTGATATACTTTCGTTATTTTTTCAGGTGTCATATTTTCGTTTAAACTTCCTATTTATGTTTAAAAAACCGGACCGATAGTTCACTGTTTCAACTAGTATTCGTGGTCTCAAAACCCTACGGGTTATGAAACTCATTGTTTTTTACTGGTTTTGTTTGGGTCCTTAAGGTATTCGTGGTCTCAAAACCCTACGGGTTACGAAACTCATTGTTTTTTACTGGTTTTGTTTGGGTCCTTAAAAATCGAGCGAATCATTTCTCTCTAATCCATTATCTTGTAACTAGATCCAACAACACGAATGGTTTCAAATAGATTGTCGGGTCAATCCTATTATCGAAACATTTGATAACACCAATTGATGCATAATAGGGTTTTGTTAGATATAAGTCTCATCCTTGTAACAGGTGATGTATCATCATTAATCATAAGGTTTCAATTGAGTACTTTTTTGATAATTTAGAATAAGACATAATGAGCACTAATTTTCATCATATTTTATTTGTGAATCACAAAAAAAGTTATCAATAATATGTTTCCACATAGGCATTGGTATAAGGTTCTTGCTTTTTAATTATAACTTTTTTGTATTGACATACACATTGGTATAATGTTCTTGCATTTTAATTATAACTATTTTGTATTGGAACAAATGCAAATAGGACAAAATATGTATGAAAAAAAAAAGCTGAAACAAACAGCCCCTTATGATTTATTGCACTTTTATATTTGACGACGAGGCCCACCCAACGGTGAGTGGTCTCATCTTGGGCTCTGATTCTGTCTGGGCTCAACTACAGGCCCAATGATGGTTTTATCTCTTAAAGAAGGGAGCCTAAGTGTTATGGCGATAAAGAAGAGATGTGATATCTCTGAATGCATTAATGATCCGACAAGAAAGAAAGGAGCTCTCGTCGGAAAAGGTACTACGATGGCCCTTATGATTTATTGCACTTTTATATTTGACGACGAGGCCCACCCAACGGTGAGTGGTCTCGTCTTGGGCTCCGATTCTGTCTGGGCTCAACTACAGGCCCAATGATGGTTTTATCTCTTAAAGAAGGGAGCCTAAGTGTTATGGCGATAAAGAAGAGATGTGATATCTCTGAATGCATTAATGATCCGACAAGAAAGAAAGGAGCTCTCGTCGGAAAAGGTACTACGATGGCAACTGGCTCCATTAATGAGACAATGATCAGGCCGTTGGGGCTCAGACACGTGTCTGAGTTCCCTAAGGCTTCCAAAGGACTGTTAGATGGTCTCGGTCAGATCTATCCTTTGAGATAAGTGAACTCCTTTATATAAGGAAGGTGTCTGAGTTCCCTAAGGCTTCCAAAGGATCGTTAAAAGCACTTTGCACAAAATTCACACCATGGAGAATATTCCGACGATCATATAGTCGTCGGAATAAGCTTCCCACTTTCCAGCAAGGTTACTTATTCTCACGCCGGAGCTTGGTCACGGATTCCCCCTCCGGGGTCCTCCGTGGCGAGGCTAACGGTGTTCTCTTTTGTAGGAAGACGGCATTGGACCTTTGCAACGTTGACGAGCTCTGTTGACTTCGCACCGTGATTCGAGGACTTGACAATATCTATGATTAATCATACCAATGTCATTATTGGAAATAAAATTCAAACCTGAGTTATAAACCAAAAAAAAAATGGTTTACAATTGTAATAAATATTCATTAATTTTCTTTAATTTTTTTAAATCTTATTATATGCTGATTAATTTAATGAATCAAAGCCTATACTTTCTCAGTTTTAATAATGTTGATTTGGATAAAACTTAAAGGCTTGGTTGAAAGTAAAACAATTGAAGTGATGTGAGTGTGTTGTGACTAAATTGTGGGTAAATGAAACGTAGAAAAAATATGATAATTTTACGAGTAATATACGTAAATAATCGGTCACCATATCGCTATCATAGAAAAAAAATTCAAGAGTTAGTTATCGAGGCTTCTAAATTCTTACACCCAAATGATTCAATATCACACCTCCACTTTCGTATGTCATTCAACTAAAGGTGATTGATGCCCCTTTTCCATAACTAAACAACTGTTTTTTATATAATAAATAAAAAGAAAATAATATTTCATTAAGCATCCACTTTACTAGAACATATAAACTTATCGGGATAATATCTAAAAAAATATAACTTTCTGGATCAAATCTAACACTTTAAAAGTTTGAAGTGAGCCAAACTTAGGGGATGTTTAGAAACTTTTGAATGGTTAAGTGTTGAACCAGTAACAAGTAAGACGTCTGAACTATTAAGTATTAAGTGCTGAATCAGTAACAGCCAGTATAATGCTTAGCAGTTAAGAGGCAAATGTCTGACAAATTCAGATTATAGGTCTTAACCATTCAAACTCAGTATAATACTTAACTATTCAGAGGCAAATGTCTAAACCATTCAGACATCTGCTCGTGAAACAAATTGCCTGAACCATTAAGGGGTTGTTTGTTTACCTCTTAATGAGACTCTTAATGGTTCAGATCTCTTACTGGTTCAGCACTTAATGGTTCAGATTGTTTGTTTCACGAGCAGATGTCTGAATGGTTCAGACATTTGCCTCTGAATGGTTAAGATTTATATAGAGTCTGAATGGTTAAGACCTCTAATCTAAATTGGTCAGACATTTGCCTCTGAACGGTTGAGCATTATACATGCTCTTAATGGTTCATGCTTCTTACTGGTTCAGCACTTAATGGTTCAGACCTCTTACTGGTTCAGCATTTAACCATTCAGATGTTGCCAAACAGCCTCTAAGTGTTGAACCATTAAGAGGTCTGAACCATTAAGAACCCTATTAAGAACTAAACAAACAGCCCTTTAAATGAGTTTGAGTCTGAACTTGAGCCCTAATCTAAATAAAACTCATTTAACAAATAGGATCGAACAGGGGTTTCATATGCCGAGCTTGACTAGACCGATGAACTTAAACTAGCCATTCATGTATGTAAATATAATACTTTATATTTATAAAGAATTCCATTGGAATATATTTGTAGTAAATTAATTATTGTCGATACGAGGTTGAGATCGTGGACAACTTTTGGCTATATGTGCTTCGTGTTACAAGATCTACACATGTCATGAATCTGGCTATTGAATCTCATAACGTATCTTTTCAACAAAATACTATCTAGAACATAATGATTGTTGTTGTTATTGCGTCAATTATGTGACAAAAAGTTGACAAGTGTGTATTTCTAAAAATTGATATTTTTTTATTATAATATATCTATACACTATTACAATTACAAACTCCTTAGTTATTTAATTATCCATCATTTGTGGACTAGTGGAAAGAGTTTTAGATTCTGCAGTGGAGTAGAGACCCAAATTCGATCATCACTTGTGTTATTTTTTGTGAATTAAGACAATAAAGGATTTGGACTACGCCTTGTGTGAGAGGTTGTCAGTTCGAATCCCGGGCCCATCCGTGTTTCCGTCCTACCGTGTGTTACGCTAGAGAGCAGAACAACTGTTAAGTGACAGCTGACGGCGGTATGGTTTTCCGAGGGAACGCCTAAGCAATACTCTAAATCCAGCGTGAGCTCGGTTAAGACAACATTCTCTGACCGAAGTGAGACAACAGAGCTCTTCAATTTGGGATGTGCGGTGATTGAACACAAGAGAGTCGCCATTTAAAAAAATAGTTATTTAATCTATATGGTTTTTTTTTTGAACGGCCAACAAACTCAATCCCGAGCACTCTCGGGGCAACCACTGGACAAACGGAGTACTCCGAGAGTAACCCAAGTCCACCACCAATTCCGGGGAAAACCCGGTAACCCACCCGCCTGTAGGCACGACGGTGAAATTACCGGTAAAACCCTTTTGGCTCAAGGATCCAACCCAGGTTTCCCTGGGTCTCCTATCATTGCCCAACAGTGCCTCACTCTGCACCAAGTGAGAGTCGAACCTGCATCTCTCAAGAGAAATGCAAGCCCTCCACTACTTGATCTAGAGATCATTGGCATTTATATGGTTAGCTATCGGATGTCAAATATTCAATTTTAGTACAAAAAATAGCATCTTTCTTTTTTGGATATGTAGTCTATAGGTGCCTAAAAAGACACTTTAAATGAGGTCATGCTAGTATACACCTATAATTAGCTTAAAAAATAAACTCGGGTACCACTGGTCCAGTACATAGAAAGTCACATTCCAAAAAAAAAAAAAAACCATAATATAGTCAAAAGACACACAAATAGAGTAAATGGCAACTTTTGTTAAAACTCTATATGAATAAATGATGGGTCATGCTATTTACACACGGCCAAAATTATTTTCACACCTCAAAGCGCCGCGCTTTGGCCATAGCGCGGCGCTTAGCTCGACAAAAGGTGACTTGATTGACGTTTGAGACATGAGTTACTGTTTGAGAGACATAAAGCTGATTACGAGGTTTGTCGTTAACCCTAAGCGCCGCGCTTTGGCCATAGCGCGGCGCTTCGACCCCAAATTTTCCCTTACAAAAGCAAGCTGCTGAGACAGTACCTTTAATGTTCGAGACATAAAGCACTCAATATGTTGTTTACAAACATACGGGGGTTTTGTTGTTTGTCGATTTCCAAATTACTTGTGTTTCTTCAAAATAACGCGCGGTTTTGCTGTATTAGTTACGTGTCTTGAAAAAACGATGTCGTGGTTAAGCAACTATCTTTTCGGTCCATATTCTGACGAGTCAGTTGTTCCTGATTCTTACGAGGGGACCGTTATTTCTGACTCGTATGAGAAACCGGTCTCGTCCAACTTGAAGGAGGCAGAGGTTGTATCTAGCATTCGTTATCGTGATAACACGGTGACGCTGGATTTGAATACCCCTGTGGAGGACCCTTACGCACAACAAGGTTATTCGAATTTCGGTTACGGTGGCGAGCACAACTTTGTACAGTAGGAGTGTTATCCAAATCACAGTTACGGTTGTCAACAGAGCTTTGAACATCACGTCTATTTGGACCTCGGTGACGATGGTGAGCCGGAGAATGTGTCTGTTGACGAGGAAGGCTGTTACCCGGTTACATTTTCGTTTGATACAACGCAGACCTTTTCGTCACGTAAAGAGTTGGTGCGTTGGGTACAAGACACGGCAAAAGACAATGGTTACCTCATTGTGATTAAGAGGTCGAATAAAAGAGGAGAGAATTACAAGATTTGGTTTCAATGTACTTTTGGTGGGGAGCATAAGAGTATAGCTACACAGAGGAAAACGGGTAGCAAGAAAATAGGCTGCCCGTTCGAGATGATCGGGTTTTCGGAATCATCCGGAAGTGTTTGGAGGATCGAGGTGACGAAGGCGAAGCATAACCACACTCCTATTGAAAACTTAGAGGGTCACGCGTATGCGAGAAGGCTTTCTTCGGAGGATACAAAACTGGTTAAGGAACTGGCAGAGCAAGATATTCCCAACCAAAGTATCTGGCGAACGCTGACGAAAAACAATCCGGCTAGAAAGCTTATTCCGAAAGATATACACAACGCTGTTCAGAAGATCAACGCCGGAAAAAATGTCGGTAAGTCTCCGATGCAAAAACTTGAAAACATTCTTCTCGAAAAAGATTACACTTATTACATGCGCACGAATGAGATATCGAACGCAGTTGAAGATGTCTTCTTTGTTCACAAAAAATCATTCACTATGTGGTGTGCCTTCCCGCATGTGCTAATGATTGACGCCACCTACAAAACGAACATGTACAACCTGCCATTTGTTCAGGTCGTAGGCATGACGTCGACAAACAAATCGTTTACGGCTGCTTGTGCGGTAATTTCCGCTGAGAAGTTAGAGAACTACCTATGGGTGTTGCAGAGGATCAAGTCTATGCTGGTAGGATGTATGGAACCGCGCGTGATTTTAACAGACAGGGAATTTGCGCTAATTAACGCGTGTGAACAAGTTTTTCCAAAAGCGCATAAGTATCTTTGTCGGTTCCATATTCAACAAAATATTAATAAGAACAGCAAGAGGAAATTCTCTGACAAGCAGTGGAAAGAATTCGTACGTACATTTTGGACATTGTGCGAGTCTACGACCGAGGAAATATACAGGTATAACTTGGAAAACCTTGAAGCACAGCTGAAAGAAGATGGCCGTGAACGTGAGTATTTCTTACATAATTATGTTCAAATTTTATATAATAACAAAAACTGACTATTTACGTTTTTTAATTTCAGAGGTTTTTGATTATTTGATGAAATCCTGGTTGGATCCGTACCGTGAAAAGTTTGTATCTTGCTGGATTAACAAAACTATTAACTTTCACCAAACTACGACCAACAGGGTTGAGGGCATGCATGCAACACTAAAAAGTCACTTTCCAAGTCATCGCAACACATTGGATAAACTTGTACTGTATGTTGATCATGTTGTTGATAGACAATACGCCGAGATTAGTAGTAGCTTTGAAACAAGCCTCCGAAAAGTGATGAAGCACCACAAGGATCATCCCATGCTTGCAAATATTCTCAGAAAGGTTTCAATATTTGCGATTGAGCTTTGGAATATGGAACTAAAACGTAAGGAAGACGGGTTGAGAGCCTACGGTGCAAGCTGTGGTTGCCAACTTTTTACCAGCTGTGGTTTGCCATGTGCCTGTCATTTGGAAAAGTTGGAAAATAACGGTAATTAATATTTTTGACCTTTGTCGTTATGATTTTGCCACCTAATTTGTTTTCGTCCACAGGTCAGCAAATCCGTATCAATTTGATAGACGTGTTCTGGAAGAAGCTTGACTTCAAGCCTGCAAGGACTAAGATAGAGGATATCGATGTAGACGCGGAATTTGAAAAATTGAAACGACAGATCGATCCAACACCCCCTCAAGTGAAAAGGAGCTTCTTTGAAAAGTTTCAGCAAATTCTCAATCCAGGGAACAATAACAAAAAACCTCCTGTTGTTCTGAAGAAAACTCGTGGTCGCCCAACATTGAAAACGCAGGAACAAAGGAAGGTTGAAGCCGATAGAAAAAGCTCGTACATTCCGTCGGAAGAAACTTGGGTCGAGGCCTCAGACGATCTTCCCCGTCACAGCTCGTACGTATCATCCCAAGATTCTAGAAGACAAAAGAATACCAAACCGCTCAACCTACACCCTGATTTCCCGATGATCAAGCTCGGTCCTAAGACGGATATAGCGATCCGCAACTACGCATCTCAGATTCCCAAAGTGATCCATCCATACATCGTGAGAATAAAGGACGTGAAACCAGATGGTCATTGTGGGTTTCGATCGGTGGCTGTTGGGTTAGGAGTGAAACAAAATACGTATTTGATGATCCGAAAACAACTTAAAATGGAGTTACGTAAGAACGAATCGCTTTGGAGGCAGTTTTTCGATCCGGAAAACATAGGACATTATGATGCACTGGTTAGACGGATCGATTTCAAGGGGGTGGGACGAGCAGGTATCGAAAATTACATGACGATGCCTGAGACGGGGTTTCTTATTGCCCAACGATACGGTGTGATTGTTCATACCTTCGACATTCGTGGGAACGATACAATTTTCCCTCTGCTGGGCGGGCCAAACGAAGCTGAGCAACCTCACCTGGTGGTTGCGGTTGTGTTCGTCGACGATGGGCATTTCATACATGTAGAGCTTGGAGGATGTTATCCAATGCCTCCCCCAAACCTACTATGGACAGCGAACAGAACAGAGCGCGCAGCAGCCTGACAGGTCAGACCTTGTCTGTTGACTATATCCCAAAGCGCCCCGCTTTGGCCTAAGCGCGGCGCTTTGGATGTGCAAAAAGACAAATGGCGTGTGCGAATAGACCAGGCCTAAATGATGCATGCTTGATGAAAGGTAATGGCTAACTAGAACCATCATTGAAGGTTTGATTTTATAAAGATAACGAATTTGTAGTAGATATGTAACTCATCATTAATTTGTTTTCTTTGTCAATTACTCATCCAATGGAAGCTCTATTTGTTAATGTAATGCTTTATGCATATACCATAGTAAATGCTTTTGGTTTTTGTCTTCTTTTGGGTTAAAGCTAATTTATTTGGTATTAATAAATGTTATAAATAAGCATACAAATAATATAAAAAAATTCATGACAATAAACTATAAACATGGAACTAAAACCTTGTTTGATAAATTTTTTTGACTTGTATGAACATCGGAGGATCGATCAAACAAATAGAGTACGCTATAATGCAAATAAAACCATCTATAAATCTGAAACGAAAAAACGAAGAGTAATCAATCACATAATAAAATGGAAAATCCCTTCAAACGCGTCTTATTTCACTCCTTATTTTGTTGATTTCAACAAGAAAATGAATTGAAATTAAACAATGAAGAGAATCTAAATTTCAATTCAATCAAAATTTCATTCCATTTTGCGAAACAAATACACCTAAATTAGGGGCTTTTTGGCAACATCTGAACCAATAAGTGCTGAATGAATAAGATGTCTGAATGGGTAAGAGGGTCTGAATGGGTAAGTGCTGAACCAGTAAAGTGCTGTTTGGTTCCATATCTGAATGACAGTGTAAAATGACATTTTTACCCCTCCCCACAAAATAAACCTTTTATAGATTTTTTTTCTATAAAACCCAATCATCATCATCAGTCATCAGTATTCATCATCCCCCCACCCCCACCCCCTTCCCCTTTCTCTCCATACCTGCAACACCGCCCCTTATTCTCTACACACACACATACACTGAATTTAGAGAGAGAATCGGAGAGAGATAGAGAGAACCAGAGATAGAGAGAGCCGGAGAGGAGGAGGAGGCCGGCCTGGTGGCGCGACACGGCGGCGCACGGAGGTCCGACAGCCGCACCCGGTGATGATGATGATCGATGAAGATGAAGATGTTGATGAGATGATGATGATCGATGATCGATGAAGATGACGACGATGATGTTCGATGATGGGATCGATTAGGGTTTGATTTGGGGGTTTCGATTTGGGGGTTTCGGAGATGGTGGAGGTGCAGGTGGCGGAGATGGTGGAGGTGTTGGCGGAGATGGTGGAGGTGGTGGCGTCGGTGACGATGATGATGATGATGGAGATGGTGTCGGAGGTGGTGTCGGAGTTGATGATGATGATGATGATGATGATGGAGATGGTGTCGGAGGTGGTGGAGGTGGTGTCGGAGGTGGAGGTGGTGGCTGTGGAGAACTCGTGAAGAAGAAGGAGCAAAGGGCATACAAGTCCAATTTTCATTCAGAGATGAGAAGTAGCTGAACCATTCAGAGCTGAATGGTTCAGTTCAGAGGTGAAGTTTTTGTGAACCAAACAAGGATACCTCTGTCCGATTCAGAGGTTTACGTCTGAATGAAGCCATTCAGAGGCAACCAAACAGGCCCTTAGAAAATCAAATTTCAAGTTCTGCGTGAATTCTCATTCCAATTCCATTACAATCCATGATACGAACACTACCTTAGGCCCTTTAAATCTCATTACCAGAAAAGAGACATATATTTTATTGGAAAACTATTAGAAACATACAATAACCACCATACACATATAACAAAACACATTAAGAAGTTAAAAGAGATTTTGTTATGTTACTAGACTTACATATATTTCATCACATTTAGGAAGCTATTGGAAAAGGGCACGACAAGATCACTTTTTCTATCTAAAAGGTTAAAGAGACTTTGTTATATTAACAGTTATGAAATAGACAGATGCTCCTGATATATTGATCAAAGATATTTGAGTTATATTAATATATTGTGTTTCTTATAAAATACTCCAACTTTTTAACTATAGCTTTACTTTTTGGATAAGATGAATAAAAGTTTGTTTTTCTCTTCTATTATTGCATCTTGTCTAATGTTTTTTTCATAAAATATTGTTAAATTAAAAATATTATTAAAACAACATAAAACGGACATAAGAGAAGTTAATGAGGTAGTGGTGGAGTGGTTGGAGAAAATGGTGTTTCTTGTGACCCAGGTTTGACTCCACTCTCCCTATTATTTTCTGCAGCATCCAGGTGAAGGGCGAATACGGGTGGCGCCGGTTCGTCTTAGATGGGAGACGAGGTTTTACCGATTGTTCCACTGTCGTGCCTTCAGGCGAGTGGAGGTCGGGTTTCCGCGCATCTGGGAGAGCCAAAGGGCTGGCGGCGGTCGAGTAGTCGACCTTGGCCACAACGCCCGGTGTCATAATAGTTGACACGTCGTTTATTGCCGTTAAAAAAACTCAAAATATGCGTCAGCCTACACCAAAATAACGAAAGACCTACTAGACAAATAACTCAATGATTGTTATAATGTTGACAACTGATAACAGGGTTTTTTTTTTTGTTTTTTTTGTGTGTAATGTTGTAAATTTATGAGATCCCACCAATACGATCAATAGAAATAATTATGTAAAAACATTTAATGCTAGACAACTAACTGACATTAAGGGGGTTAACTTAATATGAATTCGATGATGTTTAAATAAAACTTTTTATGCCGATTTAAGGTGTATATGTTTACTTGTTTTCAATGATTACAACCTCTGTTGTCAAAGCTCACCTAGGCGTGCATCTAGGCCCACTTTTCAAGCCTAGCGCAACTTTCTCACATCACTTCAAAAACCCCACTTTCAGGCCCCTAGTCGCATAGTTCAGACCAAGTTCCAACAAAATTTCGATCAAAATCGTCTGAACAAGTTTAAAACGACTATACCAGCCCTAAACAAGCTTGGAATCAATTTGAAACAAACTAAACTAGCCCTAAAGAAGCCTAAAACATATCTAAAACCCCTAAAATTGTATATTTATACTATACATCTTGCCTAAAAAGCTCCCGCTTTTTAATTACCTTGCACTGAAGGCCCAATGCTCATTCTTTACGCCATTAGTGTGCCTTGCGCCTTCGACAACTATAACTACAACGAGGCTTATATAATGTGTGTGGAGAAATAATCTTTGGTAGTCATTATTTTAACCTATATGATCAATAGAAGTATTATATATATATATATATATATATTGATTTTGATGGACGATAAATAGTAACTTTATTTTTATAATAATATATAGTTTTTTTTATTATTTTATTATTTAATATATTATAATAGTTTAATATTGTATTTAATTTTAGTAACATATTTTTCTTTTTTTTAAACATCTATTTCCTTTACCTATTTTTAGTAATTGTTTTTTCTTTTTTTTAACATATATTAATTTATCGATTAATAAGTTACGTTTATAACTTTTTTCTAAAAACTTAAGTACGTAGTTGTGCTTGATTTCTTTCCCTGACACTCGGTTATAAGTTTTGTTAAAACGAGGTTATACTCAAAATAAAGTATTTATTTGGTATCATAAAACGGTACGATAATAAACTAAATCGTTTTAATGGTTTGACTTTCTAAACAACATGCTTTATTTTCAAATCACGTTTGTTTTACATTATCATTTGCTCGGTTTCGCCGCAACATGCGATAAAAAAAACTAGTAGTCAATTTGAATTGGCCAATTTCGGTACTAGATCAACACATTGTATCAGGGGTGGTTGAGCTACATAACAACCTAATAATGGAAAACAATTCCATGAATCTAATATGATAATATGATCAATATAAAGTGTTTATGTTAATGACATAAATGCAAGATAAGATATGATAATTGAAGATTGAAAATGATGGAAGCGACAAATATCCATGGTCGGCCCTGGGGTGGGCGGGGAGGACCACCGGTTAGGGCCCGATATTTCGAAGGACACGTTATTTAAAAAAATCCGATATGTATATGTAAAAAAATAAACTAATAGGATATACTCATACAAACACCAACATAGTCTCACTTACAAAATTATTTTTATGATTTAGATTAGTTGTTAGCCCATTAACATTAGGTTTGGAGCTTTAGTGAGGCAAATATCCAATTTCATTAAGGTCTAAGGGCACATTTTTTTGAGCTCAAACAGACTATAGACATTTTACTCTTAAAAAACAAAGTGTGCACCTTAATAAAGCTCATTGTGTTATTGCAAAGCTTGCATTACCTTTATGACTAATTATCTTGTGGTTTATGATCCAAGGAGATATGAGGTATGAGACAATGAAAAACAAAAGTTATATTAATAGTAAATTATTAAGATATGTGTCACAAAAATACAAAAGAAGTACGTTAAAAAACACATGCTATTCTTTGAATCACTTAATAATGCTATAGCCAACTTCAAGTACCATATTTATGTTCTTCTTAATAATCTTACTCTAAAATTTTAATTACAAGTGATTCTATATATTCTCTCTATTGTTTTTTTTTTTTTTTTTTTTTTTTATCATTGTTTCTTATCTATATTTTTCATAACAATTTCTTATTCTTATAGTTATAAGGTCGGTAAGTTCACTTTTTAGGTCTTATAAAGAGTTTTGATCGAGAAGGTTATTTTGGCTTTTGTACTAGAAGATATGTAATGTTTGATTTAGTACACAATCCTAATTACACAATAGCACAATTTTATATTTTGTTAATCGTAGTTTCATTTACGTATTAAACTAATGACTAATGTCACTAACAAATGCAATTCAATACTGATGGTAATTAAACATGTTTAGTAATAAGTATGTCAAATGAAATATTTTTTTAACGCAAATTTGGATCACTAAAAGACTACTGGAGTATCATCAGCAGAATCACCCGATCATATTCATCCCCACTAGACATAATGTCTATGCACAAATTCAGGAGGAAACCCAATAAACATGGGAAAAATCCCCTTGTGAGAATTGAACCCAGAACCTATTGGTCTCAAAATCTTACTTTTATAAACAATTTTTTTTATTAAATTAAATTTTTATATTCAGTTATGAATTTACATCGAGATAATTGGTAAACGGACAACAAGCTATGCCACTACCCCTTTTTGAATAGTAAAACTAAGTCTTTTAAAAACTACGTCCATAGATTTCGAGGTCATAACATTACTATGCATGACCCTTTGAACTCGACTAAGTAGGTCCACAGCCTCTGGCGCCAGAAAACCAAAAGTATCAAAAGCAAATGGGATAAACACGTGCTGGTTGTTAAGGCACGCTTTCTCGTGTTTGGTCACTTTAACCGAAACAATCTTTAAAGCAGTCTGACCCACCATGAAAGCACTACCTCCTAAGCCCACAAGCGGAGAAACCCATCTCAGATCCACATCGGCATGTTTTCCTCCTACCCATCCAAAGACCAGAATGTCGGTTGGTCGAATGGTAGATCTCCCTTCTCGTTCAGTTAAAAAATAAACGGGTGCATCTTTCTTAGCAGAAATACCAATGCGTCTGAATATGTAAAAAATGACAACCCTAACCAAATCATGTCGGTATTTGAAACACGGGAGCTCTCTACAATGAACTGCATGCTCACCAAAAGAATCCAAACACGCTTTATGACAAATAGGGTATAACTCATCAACTGAGAATAAATGAATCATGAGGCGATACTTAAGGATAGTACAGTATTCCACCGGCGACATATGCTGGCCTAACCCATCTATAGGTATAGCAAGAAGAAATCTTGTGCATATGATGCTCGTAGACACTCAAAAATGGCTTTTTGTCTGGAATTAAATAATAAAAATCTGATATACTTTATATGGAAGTCAAAGTTTAAAAGAAGTTTTTTTTTTTTTGAACGGCAAAACACTTTATATATAAATATAAAGAGCCAGCAAGCAGCTGAGAAACAAAAACGACAGAAAACAAAACGGAACAGAAGCAAACCCGCCTATTACTTGAACGTCATGATTAGGTGGAAATGTTAATGGCCTTCAATTACTTGAGACAAATGACACGACAACAACTAATTAACCAAACTCCATATTGACTGGGTAATGCGCAAGCACAAGACCACATCTTACTTTCCACTAATAAAGATTTTCACCAAATTAACAACATTGTTTTGTCTCTTGATATTAATCATCCTTTCATAAATGAACCATGTTGTCGCATTTTCGTAAAAGCACAATCACAATGCAACTTTCAAATGCATCCATCATTTCTATACAATGTCGCCCTAACACATACAAAGATATTTATATATATGTGTGTAATTGAAAAGACTTGTACCGGTAAAAAGGCAATGGAACATTTTAGGAAATTTTTTAGTGGAATTTCTTTGTATCATTGTATATCAATTAGTAAACCGTTCTAAGGGTAATTCGTTAATGTATGTGAATGAACATAAGTAAACTTTTGTTCATCTACTTATATAAACTAACAGACATGAACACGTGTCTCGTTTCGTTATTTACAACCATGAATGTTCCAGAAACACATATCCTATTCCTTCATTTACATCCATGAACGTTCATTTATATTCGTCCATTAAGGTTTTTATGGCCTTTTGTTACTGTTTGTTTACATATATATCTAAGGAAGTTGCTCGAAATTCATATTGTCGTTTCCTTTTGAAATCATCTTACAATGACTAATGATATTTAGGGGCTGTTTGTTTACCTCTTAATGGTTCAGACCTTTTATTGGTTCAACACTTAATGGTTCACACTGTTTGTTTCGCGAGCAGATGTCTAAATGATTCAGACATTTGCCTCTGAATGGTTAAGCATTATTCTGAGTCTGAATGGTTAAGACCTCTAATCTGAATTGGTCAGACATTTGCCTCTGAACGGTTAACCATGATACTAGCTAGGGGTGTGAATTTCTAACACGACCCGAAAACACGACACGGACCTAACACGAAATTCGTGGGTTTAGGTTTAGTCTAAACGGGTTCGGGTCAGTTTTAGGTTGAACCCGCGAACCCGTTTGGCTAAACGGGTCGGGTTCGGGTCAACCTGGTCGGGTTGGCGGGTTGACTCGTTTAACCCCTTTATATTATATAATATTTTTTTACAATATGTTTTATGTTATAAATTAAATTGGGTATGTATTTTATGCTATAATTATAACAAAGAAAAAGAAATTCATATAATATTTTATAATTTAAATGTAATTGTATTATATATATTTGTGTTTTTTAAGTAAACTTTAAATTTAATACATTAATTTGTGTAAAAAATTAAAAAATAAAAGTTTTCGGGTTGAACGAGTCGTGTTCGGGTCAACCTACGAATATTCGGGTCGGGTACGGGTTCATTGGTATGACACAATTTTCGGGTTCGGGTTCGTATAATATTTTCGGGTTCGGGTCGGGTTGAACCCGCCAACCCGCGAACACGACCTGTTTAGCACCCATAATACTAGCACTTAATGATTCAGACCTCTTACCGGTTCAGTACTTAATGGTTCAGACCTCTTACTGGTTCAGCATTTAATCATTCAGAAGTTGCCAAATAGCCTCTTAGACTTTAATTTGGTTTTTGTTGTTTTTCTTTAATTGGTGTTCATGTATGTCATTAGATCATTTACAAACAAATATAAACTGATGTGTGTGAAATGCAACATATAAAATACACCAATTAAGGCATAAAACTAACCATTTTTAGTACTAATGTTGGAAAAAATGTGCTTTTGTTTTCCTTTTGTATTTTTAGGACTAAATGAGCGTAAATGAACAAAAGGAACAAATATGCATCAAAATCTAACATAAATATAAGAAAAGGAATAAACGTGGCATGCCCGACCCCTCGACAGCATCTTCCCAAGCAAAAACAAGAGAACAGAAGGCTGACCACGGCCTCGTGCCCAGCGGACACGGGGGCGTGGCCAAGTGTCTGCAGAAAAGACAAAGTTGTAGAAGCTTCTATTCCCAGCACGGGGGCGTGCCCGACTCGACACGGGCTGTGGTCAACGCTAAGATTCGCAAAATCCAAGCAAATCTTGATAGTACAGATACGCTTCTGCACACGGGGTCGTGCCCAGCGGACACGGGGGCGTGTGGAGCTAATGCAGACAAATTGCAATTAATGAAGAAAGAGAAAGAGGATGGACACGGGGCGGTGCCCAATGGACACGGGGCCGTGTCCGGGCTTCTGTGCAGGCTATAAATAGAGGTGCTTGGTTCACTTCAAAGGCATCCCTTGGCAAACCACCTTTCTCCCACTTCACCCACACTCCACCACCACTACAACCCATATCCACCACCATCATCCATCATCCATCTTAGAGTGTGTGTAGTAGTCTCGGGATCCAAGATTGATAGTAAGAGTTCTTGACAATCAAAGGCCATGTTTGCCTAAGTCTCTTACATCACTTGGTGAAGACAAACATTTAGTGTAATACTTTTGATTTTTAATCTTTTCGCACTTTTTATTTGGTTTTATATTAATTACTTTAATAACTAGTTTCTTATGTTGAAGGTGAAACTTCCTTATCATTTGTCCGTGGTGTCTTGGCATTATTTTACTGTCTATAGAAAATAAAAGATTTTCAACATTCATATCTTTACGGTCTATATAGAGATATGTTGGCTACCTGGTCGGGGGTTAAGGGAATGGTTTGGTAAGGTTATTGCCTTGTTCAGTGTATAGATCCTGCAAGGACCTGGGTCAAGCTTACTAGGACCTCCTTCAATACCCACTGGTATTGGATGGCGGGGGTGCGAATGGCTTGATCCCCTCATATGTAAACTACTATTAATACATTAACCCGACTACTTGGGATTGTATCCCTGCTGACTCAAACCACTTAGCCGAGGGTAACGTCACCTTCAAAAGAGGGGCCTATAACATTACGCATTAATAACTTAATTAATTATCTTTCAATATTCCGACCCTTTAGGATTCTATCCTTGCTGACTCAAACTACTGGTTTGAGGGTAACGTCACCTTCAAAAGAGGGGCCTAGTACTATAACTAAGATAATCTCTTAAAAAGTGCAAAAGTGCGGAAATCATCAAAGGTTACACTAAAGGCGAGTCGGATCCAAGTGATTCATCTTGTCTATCTGTTTTATTTTTATTTTCAGCATTTTTAGTTTTTATTTTCATGTTTAAAATCTTTTCTAAACTTTTGATTTGATTAGACGTTGAGGATAAACCGGTACTAAAAACTCTTGTATTCTTGGACGACCTCGGTATCTTACCAACACTATACTACGCTCACGATGGGTGCACTTACCCATATGTGTGTTTAGTGTTAGTAGAATATCGTGTTTTATAAATTTAAAACTTGACTAAAGTGTTAAAAAGGGCTTAAAATATAACTAAAAATATATCACGCTACACGCACATCAAGTTTTTGGCGCCGTTACCGGGGACACAAGGATTTTAAGAAAGTTAGGAATCAACGGCCTAATCGTTTTTCTTATTTTTCTGTTTTTTAGGGGTTTTCTTAATTTTTCAGCTTCTGCAGAGCTCAGCACAGCGCCGTTCCCGCTGAACACGCCCCGTGCCCAATCTTTGGTACTGGCAATCCTGTTTTAAGTCAGACTGTAGCTGAACACGGGGCCGTGCCCACTAAACACGCCCCCGTGCCCAAGATTCAGATACTGAAAACATAACCGTAAGATCCCGACGGTTGGTAATTTCTGACGCAAACATGAGTGATACTGATCATTTTTACTTTCGCTCCTCTTATGGTACGTGGTGTCAAATATGTGGCGAAACTCATGAAGATTTAAAATGTTATTTTTTAAACTACATTCCCCACTATATAGACCCATCGTTTTCCTGTAGCCTTAAGATGGGCGAAAGTAAAAATAATCCCTATCTCTCACTCGAATGCTCTCAATAATCTCGTCTAGATGAAATGATTCTTGAAGAATGATTTCAAATGGAAGAACTAATTCTCCATTGGATAAAAGAACTTGAGATGGAAATGTCTAATTCATCTCAAGATGACGATCAAGGAGAATTATTGAGATCGCATTCGGATTATAACAACATCGTTGCTCCCAAAATCTCCTCTAACTCTTGCGAGGACTTGAGCGATAGTTGTCCCTGTGTCGATTGTGCCGTGAAGGACTCCCCATCGGTTTCCGCCGATGCATACATAGACCTGAGCGATTTGACATATACCTTCTTTAACGAGAGCCCGGATAAGGGAAATAAAGGTTGGTTTTGCCCACCGGTATTTAGCTTAGGCATCACCCTTTCCGATAACCTCTTGCGTTCTTGTCTAAAACTAGGGCAACTTAGGTATCTCAGGCACTTCGGTGTTGTTCCGTCCAGTAAGGAACCACCCGATCCGGAAAAATTCCTTAAAAATAGACAAAACTTCATAAAAAACTTCTAGCCACGGGGCCGTGTCAAGGTCAACACGCCCCCGTGTCCACCCAAAGATTCCCGTCTGACTTTTGGTCAGAAGACGAACAAAAAGTGTCAGAATTTTGTCTGCACACGGGGCCGTGTCCAGCCGACACGGGGCCGTGTCCAGTGTGCTGTCGTTTTCTATAAATGCAACAAGATTCCTGCACTCTTGGACCCATTCCAAAGACAAAGATCTGGTGGGATCTTCACATATACCATACTAGGTATATTCTAAAGAAGGTTCTCAACAACCATCTTGTCTTTTCTACTTTTGCCCATTGCCTTCTTCTTCATTTTCTCCTCAAAACCTCCCTTAAAGTTTAAAATCTCCATGTTTTCAAGCTTTATTGTGATATGTGTTAGGTTTTTATTCAAGGAATCTTGTCAAAAATAAGTTTTACAACATTGTTTTAAGTTATTTCTGCTTAAAAATGCTTCAAAAGTCAGAAAAATAATTTAAAGCTCCAAGGTTCCTTGTTTCAAAAACCTGCAGAGAGGTGGCCACGGGGCCGTGCTCAGCGAGCACGGGGCCGTGGCCGAGGCACTGTTTCATTAAATTGAACTCTTTCGACTTGTTTTTCATAGAATGTCGAGCCAGAATAGTGGAACCTCTTCAGCACATTCAAGGAACAGTCGTAGGGAACGAAGGCCTTCAATCGAAGCAACTCTTGTGCGCTATGTGATGGCACTACGAGAAGCTCTTGACGAAATGACATCCGTAGAAGAAATCCTTATCGACCGTATTAATTATCTCACGCTCAGTTCAGGTAACTAGACACGGGGCCGTGTTCACTGAACACGCCCCCGTGCCCAACCTTCTGTTAATTATGATACTGGCGATTTGAACACGGGGCCGTGCCAGGATCAACACGGGCGGTGCCCAGACGCGCAGTAACATAAATTTTTGTTTTTCAACACCTTTTTACACATTCAATCAACCTAAAAACTTATTTTTTGGACACATTGAGGACAATGTGTAATTTAAGTGTGAGGGGGATGCTAAAACCTTGAATTTTGCAAGTCCTAATAACAAGCCTTACACAAAACTCTATTGGAACCCGCTAATCACCCCAATTTTTTTCAAAAACTTTTCATTTTTTTACTTGTCTTGGTTTAATTTGGGATTAACAAGTTCTAAAAAGGTTATATTTTTACGAATTTACAACCGATAGCGTCGTGATAAAAAGAACCAACATAAGAAAATTATGAAAAGGCATGACAAATCTAGTTAAAATTTGATTATATATACTTGATCACATTATAAATCATTTCCCACAAAAAGTGAGTTTTGAGTCTTTATTGAGCATACAAATATACATCTTTAAATTAAATGCTAATTTTTCGTTTCTTATGTGAATAGCCGCTTGGTTTCTTACAACTCTAGAACTTGCCATGACGATACATTCCCGGTCCTTACCAACTTAAACCCAAGTAAGTAAATGATGGAGGCATTAGGACTAACCATTTTTCTTTTCAACACCATTATTTTTCATTTTTTTATCACCTACCCAAAATGTAACGCCCAGCGTCCCTAAACTTTAGACACTTGGCAAGATCAGTCCCTGAACTTCTATTGATTGTCAATTTTGGTCCCTGTTGTTATGTGATGTTGGTACTTTGGCAATTTTGGTATGAATCTTATTGACACTTGATGCTTAACACTATGATGCTTGATTCTTTATTCTAGATGCTTGATTCTTGATACTTAAACTATGAGACTTGATGCTTAATCTAGACTCTTGATTCTTAATGATTAAACTAGATATTTGACCCTTAATACTATGAAAACTAGATTCTTTATGATGATTCTTGATATTTGATACTTGGACTCTTGACTCTTGATACTTGAGAAACTATGATTCTTGACTCTTGAAACTTATTTGGTGCCTACTCTTGAGACTCGTGAAACTTGATTCTTGGTTAAGCGAGATACTGGAGTCTTGTCACTGGCGGAATCTATAAAACTTTTGTGTTTAGGATGTAATCTAGTCACGAGATACTTTTACCCAAATTATACGCAACGCAGCGCTTAATCTAACTCGCAAAGCGAATTAAAGACGGGAACGCGGAAAGGTTGGATTGGCCAAAGTGGCAATCCGATTGGATTGCCACCCGATCGGATTACCACCCGATCGGATGGCCATCCTGATCGGATGGCCATCCGATTGAACTGCCACCCGAACCGTGCACACCTTACATCCACTTCACTCCCACACTATAAATAGACCTGTCACTTCACCATTTTTAGTGATGTGACAGCTCTGCTCGAACAGACACGCTATCTTCTCTTTTCTTCATTTCCTCATCGATTCCGGTACGTTTTTAGGCTAGATCTTTGTACTTTCTTGATCTACACATCATTCTCTACGGGATTCTCACTTGAAATCACACTTTTCACCGTGAAATATCTCGGATCTGAGTTCTTGAGGGTGATGTCATCATGGGGGTTTGTACAAACTGACAAGTGATGTCATTCTGAGCAAGATCTAGCTCAGATCTAAGGTATTTCATGTGTTTTCACACTAAATCTAAGCTAAATCTAGACTTTCTCATATAAAACTTGAGTATCCTTACCTTTTTCTCAAACTTTCACCTTAATCGGTGGAAACCGGGTCTAAGAGGGCTGTGGACTGGATAAATAGTCTAAAGCCGGCTTGGAACTGAGTTATTACCAGTGAAGACGAGCATGGAATGGATTCTGACATAAACTCGTTACGGACAGACGACTGATCGGACAGGGGTGATTCCCACCCGATCAGAACGACGGTGTGCTAATGGGTTTACTGTTGTCACAGTACGTGCCGTACCGTCACCATTAAGCTAGAAACTTAAAAACTTTACAAAGTGGTAAACAAGAACAAGTGTCGCCCAATCGAGCGGGAACCCGATCGGACAGCCGTCCGATCGGACAGCCACCCCATCAGGTGACACTTGCCCTTTTACCTTGAAACGTTGAAACTCTTTCAACACTTAGAATCTTTTTGAACATGGAAACATTGGAAACTTTGATTGAGTGGCAACCCGATCAGACAGCCGCCCGATCGAGCAGCCACCCGATTGAGATGACCAAAAACATTTAACACCCGGATCGAGTGGCAACCCGATCGGACAGCCACCTGTAACACCTCGAAAATTCACGTCCTATAATGTGTTGACACGTGTCATAGGTTTGAACGTGTGAAAGAATATTATAGAAGGATTAAAGTTGACAATCATGGAAAGTATGTGAATATACGAGTTCTAAATGTCAACAGTGAATAAATATATTGTACATTAACCCTACATGATGCTCATACCTTCAAACGAATAAATCATGGATCATACGAGGCTAAATATGAAAGAAAGTGAGAGATTACAAACTACAGGGGTTAAAGGTGTCAACATGTTTAAGTTATACCTCTGAGTGACCTTTTGACAAACCCGAAGCTTTGTAACGGTTAATTATGCTCACTAGAATGCACGATATAAATTTCATAAAGTTTCGTTATCGTATGAGAAAGTTATGATCAAATTCGTATACAAGGGGTTAAAGCGTCAACGTTGAAAGTTATGACTTTTCGGGTAACAATAAAGTTAACCGAGGACTTAACGAAGTGGGTATATGTCTTAAAACCCTTATAAGTCAAGTTGGAGGGTTCAAAGTGCAAGAAATAAAGTCGTAGCAAAGTTTCCAAGAGCCAAGGACCAATGCATAAAAATCAAAAGTTGAGATTTGATCAGAAGGGGCCTCGCGCCACGCGACGGCCCTGGGGGGGGGGGGGGGGGGGGGGCTACGCGTGCCGCGAGGGGTAGTCTGTTCCGAAAACTTTGGGTTCTTGTCTTCCATTTGCATTTTAACCGACTTATGAACGATTTTCCTCATCTTGCACGACCCCTAAGCAACCCCTAGACACTTAGGGACATCTGGAAGTGATCCATGGCCTTGGTTAGACTTGTGTGTCAATGATCCATGTGTTCTTGAGCACTATATAAAGGGCCAAGGTTGCAACCAATTCTTCACACCTTCCTTCAGCATTTCTGATCATTTCTGGAGCTCCAAAGCAGGCTCAAGTGATCACTAATCGTGCAAAGGACTCTAGTAAGTATGCTTAACCTTTCTTAGTTAAGTTTTTGCTTAGTTTTAGCTTAAAAGTCAAACCGTCGTAATTAACGGTTGACTTAGCGATTAATCATTGATGGCTCAGTGATTAGTCGAATTGAAAGTAGTTATAAGTTGGTAATTATGTGGGCATTAAACCCTTAAAAGGGTTCCCCCTGAGTCCCACTCTAACTAGGTCAAATGTCGGGTCAAACTTGTTATTAAAAAGTCAACAGAATGCTTATTTTCTAATTTATGCATAATTAGCAACGTAGAACACATACAACCTGTTTGATCATTAATATAACTTGGTAATTAGTGTAAGAACATGTCTAAGCATGTTCAACCCGACAATTTTATGTTTAGACCCGGTTCGGAACCAAAAGTCGCAAAGCTTTGACTTCAGTTCTGACCCGTTTTGGTATGTTTTAGAAATACCTTAGAGCTTTAATTGGACTAGGTTACATGCTAGTATAACCCTCTGTGATTATACACCTTGGTTCATTAGTTATCCAATTAATATGCATGATTCCGTTAATTGCTCATACGTTGACCATTATGCCCTTTTCACCATAAAACGTGATTTTTGAAAATGTAAAAGAGTAGAAACCTTAATTACTGATATATAAACTTGCAACAAAAATTTGACATCAGTTTGAGGTGTAGTTTGAGAGTTATGCTCATTAGCGTAAATTGAAAGCTTTTTGTTAATTAAACGGCGTAATTAGCGTATAGCCTATTTAAACTCACTTTTTGATATCAAACTTTTTACCCACTGATGTAATATATTATTTTGGGATTTTTGAAGATTTTTAATTAATTTTAGGCTGAGCATAACTTATACTCATAGGCTTAATCCGGTAATTGTCGGTTTTGCCCTTACGGGCTATAAAATGAGTTTTACATATCTAATCGACTCCAAACATTTTGCTACTGATTAGACATGATAAATAAATTATTTTAAGCCTTCTGGAATAATAAAAATATCAGCTTTATGTATAGAACCCGGAAATGGCTTCTAATCGCCTTTTTAAGCGTTTTTAACGCTTAGTATGTACTAGAACTATTTTAAACATACAAGGGTTGATACCTACTGATATTTTAGGTAAATTATAATATTTTAACAGTAAGCAAAAGTTGTTAAACTCAGACTTCAGTTGTGAGCTTTTCGGCTTATGTGAAATTACCAAAATGCCCCTACGATACATAGTTTGGTTATAATTGATAAATTTCACATATATACTTTACCCTACTGTTATAACTTAGTAAAATAAGTATTTTTGCTGATTATATCAGACCTGTAACTCAGGATAATACTTAAACTCTTTTATAACCTTGTAAATGACCAAACTACCCCTACGGGGCATAGTTTGTGTTTAAATTCGTTTCGGGCATAATAAAAGACATCTTACTGATGTCACAACATATTTGAAGCATATTAACTTAGGAAACCTGTATATGGCTCTTACGGATACCCGTTACGCTTATTACGCGTTCGGTTCGGTTTATGTAACTAGTTTACATAAATTAGCCGAAACGGGTCAAACCTTATCGGTTTTATCTCAAAATCCAGAATGTGTATGAAATACCCATATTAAGAAAGTCTTCAAACTTGTCAGGTCTAAATCACATTCTATTCCGGTCTTCGCTTAATCGTGCGTACGAACCGTATCTTTGAAACTAACCGGTCTAAGCTTAAGCTTAATTAAAGACCCGTTAGGATTCTAATAGGTTATTATAAACCTTCGTTCCAGATTAGGAGGACCAGTAAAAGCTACTTGCATTTGCTTATTGTGATTATTACTTTGCTCAGGTAAATACTTTTAACTTATTTTCCCTTATACGGGCTTGGGGTACGGTATATAAAATACCGCTTGGTCGGGCATTAAATCTTCCATCGTATGGTGGTTAATTGAACAATTTGATCGGCCCGTTTAAATATGTTTTGTTTACTTAAAGCCTTTGGGGGGTTAATGACCATGTCCCGGATATCCTTGGCATCATTTTACGAAATGGCCACGACCTAAGCGCGGAGTGTAGGCGTACACTAGTCAGTGCATAAATAGATTATGTGGTGTGTCTATTGATCTTTAACCCGGCACGATCCGGGCTACTGAACGCATAAGGAACATGTAATTCTTTTACGAGATTGTATATTTAAATAATTATCCCAAGTTATAAAATGTTTATGCCACGTGCATCCAAATCAATTTTTAATCATTTTTAAAATGAGTCAGTTGATTGTATTTACCAGTGTAAACTGACGTATTTTCCCAAAAAGATTAAATGCAGGTACTAAGCGTAATAGGCTGGATTCTCTCCTTAGCATCAATAAAGAGTCTCGCAAGCTTAAGATGCCTATCGTCTGTTGAACTACTGTTCTTATTTATTTCGATCCGTCTGTGGATAAACTTTCAACTGTTTGTGATACACGATATTACAATATTTTATTCGGTTGAAATATATCTTTCAATTGCTTCCGCTGTGCATTTAAATGTTGTGTTGTTTGACTATTAGGTTGCCAACCACGTCACGATACTCCCCACCGGGCCCACCGGTGACACGTGGAAATCGGGGTGTGACACCGCCCGATCGGACAGCCACCCTATCCCCTCACTTGTGAATTTCAAATCAAGTGGCAACCCAATCGGATGGCCATCCGATCGGGCAGCCATCTGTCTCCTCACGCACATGTGTCACCCGACCGGCTGGCAATCCGATCGGATAGCCATCTGATCGGACAACCATCTGATCCAGTGACTGAATTAACACTTTGAGCAACCACGTTATTCTACCCGAATCTTATCCTATTGTAATCTAATCAGGCTAATTCTAAAAAGAGCTCCCTTTGATCCAATAACAGTTGCGAGTGTTAAGTAATCACTGTGAGTATACTCGATCCCCTTTTACTTTAAACTTTTGGGGTGCAACATGTATTCTATGATACTTAAACTTGACACTTTGAAACTTAAACTCTATCCTATGTGTACGTGAAACTTGTGATTTTTGATTCTTGACTCTTTGTGCTATGTGACGTTTAATCCGGAGTGTGTAGTTCCGCCTTAACAATAGTAGCGCTATAGGGGTAATGCACCTCCCCGTTAGTCTTTGGGGTATTGTTAGGATGAGACATATAACCTCCCGTTAAACTTTGGGAAAGGCACTTAACGCATTGGAAACTTGGGCTATTACTGCGTGGACTGCGACACTAGCACGGCTGAAACTATTTTATTACTTACAATGTGGATATGAGTTGTTTTAATCTATTATTCTATTATCAAACTTGTATACTCGCCAATACTTTTGTATTGATATTTTAATACATGTTGCAGCCTGATAGGATGCTTGGAATGCATGGAATCCAGCTAGGGGATGCTTAGAAACGTCACCTAGTTAACTTAGAAACTTTTGAACAATTTGAACAATATTTGTTATGTTCTTGTATTGGTTGTAAATGGTTGGTACTCTTTAGACAAATGCTATGAAATCAATCTAATTCTATATTGAAACATTTAGTGTTATGGAATTCTCATGAGCAATCTGAACGCTTAGTGCTCGCACCCCGATGTTTCTACCATAGGTTGGGGTGTGACAGATTGGTATCAGAGCCATAACTATAGGGAATTAGGATAAGTAAGAATACTTGCCCTAGTCTATAGTACTAGGAATCTTGATTCTTATTTGTTGTTTAAGACTTATGCATTCTACCGTACCTGCTTCCTAGTAGCACAAGTTCCTATTAAACTCACATGCCTTTCCTAAGGCTGACTCAATGTACACTTTATACTTTGAAAACACTGTTAATCAGTGTTTGTGTTTTGCACGAAATTCATCTTCAAGATAGGAGTGACATCCAAACCTTGAAGAGAATTTCCTCATTACAATCTAGTAGGTCTTATCTACGGATAAGTACCGACATTGTAGGGCACAATGTTGCCAAGTTAGAGGTGAAACTCAGATCTTGATAACTAGTCCCACTCTTTGATGTTTTATGTCTCGCCAAAGTCTTGTGAATTCTGACCAATTGGGTACGTGAAATGACTAAAAGGATGAATATCGTAGGCCTAACATCAATGACGTATTTGTCTAAGTAAGTCAAGACACGCTATCTCGATTTGAAAGGGGTATGAATCACTTTGGTTAGTCACCGTTCCTCTACCCAGAACAATCCTACGTTTTATGAGCCTATCTTGTTTTTATGTTATCTCGATTTCTTTAATGTGGTTTTATCTATGTGGTTTTAAACTCTATTCTTTGTTCATTTTGGTATACTTTCACACGAATCACACTTCGTCCGCAATCTAAAACGTTAATTCTAATCTCAGATCGAACTAAATTTATGAGGCTTTATTCTATGTGTAATCTATATGGTGATCTTGATCGACTATTATGTTATGATGAGTTGTTGTGGGTGTGAAACACTAAGATGACATGGAAGTACGAGACAGAAGTGGCATGTCCGAAGCATGGTAGATACGCCGCTGGCACTTCCTATATATAAGTGCTTCCGGCATGTTACCAACTTTCGTACCAAGTTCCATACGAGGTTAGTGTTTGCAGACCAGTGTGGATAATCTATGTAATCTATGGGAAGTTTATGCGATCAATGGAAGGTCTATGGAATCTATGGGGAATCTATGTAATCTATGTGAACTCTAAAGCTATACATGCAACCTATGAGGAATCTACTCTAGCATGATCTATGTTAATCTATTGTGTTAATCTATTTGAGTTAATCTGTGGCAATATATTGAGTTAATCTATGTTAATCTATTGGGTTAATCTATGCTGATCTACGGAATTAAACTATGGTGATCTGTGAATTCTATTTGAGTAATCTATGCGAAACCATTTGAGCAATCTATGAGTATATGATGATGATGATGATGATGAGTGAACGGTTACGTTTGGTGATTGCGACACGTAACATGACACCAAGTACGAGGCAAGGCGATGTGTCCGAAGCGTGGTGGATATGCCGCTGGTACTTCCTATATATAAGCGTTTTTGGCCCGTTGACCAAACTTCGTACAACGTGCCATGTGAAGGTCGTGAGTTTTGTGGTGATTCAATCTAGATTCTTCAATCTATCGTGTACGTAATCTATATTGTGAGATCTCGTGAATTTAGACTTATACGATCCTTATGTCGGATCTTTTAGATGTCTGCTCGAAGACTCTCCGACAACCTCAGAAAATCTAGGGAGAAGTCCCAGAAAAAGATGATGTCATTCATGGCCGACCAGATCGCTCGAGTCGTGCCAAAGATCGTCTCTGAGCTTCAAGGAAAGAACACTCCGCCGTCTTCTGTGGATTCCAAGACAGAAAAGTCGACATCCGTAAAGTTCAACTATAAATATTTCGTCTCGTGCAACCCTAAGCCTTGCACGGGCAGTGATGGGGTGACTACTATGCTGGAATGGTTTGATAGCATCGAGGTCACTTTCATCAACAGTGAATGCCCAGAGCAGTTGAAGACCAGGAGTGCGATGGGAATGTTTCAAGGTAGAGCTTTAGAGTGGTGGTCGAACGAGAGAAACATCCGTACAAATGAAGAAGCTTATGCTCTTCCGTGGGCCGAGGGACGAGAACTGATGATGCTCGAGTTCTGTCCTCCCCATGAACAATTGAAGCTTGAAGAAGAGTTCGGGTATCTGAAGCAAGTCGGTGATGATAATCTGGCGTATACTACCAGATTCAAACAGCTGAGTTTTATCGTTCCTCACTTGGTTTCGATTCCTAAGCGGATGATAACCAAGAACATCAACGGCCTACCTCCTGCTATGCGTGATTCTATCGAGGCAGCCCAGCTTGGGACTATTGAGGAAGCCTACCGTCTCGCAGCTAGTCTCAACAACAATCGTGTGCGTGATAAACAGTTTGCTACCCCTGCACCTTCGAAGTCTGCTAACCAAGTTACCCAGCAGCCGAGTGGCAGCAAGAACAAGAAAAGGAAGTCTCAGGGTTCGGGATGTAATGCTATTGTCTCTGCTGCTAAACCTGCTCCTACTCCTGCTGCTGCTAACCCTGCTGCCCCTGAAGCGAAGAAACAATACACTGGGTCTCACCCGAAGTGTACCACTTGCAACTACCATCATCCGGCAAACTCTGCATGTCGTCTGTGCACCAACTGCAACCGCTATGGTCACACAACCCCGTATTGCCGTCAAGCTAATCCTGCCCCAGTTCAGCGAGTCCTAGTGCAAGCAGCTCAAGCAGCGCTTCCAGCTCCTCCACAGAACCCAGGACCAGCCAATGCTGTTCGTGCGTGCTTTTAGTGTGGGGATACTACTCATCTTCGCAATCGTTGCCCCCAGCTGAACCAAGATCAACAGGCAGCCGCTCGTGGACGAGAGTTCAATCTCAACGCTAACCAGGCTCGCAACAACAATGACGTGGTGAATGGTATGTTTCTCGTTAATGACCTTTATGCTTCGATCCTATTTGATACTGGTGCCGATAAGAGTTTTGTGTCCGTAGAATTTGAGTCTTTGATAAATTGTACACGCTCTAAGTTACCCGAGTCGTTTTCTGTTGAGGTCGCCAATGGTAAGTCGATTCCTGTAAATTCTATCGTGCGTGATTGTTCTTTGATTCTTAACGATCACGTATTCTCTATTGATCTTATACCCATGTGGTTGGGTAGTTTTGATGTTATCATTGGCATGGATTGGTTGCGTAAGAACCATGCTGAAATCGTGTGTCACGAGAAGCTTGTTCGTCTTCCTCTTCCATCTGGTGATCTTTTGCATGTTTATGGAGACTGACCTTCGAAAGGACTAAGGCTAATGTCATACACACAAGTGAGCAAAAGTTTACGTAAACAGAACCCTGCCTTCTTGGCCCACGTGGTGGAACAAAAGGGCAAGGGGAGGAACATAAACGAAGTTCCAGTTGTGTGTGATTTCCCTGACGTCTTTCCTGAGGATCTACCTGGTCTTCCTCCTCCTCCAAGGTCCATCGATTTTCGTATTGATCTCATACCTGGAGCGACTCCTATTGCCAGGGCTCCTTACCGTCTTGCACCTTCCGAGATGCAAGAGTTATCCAGTCAGCTACATGAACTACTCGATAAGGGTTTTATTCGTCCAAACACCTCTCCGTGGGGTGCTCCTGTATTATTTGTCAAGAAGAAGGATAGTTCGTTTCGTATGTGTATCGACTACCGTGAGCTTAATAAGCTTACTGTGAAGAATCGTTACCCTCTACCTCGTATTGATGATTTGTTTGATCAACTACAAGGCACATCATGTTTCTCAAAGATTGACCTACGTTCCGGATATCATCAACTATGTGTCCTTGAAGATGATATTCCGAAAACTGCGTTTCATACTCGATATTGGCACTACGAGTTCGTAGTCATGCCTTTTGGCCTGACCAACGCACCCGCGGTGTTCATGGACCTTATGAACCGTGTTTGTAAACCCTATTTGGATCGTTTTGTTATAGTCTTTATTGATGATATTCTTATTTGTTCTAAGTCTAAAGCTGATCATGCTCGCCATCTACGTCTTATGCTTGAACTTTTACGTGGTGAACGTCTGTATGCTAAATTTTCAAAGTGTGAATTTTGGATTGATGAAGTGCAATTTCTTGGTTATATTGTTAGTAGTCACGGTATTCATGTTGACCCTTCTAAAATCGAGGCAGTGAAGAATTGGTGTACGCCTAAATCCGTGTCGGAGATTCGTTCTTTTCTAGGATTGGCGGGTTATTACCGCCGGTTCATCGCGGATTTCTCTAAAATCTCTGTTCCTCTTACTACTCTAACCCAAAAGGATAAGCCTTTTGTTTGGGGTCCCGAACAAGAGGAGTCCTTTCAGACCCTTAAGAACCTTTTATGTAATGCTCCTGTTTTAACTCTACCTGATGGGAACGACGATTTTGTGGTATATTGCGATGCCTCGAACCGTGGATTGGGCTGTGTGCTCATGCAGTGGGACAAGGTTATTGCTTATGCCTCTCGACAACTCAAGGTACATGAGAAAAACTACACTACTCATGATCTGGAGCTTCGTGCGGTTGTTTTTGTGTTAAAGATCTGGCGACACTACCTTTATGGTACTAAGTGTGTGGTCTTCACCGACCATAGGAGCCTTCAACATATCTTTGAACAGAAATAACTAAACATGCGACAGAGGCGTTGGGTGGAATTGCTTAACGACTACGACTGCGAAATTCGTTACCACCCCGGCAAGGCGAACGTAGTGGCCGACGCTCTTAGTCGTAAGACTCATGTCAAGGCTATTCGTATATCTAGTGATTTGCATGCTTGTATTCGTGAAGCTCAGTATTCGTCTGCTAATTAAGGAAGTCTATCTGTGGAAGTTCTTGGCGCTAATGTTAATCAACTCGAAACCAAATCTGATGGTCTTCAGTACTATCTTAATCGCATCTGGGTGCCAGATCGCGATAACCTCCATGAGCTCATCATGTATGAGGCTCACAAGACCCGTTACTCTATCCATCCAGGCGCCGACAAGATGTACCAGGATCTGCGTATGACTTATTGGTGGCCTGGCATGAAGAGGGACATTGCCGTGTATGTTTCTAAATGCCTGACCTGTTTGAAGGTGAAGGCTGATCATCAGTGTCCCTCAGGACTCTTAGAGCAACCTAAAATCCCCATTTGGAAGTGGGATAGTCTTGCTATGGACTTTATTACTAAGCTACCCCGTACACCTGCCGGTCATGACAGTATTTGGGTGATCATTGACCGTTTGACTAAATCAGCCCACTTTCTTCCTATTCGTGAAGATTATAAAGTGGAGAAACTTGCTAGAATCTATACAGATGAGATTATAAGCCATCATGGCGTACCCTTAGACATAATCTCTGACCGTGATGGTCGCTTTACTTCACGTCTTTGGCAAACCTTTCAGTCCGCTATGGGTTCGCACTTGAATTTTAGCACGGCCTTTCATCCTCAGACGGATGGGCAGACTGAGCGTACTATTCAAACCCTAGAGGACATGCTCCATTCTTGTGTCATAGACTTTGGTGGTAACTAGGATGTACATTTACCATTGATAGAATTCTCGTACAACAATAGCTATCATTCCAGTATTTAGATGCCTCCTTTCGAAGCTTTGTATGGACGAAAATGCCGATCTCCTCTCAGCTGGCATGAGGTTGGGGAAAAGCAGTTCACTGGCCCTGAGATTATTCAAGAGACAACTGATAAGATTCTTCAGATCCGTGATAACTTGATCAAGGCTAGGAGCAGACAAAAGAGCTATGCTGATAAAAGGCGCAAGCCTCTGGAATTTGCTGTTGGTGACCGAGTTCTTCTCAATGTATCTCCCTGGAAGGGAGTAGTTCACTTTGGTAAAAAGGGAAAGCTCGCTCCTCGCTATGTGGGTCCTTTCGTGATACTTGAGAGGATTGGCAAGGTGGCGTACAAACTTGATTTGCCACAGGAACTAAACAATGTGCACCCAGTATTCCACGTATCTAACCTACGGAAATGTCTAGCCGACGAGGAACTGCAGGTTCCTCTGGAGGACTTGCAAATAAATGAAGCTGTTCAATTTGTGGAGAAACCGGTCGAAATCATGTATCAAACTGTCAAGCGTCTGAGGCGCAGCAAAATTCCCATTGTCAAGGTTCGTTGGGAAGGAAAGTGTGGTGCCGAATTCACTTGGGAGTTGAAAAGTGATATGAAGGCCAAGTACCCGCATCTCTTCGAGCAGTCTTCTTCTAAGATTTCGGGGACGAAATCTCCTAAAGGAGGGGAGACTGTAACGCCCAGCGTCCCTAAACTTTAGACACTTGGCAAGATCAGTCCCTGAACTTCTATTGATTGTCAATTTTGGTCCCTGTTGTTATGTGATGTTGGTACTTTGGCAATTTTGGTATGAATCTTATTGACACTTGATGCTTAATACTATGATGCTTGATTCTTTATTCTAGATGCTTGATTCTTGATACTTAAACTATGAGACTTGACTCTTGATGCTTAATCTAGACTCTTGATGCTTAATCTAGACTCTTGATTCTTAATGATTAAACTAGATATTTGACCCTTAATACTATGAAAACTAGATTCTTTATGATGATTCTTGATATTTGATACTTGGACTCTTGACTCTTGATACTTGAGAAACTATGATTCTTGACTCTTGAAACTTATTTGGTGCGTGACTCTTGAGACTCGTGAAACTTGATTCTTGGTTAAGCGAGATACTGGAGTCTTGTCACTGGCGGAATCTATGAAACTTTTGTGTTTAGTATGTAATCTAGTCACGAGATACTTTTACCCAAATTATACGCAACGCAGCGCTTAATCTAACTCGCAAAGCGAATCAAAGACGGGAACGCGGAAAGGTTGGAGTGGCCAGAGTGGCAATCCGATCGGATTGCCACCCGATCCGTGCACACCTTACCTCCACTTCACTCCCACACTATAAATAGACCTGTCACATCACCATTTTCAGTGATGTGACAGCTCTACTCGACCAGACACGCTATCTTCTATTTTCTTCATTTCCTCATCGATTCCGGTACGTTTTTAGGCTAGATCTTTGTACTTTCTTGATCTACACATCATTCGCTATGGGATTCTCACTTGAAATCACACTTTTCACCGTGAAATCTCTCGGATCTGAGTTCTTGAGGGTGATGTCATCATGGGGGTTTGTACAAACTGACAAGTGATGTCATTCTGAGCAAGATCTAGCTCAGATCTAAGGTATTTCATGCGTTTTCACACGAAATCTAAGCTAAATCTAGATTTTCTCATACAAAACTTGAGTATCCTTACCTTTTTCTCAAACTTTCACCTTAATCGGTGGAAACCGGGTCTAAGAGGGTTGTGGACTGGATAAATAGTCTTAAGCCGGCTTGGATCTGAGTTATTACCAGTGAAGACGAGCATGGAACGGATTCTGATATAAACTCGTTACGGACAGACGACTGATCGGACAGGGGTGATTCCCACCCGATCACAACGACGGTGTGCTAATGGGTTTACTGTTGTCACTGTACATGCCATACCGTCACCATTAAGCTAGAAACTTAGAAACTTTACAAAGTGGTAAACAAGAGCAAGGGTCGCCCGATCGAGCGGCAACCCGATCGAACAGCCGTCCGATCGGACAGCCACCCCATCAGGTGACACTTGCCCTTTTACCTTGAAACTTTGAAACTCTTTCAACACTTAGAATCTTTTTGAACATGGAAACATTGGAAACTTTGATTGAGTGGCAACCCGATCGGACAGCCGCCCGATCGAGCAGCCACCCGATTGAGATGACCAAAAACACTTAACACCCGGATCGAGTGGCAACCCGATCGGACAGCCGCCCGATCGAACAGCCACCCTATCCCCTCACTTGTGAATTTCAAATCAAGTGGCAACCCGATAGGATGGCCCTCCGATCGGGCAGCCATCTGTCTCCTCACGCACATGTGGTACCCGACCGGCTGGCAATCCGATCGGATAGCCATCCGATCGGACAACCATCCGATCCAGTGTCTGAATTGACACTTTAAGAAACCACGTTATTCTGCCCGACTCTTATCCTATTGTAATCTAATCAGCCTAATTCTAAAAAGAGCTCCCTTTGATCCAATAACAGTTGCAACTGTTAAGTAATCACTGTGAGTATACTCGATCCCCTTTTACTTTAAACTTTTGGGGTGCAACATGTATTCTATGAAACTTAAACTTGAAACTTAAACTCTATCCTATGTGTACGTGAAACTTGTGATTCTTGATTCTTGACTCTTTGTGCTATGTGACGTTTAATCCGGAGTGTGTAGTTCCGCTTTAACAATAGTAGCGCTATAGGGGTAATGCACCTCCCCGTTAGTCTTTGGGGTATTGTTAGGATGAGACATAAAACCTCCCGTTAAACTTTGGGAAAGGCACTTAACGCATTGGAAACTTGGGCTATCACTGCGTGGACTGCGACACTAGTACGGCTGAAACTATTTTATAGCAATAAACAAACAAGTTCCTCAAAGAAACTTTGTTTGAAAATGTTTTGTTTGAATAAAAGTCACAAAAACAAAAAGTTTTACGATGACCGGCACTTTTTACGCTTTTAGCCCTTTTTACTAACCAACCCAAAACCACCTACCTTTAACCCAAGCCTAACCCTTCCCCAAGTCCTCTTGATATTTACAAAGATTTATAGTTAAAAAGGAGGATGATTGATTGCTTGGCAAGCATATGGTAGAAGTAAGTTCCATGCCGGTCTCGAGTGTTTCACAAAAATACATCTTCGACCGAGTGTTGAATGATCTCCCATGAGGTATGTGAACTTGTATATAAATGGAATTTTAAAGAGGCATGTTATGCCCAAATAAGTAATTTCTCTTATGAAATGTTCTAAATAAATCATAACGAATAGGATTGTAAATAACATAAAAATAAAGCCTATAAAGATCTTGGATTCCCGACACTCAAGACAAGCCCAAAACTTCTCTTCTACACATTCCATTTGGGTGTGTAAGCCACATTATAAAGAGTTTTGCTTGAGGACAAGCAAAGATTCAAGTGTGGGGGTATTTGATGTGTATGAAATGCAGCATATAAAATACATCAATTAAGGCATAAAACTAACCTTTTTTTAGTACTAATGTTGGAAAGAGTGTGCTTTTGTCTTCGTTTTGTATTTTCAGGACAAAATGAGCGTAAATGAACAAAAGGAACAAATATGCAGCAAAATCTAACATAAATACAAGAAAAGGAATAAACGTGGCATGCCCGACCCCTCGACAGCATCTTCTCAAGCAAAAACAAGAGAACAGAAGGCTGACCACGGCCCCGTGCCCAGCGGACACGGGGGCGTGGCCAGGTGTCTGCAGAAAAGACAAAGTTGTAGAAGCTTCTATTCCCATCACGGGGGCGTGCCCAGCTCGACACGGGCCGTGGTCAACGCTAAGATTCGCAGAATCCAAGCAAATATTGATAGTACAGATACGCTTCTGCACACAGGGCCGTGCCCAGCGGACACGGGGGCGTGTGGAGCTAGTGCAGACAAATTGTAATTAATGAAGAAAGAGAAAGAGGATGGACACGGGGCCGTGCCCAATGGACACGGGGCCGTGTCCGGGCTTCTGTGCAGGCTATAAATAGAGGTGCTTGGTTCACTTCAAAGGCTTCCCTTGACAAACCACCTTTCTCCCACTTCACCCACACTCCACCATCACTACAACCCATATCCACCACCATCATCCAACATCCATCTTAGAGTGTGTGTAGTAGTCTTGGGATCTAAGATTGATAGTAAGAGTTCTTGACAATCAAAGGCCATGTTTGCCTAAGTCTCTTACATCACTTGGTGAAGACAAGCATTTAGTATAATACTTTTGATTTTTAATCTTTTCGCACTTTTTATTTGGTTTTGTATTAATGACTTTAATAACTAGTTTCTTATGTTGAAGGTGAAACTTCCTTATCATTTGTCCGTGGTGTCTTGGCATTATTTTACTGTCTATATAAAATAATAGATTTTCACCATTCATATCTCTACGGTCTATATAGAGATATGTTGGCTACCTGGTCGGGGGTTAAGGGAATGGTTTGGTAAGGTTCTTGCCTTGTTCAGTGTATTGATCCTGCAAGGACCTGGGTCAAGCTTTCTAGGACCTCCTTCAATACCCACTGGTATTGGATGGCGGGGGTGCGAATGGCTTGATCCCCTCATATGTAAACTACTATTAATACATTAACCCGGCTACTTGGGATTGTATCCCTGCTGACTCAAACCACTTAGCCGAGGGTAATGTCACCTTCAAAAGAGGGTCCTACCACATTACGCATTAATAAATTAATTAATTATCTTTCAATATTCCGACCCTTTAGGATTGTATCCTTGCTGACTCAAACAACTCGGTTGAGGGTAACGTCACCTTCAAAAGAGTGGCCTACTACTATAACTAAGATAATCTCTTAAAAAGTGCAAAAGTGCGGAAATCATCAAAGGTTACACTAAAGGCGAGTCGGATCCAAGTACTAAAAGCTCTTGTTGTCACGGCCCCCGACCCGGTTTGACCCGTTTCAGGAGCCGCGGGACAGAAAACCCGTGGTATTCATTTAACAGCGGAAGTCTTTATCAGGATCTTTTTAAAAATGCAATTTCCCGATTATTTTATTTCACAACTTGGGATAAAACCCCGGTAATTTACAATCATATGATTTCACGGAGAAATCTTTATTTTACAAAACATGTTTTTTTATTTTATATTGAGCCACTTCCTTAAGCTTGTAGTGCTTTGCGACACTTTCTTGGATCACAATAGATCACCTGAAACATGTTTGAAAAAGGTTTTGTCAGCGGGAAATACTGGTGAATCATTCATTTTATGAAAACGACTCGTTTGTTATAATTTACAGTATTAAGAGAGATTACAATGTTTCCTGATATCAACCAACTACCCACAGTATTTGTCACTCGACTGTATCTGTGACTATGGTCATATCATTATTGAGTCCTGTCACCCAATAATGACGAATATCACTACTTAGGTTCGCCCACCTAAAGTGATAAAATAGCAGTAATGGGCACAATACCCCACATACCGGCTGTAACTTGGTGACTACATATACTTAATCACTGTAATTATAACCTTGAAAATATACACGATTTTGAAAGTAACTTGATAAAAAGAGAATGACTCACATTGCAGATTTAACACGGGCAGAGTCTAGTCTATGGATTAGCCTTGTTACCTAAATTAATGATAAGCACACAAAACTAGGTTAGTAACTAATACAGCATTTACGATAACTCACGAGATTAAAACCCTCACAACGAATGACAAAGTGCAATACTTAAACATCCATTGAATTAACAACGAATGACAAAGCATAACCCTAATGTGGGCAGCACTTAAACATCCATTGGATATTTTAATCGATCGGACATTGAATCGTAGCAGCGATCGAGTTATTACCCTGTTTTGCGGCAGCACTTCGTGAATCGTGTGTGTTTTAGAACTGTTCCTACGATATCTCAGTGTATATTTTGAATTTAAACGTCGAACGAACGCACAGTATCAAGTCCCACTGCCCTCTATTTATACCTGAAATTCGTCCCCCTCGCGCCACGCGAAAGGTCCCCTTGTGCGCGTCGCGTGGCGCGAGAGACCCTATTCTACCCTAGGGTTGCTTCGTGTCCAGGTAGCTCAGCTGTGTTGGTCTCGCATGCAGATTTGATTCACACGTAAAACTGTTTAGATATTACCGACTAGGTTTTACCCCCCCCCCCCCTGAGTTTTAGGGGCCCTGATCCTGATTCCGATTGTTCTGAAAATTTTAGGGTTTATGCAGAATCACTTGGGTTTCTTAATTAGGGTTTCCTATTGAATAAAATAATATAATAAATAGGACTTTTGATGAGAGTTGTTACATTCTCCCCACCTTAATAAAAATCTCATCCTCGAGATTTATTGAAATAACTGAGGATACTTTTGCTTCATTTCCGATTCCAGCTCCCAAGTGTATTCAGGTCCTCGTTTTGAATCCCACTTAACTTTGACCAGTTTTAATCTCTTGTGTTTGAGAAACTTGATCTTTCTATCTTCAATTTGAAGAGGTTTTTCTACGAATTTCAGCTTTTCATTTACTTCTATATCTTGAAGAGGTACTACCAGAAATTCATCAGACAAACATTTCTTGAGATTGGATACATGAAATATGTCATGTACTCCTGCCAGTTCTTCTGGTAGTTGTAAACGATAAGCAACTGGTCCTATACGTTGGATCACTGAAAATGGTCCTACGTATCTTGGACTTAGTTTCCCTTTCTTACCGAATCGTACTACTCCTTTCCAAGGAGAAACTTTTAATAGTACTTTGTCACCAACTTGGAACTCCAATGGCTTCCTTCTATTGTCTGCATAACTCTTTTGACGATCCCGAGCCGTCTTTAATCTCTCCTTAATTTGTGTAATTTTGTCTGTAGTTTCTTGCACAATCTCCGGACCTGATAATTGACTTTCTCCTATTTCTGCCCAACAAACTGGAGTTCTACACTTTCTTCCATACAGTGCCTCGAATGGGGCAGTTTCAATACTTGAATGATAACTATTGTTATAGGAGAATTCAATTAAAGGTAAGTGATCATCCCAGTTTCCACCAAAATCTATTACACATGCTCGGAGCATATCTTCTAGAGTTTGGATTGTCCTCTCATTTTGTCCATCTGTCTGAGGATGATATGCAGTGCTCAGATTTAGTCGAGTTCCCATAGCTTCTTGGAAACTTTTCCAGAAGTGGGAAGTGAAACGACTATCCCTATCTGATACAATGGAGAGTGGAACTCCATGTAAGGATACGACTTCATCTACATACAACTTTGCTAACCTTTCCATGCTAAAGGTTTCTTTCATAGGTAGGAAATGAGCTGATTTGGTTAATTGATCCACAATTACCCAAATCGCATCATTACCTTTTCTGGTTTTGGGTAACTTAGTAACAAAATCCATTGTTATGAGTTCCCATTTCCATAATGGCATTTCTAATTGTTGTAGTAGCCCTGCAGGTTTTTGGTGCTCTGCCTTAACTTTTGAACAAGTAAGACACTTAGAAACATATCTAGCTATATCCTTTTTCATTCCTATCCACCAGAAGTTATTTCTTAAATCTTGGTACATTTTATTGTTTCCAGGGTGCATGGTATACCTAGATTTATGAGCTTCTTCTAAAATCTTATTTCTTAATTCTCCCTGCTTAGGTACCCAAATTCTTCTTTGGTGGAATCTCCAAATTCCATCAGATCCTTGTTCTAATTCTTTTATTCTTCCCTTCATTCCTTCTGCATCATCCTTGATTGCTGTAGCTTGAACATTCTTCAATTATTCTATTAAATCTAATTATAGATTTAATCTGAGAGCACGAACTCGCTTTTGCTTTTCATGATATTTACGACTTAAGGCATCTGCAACTATATTTTCCTTTCCTTCGTGATACTGAATATCACAGTCGTAGTCACTTAGGATTTCCATCCATCTCCTTTGCCTCATGTTTAACTCTTTTTGCCCAAATATATACCTTAAACTCTTATGATCTGTATAGACAGTAAATTTACTTCCGTACAGATAATGTCTCCAAATCTTAAGGGCAAAAATTATGGCTCCTAATTCTAAATCATGAGTCGTATAGTTCTCCTCGTGCCTTTTCAATTGTCTTGAAGCATACGCAATTACCTTCTTGCGTTGCATTAGCACACATCCAAATCCTAGTTTTGAAGCATCACAGTAAACTTCAAAATCTTCAGTCCCTTCTGGTAAGGCTAGGATTGGAGCATTTGTTAACTTATGCTTTAGAATCCTAAAAGCTTCTTCTTGCTTAGGTCCCCATTCAAACTTAACTGCTTTACAGGTTAGCTTAGTTAATGGTACAACTATTTTGGAAAAATCCTTAATAAACCGTCTATAATATCCAGCTAAACCTATAAAACTTCTAATTTCCATTGCGGATTGCGGAACCTTCCATTTGGTAATTGCCTCTATCTTAGCAGGATCTACATGAATACCTTCGTGATTCACCATGTGACCTAAGAATTGCACTTCTTGCAACCAAAATTCACACTTCGAGAATTTGGCGTACAGCTTTTCTTTTCTTAACAAAGTTAAGAGTGCATGCAAGTGCTGACAATGTTCATCTTGACTTTTGGAATCAATAAGTATATCGTCTATGAATACAATTACGAATTTATCCAAATACGGTTTACAGATCCTATTCATCATGTCCATAAATGCAGCAGGTGCATTTGTTAATCCGAAGGGCATGACTGTAAACTCGTAATGACCATACCTAGTTCTGAAAGCAGTTTTAGGTACGTCTTCTTCTTGTACCTTTAATTGATGATATCCAGAGCGTAAGTCGATCTTAGAAAAATATCTAGCTCCTTGAAGTTGATCAAAAAGATCATCAATCCTAGGTAATGGGTATCGATTCTTAATGGTAACCTTATTCAATTCTCTATAATCAATACACATTCTCATCGAACCATCCTTCTTCGTTACAAACAACACTGGTGCTCCCCACGGGGATGTACTAGGTTGTATGAATCCTTTACTTAGTAATTCATCAAATTGCTTTTTCAATTCTAACATTTCTGTAGGAGCTAACCGATAAGGTGCCTTAGCTATCGGTGTAGTTCCTGGAATTAGATGAATCCTAAATTCTACTTCCCTATCAGGTGGTAATCCTGGTAATTCTTCTGGGAATACATCTGAGTATTCTGAAACTACAGGAATCTCCTTAAGTTCTTTACCCTTAGTACTAGTGATTACTGAAATCATATATACTATTCCTTGCTTTCGTTCATAACTAGCAACTTTCATTACTGATATGAATTTCATGGGTTTACGTGGTTTATTTCCTGTAATCATGATTACTTCTCCAGTAGGTGCCTGAATCTCTATAGAGTTCTTATCACACAGGATTCGAGCATGGTTGGCTACTAACCAATCCATTCCTAACACCACATCGAATTCAGCTAATTTCATAGGTAACAGGTTTGTATGAAATTTATGACCTGAAAGTTCTCTTTCTATATTTTGCAAAACCTTATCTATTTTAACTGAATTCCCATCTGCCGTTTCGACTGTAAAAATCTGCCTAATGTTGGTTAATGGTAAGTTAAGAGCGTGGCAGAATGAAGTATTGATAAAACTTTGGTTTGCACCAGAGTCAAATAATACTTTTGCGTAAATGTTGTGAACTAAGAACGTACCAGCTATCACGTCAGGAATCAGCTCGGCTTCCTGAGTAGTTAACTGGAAGGCTCGAACATTCTTCTTGGTAGCTCCATCAGCTGGCTTGGCTTTGTTGTCTGCTGGTTTGACCAATTTAGGACATTCCGTTTTGAAATGCCCATTTTCTCCACAGTTGTAGCAGACTATGGTTTTCTTTCTGCAGTTTTCTTCACGATGTCCTATAGTTTTGCAAAAGTTGCAGGTTATATTGCATCTTCCATAATGTTTCTTTTTGCAATTCCTGCAAAACGGCGGATTTGAAGATTGCCCTATTCCTCTTCTCTTGAAATTGCTACTATTACCCAAACGAACTCCTTGGGTAATTTTCTGAGCCAGTTCCATTTTCCTATTTTCATCTCTTGTGCGTACCAACTCGTCAGTTAGGGTGTTAGCTAATTCCACCGCATCGTCAATAGTACGAGGTCTCGCAGCTTTAACGATATTGCGGATTTCACTAATCAGTCCCCAAATATATCGAGAAATGAGTACCGGCTCTGGCGAAGCCAGCGTTGGTACCACTCTAGCATATTCGAAGAATGTCGAAGTATAACCGCGACAATCTACACCCGTCATATGATGATTTAGGAACTTATTTGCCATTTGATCTTTTTCATATTCGGGACAAAATTTTCTTTCTACAAGACTCTTAAATTCTTCCCAGTTCATGGCATAGGCCACATTTCTTCCTTTAGATTGAAGTACTGTGTTCCACCATTCTAGCGCCCCTTCTTTAAAAAGATTAGACGCGTACATAACTTTGTCGTTTTCGGCACATTTACTAATTATAATCACTGCCTCGGTTTTCTCGAACCAACGCAGTGCTGCAGTTGCTCCTTCATTGCCTGCAAATTCAACGGGTTTACAAGCAAGAAATTCTTTGTAAGTGCAACCAGGTGTTGCAGCTTTCATTTTCTTAGGGAGTGGAGCTTGCAGTGGTTCATTATCATGATTAGTATGATTACCGCCTCCGTTTATGCTATTACTGAAGTTATCTTCAGAAATACGTTTACTAGGAATGATTTGTTGAGGTTCAGCAGGTTTTTGGGCAGCAGCCAATATTGCTGGAATAGCATTAGCTATTCCTTGAGCAATCTATATCTTGCCTAGTCATAAATTGATCCCCAGGTTGTTGCTCAGATTGGTTAACCTCATTTACTGGTTCATTATTAGCGTTTTCCATCTGATAATTAATATATTTAATTTATTAGTATCAAATAAATAACCATTATACACAAAACAATCGTATAATTTTAACAACATATATAGTCAAAACTATCGATTTCTCGATTCCATTTTTATAATATATGCGTCAATACACCATAATCTTACAAAGTTTTATTTTAGGTTATTTTACAGACTACATTCTACTTATTTATTTTACGATCACAGTTTCACATTCTTATATCACACTATCCTTCTTCAGTTGTTATTTCAGTAACGGCGTTCCCTCTCATCATACTTCCAGGAGATCTGTTCTCCTACTTCCCTGATCCTATTTCCTGCATCCACCAACTCCTCACCAAAGTGGCGGAGTTCAGCTAAATTCTCATTGCTCATTGGTGGGTTTGGTATAGGTTCCGGGTCGAATTGAGGAAGAAAGGAATAAGGACTGTTAAGGAGGTTTTGGAACTGCCAATCATTAGTCCACCATTCATCCATTCCTAAAGGTTGGGTGTGGATTATAGGTTCTGGAATTGCTGGTTCTAAGTTTATAGGGAGTTGATTGTTGACAGGATAAGAGTAAAAATTATTATTAATAGGCCCGACAACATCACAGCTTGCCAATGCACGATCTAACTCTTCCTGAAATGGTAACTCCTCGATTTGTCTAGAGCTTTCCCCAATTTCTCTCGGGGTTTGCCTAGAACCTTCCCCAAACTCCATTTCCATTTGCCTATAATATTCTTCAAATTGCATTTCCATCTGCCTAGATCCTTCCCCGACTTCAATCCCCTTCCCTTTGTCAAAAGGATTTTCTATTTTAGGAAGTCTTTTGGCTGGCTTTTTCCTACGTACACGCCTCCCCCATACATATCTCTTTCTTTTCTGAGGTTTTGGCTTTTTCAGAGGTGGAGCATTGAATTCCATAGGTTCTTCTATATCAGGGATATACCTATTGAAATCTCTGGAAACCTCTATTTTTACCGGATAGAGATTTAGATTTTGAAGGGCTTCAGACAAGTCACTCATGCTGTTTAGCATATATGCAAAATACACAAAAATTGCTAAGTTAAAATTTTATAACAAAATTTCATAAATAACCTTTAAATATTATTTCATAGCGTGTAACAAAAAGACAACTGACAAGTAAGTTTTATTGTAACTTATTTATTTACTGGGTAAAACTTTTAACTTGTAGGTGATAAAGGTGCTAAATCTTGAGTCAAAGTATTTAAAGATTTGCATTGACTGCTACAGTGGCTAGCATATAGAGATCTGCCCATTTTTCATCTAACTTGTCTTCCCAAGGTGTTTTACTGGTTAATTCCTGGGTTTCCTGGTTAACTTTCTTTTCTCGGGATTTCTTTAGTTTTTCTTGACTTTTCCTAATAATCAAACTTTTCTTATTAGGAGAAAGTGGTTCTTCAAATTGTGCCTTACGGACAAATATTCCTTCTTCAGGATTTTCATAGAGTTTTGAGGAAATTGTTTGGGATGAACTTCCCTTCTCGTTTGATGACCTATCTAATTTAAGATAGATATTTGAAAGCTTGTGCTTACCCATACTGTAACTAACAAACAATCAGTTAATAAACACATAATCACATAATGGTAATCAGAAAATTTTAAGTATTTCTAAATACTTAATTGGCTTAACTCAGTGGCTCTGATACCACCTTTTTCTGTCACGGCCCCCGACCCGGTTTGACCCGTTTCAGGAGCCGCGGGACAGAAAACCCGTGGTATTCATTTAACAGCGGAAGTCTTTATCAGGATCTTTTTAAAACTGCAATTTCCCGATTATTTTATTTCACAACTTGGGATAAAACCCCGGTAATTTACAATCATATGATTTCACGGAGAAATATTTATTTTACAAAACATGTTTCTTTATTTTATATTGAGCCACTTCCTTAAGCTTGTAGTGCTTTGCGGCACTTTCTTGGATCACAATAGATCACCTGAAACATGTTTGAAAAAGGTTTTGTCAGCGGGAAATACTGGTGAATCATTCATTTTATGAAAACGACTCGTTTGTTACAATTTACAGTATTAAGAGAGATTACAATGTTTCCTGATATCAACCAACTACCCACAGTATTTGTCACTCGACCGTATCTGTGACTATGGTCATATCATTATTGAGTCCTGTCACCCAATAATGACGAATATCACTACTTAGGTTCGCCCACCTAAAGTGATAAAATAGCAGTAATGTGCACAATACACCACATACCGGCTGTAACTTGGTGACTAAATATACTTAATCACTGTAATTATAACCTTGAAAATATACATGATTTTGAAAGTAACTTGATAAAAAGAGAATGACTCACATTGCAGATTTAACACGGGCAGAGTCTAGTCTATGGATTAGCCTTGTTACCTAAATTAATGATAAGCACACAAAACTAGGTTAGTAACTAATACAGCATTTACGATAACTCACGAGATTAAAACCCTCACAACGAATGACAAAGTGCAATACTTAAACATCCATTGAATTAACAACGAATGACAAAGCATAACCCTAATGTGGGCAGCACTTAAACATCCATTGGATATTTTAATCGATCGGACATTGAATCGTAGCAGCGATCGAGTTATTACCCTGTTTTACGGCAGCACTTCGTGAATCGTGTGTGTTTTAGAACTGTTCCTACGATATCTCAGTGTATATTTTGAATTTAAACGTCGAACGAACGCACAGTATCAAGTCCCACTGCCCTCTATTTATACCTGAAATTTGTCCCCCTCGCGCCACGCGAAAGGTCCCCTTGTGCGCGTCGCGTGGCGCGAGAGACCCTATTCTACCCTAGGGTTGCTTCGTGTCCAGGTAGCTCAGCTGTGTTTGTCTCGCATGCAGATTTGATTCACACGTAAAACTGTTTAGATATTACCGACTAGGTTTTACCCCCCCTGAGTTTTAGGGGCCCTGATCCTGATTCCGATTGTTCTGAAAATTTTAGGGTTTATGCAGAATCACTTGGGTTTCTTAATTAGGGTTTCCTATTGAATAAAATAATATAATAAATAGGACTTTTGATGAGAGTTGTTACACTTGTGTCCTTGGACGACCTCAGTATCTTACCAACACTATACTACGCTCACGATGGGTGCACTTGCCCATATGTGTGTTTAGTGTTAGTAGAATATCGTGTTTTATAAATTTAAAACTTGACTAAAGTGTTTAAAAGGGCTTAAAATATAACTAAAAATATATCACGTTACACACACATCATAAACGAAAACGGACAAGAAAATGTGTTCGTTTAAGTGTTCGTTTTGGTTCGTTTATTTGATTATATTAAACTTGTTGGGTTCATAAGCCTTTGGACTAGTTTGTTTGAGACTGCAAGAAGGGGAAAAGGAAACGGGTTAGGGTAACCGACCCTAGCTTGGTTAGTCGGCCCATTTAATTAATCGTCGTTGAATTTGAAGAAACAAACAAAAAAACCGAGAACTATTGCTGATCATTTTTGTCAGGTTCTATCGTTTCAGTTTAACGTTTATGTTTCCGATAGTCAGTTCATTATCGTAGCATCTAATAGGTTGATTGTTTAACATGGTTTAGTAGAACAACTATTAATTTTAGGCTCGAGCCATTGTTGTGTCTATTCTCTGATTTACTTTTTTCGTTTAGCTGTTGTCATGACAGAAGACAGAATAAGGACTATTAAGAAGTTTAATGGAAAGGAGTTTGGTTGGTGGAAGATGCATATTGAAGCAACGTTATGTCGGAAGGACTTGTATGTGGTGTTAGATGAAGAAAAACATAGAAGATGTCATGAGCAAATTCGGATAAGTTGGACAGGAAAGCCAGGGTAGTGATTATGCTCTCTTTGTCATATATTTTTGCTTACAAGCTTTTCAAGGAGACCACAACTCGTGGAATGATGGAAGGATTGTCTAACATGTATGAGAAGCCATGTGTAGCAAATAAGATTTTGAGTTAAATGCCATTTTAGTCTATGTGGTTTGGTCCATTTTGGCACTTTAGTCCAAAGGTTTCATTTTTCGCCTATGGGTACAAAAGGTTTCACCGTTGACATTTTAGTACATTGGGTTAACATCATCTATTTTTTCTGTTAACGAGAAGGGCAATCAGGTCATTCTATATGTAATTTTGTAAACTAGAAGGGAAATTAGGCTATATAAAATGACTGGATTGCTCTTCTCGTTAACAGAAAAAATGGATGAAGTTACCCTAGTGGACTAAAATGGCAACGATGAAACCTTTTTGGACCCATAGGCGAAAAAAGAAACATTTGGACTAAATCGGCAAAATGACCCAAACCACAAGGACTAAAATGACATTTAACTCTAAGATTTTCTTATAAGATGAGGGAGGGTGGAATAGTTAAAGCACCTATTAATAGTCTAAACTCAATTATGTCTCGTTTAGTGTTAGTTGCATTATATTTGAAGATGAAGTTCAAGCCCTATTATTATCATCCTCATTGTCTGATAGTTTGTTAGGAACAATGACAACAATAAGTCGTCCAGCTACTAAGTTTACATTTGAAGGGATTCGGGGCCTAATTCTGGGAGAAGATGTCAGACGCAGAACTTCAGGTGAATTATCAAATACTATATTGATCACATAACGCAGTGATAGAGGGATGAATCAGGTGGGACCGGGAGGAGGAGTTAGTCTAAGACTTGTAAGGATGTGATTTGTTAGAATTGTAAGGAAGTATGGCACTGTAGGAATCAGTGTCTGAATGATGAGGAAAAGATAAATGTTGCAAAAGTCTACACAAAATATGATGTATTGATTTGCAGCGTAGAGAGTAGTGTGAATTTTCGGGTTATATATTGGTGTGCATCGTTTAATGCCACCCACAACATGGAGACGATGAAGAATCTCGTGTGTAGAAAAGGGTTAACTTTAAAAAGAGGACACCCAGAGCAAAAATGAAGATTCAATATGAACGTATAACATGAAAAGGTTCAATAAAACAATTAAATTGTGGGGGATTTCTCAAGAGTGAAAGCTTTCAATTGTATTTTCGGTTCAACAGCGGGTTACGAGAACCAGTATTGTCACACCCTGCTCGTAGCACAAGCGCATTCGTGTGACTTTGAAAGGTAATTATTTCATTCGACAAATAAACAGTAATATATCAACGATGCCATTCAAGGATAGTTTAGAAACATAATACAAAGTGTTTAGAACAAGTTCACAACGTTTTCCCAAAATAACTTTACTAAAACAATTGTGAGAATAGTAAACCATGTAATGTGTTCTAGATCATCTATGTGTTATGTATAATGATAATTGAGTTGCATGGATGTGAAATAAAGTGACTATCAACCTATATCTTATGGATCTATGAAAGTCAAGTTATGTATGAATAAAAAGAAATGAACGATTGTATAAATGGACGTGTGTACTAACTATAATGCAATGTGAAAACTTGAAAGGATAGGAGTCATGTCGAGATGGACTCAAACACGGAAGGTCAACGGGTCAAGAGGAAGCAAGGAAGCACACAAGAATACGGACGCTCAAGGTAAGTGATTTCCGCACTCACTTCATATTTAGTTAAATGAAGATATATATGTTTGAATAATTGAAATCCAGGAGGAACGTATAAGTAATTGGAAATGCTATGGTAAGATTTGTTGTAATAGTTGGTTTGATGTCAAACTGGTAAAACCTCAACATAGGGGTAAACGGGTCATAAATTTTTCGTAGAGAGATTTTAAGACGAAGAGTATGGGGATTGGATATGGGAAAGTGTATGGATTAAATTAGGAGTTGTATAGTGTTATTTCACGTCTCGAAACTTCGGGATACGCGACTGAGAAAATGAAAGAAATGAAAACAAAGACTCAGCGTCTGCATTGCAGAATTCGCGTCGCCGACGGGGCATCTCTGCGTCACCGACCCGATTGTGACAACCCGGATTTCTAAGGTTAGCTTTACCTAATTCCATGACCTTTTACTTGAAATTGTTATGCTCAACGCACGTTATTATTCTCCTATGCTTGGATATTGTTTGATTATATTGTATGAATCGGTTATTGAAGAAAAACCTGGTCTTGTACTCTACCGACGCCTTACCGAGTCGCACACCTCGTATCACTTGGAACACCTCCTTCGTACTACTTGATTCCCTCGGTCCAACTCTCTTGGGCCCGAAACAAAAACGAAACCCATATAGGGTCGGCCCACATTGTCACACCCTGACTTTTGCGGAAGCGTGATTATGTGTGACTTGCTTAATATCATTGCATTCAACCATAACAAACAACTATATGATAAAACCAAAGATGTTCTTCCATAGATTAAGTTTAAAACATCACAAACATCATTGTCTTAAAATCCAAACACAGACTTCAAATCCAAATTACAAACCATTCAAATTGTTTTAGAGTTCCATAAGGACTCGACAAAAGATACTACTAAAAACTAGGTTTTGGACTATGTATCTTATCCAGGATAAGATACACAACGCCAAACCCTTAGACACCGGATGACATCTTTTATTCCAAACAACCCTTGAAAACTTCCAACGCCCGCCAGATCCATACTTAGTTTCCTGAAATACATGTAGTTTGAAAACATCAACAAAAGTTGAGTGAGTTCATGTGTTTTGTATGTGTGCACGAATAAACCTTTGTAATCATTGTAAGTATGTAGGTTTTGTAAATCCGGTATGAAAGCAAACAAGGAAAACAGATCGATTAATGGTTTGCAAGGCCATTAATATGTGTGACGTGACGCAGGAAGGCTCAACCCTAACAGATTTTGCACCTGGCTTCCGGCTGTAAGACATAGTCACCTCATGGGCCAAATCCCGGTCCACATGGGTGGGGCTCGCTACACCCAAATAGATCTATCACTCATGTCCCTCGGTCCTACTACGAGGATTAATGGTCTTAAGCATTGTACTCACCACTTACATGATCTAACAGTACATTCCTTAGCTAACCATACCATATATAAATGTTTGTAAACAATGTATAACATGTACTTCACCCCCGAAGTTATAAAACCGAAAACAGTTAAAAGAAAAGGGGGACATGAACTCACAATTTTGCGTTATTCGTATCCAACGTAACCCGAAGCTGCTACTTGTGTGCACGACTACCTACAACGTACTACGGTTTATTAGACGAGCGGTCGTGCCTTGACTTAGTATTACTTAGTGTCTTTGAGTTACGTTTATTTGTGTCCTTAATATTATTCCAAGTTATATAATTATTTGTTAAAATAATAAATATTTTAACTTAAATTATATTTATTTTATTTTTGGAATATTAGTTAAAATAATTTATTCTAACTTGACACAATTTATGTATTTGCACATGTATAACTTCCCAAGGATGGGTGTACTCATATCCGTATCTAAAACTTGTATATTTTTGCCAAGTATTCGGTGGCGTATTCCGGTGTGTATTTATATGTACGAGAATACGTATTTTTAATGTGTTTACTAAGTATCTTTATACTTAATTTTTGTGTTTATTTTTCCGGAATAATATTTCTAATAAAAATATATCAATATATACTCCCAAAATATATATTTTAAGAAATATTACATAGAAAAATTACTTATAATTTTTCCCTTGGCAAAAATATTTATAGATTTCATATAAGTCTCAAAAATAATATATTTTCAAGTTTAACTTGGAAAATATATATAAACTTATTTTTCACCCAAAAATAATGTATTTCATGTTTATTCAAGAAAATATATATTTTCTCCCAAAAATAATATATCTTCTAATAATTTCAAGAAAACATATATTTTTATCTACCCAAAAATAATATATTTTCTCCTTGTCAAAAATATGATATATGTTTGTAATAATTGTAAAAATCATATTTTTGTTCTCTTGGTGTCCAAAATACTAATTACCAAAATATACTTATGAATTAATTTCTGGAATATTTATGTGAGTTATATTCCTTGTTTGGTGTAACACCCCGAAAATGTAAAACTTTATATTAGAATTATAAAGTGTAAAATAAATGAGAATAAGCTAACTAGGATAAATAACCCGGTTAGTGAGGAGTCTTGTAGTAACACATGAATGAAGTAAAAAGCCTAAATTATAAACCAAATGAAAGTTGAGGGGCCTATGTTGTTAAATATGAAACTTAATTACATAAAACAAAAACCAAACACACTCTTGTGATGTCTGGTTCGATCAGAAGCAGGAGAAGGGCGACCCCCATTCTCAAAACCCTAACATTAACAAAAAAACACAAATTGAAGGCTTAAATCATGTCCAAATCGATTTTCAAGCATAAATTAATGATCACCTAGTTGAGGGGATCATAAGGTATGTAAAATCTTGAAGTTTTGATTCATCTCAAGTTCTAGGTTAATTATGAAAGATCGAAATTTAGCTTGATTGTATCATGCATGAATGTAATTAGAAGAGATATGGTGTTTGGGGATGAACCCTAGGTGAAATCTTGTTAAAAGATTTCATGATAATTATAGAGTTTATAACCACCATTATAGGTGATTGATGAACTTGAAGAAAACTTGATAAGCCCTAGAATTGTGATCTTGTTCTAACACAAATCAGAAATTAAGAATAAATTTCAGAAATATTGATGTTAAGACATATGTAGAATTGACTAATTAAAGTTAGTTTAGATGACAATTACAAGTCATGAACTTGGTTTTTGTTTATATAAAAATCTGACCCGCTAGGTGTTTGATGGAACGCCTAAGTGAGGGTTAAAATGTTAAAAGTTGGGTAAAAACGCAGATTTGATCATTGTAAAGAATTATGCGTTAAAGCTTGTAAAAGAGTTCTAAACTTATTGTGAATTGAACTCTTTAGGCAAAGAATCCGGAACGTCAAGCGGACACGCCGGGGGAGATACGCGCTTGAAAGGTGTGCTCTAAAGGTACGTGACTTTAGTCTCGTTAGATTATGCATACATGTTTGAGTTTAATGTATAAATGGATTCGTAGTGTAATAGATGCGTTTGATGTGTCTTTGAAGTGGCGAAGTTCACTCGACAATCAAACGGGAAGGTTGGAAGTGGGTTTGGCTTATCAATAAAGTGATGGTTTTCACTAGATAGCCAAACGGGTCGAAATGATGCTTTTAAAAGGATCATGTGAGTAGAGACTTGAAAGTCTCATATTTCGTTAAGTGATGGATAGTACCACGCTAATGAATTGGTTATGTTAATTTAAGTTTACGAATCCGGGATATCGGGTCAAACAATAGAAGTCAATAGAAAGTGTCATTTGAAACGGAATGCTTGAATTTCGAGAAAACAAGCATTTAGTTCTAAGGGAACGAAAAGCCATGGAATGGCGCGAATACGCCAAGGTATGAACCCGGGGAATTGGGTAACTATGTCAAAAAGGTCTTAAGAATTGAAAAGTGGTATTATGCACTTATGGCTAATGGGTTGGATAATTGAAATAAGGAAATTGTGAACCTATCGCTGGTAACTCGGTTTCCATGATGTGAAATTCACATGGTTGGATCCGTAATTTTATTACGGACTCATAGGAAAAAGAATCGACTAAAACGGACTTGCGCGTAAAAAGTTATGGTCGTTTAAAGTTAGAATTTTGACAAATTTCGGAGCTGGGCATAAATGCAGGAAAAAGACCTGCACTCGCTGGAAATAGGTCTCCCCCGCGCCACGCGAAGGGAGACACTGAACCTGTTGCGACACGCGAGGCCATCTAGCGGCCCGCGTAAACTTATAAGGGATCTTTCGCGGGGCGCGACAGCCCCAATTGCTGAAATTTTTATTTTTCTTCGGTTGTTTGATATTGGAACTTGATTTCATACATTTTAATGTTGTCAAAACTAACAATTGATGTTGGTTTTGACCCTAGGTAAAAGTGTGGGCTTTCCGGATGGTGATCAAGCATGCTTTCAAGAACCGAACACTAATTTTCGAAGCTTCCGCGCTAAACTTGATTTTGTCTAGACAGTGTTATGTTGTAAATGATTGGTTATCCATGTTTGAAATGTTTAAAACTAATCGGTAGTTGACTAGTAGATGTTGTTATCAAACTTGTTTTGTATTTATCATGAATATGTTGGTCTACAAACATAAAAAATATTTTGTAAACATCAAAGTTAGTATGAAATTCATGTAAATTATTATTAAATCCCGTCCTTTTAACAAGGGTCTTACAAGTTGGTAATCAGATCTCAAGGTTGTTAGCAAAGTGTGTTCGGTTCAAGCTTGATCAAGCATCCGGTAAGAGTTAATCGTTCTAAGTAGAGTTATTAAGGGGCTGTTTGTTTGGGTCTGAATGGAGCCATTAAGAGGCTTGGCTCTGAATCGGTCAGACCTCATGGTGTTTGGTTCAGCAAATAATAACATCTGAATGAAACCATTCAGATCTGAATGGTTCAGCACCTTTTGATGTCTGAATGAAAAATAACATCTGAATGAATGAACTAGTGACCAGTCTGCCCTTTGCCCTAATCATCAAAACCCATCTTCTTCTTCCATAGCCACCCATTATTCTCCTCTCATCTTCTCTCATCCACACATCGCTGCAACTCCTCCACAGCCTTCACCTCCGTCGCCGCCCCTCCTCCACCGTCTCTCCTCCACAGCGCCGCCACTCACCTCCGTCGCCGCCCCTCCTCCACCGTGTCTCCTCCACAGCACCGCCGTTCAACGGCCCAACAACCCATACCTTCTTTTTCTCTTCTTTCTCCAAATATTCAAAAAATTTACCTTCAATCACTCTCGAAGAATCGTATAACTCTCCGACGTGATTCATATCAGGTTTTTGAAGAGCCGCGAACTTCAAAAACTCCGGGCTAGTGACTCCATCTTGAGAAGGTAACCTCTTCATCAGTTCCGGTTCAACCGGAAACAGTCCGCTGCCGCCGGTTCTCTCCCAGTGGCGAGAGGATATGTAGAAAGCTGGCGGCGATGGTTGTTGGTGGAGATGAGGTGGGAGAGGTGGTAGAGCTGGGTGAAGTGGCCTTGGGCTACGAATGGGACCATTACTACCACCACTTTGGTTATTATATAGAATGTATGCTCTAAAGTTAATACATGTGTAGTTTATAATGTATGTACAGATCTGTATATGTTGCTATATATGTTCAGAGGGTAAAAATGTCATTTTACACAGCCATTCAGATGTGCAACCAAACAACATTTTACTGGTTCAGCACTTACTGGTTCAGAGCCTCTTAACCATTCAGACCTCTTATTCATTCAGCACTTATTGATTCAGATGTTGCCAAACAGCCCCTAAGTATAAAAGAGGAGACATGAACGAATATGCATGGGAAGAGTGTGTTAACACACTCAAACCCGGAAAGTGCATTAAATAAGAACGGTGAAAACAAGTTATGAACTTGAATAAACTGAAGTAAATAAACCATATACTATAGATGAAATGTTTAACGCTCGATGTAAACATTTCAGTTTAAAGATGACGGATGGAGGTAACGATGATACGGTGCCAAGAGTCACCGAGCAAATGAGAGAAGTGATTGCTGAGGAGGTAGGAAAGGCAATCGAAAACAGTTTGTCGGATTTCATCGATAAAATTCAAAACACGGTATTATCAGTGGTGGATGAGAGAATCAAGAAATTGGAGGATAATACCAATTTAGCAAAGGAAAAGTCGGGAGGACGAAAGCCTTGTTCATATAAAGAGTTTATGGCGTGCAAACCGCCAATTTACAATGGGGAGGTTGACCCGATAGTATGCCAACGGTGGCTAAGTGATATGGAAGGAGTATTTGAGAGGACCCATTGTGATACAGATGACTACGTGGCCTATGGCACGGGTCAGTTAAGGGGTCAGGCGAAAGACTGGTGGGATAACAAGAAGAAAGAGATTGGAAGTGAAGGGACTAAGGCTATGACATGGGAAGAGTTTAAGACGCCGTTTCTTAAACATCATAGTCCCAAGGCAGTCATTAACAAAATCAAGGAAGAGTTCATGCAGCTTCGACACAAGGTTGAATCTATCGATAAAATCACGGGAATGTTCATGGATAAAATGAAGTTTTGTGATGAACTGATAACAAACGAAGAGCAGAAAATATATTATTACTATAATATGTTAAGCGCCGAGTATAGGGAGTTTATGACTCCTTCAAAGTATGAGACCCTCACCGAGATCATAAATGTTGCTCGGGAACGAGAGATAGAATTGAAGAAGCAAATTGAAAGGGGAGAAAGAAGGGCGCAGGTGGTTAATCCAAGCCCTACAAAAAAGGCACGCACGACTGAGTCGTCAAAGAAACAAGAGGGAAATAGCGGATCGCCAAGCTGCAGGGTATGCGGGAAAGAGCACAAGGGTGAGTGCCGGTTTAAAGATAAACCATGCCCAATATGTGGGAAAACTGGGCACACGGCTGCATTATGCCCGGGGAAGGTATCGGTGTGCTATAAATGCTATCAACCGGGTCACAAGAAATCAGAGTGCCCGGAACTAGTCGGGAAAAAGGAAGGTAAGGATTCACACACGGAGACTCCGAAAGCAAAAGCCAGATCCTTCCAGTTAACGGCAGCCGAGGCAAAGGTGGAACCCGATGTGGTTTCAGGTATATTTGCTATAAACTCAATTCCCGCACATGTGTTATTTGATACGGGTGCGAATAAATCCTTTGTTTCATATGGACTTATTCGACATCCTTCTTTTGTACTAACAAAATTGCCTATGCCATTAGAGGTAGAAATAGGTGATAACAAAAGTTTCCTTGTATGTGATGTATGTCGAGATTGCAAGATAAGCGTTGACGATGAGGAATATTTAATAGACTTCATCCCTATGTCAATGGAAGAATTTCAAGTAGTGGTCGGGATGGATTGGTTATCCCGACATCATGCGAAAGTGATATGTTTCCGCAAGGAGATAAAATTGACATCTCCAAGTGGGAAGCACGTTACCATCTATGGCGAAAAAGGGGGTAGTCCCGTAATGTGCACGCTGCTAAAAGCTCACAAACTTATGAGGCGCGGGTGTAGAGCATTCATGATATACGCAAACGAGCCTGATAAAGAAACGCTGAAGATTGAAGACGTACAAGTGGTACGTGAATACGCCGATGTATTTCCGGAAGATTTACCGGGACTACCGCCAGAACGGGAGGTAGAGTTCGGAATTGAATTGATTCCGGGCGCGAAAGCTGTGGCCAAGGCGCCGTATCAGCTCGCGCCATCAGAATTGCAAGAGTTGATGTCCCAAATCCAAGACCTGCTTGACAAGGGATTTATTCGGCCAAGTGTGTCCCCATGGGGCGCACCAGTGTTGTTCGTGAAAAAGAAGGATGGGAGCATGCGTATGTGCATTGATTACCGGGAGTTGAACAAACTCACGGTGAAGAATCGATATCCGCTTCCAAGAATTGACGACATATTTGACCAACTACAAGGTGCAAGTTGGTTCTCCAAAATCGACCTTAGATCGGGATATCATCAGTTGAAAGTCAAAGAGGAGGATGTACCGAAAACGGCCTTCCGTACACGGTACGGACATTACGAGTTCCTCGTGATGTCCTTCGGATTGACTAATGCACCCGCGGCTTTCATGGACCTTATGAACCGGGTTTGCAAGCCTATGCTAGATAAGTCAGTGATAGTGTTCATTGACGACATCTTGATATATTCAAAGAATGAAGCAGAACACACAAGTCATTTGCGTGAAGTATTGGAGACGCTCAGGAGAGAGAAATTGTATGCAAAATTCTCGAAATGTGCCTTCTGGTTACGAGAGGTGCAATTTCTCGGGCACATCATTAGTGCAAACGAGGTGTTACTCGAGGCAGCTAAAGACTCATGAAAAGAAATATCCTACACACGACCTCGAGTTGGCAGCGGTGGTGTTCGCCTTAAAAATATGGAGACATTATTTGTATGGGGTAAAATGCACTATCTTTACCGACCATAAAAGCTTGAAGTACTTCTTCGATCAGAAGGAATTGAATTTGAGGTAGAGGCGGTGCTTAGAAACTGTCAAAGACTTTGATTGTGATATACATTACCACCCCGGGAAGGCTAATGTAGTGGCGGACGCGTTGAGCCGAAAGACAGATTATACGCCTATTCGAGTGCGATCGATGCAACTAAATGTGACATCGGGTTTGCTTGAACAAATCCGGAAATCTCAAACTGAAGCAATGAAGGAAGAAAATGTGAAGAAGGAAAGAATAGTTGGCCAGTTGAAAGACTTAGCAAATGGTAACCAAGGGTTGAAAACTTGATTCGGGAGGATATGGGTTCCAAATTCGTGTGGAGCCAAGGCGCTCCTACTTGACGAGGCCCATAAATCCCGTTATTCGATCCATCCGGGGGCGACCAAGATGTATAATGATTTAAAACAAAATTATTGGTGGCCGGGGATGAAAAGAGATATTGTGAAATATGTGGAGAAGTGTTTGACCTGTTTGCAAGTCAAAGCGGAGCACCAGAAGCCATATGGTAAGTTGCAACCATTGGACATCCCAGTTTGGAAATGGGAACAAATCACAATGGATTTGTTGACCAAATTGCCCAAAACCAACCGTGGGTTTGATGCTATATGGGTAGTCATGGATAGATTGACGAAAAGTGCTCACTTCATTCCGATTCGTGAGACTTATACATCCGAGAAGATGTCGGAGGTGTACACCAATGAAATCATAGCACGTCATGGGGTACCGATATCCATTGTGTCAGACAGAGATACTCGGTTTACTTCAAATTTTTGGCTTGAATTCCAAGAACAAATGGGAACTAAATTGTTCATTAGCATCGCTTACCATCCACAAACGGATGGGCAGAGTGAAAGAACAATACAAACGTTGGAGGATATGCTGCGGGCTTGCATTATCGACTTCGGGGGTAGTTGGGATGTCTATCTACCCTTGGTCGAATTTTCATATAACAACAGTTATCACACGAGCATTAGAATGGCCCCGTATGAAATGCTATATGGCAGGAAGTGCCGAACCCCGGTGTGTTGGGGAGAAGTGGGTCCACGTGAACTAGCACATACAGATATAATCCGGATCGACAAAAGTCGTATGCGGATAAACGAAGGAGGCCGATTGAATTTCAAGTGGGCGATAAAGTAATGTTGAAGGTATCGCCGTGGAAGGGAATAATTCGGTTCAGAAAAAGAGGAAAGTTGAGCCCAAGATTTATTGGGCCATTCAGAGTCATGGAACGGGTTGGTAAAGTAACATACCGACTCGAACTGCCCGAGGAGTTGAGTGGGATACATAGCACATTCCAAGTGTCACATCTCTGAAAATGTTTAGCAGACGAAACTGCTCGAATCCACTACGATGATGTCGAGGTGGATAACAGTCTCAACTATGCAGTAAAGCCAATTGCGATTTTAGATCGTATAGTGAAGAGTTTGAGAAACAAAAAGATCAACCAAGTGAAGGTTAAATGGGAACATAGGAAAGGTTCGGATACCACCTGGGAGTCCGAAGAGGAGATGCAACGGCTCTACCCTACACTATTTGGTATGTATTTCGGTTTCGGGGACGAAACCCTTTTTAAGGGGGGTGGACTTGTAACACCCCGAAAATGTAAAACTTTATATTAGAATTATAAAGTGTAAAATAAACGAGAATAAGCTAACTAGGATAAATAACCCGGTTAGTGAGGAGTCTTGTAGTAACACATGAATGAAGTAAAAAGCCTAAATTATAAACCAAATGAAAGTTGAGGGGCCTATGTTGTTAAATATGAAACTTAATTACATAAAACAAAAACCAAACACACTCTTGTGATGTCTGATTCGATCAGAAGCAGGAGAAGGGCGACCCCCATTCTCAAAACCCTAACATTCACAAAAAACACAAATTGAAGGCTTAAATCATGTCCAAATCGATTTTCAAGCATAAATTAATGATCACCTAGTTGAGGGGATCATAAGGTATGTAAAATCTTGAAGTTTTGATTCATCTCAAGTTCTAGGTTAATTATGAAAGATCGAAATTTAGCTTGATTGTGTCATGCATGAATGCAATTAGAAGAGATATGGTGTCTGGGGATGAACCCTAGGTGAAATCTTGTTAAAAGATTTCATGATAATTATAGAGTTTATAACCACAATTGTAGGTGATTGATGAACTTGAAGAAAACTTGATAAGCCCTAGAATTGTGATCTTGTTCTAACACAAATCTGAAATTAAGAATAAATTTCAGAAATATTGATGTTAAGACATATGTAGAATTGACTAATTAAAGTTAGTTTAGATGATAATTACAAGTCATGAACTTGGTTTTTGTTTATATAAAAATCTGACCCGCTAGGTGTTTGATGGAACGCCTAAGTGAGGGTTAAAATGTTAAAAGTTGGGTAAAAACGCAGATTTGATCATTGTAGAGAATTATGCGTTAAAGCTTGTAAAAGAGTTCTAAACTTATTGTGAATTGAACTCTTTAGGCAAAGAATCCGGAACGTCAAGCGGACACGCCGGGGGAGATACGCGCTTGAAGGGTGTGCTCTAAAGGTACGTGACTTTAGTCTCGTTAGATTATGCATACATGTTTGAGTTTAATGTATAAATGGAGTCGTAGTGTAATAGATGCGTTTGATGTGTCTTTGAAGTGGCGAAGTTCAATCGACAATCAAACGGGAAGGTTGGAAGTGGGTTTGGCTTATCAATAAAGTGATGGTTTTCACTAGATAGCCAAACGGGTCGAAATGATGCTTTTAAAAGGATCATGTGAGTAGAGACTTGAAAGTCTCATATTTCGTTAAGTGATGGATAGTACCACGCCAACGAATTGGTTATGTTAATTTAAGTTTACGAATCCGGGATATCGGGTCAAACAATAGAAGTCAATAGAAAGTGTCGTTTGAAACGGAATGCTTTAATTCCGAGGAAACAAGCATTTAGTTCTAAGGGAACGAAAAGCCATGGAATGGCGCGAATACGCCAAGGTATGAACCCGGGGAAGTAGGTAACTATGTCAAAAAGGTCTTAAGAATTGAAAAGTGGTATTATGCACTTATGGCTAATGGGTTGGATAATTGAAATAAGGAAATTGTGAACCTATAGCTGGTAACTCAGTTTCCGTGATGTGAAATTCACATGGTTGGATCCGTAATTTTATTACGGACTCATAGGAAAAAGAATAGACTAAAACGGACTAGCGAGTAAAAAGTTATGGTCGTTTAAAGTTAGAATTTTGACAAATTTCGGAGTTGGGCATAAATGCAGGAAAAAGACCTGCACTCGCTGGAAATAGGTCTCCCCCGCGCCACGCGAAGGGAGACACTGAACCTGTTGCGACACGCGAGGCCATCTAGCGGCCCGCGTAAACTTATAAGGGATCTTTCGCGGGGCGCGACAGCCCCAATTGCTGAAATTTTTATTTTTCTTCGGTTGTTTGATATTGGAACTTGATTTCATACATTTTAATGTTGTCAAAACTAACAATTGATGTTGGTTTTGACCCTAGGTAAAAGTGTGGGCTTTCCGGATGGTGATCTAGCATGCTTTCAAGAACCGAACACTAATTTTCGAAGCTTCCGCGCTAAACTTGATTTTGTCTAGACAGTGTTATGTTGTAAATGATTGGTTATCCATGTTTGAAATGTTTAAAACTAATCGGTAGTTGACTAGTAGATGTTGTTATCAAACTTGTTTTGTATTTATCATGAATATGTTGGTCTACAAACATAAAAAATCTTTTGTAAACATCAAAGTTAGTATGAAATTCATGTAAATTATTATTAAATCCCGTCCTTTTAACAAGGGTCTTACATTTGGTTTCTCCAATATTTTGGGTATAAATTATATATTTATTTCTTGGAATTTTGGTAATATTGTGGATTGTAATTTCTTGGTATTTTGGTGAGTTATATTATTTCAAGTCCTAAAATAATATAACTAATACACATAATATACAAATAATCACACACATGGTGAGATCTAAATATATATTTTCCTAAATACATATCTAGTCACTTTTATTTATAAAAACCAACCTCCAATATTTATAATTTTTGTAACAAAAATTATGACAAACTTTATATGAAAATTCATGGTTTAAAATATACTTGTAAATATTTGTTTAAAAATATTTTTCTAAGTGTAAAATTGCTAGAAAAATTTTGCCATAGTTTCCCCTAAAAATGGAGGTTTCCATGCTTTCAAAGCATATCATTTTCTTTTATAAATCACCACAATCAACAATAAACAAATCAACACTTACCAATTTGTCAAAATCAAGCATAAACTACTACTTCATGAACTTGAAAATTTACAAAAATTTGTAGTCACTTACTAGTGTGTTTAGTAAGCTTAGTTACCCTTTAAAGTGTGGTTGTTTATTTAAAAACATCATTATTGAAGAAATTAGTTCTTTACAACTTGTAAATAAATTTTCTAAAAATATTTCTTCTTGAGTTTTTCTTGTTAAATATATATTCCTACACTTGATTAACCACTAAAAATGTGGTTAATTTCTTTAAGAACCAAGCTTAAGTGAATCTTGTATTTTTAACTTGGTTTCTTGAAAAATCATTCTTGAAATCATAGATTTACAAGACTTTATATCCACTTTGATCATCATTTTACAAGAAAAACAATTGACACTTCAAGTTCATGATTTACATATGGATGATTACTTTGATCTTAAGATAATCATCCTCTCCTCTTTCTAGATTATGTCTTTAGTCACCATCTAGCAAGATCACATGATGTTTAACATCATAAACATGAGCAATCAACAAACATAACAACACTTAATCAACATGATTTCTTATGATTTTAGTCTTATGTTCAAGTTTCATGTTCTTGATTCATAGTATTCTTCAAGATTAACAACTTATACCATCTTTTAACCAACTTAAGAAGATGTAAAATGGAGTGTAGAAGATCTTACTACTAGCTCAAGGCTAGGGATGATCACAAGATGAAGAAGAGGTGGATAAAAGATTGTATGAGAGGTCCTTCAACTTCCAAGAGTTCCTAGCTTCCTTATACACCTTCTTACACCTTTGAGTATGTATGGAATGGATGAAACTTGAATGAAGATAATGGATGTGTGGGTGTGGGTATTCGGCCGAGAATAGAAGAGGAGGAGAGGAAAGTGTTCAAGTGTTGTGTTTTTGGTGAAATGAATGGTTATGTGTCTTTGGTTAAACTTATAATACTCCACAAATGTTAAGTCTATTGTATAATATGTTAGAAAAGATGAAACATGATCCCATAAAATATTCAAATAAAAACTTGAGTGGGGGCCACATGTTGGCCGAGAATAGGTGGGGGGGTCTAGTGTAGGTTGTAATGGTAAGTTAGATTTCTTGGTTACAATCTAATGTTATAGTTAGGTGTTTTAGTTGTTAGATGTTTATATAGTGTGTTATGATGTTCGGGGACCATAACTAGCTTGGTAATGTTAAAACAATGCTTCTAGTGAAAATTTGGTGTTTCGGGTAGTGTCCAGTTGGTTACTGGTTCGTTAAGGTGGTAAACTATGCAGTTTAGTGTGCTTTATGTTACCTTTTGTGACAGTTTTGATTCCCGACACTTAGGAAAGTATTCTGGACCATTTAACCATATTTCTGCATGATATTAAGTGTTTAAATGCTGATTTTTGCTGATTTCAGCAATTTAAGTGAGTTTCAGGCACCTTCCGGCACTTAAACTATCTCTAGGAAGGCAGTTTTGTGATCCTTACTTTCCTACATACTATACTAGTGTAACTCTTGGCTTCTGGCTCATTCTGTGTCTCAATACCATGTCTGTCTATGTACTGAACTCCGTCAGCATTTTTCTGATTTGTCTGATAACTGTGCTAACTGTGTTTCGTGCATCATTTGAGTCAATAAAGTTTGCATGCAATAATGATATGTCATTTGCAATATATGATACACATGTATGTATGATAACAATAATCAGAAAGCAATTCAAGTCATTAATTGTAATTCAGCACAGTCATTAAGCACTAATCATTGTTTAATAATTGTACGGATACCTGGAATTTTGACAGTTGTCACACACATGTTTAGAACTCATACACATACAAGGATGGTATGGTATTGTCTCACAAAACACGTAGAAGAAACCCTAGCACCTTCTTTCTCCCCTCTTGGATCGACGACATGCAAGTATGCAACCCTTCTGGTCGAAGCCCTTTCCTTCGAAGTATCAGCTCTCTCTCAGTCTAGCAATCGGTTAGTATGTTATCATTTTTTATTGTTCCTGATCATGCGTTTATGTGTTGAGTATATGTGCATGTGTAGGATTAAAGCATGAATTAGGACATTGTTTGCAAACTAAATAGAGCATGATTAATTTATTATTATGTTGTAAACGGCTGGCATGTGCGAGTAATAAAGGGGTTTTCAATCATTGTTTGGGATGCTACCAGATTAACGTGAATTGGTATTAACAAATTGATGATAGAGAACTATTAGATCGATTGATGTATGCCGACGATGATGATGAATAATCAACAAAACAGTTTTGTTATCTCGTATAATGTGTTGATACGATTTGATTAATGATCATACGTTAATGATTCGGTAATGATTAGGGATTATTAGTGAGCCACAAAAGCTGTGAAATCATGATTGTTACTCGATAATATGATTAATACTCGATTCGGATGTCAATGTAATTGTTAACTCGTAACTTGTTATTGCTTGAAAATATGAATGCATGATGAATGTTGTGATTATGATTTCAAAAAGGAAACTGTTAGAATAATCAGAGTTGGGGATTAACTGTGCACCGGATTGATCGGGTTGTGGGTGTCAGTTACGGAATTTTGGGGAAGGAATAATCGGGTCAATCGCACACTTAAACCCTGGTCGCACACCACGCTGTTGTCGCACACTATCTTGGACTCCATGTTTTAGTTGGGCCTGTTATGTTGTTGGACTGTACAAGCTGGCAGTCGCACACTCGGTGTGGGTCATCCCCTAAATGGGCCGCATATTTCCCTCGGACTTTAATGGGCCGGGTAATCTATGAACCGCACACTTCATGGTTGTGTCAGGTTGCATAGTAGACCGCACACATGGAACGCAGTCGCACACTTGAATGTTTGATGTACTGACTATTAAGCTGTTACATGTTTGTGAACTTGCTTGTTTACTTGAATGTGAACCGAACTGCTTGATATGAGCTATTGTGGAATATGAACTTATGATGTGAATATACCTATGGCCCGAATACTTGTTATAACTTGTGTGATGATATGTGTTTTACTTGGTCTCTACTTGGATAATGTGTAAGAAGAATACGTGATTTATGTGTATACGAAACCGACTGTCATTGGTAACCACGGTAGGGTTTGGTTGACCAACTTGGAACGGGTAACATAACATACCGAGCAATCTAGGGTGAGTTCACTACTTCTTGAGCATGCGTCCCGGTGGGCGTGACAAACAAACTGGTATTCCTGAGAGGAATACGTCTTTTCTGGGTTAAATTGGGATGTTGGATAATACACTCACACCTATTACCTTAAGTCCCATCTTACTACCGAACTAGTTACCTGAGAGGTATCGGGGTATTAGTTGATAACGCTATTAGGCTTTGCAACCTCACACCGTACATGAGAGGACATGCGTGAACTAATGACCTTAACCACATGACCAATGTTTTGATAGGGCATTGGGGAAGGGCAAATAAACTGACGCCATCTCACGGTACTCGAGTTATTATCAACATGTTTTTAAACTAAACACTTGGCAACTAAACGTTTTTACAAAAACTGTGAACTCGCCAGCTTTATGCTGATACACTTGTCAGCATGCTTGCAGTTTATTAGATATGTGGATGTGGAACTTGTTGTCTGGGATGTTGGAGTGGTCATGGGTGGTGATGCATGGAAACACGAGATGAGTTTGATTGTTCTCGTACACTTGAATTTTGTATTACTCGAATAATGAATTATGCTTCCGCTGAAAATATGGGATTTTAAATTAATATTTGAAATACTTTATTTATAATGAATGGAAACTTTTATTTGAAATCTTGTTATGAGTTCGATGTGATTGGTGGCTAGATCCTGGTATGTCACACGCCTCGCGGATGTTTCCGCTTGTGGTATTTTGGGGGTGTGACACCGATGCCCAGTCACGAAGGTTTAAATCACTGCCGACGGCAGTTTATCTCCGATGCGGAAATCCAGGTTGCGTCGCCGACACGGATTTAGCCCGTCGGCGACGCGATGTCTAATGCTGGCTTCTGGTTTCTTCGTTTCGCATGTCCGGTTGATTCCAAATCCTTCCCGGTACTTAGTAAGGTGCTCACAAGGCTCTTTAAACTTCGTTAGACTTGTAAATACTCAAGTCCATATAAAAATATAAGTTTGATGGTATTAAGAAGTGTAGTAAGATGCCGAAAGTAGTATGGATTCTAGTTCATTGGTGTAAAATTTATCGCAGATTGAGTGGCATGTGAGTTTGCCATCTATAAAAGTAAACCAAATTAGTGGAACATTAAATAACATATGCAATATGTAAGGACATGGCCGGTTAACCGAAAATACAATTTTTTTTTTTATATAAATGAAATTCAAAATATGGTTAAATCGTGGTTGTTAATAGAGATAACAATAACGGGACGAGACATATCAGGGATCTTTTCCATCTGTCAAGCATTTCAATATGACAATATATAATCCACTAAAGAAATGGAACATAAGAATTATAATTAAAAGAGTTAATAACATATATATCACCACCATTCACATATAGTTATTGGGTTACTGTAAAAAAGTATTCCTTTGAGCATTATTAGCCAACCATGATGTCAACTGGTCAGAGCTGGCTAAACTGGTCTTGCATGATGAGGTATTGAGGTACATGTACACTTTAATATATCTATACAATAGAGTTTGTACAATGGCCCCATTACACGTACCTATATCCGATGCCATTTTATTCTACAATCTTGAACACATTGCTATAAAATATGAAAATTAAAAGATGTTCCACTTTCCGTAAATGGCAAAAGAAATTTGAGGAAAATTTATAATAAAAAAAAACTACTTTCTGTAAGATTTAATCAAACGAAGGGAACATGGAAGATTCTCTCATGAGTTCTTCAAAGTCCCATTCTTCAACTTTTAGTTCATCTTCACCCTCCCAACAGTTTTCGAACCCTTCTGTTATAGCTTGTACCTTGTTGTAACATTGGTTCATGTTGTTGGTTATGATCATTGAGTTGTTTGTATCATCAAGATTTTCCCTTTTTATACCTTGAGTACTATTATTATTTGTTTTGTTTTCTAATGGTGGGATGTTAAACATCTCATCCTCTAACCCTAAATTCCCCCCAAAGATTTGATAACATCCTTGGTAACTAATTTCATTATCATCCATACCAACTTGTGGTGTACCATAGCATGATGCATTCAAGATGGGCATGTTGGGGCCATGGTCTCCGGTAAGTGGCAATCGTTCCATCGTTTGATTCATGTACATGGCTTGCAAGGACGACGAAGTAGATGACCGTCGTGATGAATCCATGTACATAGCCGCGAAGGTGCTAGAATCTTGCATTGACATCAGTCCCCCCATGATGTCCCTGTGTTCGGAAGATGATGAATCAAGACTTGTGTTAGGTGACGACGAGTTTGATGATGATTTTTTAAGTCTCTTTTTCACTGTTGAGTTCCAGAAATTCTTGATTTCGTTATCGGTACGCCCAGGCAATCTTGTTGCAATTTGGGACCACCTACAAAATTAATAAATAGACAAAATAATTTTAATTAGTACAAATTTGATTATAGTAACGTAAAATACTGTATGATGCATGAAATGCATGGAGGATGGCTTCATTTGTAAACAAACTACTGAAATAGATAGTAGAGTGTCTTCAACTCAAAGGTTATATGTGGACACACACACCCCTCAATCATCCCTTTCACTTTTAGCCTTCTACCAAATACATTATAAAATTAAAACACTAACATATTAAAGAAGTTAATATGAATATTGCTTATGTATCCCATTAACAAACCCTACCTCGTAATGTTGTATTATGTATTATTTTATTCTCATATTATATATTCCTTATTGGTTAACGTGTGTAATATATTATGATATATGTATGTGTATTTAATTGTTTTTCCGCTAGCAAGTCATACAATAAATGAAGATTTTAGTAGTTGTCTGGTGTTGATTAAATTGTACAAGTGTATGATACATGATATATGTGATAATTATGTCAAGTTACTCTTTCTTTGGTCCAATTATGAAAGATAATTATTGTTATCTCCAATTCTCCATTAATGATTTGTGAACCAGTTGAAGTCAAAAGCAGAAAGATTAAATTTGAATCATAAGTTGCATATATAATCATGTGACCATGACTTAGACATTTTACTTGCTAAATTATATATGTTAACAAGGGTATTATAGTCCATGCATCTACGTATATACATTTTTTTTTACAGAAATGAAAGCCCGAGGTACAAGTTAATCTTTCATCTCAAAACGAATATATAATTAAATAAGTCAATTTTGAATTATAGGTGTCACTAGGTTGAGATATGTCTTGCCTTTAATTTTACATTCACTGTTGGATAATATTTTATGATATAATATTACACGTTACATATATGTGATTATAATATAAATATTCAGTGCAAGATAAAGAAACATGGCACAAAGTATATCAAAACTAATTTGCAAGGTTTCTTAATTAGTTAAACTAGTGTTTGATCACATGCTAGCTTCTAGATCATCTTGCTTATTTATCAATCATCCTTTGTTGATATATAAAATATCTAATACAAATATATCATGTCTTGATTGACATCATGCAAGAAATTTTAACTTAGCTTCAACATGAAAATTAACTCAATGATTAAATTGTAATTTGTAATTAAGATATATGTATAAAAACTCACATTTTCTGTTGACACATAATTACATACACACACCTATATTTATTTGTTAGTTTCGTCCATTGAAATTATTAGAAGGTATGCCGTAAATTTAACAAAGAAATCCTACTTTTTGAGAAATTTTATACATCAATATTCTCAAGTTCTCTATTCACTTAATTAGGGTTTAAAATATATGTCATATTTTGTCTTATGTGCCACGTATACGCCTCGTATAGGCCTATACTGGGCGTCTAGGCGAAAAAGACCATTTAGCCCCTGATTTAGGCCTATACTGGGGGTAAATTGGTCTTTTTTGCCTCTCTTATATGCCTATACTGGGCGTCTATTTTTATTTTTATTTTTTTTCTCTTTTTAATATTTAAAAAAAGAAAACAAAAAAAAATAATAATAGACGCCCAGTATAGGGCTATACTGGGCCTATACGAGGGGTCCAAAAGACCATAATAACCCTGTTTTGCCCCCAGTATAGGCCTAATTCAGGGGTTTAATGGTCTTTTGGTCCACATAGACGCCCAGTATAGCCCTATACTAGGCGTCTTGAAGTGTTTTTTTTTTCTTTTTTTTTTTCTCTTTTTAAATACCAATAACACTAATATTAACTATAAAAACTCATATTAATTATAATAAACTCATATTAATTATAAAAAACTCATATTAATTATAATAACACTAATATTAATTAAAAAAAACTCATATTAATTATAATAACACTAATATTAATTATAATAACACTAATATTAATTATAAAAAACTCATATTAATTATAATAACACTAATATTAATTATAAAAAACTCATATTAATTATAATAACACTAATATTAATTATAAAAAACTCATATTAATTATAATAACACTTATATTAATTATAAAAAACTCATATTAATTATAATAACACTAATATTAATTATAAAAAACTCATATTAATTATAATAACACTAATATTAATTATAAAAAACTCATATTAATTATAATAACACTAATATTAACTATAAAAAACTCATATTAATTATAATAACACTAATATTAATTATACGATGCCTATACGAGACCTATACGAGACTTATACGATACACTATACGATACAATACGATACGATACTATAGGATATGATACAACGCCCGTATACGTCGATAGGCCTATACAAGACCTATAAGGGACCTATACTACACTATATGATACGATAGTATCGTATTGTATCGTATTGTATTGTATCGTATAGTATGGTATCGTATAGGTCTATACGAGAGCTATACGAGACTTATACTACACTATACGATACAGTACAATACAATACAATACGATACTATAGGATATGATACAACGCCCGTATACGTCGATAGGCCTATACAAGACCTATAAGGGACCTATACGAGACCTATACTACACTATATGTTAAAAACAATGTAATATTTCTACGATCGAATATTTTTAAAGGCCAATCTTGAAAACGGTAAAATATTTTTATAAAAAAATAAAACTTTTCTTAAAAAACAACTCAAATTACCCCACCAAAACACCCATTTTTTACTCAAAAAACATCACCCTCAAAAAACAATCAAATTACCCTACCAAAACATCCATTTTTCAACTAAAAAAAACCAACGAGGGGGTCCTAATAATAATTATTTAAAATAAAAAAACTTGTTTTTGTATAAAAGTTTGCTAAAACGATTAATATTTTATAAAATGTTTGTTAAAAAAAAAAAAAAAAAAAAAACCATTCAAGACGCCCAGTATAGGCCTATACGAGGCATATAAGGGGCAAAAGACCATTAAACCCCTGAATTAGGCCTATACGAAGGGTCCTATACGCCCAGTATAGGCCTATACGAGGCGTCTTGAAGGGGTCAAACCAGAAGTGACATGAGTCAGGCACTGATTTTGATGTAACCCTATACGCCTCGTATAGGCCTATACGAGGCAAAGGGTGTCCAAATAGGCGCAGAGGGTGTCCAAATATCTCCACCCTATATTATATTTACCCAGATATAATTTGAATTATGGGAAACAATTAAACAACCCCTAATTTCTTAACCTAGTGTTGTTTACAAAATATAGTGGAGAATAGATAGACGTATAATTAAGTTGTTGAATTTGTTATTAAGATGAAAATAACACAAAAACATAATAAATTCAACTTTTGAAAATTAACCTATAACACAAAATGAATACTGTAACTTATAACAAAATTGGAAATAGTTAAATGTACTTACATAAAGTCACAAACCTGGATTAAACTAATATTAAACCAAAATCACAATACAAAATATTAAGATTAATGTCTTAAATACTATACAACTTCTAATTAGTCTTGTTTGTAAGTAGTATATTGACAATTATACTTTTGAATAGTCTTGTTCAATTAAGGTTGGAAGTGCATCGCTGGTAGAAGGGACGAGTAAACCAATTAAGTGCACGTACACCTTAAGGTGTACTGGCCGACCCAAACCAAAATCCAACCGACACATACAAAAAAAGTTAAAAAAAAAAATTGGGGAATGAAAATTAATCATGCCTGTTGCCAAGAAGAGAATGAAGATGAACAATGAGTTCTTCTTCTTGAGGCGAGAAGGCGCCGCGTTTAACGTCCGGCCTCAGGTAATTGATCCACCTAAGCCGGCAGCTTTTACCGCATCTTTGCAAACCGGCATTACGAGCAATGTCACTCCAACAGCCTTGGCCGTTGGTAATCATGTAGTTCATCAACTTCTCATCTTCTTCTGGTGACCACAACCCTTTTCTCATCTTCATCGTCGTTGTCGTACCATTCGCATTCGACATCATGCTATTCAGCTCGTTTGCACCTCCTATAGGTTTCCTCATTTCCTTTATATATATATATATATATACACACACACAATGTGTGTATGTATGTGTAATGTGTGTGAGGGCTAGAGAGAGATGAAAGAGGGTTCTCTCTCTCTTTGAATCTTACAAGCTTCGAAAGTAGTTGTGATTTGGAGAAGTTGATTACTTTATAAACAGCCAAATGTACCTGTGTTTGTTTGTTTATCAAGAGAGAGAGAGAGAGAGAGATGGGGGTCATTGAATGGGATTGTTGATGATGATGATGACGGCAGTGGGGTTTGCTTAGAAATGGGGTCATGAAATATAGAAAACTAGAGAGAGAGGATTAGGGTTTATGAGGAAAAAAAAGGAACAAAGTGGAAAAAGAAATGCTTAAACTTTTGGTAGAATATTCATGAATATAAGTTTATGGAATAGGATCAAATACAAACACTTAAGTTTGTAAAAATCGTAAGAACCAACACATAATTGACAAGTGTCCATCAATAAAAAATTAGTTTAGGGGTAATTTAGACCTTTTGACCATATTTATTTATAACTAATTAAAAATAATTACAAAAAAATATAATCAGCACAACACTATATAATTAGCATAACATCCTTAATCGTTCTCCATTATCAGCACATCGTCCTCAATCGTTCTCTATTATCAACATAAACAACCTTAGCACAACATCCTCAATCGTTCTCCATTATTAGCACACCAAACGTGCTGATTATATCTATTTTTTGTGTTTGTTTTTATTATTTTTGTAATTAACACATAATCAGCACGTTATCAGCACAATTATAAAACACCTTTTGTTAACTTTTTTTAAAAATCACTTTTATAAATACAAAAAAGGTATTGCAATATGGTACTCATATTAAAGATAAAAAAATACTTGATTTTATGGTATATTTCTTTTTTAAAAATAATGAAGTATATAAAAGTTATTTTAGTTTAAAAAACCTTGGTGGAATTTGTGTTTAATGGAAAATGGTCAAATGACTAGCAATTTTACAAAATTACCCCTAACTTGTTAGTACTAATTTTTAATTATAAGGGTTTTATTTATAATCAACACCAACCATTGATTTAAATTATCAATGGCTCAGATATGTTCTTACGGTTCTTATAGTTAGCATTGTTTGTACAGGATCTCAACTCATAAGTTTATTTAATTAGACTGTGGGGTATGGGGCTTGGGTTGGGGGAAAACGCTCAAGCCACCACCCCTTGGGGCTTGGGTTTGAAGCCGGGCGTGGGGCGGGCTTGAGATCCGATGTGGCGGCCTCCTATTCGCTGTCCACCGCCAACCCACGCGGTGCACCCACGCCCGTCATACCCTACGGACACGTCACTAGGCGGTGGAGGACTCGAACTCCACGTGTTAACTCATGCCCCCAACCCAAGCCCCACCATACCCCACGTTCTTAGTGGCATACATACATGGTATCATAATTAAGCCAATAAAATATCGAAAGGCTGGTTCGTTTCTTTCTAATGAATATATGTAATAAATATTCATTGCTTTGGTTTTGACTTTAGCTATTTAATTATAAGCTTAAATGAAATATTAGTTTTGGATATCTATTTTTCTAAATACTTATTATATTGTCTCAAAACGAATAGCTGGTAAAGTGGTGTATTCTATAATTAAGTGGTTGTGAGTTCAAATCTTGTAAAAAGCAAGTGTGTTGATATTTTAGCCGTTCAAAAAAAAGTACTTATGATATTTGAAATTAGATAAAATTAAGCTAATTTTACTGAGTATTTTGTTGACAAAAAATAATTATCAGTTTTTAGCATTTCCTTCAAACACTTAAATATCAAAACATATAGATTAAATACTTAAATATCAACATTTTATTAAGTTTGTCATTTAAACTGATCAATACTTAATAAAGAGTTCTAGAAAAGTTTTCAAAAAAATAAACTAGTATTTAATGCAATTTACTTTTTATGCTCTTTAGTTTAAAATAAATAAAAAAATCTAATTATATTAGTCAATGAAAGTAGTAAATCCAATCATTTTGGCATCTACATTCTATTTACTATACATAGTTTCTTTTTTAACGGCTAACTGCTTTCCAAGTGTAAACCCATTCTTTCGGAGCTATGTCCAAAGGCCGACTATTCGACCACCGCTAGAAAGCGTAGCACACCCCAGATGCGCAGAAACCCCGTGGAATAGGTAACCCCCCCCCCCCCCCCCCGCGGACTCGAACCCGGGTAAAACCCCAGGCCAAGCCCTCACCGAGATGTCCAATACCCAGCACCCGTCGGGGATCGAACCGGCGCCTACAATGGAGACAACCGGCCAACCAACCAACTGAGCTGGGGTAATGGACATTTACTATACATAGTTAACCTCGGTATACATCTAAGACGATTCAAAATTCTGAAATTTTAATCATATCAAATTGATAAAGCCATTAGAGATAAGATGTTATCCCCTTGAAGTCAAGGTTTTGAGTCCGTCAGGCAGATTTGATTTAATTTAAGCCATTAAAAAAAGTCAAACTAAAAATTAGTATTACTAAACATTTTACATTTTTACTCTTTTATTATTTTATTATATTATTATTTTGTCCACATATATAGATGTACATAGAGATGTGTATATATATATGTATGCATACACACATATAAACAAAAGGGTGACATGAGAAAATAGGCTTGGAGTAACAGGCGGTGGTCGTTAGATAAACACATATAAAGAAACGGTCGGGAGAAAGAGGGGTTGTTGTTTTGTCTTTTGACTCCATACGTTGTGTTTTCCCTTTTACATCATTCCTTCACTATTAATCAATATATATATTTGTTTTAATTTGAAATATGTGATAAAATAAAACAGATAAAGCCTGTAAACTTATTGTCATGGCCAACTAGCACATCAACTCATAGTCTTATCTCAAAATACGATGTATAAAATTAAAAAAAAAAAACTAAAAACTAAAGCTTTGAATTTTAATATCTGTTTATTTGATATATTTATATTCTCAGGTTGATGATTTACATCCTCATGTAAAATCTTATATTTCTTAATAGATAGAATACATGTTTTTCGTTATGAAATAAAAATTTGTATTCCAAAGGAAAAATGTATACGATTTAGTATTACTTGTTTTAACAAATTTTAATGATATTTTAGAAGAGTAATAAAAAAATATCTTTATTTTGTACAGAATATAATTCTCGTCTATTAATGGTTTAAAACATCTGAATGAATAAGAGGTAACCTCAAGTCTGAATGGTTAACACTCTGTTCCCGAGTCTCATTTAACAGGGGGAGGGAAGGGAAAATAGATGAAAATATGAAAAATCATATTCCCGAGTTTCATTTAACAGGGGGAGGGGGGAAAGGGGGAAAGGAAGAAAATTTATCCATATATTCATCCTCCCAAATTGGAGAGATTAGGAGAGAAAATCCTATAAATTACTAAATTACCCTCCAATCTAATTAAAATGTTTTATGCTTAAAGGGTATAATGGTAAAATTGTTATTTTCTTTTCTTTTCCTCCTAACTCGGGAACACATAAAATGCTTGATTTCTTCTCTTTTCCTTTACATTTCATTAAACTCGGGAACACGAAAAAATCACATCTTTTCCCTCCTTTTCTCTCTAAATTCATTTTCCTTCCCCCCCCCCCCTGTTAAATGAGACTCGGGAACATAGTGTAAGAGGTAACCTCTGAATAGTAAATCATCACATATCACATTCTTCTACCTTCTCATTGGTAAAATTCTTAATGGTTCCATTAAGAGGTAGCCTCTTAATGACCATTCAGAGGCTACCAAACAGCCCCTTCATTTTCCGCAACGGTTTAGTTTGTTACATACTGGTACTAGGTACTGCAACCGAAAGATTTATGATTCAAGAGGATATCGGCACGTGTTTTATATTGACTGAAAATAATAAAAATGGACTTGGTTCATCAGGGTATCATAACCGTATCGGTAGCCTACGGTACCAAAAAAATGATATATTGTGAATACAATTCTGTTTTCAACGAATTTATATCACAACATGTCAAGAAAACCATAAAAAAGTGGTACGATTAGCAGTGTTATTTGGATGGTATCACTTCGGTTTATAAAGGTGAAAAACAAAAAAAAAACTACATTTTGTCCGGCAAATATATCTTTAACCAAATCGTAGATAAATATTACCTCGTCGCAACAATATTCCAAATAAATTAATTAAATTAAATTAAATTAGACTAAACTCTATTAAAACACAAATTTAATGAATAGTGCCTGAGAGGTGTAAGGCACCTATTCGTTGGGTGATATTGTAGTGCTAAGGTCAGATTGGCCCGTTTGGATGGTGGTGGCCTCATCACCAAATGAGCTACGCGCCCTCATTTGCCATGCCTGATAATACCGTCGGCGATTCTGGTGCCTTCTTTCAAGGAATGAGATGTAGACGAGACGACGATGATGATTACAACGATTCTGACGGCGACGGGGGTATAGTAGCTATTCTCCGATAGGTAACTAGTATCAAACATATTCACTCTTTACATCTCTTTATCTCTTCATCTTGCTTAACCCACCGTAAAAAAACACATATTTTCCTCCTAAACCTATAAGATTCGCATTCTGATTACGGTTAGCGATACGAACACTCGATTGATTTGTATCTCCGAATTTTGATTAATGTTCGAGTGAAATTAAACGTACAACCTGTCAATTTAATGTCAAAGGAACCTTTAATTTCCATTCAACAAACGAAAGAACCTTTAATTTGAAAAGCATAACTTCCTTCTTTGTCTTCTTTGCCCACGACACCACCTTGTTCAAGATTAGGGGTCCATCCAGAATCAGCCTACCTCCAACGAAAATGGGCTTGTAATCCGAAATAGACACCGGGTCATTGTATTTAGAGATCAAGGCAATAAATGATGCCCTTTTGAATAGACCCGTGCACATAGAATTTGTCCATCACCCTCCTTAGCCTTATTTGAAATTACGCCAAAACTTCCATACGAACGCGAACGTAAAACCATCAGGGAATGGGGATCTATCCTCGCCACAGCTCCACACCGCATGTTAACATTTCAATCAGTTTAACAGGTTATAATAACCAAAATAGCCAATTAAATAGAAGATAATCAACAACACACTACTAGAAAATTGTCCAGTTTGTGACAACCAAATTTGTAGAAAATTTGTAGCAAATTGGCCTTACCCACAAATTTCCTACAAAAAAATTCGTAGGATATAAACTTGTGGGTAACCGGATTAGCTACAAAAATACGACAAAATCTGCTACAAAATTCCTACAAAATCTCTGGTCGCAAAATTTGCTACAAAATACTGACAAAACGCTCTTCTTGTAAAATTCCGACAATTCTTCCACGTTTTTGCCTTTTTTGTATATTATTTTATGATATTTTATTTTTAAAATTAATAACATTATTAAAAAAATATTCATAATTTTTTATTTTCCCGACAAAATTCCTACAAATTATAAAACGTTCTTGCGACAAAATTCCTACAAATTATAAAACTTTTCTGCGACAAAATTCCTACGGATTATAAAACATTCTTGCCACAAAATTCCTACAGATTATAAAACGTTCTTGCCACAAAATTCCTACAAATTATAAAACTTTTCTACGACAAAATTCCTACAAATTATAAAACGTTCTTGCGACAAAATTCCTACAAATTTTAAAACTTTTCTGCGACAAAATTCCTACAAACTATAAAACTTTCTTGCGACAAAAATTCCTACAAATCATAAAACTTTCCACAAGTTTCCTACAAATTTATAAAATTTCTCTAAACAATTTGCGACAAATTATCTACAAAATTAACGGTTTCCAACAAATTTTCTACAAAGTTATTAAACTTTCTCTAAACAGTTGCCACAAATTTCCTACAAATAAAAAATATAGTTTTTAATGTAGCTACAAATTTCCTACAACTTAGAAATTAAAATTTGTGACAAAATTCCTACAACTTTTTTGCAACAGATTTGTGACAAATTAACAATATATTTTAAAAAACCATTTTTGTATAAAAAATGCAGCAAAATATAAAGCATTCCAAAAAAATTGCAGCAAGCAAAATTATAGATAATTCCAAAACAACTGCAACTTCTAAAACCTTCCAAAAGTTCGAAAACATTCCAAAACACACAAAAAATCCTAATTAAGAGCAAGTTTTTTATTCAAAACTAATTCAACATTCCAATACTTAACAAAACGAGAGCTTTGTTTACTTCTTTCCGATGTTTTTCACCATTTCTTCCATATTTTTTCGCCATGCGTCTTGGTCGGCCCGCTCTTTTTCACGCTCTTGTTGAAATTGTTCGAAACGGGCTTCTATGTTTTGTCGGGCCTCTCTTTCTCTTTCTAATTCCGCTTGAACTTTTTGAAGCTGAAAATTATAAAATCGTAATCATCACATATCAACCCGAACAGGTCGATCAACACAACCCTAAAAAAATCTAACAACGTAAAAATCCCTTATAACAAAATACAAACACACATACATCTTAAAAAAAATGAAATATCATATTAAAATGTTGTTATTTATTTGTACTTAATTATTTTAATGAATTATTAAAAAGTATTTATAAGTACGCAATTCTTTATGTTTCTTGCAATTTTACTTTTATTAAACATATTTATACATGAGTGGTCTTTAATTAATTTTTATAAAAACTCATCTCGACTCGTGCTTATTTTGTAAAAACTCCCCGACACAAACCAAATAAACCTTGAAAAGGAACCAAATCAAAATTGACATGAACCCGACCTAACCCGAATCAAATTAACCCTGTTTAAAAATAACCTATTCTGACCCGATCCATTTTGACCCGCACGGCTGAACCCATTCTGACCCGTGACCCAAACCCGCCCATAACAAACATATTCAACCAGCAATGTACTCAATCCATCACAAACAAGCTACCTTCAATACCACCATATGGAACCCATATCAGCAAACTCATTCTTCCCATTTAAAGCCTAAACTATTACCTTCACTAATGGGACTATCTTAAAATGTTTATGCTATCTAAATAACAAGAATAAATAATGATACCTCTTGCGATTGTCGGGCATCATCGTTACAACCTCAAATTCTAGATGATTTGCTTCAAACTTACTCCCACAAACATCAAATCACCACCCTTGTCCCCAAAGGTAAGCACATACTCTGATCCTTGCAATATATTCCTCAACTTGCTTACACTTGAACTTTTCCTTTTTGGAGCTTCATGTGATCCACATTGACCTATGCCATGGAAAAAATCACTTGTAATAATCAGGGATGCCTCAAGCGTTTTAGAGGCCTAAAGCAAAATGAATTAAACAAAGAGTTTTAGAGGCCTAAAGCAAAAAAATCACTTGTAATAATCAGGGATGCCTCAAGCGTAAATGACATTTTACTCTTTCCCGAACCCATATCATCCTAGTGAATAAAATGTAATATGTTTGACCTTAAAAGTCAAAATGCATGAATTCGAAAGAGAGAAGATATAAGAAAACTTAAACTTATTATTGAACCTACCTGGATGCATAAAATATCCTCCCCACTACAGGAAAACTGAGTTTTAGCGGCGACAATTGTCGCCGCTAAAAGTGCCATTTGTCGCCACTAAAGGTTTTAGCGGCGACTTTTCGCCGCTAAAGGGTCGCCGCTAATGCTCCGTCGCTAAAAGACCAGGTGTCGCCGCTAGAGAAGTCGCCGCTAAAGGTTGTTCACTTTTAGTGGCGACATATAGATCTTTAGCAACGACATTTGTCGCCACTAAAAGTCAAAAACAGTAAAAAAAAAAATCCATTGTATTGCTATTCCCAGTTTTACTGCTATTTTCAGTTTTCCAAATACATACCAAACCATTGATGTATATATATAAGTACACAAACGCTAACTAGTTCGAAACCGCAAACAGAACCAAAAATAAGAGCAAATGCCACAAAAAGAAGCCGCGTAACAGAACCAAAATACCAGCTAGAAGTTTAGTCAACAGTGGTGTCATGATAATAGCTCCAATAGTCGAACATCTGGAAACACCGACATAAAGATTGCTTGTTAGAATTCTTTATATAAATACAAGCACTAAATGGGTTATATTTTGGACAATTGGATTATACTCTACAACAAAGATTATAATAAACAGGAGACGGAAGCTTACGTTGTCATGAGAACAGAAAGTGCTACATTTCCTTTCGATATATAAGTTGCAACATTTAGAGTCTGTGGATACAATTCAAGTTTTTATATCAATAACACAACCCAAAAAAACAGTAAATCTAAAAAAATTTATAAATACAAATCAACTTAGATTTCATCTTTAACACAAACTTATAACTTCAGATAATGGAAATTTGACCACTTACTGCAGCATCAACTGGAACAAGTTGACCAGCTAGAAGTTTAGTCAACAGTGGTGTCATGATAATAGCTCCAATAGTCGAACATCTGGAAAAACCGACATAAAGATTGCTTGTTAGAATTCTTTATATAAATATAAGCACTAATTGGGTTATATTTTGGACAATTGGATTATACTCTACAACAAAGATTATAATAAACAAGAGACGGAAGCTTACGTTGTCATGAGAACAGAAAGTGCTACATTTCCTTTCAATGAACACAACCCAAAAAAAAAAAAAAAAACAGTAAATCTCAAAAAAAAAAAAAATGAAGATGCAAAAAAAAGGTCTGTTGATACAATTCAAGTTTTTTATATCAATATTCATGATAAGTGCACTTCATGTAACCTTTTTTAGTTAATAGTTAATACTCGATATCCATAGGCATCGTCACGTACCATTGCAATGAAGAATCCCAACAAAGGTTTGATCAAGTACTGAGCAAGAAACCCTACGCCAACCTAAAAAACCGAAAACATATTCCTCTTTGATATCCAATACAGAAGATAAACTCCAACAAACAAAAAAAAAAAACGAAAAAGAAAAAAAAACAGAGAGGAAATGCTTACAGTCCATGGATTCCTTAAACGACGTCTGAAATACTCAAATGTTAGCGTAACTCCCATTGAAAGCATGAGAAAACCCAAGCCAACGGTAAAAAGGTCTGTTTCTAACCAAGTAACCTGCAGGTTGATTCAAATGATAAAAATATAACTAACATTTTACTATTGTAAATTGCAATAAATAGAAACATGTTGACTCTTGAGCTGCACGCATCATGTTGACTCTTGAGCCCCGATCAGTTCCTAACCAGAAGCAGTTAATTACTTGATAATGCAAACACAAGCTAAAATACAAAATAAAAGACCGTGGAAAGCAGTTAACAATGTTAATATGCATTCAGACTCGCCACTAACCTTCGACTCGCCAACCTGTATTACAACCCACCAACCTAATTAACACATTTACAGCTACCAGCAAATCCATTTGACATGTTTAGGCAGACGGGTTAAACGGATCGTGTCCAAATTACTCAATTTTCGTGTCCAATGGGTCACAAGTCAACCTAAGGACTTTTTTACAACTAATCACATATGACACCATCTTTTTACAAAAAAATAAAAAGTAAGTTAAAAATATAAAAGATTACCTATTTTGACCCTAACCGGCTCGTTTTGACACCTCGAGTCCAATGGGTTTGCCTTTGATTGCGTTGCCATTACTTCATAAGTTGCACCATCGGAAGATTGTTGTATTGAAGGTACAAAATCTACAATGGAGTCACTAACGGATAGCAGCCAATCCTTGTTTGGGCCATCATTTCCTGAATCCCTATTAAAAAAAAAACCCGAAGAACACCCTACAACAGCTGATCACATTTGTACAAGCTTCAAGTTCAGAACATAAAAGAAATATAAGCATAATTTGACACATTAGCAATTAACAAAGTTAGAACTTATAACCCTAGGAAGGAGGGGAGATATGGTGATACACCATCTCTGCTTTTGGATGACGAGCTGCGGGCTGAGATTAAGATGTTTGGGAAACCTAATGGGCTCTGTGAGGTTTCACAAGCGCATGGTAAGTTTGTGCTTGTGCGTCTCGGATTAAGGAAGAGGCAAGTTAGGGTTGGGCATTACACATCAAAACGAACAAAGTTTATTTTAGCTCATGATTCTAGAATTGCAGGTTTTGCTCTGGCACATGACAGAAATAAGCTTTCTATGGCCAGCAACGGCGCTGTGCCGTTGCACGAGGTAGGCCTCAATCTGGTTTATGTTTTAATAACACTTTCCCACAATTTGATAATCTTTTACTCCATAAAAAACGGATGTTTATTGACTGGAACTGCTACAATAAACTTTGTTGAATAACCAGAGTCAGATACTCTGCTGTAATAAGTTAATAACACGGGCTGTTTTGGTAATGTTTATATCTTGTTTTGTTGTTTATAGTTTTAATAATCTGGTATTCAGAAATTGATTGTTTGGAGAAGACTGATGATTTAGGTAAACAATATATAGAATGATCAAAAAGAACATTCTCGTGTATTAGGTTATAAAAGAAGCCTTTGATAACATGTCAGTATCTCTTCAAACAAGGCAAACATGAATTGGAAAACGTACCTACTGGCAACAGATGACAAACCTAAGCAAAGACAAATTCGAGAACTAAACCTAGACGCGAGAACTTGCAGAGGCGAGAGATAAACCTGTAATGATACCAAATACCTAGATAAAATGGCATTGCTATAATCATTGCCAAATGCACAAACATTTTTCAACAAAACATACCTAATAATTCTGAATTATCATCATCTTGAACAACAGGACATACCCAAACCCTGGCTCCCTACAAATTACAACATTCTAACCTTATAATTCTGAATCGATTACACCAAATGAGAGAGAGAGAGAGAGAGACAAAAGGGGATAGATACCTGTTGAATGTTGATTTATAAGTCGATCACCATATGTTAGGGTTGGAAAACCAACTTTGTTTGTCAGCCACCGCTCATAGGGGAGGAGGTTTCATTGTCATAACTTTGGTGGGAGATGAAAATGAAGGGAAATGGAGCTTATGCGGATTTAGGGTTAGAAAAGAGGGGAGTTTTGGAAGGGTGGGAGGGAAAACGAAAATGAAAATGAAATAGGGGAGGGAAAACGAAAATGAATCCAAGTTTTGCCGCTCAAACGATTTCAGCGAACTGATGTAGTTTCAGTTCGGTTTCAGAAGTCTTCTTATATATTATATGAATCCAAGTTCCAACACAAGTGGTTGGTAGTCCAGCCGGTTGGTGTGTGATGTTGGGTCTCGGTGCACGCGTGTTCGAGTCCTGCTGTTGGCCGATCTTTAAGGTTTAAAAAAAAAACCTTTTTAATAACAGATATTAATATTTAATTAATAATAATATTATAATCTAATATGAGTATATATAAATTAAAGTTCTAAATATTATCAGCTCTGGACAGAGGATAAACTGGTTAAGACACTTCGGTTATAACGTATAGGTCCCGAGTTCGATCCCAAGCACACACCGATCCAGGGGGATTTTCCCCTTTTTAAACTAATTTTTGAGAATTTACACTTAGGTCCCTGTGGTTTAATAAATTACATAACAGTCCCTAAAGTTTCTGAAAATGTCAGAATTGGTCCCTGTACTTTTCAGTTAAATGAATTAACTGGGTTAAGCTTTAAAGAAGGAATTCTTATATATAAGTTAACCCGGTTAGGATATTTAGTTAAAATGAGTTTAAGAAGTTCAACTTTAGTCCCTAGAGTTTAAGTTTGAGAAAATGACTAAATGAACCCTTGACTTTTAAAATCTCATATATATATATATATTTATTTCTTTTACAAAAAAAGTTTCAAAAATGACAGAAAGGACCCTAAACTTATAGTTTTCAGAAATTACACTTTTAACCCCTTAACTTATAACATTTAAAAATGACGTTTTTAATACTCGAAATTTGTACTTTCAAATGGTTACAGCAATTGAATCAAAATGTATTTCACATATGCAATGATAACATAACACAACAGCAATTGAATCAAAATGTATTTCACATTAGCAATGATAACATTGTTTGTTTAATAGTCTACTATGATTGTGAACAATTTACATTGGAAATAAGTCATGAAATTGATCAAATTCAGGCTCGGGATTATAAGGTGGTGGAGGTGGTAGAGGCAGTTGCATCTGATCAGTTATTTGCCTTAGCACGATTTCCAACCATTGATTTCTTTCTGTCAGCCATTTTATTTGCCGCCCCAAATCCGTCTGCTCCCATCATCATTACCTACCTCCTTACATCCAACACCCTTCCCTATCGCCTGCTGTGTATCATAAACCACTAATTTCATATTTAATTGCTACTAAACCCTAATAAATCAAATAATTTCCTTTTTCAAGTATAACTGCAAAGGGAACCCTTCGAAAACCCACCACCGCCGAATCCACAACTTCACAAAACTAGATCGGAACTCAGAGATATTGTCGGAGATGATGAGACACATGGATAGTGGTGGTTGTCGAAGACAAAGAAATATAGATATAGTGGTGGTATCGTATCGCATCGTATATTATCGTATCGTATAGTATAGTATAGTGTAGTATGGTATCGTATCGTGTAATATGGTATCGTATCGTGTCGTCTCATATGGTATGGTATGGTATGGTATGGTATGGTATGGTATGGTATGGTATGGTATGGTATGGTATGGTATGGTATGGTATCGTATGGTATCGTATCGTATCTTATCGTGTGGTATGATATCGTATTTTATCGTATGGTATGGTATGGTATCGTATCGTATCGTATCGTATTTTTCGTATGGTATGGTGTCGTATCTTATCATATGGAATGGTATGGTATGGTATGGTATCGTATGGTATGGTATGGTATGGTATGATATGGTATGGTATCGTATCTTATCGTATGGTATGGTATGGTATCTTATGGTATGGTATGGTATGGTATGGTATGGTATGGTGTATGGTATGGTATGGTATGGATGGTGTTGTATGGTATGGTATGGTATGGTAATGGTATGGTATGGTATGGTATGGTATGGTATGGATGGTGTTGTATGGTATGGTATGGTATGGTATGGTATGGTATTGTATTGTATGGTATGGTATGGTAATATGGTATGGTATGGCATCGTATCGTATCATATCTTATGGTATGGTATGGTATCGTATCATATCTTATCGTATGGTATCATATGGTATGGTATCGTATCGTATCGTATCGTATCGTAAGTGAGTAAATGACCTTTTTATTTATTATTTGTCGTAAATGAGTAAAGCACTGCACATAGTTTGTCGGTCCCCATCAGCATATTTTTTTGTTTTACGCCCCCGTAACTATTCCTCAGCCAGGGTCATTTGCTACAAATTATTGACAAATAAAATTAAATGATTTTTATAATTAATAATTAACAAATAAAATATTGTTTTTGTTGGAAATCTGTAGAAACTGGTGACAATTTGCTACAAATTTCCGACAAATTTAAAATTTTATTTTTTAAAAATATACGTTTTCTAAATTTGATAAATAACAAATAAAATAACTTTCAGTTTGTAGGAAATCTGTAAGAACCGTTGTCGATTTCCTACAAATTATCGACAAATGTAAAATTTTATTTTCAAAACTATATGTTTTTTATAATCAATATGTTTTTGTAGGAAATCTGTAGCTACTGGTGTGTTAGTTTGCTACAAATTGCCGACAAAATATGGTTTTGTAGGAAATCTGTAGCTACTGGTGTGTTAGTTTGCTACAAATTGCCGACAAATTTAACATTTTATTTCTAAAATTGATAAATTAACAAATAAAATAACATTTTTGTAAGAAATCCGTAGCAACTTGCTACAAATTTGCTACAACTTAAGTTTTAATTTTTTAATTTATTTATTTTGCAAAAAAATTGACATTACAAATATAATAACTTTTTTTTTGTAAGAAAATTGTAGAAAACGAGGTCAATTTGCTACAAATTTTCGACAAATTTAGCATTTTATTTTTAATTTTTTTTTATTTAACTAAGTTAAGAAATAACAAATAATTTGACCTTTTTTGTCGAAACACTGTAGCAAATAAGGTCTATTTGCTACAAATTTTCGACAAAATATGGTTTTTGTAGGAAATCTGTAGCTACTGGTGTGTTAGTTTGCTACAAATTGCCGACAAATTTAACATTTTATTTCTAAAATTGATAAATTAACAAATAAAATAACATTTTTGTAGGAAATCCGTAGCAACTTGCTACAAATTTGCTACAACTTAAGTTTTAATTTTTTAATTTATTTATTTTGCAAAAAATTTGACATTACAAATATAATAACTTTTTTTTTTGTAAGAAAATTGTAGAAAACGAGGTCAATTTGCTACAAATTTAGCATTTTATTTTTAAATTTTTTTTATTTAACTAAGTTAAGAAATAACAAATAATTTGACCCTTTTTTGTCGAAAAACTGTAGCAAATAAGGTCAATTTGCTACAAATTTTCGACAAAATATGGTTTTTTGTAGGAAATCTGTAGCTACTGGTGTGTTAGTTTGCTACAAATTGCCGACAAAATATGGTTTTGTAGGAAATCTGTAGCTACTGGTGTGTTAGTTTGCTACAAATTGCCGACAAATTTAACATTTTATTTCTAAAATTGATAAATTAACAAATAAAATAACATTTTTGTAGGAAATCCGTAGCAACTTGCTACAAATTTGCTACAACTTAAGTTTTAATTTATTTATTTTGCAAAAATTTAGACATTACAAATATAATAACTTTTTTTTTGTAAGAAAATTGTAGAAAACGAGGTCAATTTGCTACAAATTTTCGACAAATTTAGCATTTTATTTTTAATTTTTTTTTATTTAACTAACTTAAGAAATAACAAATAATTTGACCCTTTTTTGTCGAAAAACTGTAGCAAATAAGATCAATTTGCTACAAATTTTCGACAGATTTAACACTTTATGTTATTTAATTATTTATTTTACTGAAATTCAGACTCGAAAAATAAAATAAATTACACTTGTCGCAAATTTGTAGCTAGTTGCTACAAATTTCCCACAAATTATGAAAATTTATTTTTTAAATTATTTATTTTGCTATAGTAACAAATAATTTAAATTTCTTATTTATTTTGTAGGAATTTTGTCACAAATATAATATATTTTGCTACAAAATTGCTACAAATGCTTGTTGTGTGGCAATTTTGTAGGAAAATTGTGGATAAGTTTTGGGTTTTTTTTTTGTTTTTCTTTTTTGTCAAAAAATTGTAGGAAAATTGTAAAAAAAATTGAGTTGTGGGAAATTTGTAGGAAACTTTTGTAGGAAAAAATGTAGTTTTCTAGTAGTGACATAATACAAATAAACACAATTGCCAACATAGCTCACTGAAAAAGTGAATGCTAACTATTTAGTGACATTTATCGAATTGATTTACACATAAAATATTTGTCGTGTAAACATCTAACTATTATCATGTAAAAATCACCTCTTGTTAAAATTAAATAGGTTATTATCATTCTAATTAATTAATCATGTGACCTTATACTTCTTTTTATTTCTGTAAAAACAAAACATAAGATTCTAATATAGATTATTTAAAGATGTGTGTATGTATTAAGATAATAATATAGAATGAAATGGATGAATGATATAATAGTATGTTATGAGAAGGTAAATAATGGAAAACTAAGAAACCTTTGATGGTTTCTTTTGTCAGGAAGCTAAGATATTTGCTTCCACTACACATAACCTATCTTTACATATAACTATAATATTTAATACACGAGTAGTTGAAGACAAGAAGTGGTTATATATTAATATATATAATATCTATACACGTGGAAAAGTAGTTTAGAAGAAAAACGAAAATAATCCGATATTGGGTACAAACTTTTAAGCCATCCATTGTAAAGAAATAAAAAGTTAAACTCGAATATGTGGGGAATGCATATCATACCATTTGGAAACAAGACAAATAATAAAAAGAACAAAAAAGTTACCTGATCATATATGATAAAATTCATCATGAGGATACTCGGTATGGTTGATGGAGGATGGACTTTCACGTCAGGCCACGTATAATGTGTGTGGGGATAGAGCAAAGAGGATGGACCTAAGGAAATGGGGGATAGATCTAAAATATATATATATATATATATATATATATATATATATATATATATATATATGTTGTATGTATATGTGTGTGTGAGAAGAAGATGCAACATTTTTTGTCCTTTACCTCCCGTCCTCATCGTCCCAACCCCGACGTTCAAGACGCTGACGAGCCACCCGGAATGATGTGTGTGTGTGTTGGGGAGGGGGGGGGGGGCGTCGCCGGGCCTGGACAACCCCACACGGAGTGCCCTAATAGAACTTACATAAAAGTTTATGGCAAAAGAGAAAATGATCGGAATGTACTATAATATCAATTGTTTGTTTTATATATAACGTAAGTATTATATTTGTTGTTTGAAAATTATCTTACAAGTGTTAAAAGTGTTTTCATTGGAGATTATAGATTATGGGCGGAACTTACTAAGGGCCAAAAGGTGCTCAGATTCCTCATGTTTTTAGGCTTATAAGTGTAAGTGTAGCCTATTATCTTAGAAAATATTATCTCTATTTGGTTGGATCCTTTCTAATCCAAAAACTCAAATTAAATATATGTATTCGGTCTCCCCAATTATAATGTTTAGGTTCCGCCACTATTATAGATCTTTCGCATCTCTTTAAAAAAACATAGAAGCTAGGTTAATTATCATGGGATGATACATCTCATACTCTTTTTTAGTCAATGGTAAAGGACAACCCAGTGGCGGATCCAAGATTTTATTCTAATGGGTTTCTTTTAGTAATTTTTTTTTAATTCTCACTATTTATTTTCTAAATTCTATAAAGTTTTCATTAATTTTTCCATTTTTTTCCAAACACACTGGGTTCCAAGGAACCCACAAATGTGGTCTGAATTCGCCCATGGCACAACCTACTGATCCAGATATGGTGAACAAGACTTTAGAGTTATGCATTTCTTAAATGTCATAACTCATAATATATGTGACTCATTACTTTTCATTCAAAGAGGTTACTTTTACATAGGGTTGTTCACAAAGCTTACGACTTTGCTCGTAGCTTGCTCGAGAAAATCTAGGTAAAAAACTCAATATGGGATGACGTGTGCCGAGCTGGCTCATTTTGTTATTGAGCCAAGCTCGGCTCGGGTCATGGCTCGGCTCGTTTATTATGGTTTTCATTTCATATATATGATATTACTTTTCCTTTCTCTAAAGAAGTCCTAATATCATCTAGTCTTGTATTTCTAATTTCACATGGGACCATCTTTTTATAACTTTGAACTAGATAGTGGATTACAAGTACCTACTATTTGCTTTATTCATTATAAAAGCACTTATCAGAAGAAAGTGTTAAAGCATGTTTCTTTTCATTCTTCATCGTCTTCAATTCCATCTCTTCGTATTATATCCCTATAAATGTTGACTATATATCTATTTACATGTGTGATAGCTAATTTTTTTTAAATTTTCCTTTTAGTAAGTTCAGTATATAATTGGGGTGAATACTACATATTTGGGCCTATACAATGTGTATCTAAATCCATAATTGCAACACCCCGTGTTTTCGAGAAGTCAAAGTCAAAGTCAAGGTCAAAGTCAACGACCGATTTCGCGCAACTTGACTTATAGTGAATTTCTTTTATGTGTTTAATTTAGTTGTATTATGTGGAGTAAGTGTCAATAAATACAACAATCGACGTGTGTTACTCGCAATCTAATCGACCTACGACTGTGAACTATAGGAAGTAACAATGCGATAAAGCTAAACGATAATCAAACTATGCTAATCAAATCGACATCGAATCAAATCGCAACTCGAACTACGTATTTTAATTATTGTTTTACGTGTGTGTGTGCCATATGTGTTACGTGTGCATGATCATTTATGTTATGTGTGGAATCGCAATCGAACTCGAAACGCAATCGAACTCAATCGACATCGAACTCGAATCACAATCGAACTATGATAATTAGTGGAGAAGGGATAGTGCGAGATATGAGTGGATGGGATTAAAAGTAATTTGAATAGGAAACTCCATCGCATTCGCATCGCTCGCAACCGAAATCGAAACGTCAAAAATCGTCGCGTCAAACACACAAACCAAGTGCCATCCGGCCGGATAGCCACTTGGTCATGGGTGTCAGGTGCCATCCGACCGAGATGTCATCCGACCGGATAGTCATCCGGGCGGTGTGCCATCCGACCGGACAACACTTTCCCCTTTTGGAATCCTATAAATACCCTTGTCACTCTCAAACCTTTCTACTTTTGGAAACCTCTGTCCGACCAGCTCGTGTTCTTCACCTTTTCTCCGATTTCTCTCAATCCCGGTAAGATCTCGACCTAAATCTTGTACTTTCTTGATCTACACGCACTCCTACACCTTTCTATCTTTTAAATCTTAACTTTTAACCGTGAAATCACTAGATCTCGGGTGTTCTAGGATGACGTCATCATGTGTTCTTGAAGAACTTCATGTTTTGACTTCAATCCACCAAGAACAACTTAGATCTAACCGATTTCCACACAAATACACAAAGATCTCTACTAGATCTTAACGTAAACATGGTGAAAAAGGATTGAAAGATGGTTTCTAACTTTCTTTCAACTCTTTTACACTCAATACACTCAAAACCGATAGGATCCGACCCTGATCTAGTCTTCTGCTTATTCTTATTGTTGTACTTGCTCAAGATCTGGATTCTACTCACGAGCCCACCGATTCCGGGTTAAACAAGAACAACCGTCTTGAGCCGATAACCGACCGAACTAGGGTGATTCCTGGTCGGTTTGGTCACGAGGGTCAAAATGGAGTTCTATTGGTTAACACGTTGTCAAAACGTCTCGATAAAACGACAAACAATCAAAACGACCAAGGGTAGGACGAACGGAACAATCGGAACGGAATGATGTCCGACCGAATGACCATCCGAACGGATTGCTGTCCGAACGGATAACACCTTGGGTCCCACACTTAATCAACCATATCTAAAGTTTGAGTATTGAACGAATTGCCATCCGATCGGACAACCATCCGACCGGATTACTCTTCGGATCATGAGATACTAGGACTTTAAAGACTTAAACAATTTTCAACATGTTCACTAACAGGGTTGCCACCCGGTCGAATGGACATCCTACCGAGTGACTCCTCTGCTGTGAACTGGTTCTCACTAAGTAACCTCGTCACTAGAGCCGCCGTCCGACCGGATGACCACCCGAACGGATTGTCATCCGCATGACTGACCATCCGATCGACCGACTTGAAGGATAGAGATACTTCAATGTTTTCAAAATGCTACAACGAAAACTTCAAAAGACAAGCCATCATACACAAACACATCTTTCTTATAGGAAGAAACAATCCACTCGAATAGTCATCCGACCGGACTACCATCCGACCGGATGACCATCCGAACGAATTGTTATCCGCACGGATTGCTGTCCGATCGGATTACCATCCTACCGAACTGTTATCCGACCCATTCACACTTTGTATCATTTTCGCGTCACTTATCGTTATGCTACCAAATTATTCAGGCTAACCTTACTCGCTAAGCGCTCCCTTCAATCCATCAACCGCTGTGAGTATACACGATCCCTTTTTGCTTTAAGCACTTTTGGGTGTTACATACGTTGCAACTATTCAAATCACATCAAACACACTACTCGATACTATTTGAACGCTAACCGTTAATGCATGTTATACGTGGCTTATGAATGCTTATTTGTTATGTTTACACATGGAATGTTGTCTACCTGCCTTAGCAACGATAGTACTATAGTTTGGACTCAGCACCCGTTCACACGGGGGTTGTTAAGGACAATTACTTGCATGGATTACGGTGGTAATCATGTATTGCGAACTGCCTCGGGCAGTCAACCCGCAGTCATTGGTATCGATGGATCTATGTCGATAACTAACGTGCTTCATTTCACTATGTGTACGTGCTAGTTATGCGTAAACAAATTCGAACTCTATATGCTATTATCAAACTTGTATGCTCACCTTTACATTTTATGTATTGACTTTATTTTAACGTATGTGACAGGTGCTTAGGTTGTTTGTATGCTCCCTGCGCAGTGATGAAATCGAAGCTAGGAAAAGGGGTCCTAGAAACCAATAAATAAACTATCTATGTATAAATCTGAGTTGTCGGAACAAATTATTTGCCTAGATTTATCTGTAATAATTTGTTTACTGTTTGAGACACGGTATGGGACATTTGTATTTTAAATTGAATGGTAATGATAATAGTTATGGAAACTTCTGGACAATCTGTTTCGCTCAGTGCCATGCCCCGATGTTTCCGCCATCGGTTGGGGTGTGACAGATTGGTATCAGAGCCATAACTATAGGGAATTAGGCAAGACACGACCTAGTCCGGGTCGATGTCTTAGAGACCTAGTCTATAGTTAGGAACCAACAGACCAACTTGAGTACATCCAGTAGGGATTATGTACGAACTTATTTCTTACTATTCTCGCTTATGCTACACTATCACTGCACCCGAATTTTCAAAAATGAATGGGCAATAAAGTCGAGAATAGGTGTGAAAACCGCAAACTCTCGACTAAAGTTGCTCGACAACCCGCATTTTATCTACAAACAGGGAGAATTATGCCAAATCAGGAGTGAAATCCGTATTTTGATGAATAATCTCCTCTATTTTATTAAAGCTCAGGAGCAAAAGTTGTTAAGTCAGGGGTGAAACCCGAATCTTGATAGCTATTCCTGACTCAATTTGGTTTTACAAAAACTCTCACCAAAGTCTCGACGGACTCCAACGACCTAAAGTCACGATATGACTAACGGGATGCGTGCCCAATGCCCAAGAATCGAGGCAAAGGCGCTGTCCTGAAGGTCAAATGTGCACGACAAGTCTTTGTGAATAGTCGAACCACTTTGGGTAGTCGAAGTCTACTAGCCGCAGACAATCTATTTCTCGATTTTTATGTGTTTCGATTCTGAGCCCGCAACTGCCGACTCTGATGTTTCGTCGATTTTATGTGCTTAAATATGTGTATTTACCTGTTTATGTGTTTAAATTTTGGAGATTTACTCGATTTTTGCTTTCACTTCAATCGACACGCACGACTCGCACTACATTTCTATCTCAAATCGCTAACAAATCGCTAAATTATGGACGACCTTATGCTATACTATACGCTTATACTACACGACTCGATATATCAAACGCGAACGCTATATTCGGACGATCACGAACTGTAAATGATAGGTTTCTGTATTCTGACTGCATCTTGTGAATTCTTACTTACGTGTTCTGTGATTCTGTGCTCTACGTGCTTATGTGCTTCTGTGTTTATGTGAATCTGTGATTATGTGCCTATGTGTTTATGTGATACGTGTTACATTGCGTGTTCCTAAGCTTTAGTAAGTAGTAGACGTGTGGGGTGAGATTCGAATACAATGTTTTGAGTCCTGTGACGATGTCTGTTGCAGACAATGTCATCTGGATCCCGTCATCCCTTACTTTCTCGTCAAGAAAAGAGAGACAAGCGCCTTGCTGCCATCATCGCTAAAAGTGTAGCAAAGGTTGTGAGTGATGTTTACGAGAACGCCAGCAAATCATCTGAGGAATCAAGGACCGAAGCTCCTAAAGCTACCGCCAAGGCCTTCAATTTCAAGCAATTCAAGTCATGTGGGCCAAAAGAATTCACTGGCGAGGGAGGTCCTACTGCACTATTCCAATGGATTGATTCCATTGAGGTCACTCTACGACAGAGTGGTTGCCCCGATGACCTCCGAACTCTGAATGCTACAGGCGTTTTCCAGTCCCGTGCACTAGACTGGTGGACGGCCGAGAGGAACAAGCGAGGGAACGATGCAGCCTACGGTCTGTCGTGGGACGAGCTCAAAGAAGTCATGCTGGAAGAATTCTGCCCTCCTTACGAACGTCAGAAGCTAGAGGATGAATTTTGGCACATACAGCAAAAGGATGGTGAAAATGTTGCGCTCACTGCTCGCTTCAAATAGCTCAGCATCATTTGCCCCGATCAGGTCATGACTCCAGTCATGGCAATCAAGAAGTATATTCGAGCCCTGCCTGACTGTGTTGCTGATTTCGTTCAAGCGGCTAAGACTACGACGATCGAAGAAACTTATCTACTGGCTGCTGAAATCAACGAAAAGCGGGTCAAGGCCGGTGTCTGGGATAAAACTTCGAAGCACCTGCATCAAGCTACCACCGCCGCACCAACTGCTGAAACCACCACCTCATCAAGCAACAAGAGGAAGAACAAGAGAAAGAACAGCTCCAACAACAAGAACTGTGCGATCACTGCTGCACCGATTCAAGCTGTACCAGCCCAACAGCGTCAAGTAGCGGCGCCTGTGGCAAATGCACCGCCTGCAAAGCGTGCATACACTGGGCCACACCCGCTCTGCCCTACTTGTACCTACCACCTCCCGACTACCATCGCTTGCCGTTTTTGTGCTCATTGCAATATGTACGGCCATTTTACTACCAACTGCCATGCTCTACAAGCTCCTGCTCATCAAGCTCTACTCACCGCCCCTCAGGGTCAACAAGCTCCTCCGGCACCCGCGGTCAACGCCAGAGCCTGCTTCGCATGTGGCGATCCTAACCATTTCGCCAACATGTGCCCAAACAGGGTCGTGAAACAAGAGCCCCAGCAGCAGCAGCCTCAACACCAGCAACAACAGCAGCAACAGCAACAAGCAGCACGCGCACGAACTTTCAACCTCAACGTGCGCCAAGCCCAAGCCGACAACAACGTAGTTAATGGTACGTTCCTTGTGAATGGTATTTATGCTTCGTGTTTATTTGATACTGGACCCGATAATTGCTTTGTGTCGTTCGAATTCGAGAAACTCCTTAGTGGTAAACGCTCCCAACTCTCCTCGACGTTCGATGTTGAAGTCGCTACCGGAAGAACTGTCGCCGTTAATTCTGTGCTTCGTGATTGTACTCTTGAGCTCAACAATCACATCTTTCCAATCGACCTTATTCCGATGCAACTCGGAAGTTTTAACATCATAATAGGCATGGACTTTCTTCGTGAAAACCATGCTGAAGTTGTGTGCTTCGACAAAATGATCCGATTCTCGCTGGCGAATGGTGATTTATTGTGTGTTTACGGTGATACTACCTCGAAGGGTCTCAAGCTCATGTCATGTGTTCAAGCTAGCAAGTATCTCCGCAAGGAATACAAGGCTTTCTTGGCTAACATTGTAGTAGCAGAGAAAGAAAAGAAAGAGAAGAAGGAAGTAAAGGACGTTCCTGTGGTTCGATAATTTCCTAATGTTTTTCCAGAGGATCTTCCCGGACTACCGCCAAGTCGTGATATCGACTTTCGTATCGACCTCATTCCTGGAGCCAACCCTATTGCCAAAGCTCCCTACCGACTCGCGCCGTCCGAAATGCGCAAACTCTCAAACCAACTCCAGGAATTACTTGAGAAAGGCTTCATTCGCCCAAGCACCTCTCCTTGGGGCGCGCCAGTCCTTTTCGTCAAAAAGAAGGATGGGTCGTTCAGGATGTGCATCGACTATCGGGAATTGAATAAGCTAACTATCAAGAACCGCTATCCCCTACCCCGCATCGATGATTTGTTTGATCAGCTACAAGGTGCTACTTGCTTCTCGAAGATCGATCTACGCTCGGGATATCATTAGCTACGTATTCAAGAGGAGGATATACCCAAAACCGTGTTTCGCACTCGTTACGGCCACTACGAATTCGTTGTTATGCCTTTTGGTTTAACCAACGCACCCGCGGTTTTCATGGATGATGAATCGCGTGTGTAAACCATATCTCGACCATTTCGTCATCGTATTCATTGACGATGTCTTGATCTATTTCAAATCGAAAGCCGAACACGCGCAACATCTACGTTTGGTTCTCGAGCTACTCCAGGGGAACCAAATCTATGCCAAGTTCTCCAAGTGTGAATTCTGGTTGGAGGAAGTTCAGTTTCTGGGACACATCGTTAATAGTCAAGGTATTCACGTCGATCCTGTGAAGATTGAAGCTGTCAAGAGTTGGATTACACCTAAGAACCCATCTGAAGTCCGTTCTTTTCTCAGACTAGCGGGCTATTATCGACGATTTATCGAAGGATTCTCAAAGATCGTTGTGCCGCTTACCGCTCTCATGCATAAAGACAAGCCTTTTGTTTGGGGAACTGAACAAGAGTCTGCCTTTCGAACCCTCAAGCACATGCTTTGCAATGCTCCTGTTCTCACATTACCCGACGGAAACAACGATTTCATTGTCTATTGTGATGCTTCCAACCTTGGTCTTGGTTGTGTCCTTATGCAGCGGGACAAGGTTATAGCTTACGCATCTCGTCAGCTCAAAATCCACGAGAAGAACTATACAACCCATGATCTCGAGCTAGGCGCAGTTGTTTTTGCGTTAACGATTTGGCGACACTACCTGTATGGTACCAAGTGTACGATCTTCACCAATCATAGGAGCCTACAACATATCTTTAATCAGAAGGAACTTAATATGCGTCAACGCCGATGGGTAGAACTTCTCAACGATTACGACTGTGAGATTCGTTATCACCCAGGCAAGGCAAATGTTGTTGCCGACGCACTCAGCAGACGGAGCTATCTGCTTAGCACTCGTAATGTTCAAACCCAATACGACCTCGAGACCCTCATCCGTGAAGCTCAGCATGTGTGTTTTAACGAACGCACTCTGAAGAAGGAAAGAATCTACCACGATGGAGCCCAGCTTGTGAGCAAGTCGAATGGGATATTCCACTTTCTGGACCGAATTTGGATTCCCAAACGGACCAATTTACGACAGATCTTGATGGTCGAAGCCCACAAATCCCGGTATTCTATTCATCCCGGTGCCGACAAAATGTACCAGGACCTTCGTTATAAGTACCGGTGGCCGGGCATGAAAAGGGATATGGCTCTCTATGTTGGAAAATGCCTAACTTGTGCTAGAGTCAAGGCTGAACATCAAAGACCCTCTGGCTTACTCGAACAACCACCGGTCCCCATGTGAAAGTGGGAGAGTATAGCTATGGACTTTATAACAAAGCTACCACACACGTCATCAGGTCACGACATCATTAGGGTTGTGGTTGACCGTTTGACCAAATCAGCTCACTTTCTGCCAATACGGGAAGACTACAAGGTAGAACGATTAGCCCGAATCTACACCGACGAGATCATTTGTAATCATGGGACGCCTCGTGATATCATCTCTGATCGTGACGCTCGGTTTACCTCGCGACTGTGGGAAACATTTCAAATGGCACTCGGTACATCGCTAAATCTAAGTACCGCTTTCCACCCTCAAACCGACGGTCAGACTGAAAGAACGATTCGTACTCTTGAGGACATGCTCCGTTCGTGTGTCATAGACTTCGGTGGTAATTGGGATAAATACATGCCGTTAGTCGAATTCTCGTATAACAACAGCTATCATTCTAGCATTCAAATGGCACCATTCGAGGCTTTATACGGAAGAAGATGTCGATCGCCTATTGTGTGGAACGAGATCGGTCACTCACAATTAACCGGTCCCGAGCTATTACAAGAAACGACAGACAGAATTTTCCAAATTCGAGACAACCTGGTTAAAGCTCGGAATCGACAGAAAAGTTATGCCGATAGACGACGCAACCCCTTGAATTTGACGTTGGTGACTACGTACTCCTAAAGGTATCACCTTGGAAGGGTGTGGTCCGATTCGGCAAGAAAGGGAAGCTCGCGCCTTGATATGTTGGACCGTTTAAGATTCTGGAAAGGATAGGAAAAGTCGCCTACAGACTCGAACTACCGGAGGAACTTAGTAACGTCCACCCGACTTTCCACGTGTCAAACCTCCGAAAGTGCCTAGCCGACCACGACTTACACGTTTCACTCGATGACCTGCAAGTGAACGAAACATTACACTTCGTGGAAAAGCCTGTCGAAATCATGGACCGCCAAACCAAGCAACTCAGACGCTCTCACATTCCTATTGTTAAAGTCCGATGGGAAGGCAAACGAGGCGCAGAGTTCACAGGCAAAGTACCCGCAGTTATTTAAGGGGAAAGTCTAGAAAGAGAAAGTTCTCAAACGTGATTCACGATGATATACAACTTCCAGCTTAATTTCGGGACGAAATTCCCTAAACAAGGGGAAGCTGTAACACCCCGTGTTTTCGAGAAGTCAAAGTCAAGGTCAAAGTCAACGACCGATTTCGCGCAACTTGACTTATAGTGAATTTCTTTTATGTGTTTAATTTAGTTGTATTATGTGGAGTAAGTGTCAATAAATACAACAATCGACGTGTGTTACTCGCAATCTAATCGACCTACGACTGTGAACTATAGGAAGTAACAATGCGATAAAGCTAAACGATAATCAAACTATGCTAATCAAATAGACATCGAATCAAATCGCAACTCGAACTACGTATTTTAATTATTGTTTTACGTGTGTGTATGCCTTATGTGTTACGTGTGCATGATCATTTATGTTATGTGTGGAATCGCAATCGAACTCGAAACGCAATCGAACTCAATCGACATAGAACTCGAATCACAATCGAACTATGATAATTAGTGGAGAAGGGATAGTGCGAGATATGAGTGGTTGGGATTAAAAGTAATTTGAATAGGAAACTCCATCGCATTCGCATCGCTCGCAACCGAAATCGAAACGTCAAAAATCGTCGCGTCAAACACACAAACCAAGTGCCATCCGGCCGGATAGCCACTTGGTCATGGGCGTCAGGTGCCATCCGACCGAGATGTCATCCGACCGGATAGTCATCCGGGCGGTGTGCCATCCGACCGGACAACACTTTCCCCTTTTGGAATCCTATAAATACCCTTGTCACTCTCAAACCTTTCTACTTTTGGAAACCTCTGTCCGACCAGCTCGTGTTCTTCACCTTTTCTCCGATTTCTCTCAATCCCGGTAAGATCTTGACCTAAATCTTGTACTTTCTTGATCTACACGCACTCCTACACCTTTCTATCTTTTAAATCTTAACTTTTAACCGTGAAATCACTAGATATCGGGTGTTCTAGGATGACGTCATCATGTGTTCTTGAAGAACTTCATGTTTTGACTTCAATCCACCAAGAACAACTTAGATCTAACCGATTTCCACACATATACACAAAGATCTCTACTAGATCTCAACGTAAACATGGTGAAAAAGGATTGAAAGATGGTTCTAACTTTCTTTCAACTCTTTTACACTCAATACACTCAAAACCGATAGGATCCGACCCTGATATAGTCTTCCGCTTATTCTTAGTGTTGTACTAGCTCAAGATCTGGATTCTAATCACGAGACCACCGATTCCGGGTTAAACAAGAACAACCGTCTTGAGCCGATAACCAGCCGAACTAGGGTGATTCCTGGTCGGTTTGGTCACGAGGGTCAAAATGGAGTTCTATTGGTTAACACGTTGTCAAAACGTCTCGATAAAACGACAAACAATCAAAACGACCAAGGGTAGGACGAACGGAACAATTGGAACGGAATGATGTTCGACCGGACTACTGTCTGACCGGATGACCATCCGAACGGATTGTTGTCCGAACGGATAACACCTTGGGTCCCACACTTAGTCAACCATATCTAAAGTTTGAGTATTGAACGAATTGCCATCCGATCGGACAACCATCCGATCGGACAACCATCCGACCGGATTACTCTTCGGATCATGAGATACTAGGACTTTAAAGACTTAAACAATTTTCAACATGTTCACTAACAGGGTTGCCACCCGGTCGAATGGACATCCGACCGAGTGACTCCTCTGCTGTGAACTGGTTCTCACTAAGTAACCTCGTCACTAGAGCCGCCGTCCGACCGGATTTCTGTCCGACCGGATGACCACCCGAACGGATTGTCATCCGCATGACTGACCATCCGATCGACCGACTTGAAGGATAGAGATACTTCAATGTTTTCAAAATGCTACAACGAAAACTTCAAAAGACAAGCCATCATACACAAACACATCTTTCTTATAGGAAGAAACAATCCACTCGAATAGTCATCCGACCAGACTACCATCCGACCGGATGACCATCCGAACGAATTGTTATCCGCACGGATTGCTGTCCGATCGGATTACCATCCTACCGAACTGCTATCCGACCCATTCACACTTTGTATCATTTTCGTGTCACTTATCGTTATGCTACCAAATTATTCAGGCTAACCTTACTCGCTAAGCGCTCCCTTCAATCCATCAACCGCTGTGAGTATACACGATCCCTTTTTGCTTTAAGCACTTTTGGGTGTTACATACGTTGCAACTATTCAAATCACATCAAACACACTACTCAATACTATTTGAACGCTAACCGTTAATGCATGTTATACGTGGCTTATGAATGCTTGTTTGTTATGTTTACACATGGAATGCTGTCTACCTGCCTTAGCAACGATAGTACTATAGTTTGGACTCAGCACCCGTTCACACGGGGGTTGTTAAGGACAATTACTTGCATGGATTACGGTGGTAATCATGTATTGCGAACTGCCTCGGGCAGTCAACCCGCAGTCATTGGTATCGATGGATCTATGTCGATAACTAACGTGCTTCATTTCACTATGTGTACGTGCTGGTTATGCGTAAACGAATTCGAACTCTATATGCTATTATCAAACTTGTATGCTCACCTTTTCATTTTATGTATTGACTTTATTTTAACGTATGTGACAGGTGCTTAGGTTGTTTGTATGCTCCCTGCGCAGTGATGAAATCGAAGCTTGGAAAAGGGGTCCTAGAAACCAATAAATAAACTATCTATGTATAAATCTGAGTTGTCGGAACAAAATTATTTGCCTAGATTTATCTGTAATAATTTGTTTACTGTTTGAGACATGGTATGGGACATGTGTATTTTAAATTGAATGGTAATGATAATTGTTATGGAAACTTCTGGACAATCTGTTTCGCTCAGTGCCATGCCCCGATGTTTCCGCCATCGGTTGGGGTGTGACAATAATAGAGTCACTTATTTCTTTAGGAACACTTTGGGGGGCGGGGTTCAAAAGGCTATTTTTAATTTGAGTTAAATTCGGCTTTCGTTCCTACGGTTCGAGCATAGTAACTAGTTTAGCTCAAAAACCATTTCTTAACATATCATGTCCTGACGTTCCAAATCTTTAACCATTTTCGTCATTTTTTCCAAATCTAGTTAAATTTATTTGTTAAATATGCAATTTTCTTCTCTGGCGGCCAACATTCTCATCACTCACTTTATCGTCTATGATTTGCAATTTTGTATACAAAGGGTACCCCCCCCCCCCCCCACACACACACACTCTTAGTTCATCGTCTCTGCATCGCTACCTAGAAGATCGTCAATTCTCACCTGAAACCCCCTTAGTTTATTCTTTCAACAGAACTGACAACCAAGTCTAGGAATCAGTGACCACACTCATGTTCCACCACTAGTCTTTCACCCATTTTTAAGCAATAATGTATTTTAATAATCCCAACTATTAGTCGTTGGTCGGCAACGGTCCCAACTTAAAAAATAACCAGTGGTGGTCCCACTTTTTCACATATTGTAAACCAACGAACTTTTACTCACAGAATCTTAATTTCTTTTTGTCTCATTTTCCTTTTCTAATAGCAAATGTGCATCGGTTTACAATATGTGAAAAAATAGGACCACCACTGGTTATTTTTTAAGTTGAGACCGTCTGTCAAGGGCTAATAGTTGGAGTTACTAAAATCTGTCTATGGCCAAAATGAGTGTATACTTTGCAGTTTGGACAAAGTGAGCAGACAATTGCTCATGGTTGAGACTTGATATTGTCATGATCAGTGAACCTTCTATCCCTATTTTGTTTCTCTATACTTTAAGTGCTTCCATTCTTCTTGTAGAATTGGTTTTCATATATTTTAAAAGGGAGTTCATATTACTTTTTAGAAGATAAAGAAAAACATTTTAAGCATGCTATGATATGCATCGAATGTAACATTCATTATGTATTTTAGAAGAATTCATTGAATAATATTGCTGAATATCATGCAAGAAAATAATGCAAATGAGAGGGACAAATTGAGAAATAGAAAGATTTGGAATCAAGGAAGCGTGACCCTTCAACTACAAGCTATTGATTTCTAATGATATTGTTGGAATATTAAATTTATAAGTGAATAAAAAAGACTAGCAATGCTCCATGAGATAAATGTGCATAGTTTCTCTCGACTTTTTCTAGAAGTTTTTTCTTTGAGAAAAATGTCTGGATAGTCCCTGTGGTTTGCTTCATTTTCACTTTTAGTCTCTAACTTTCTAAAATTACAGCTATAGCCCCCAACTTTTGCAAAATCGTTCTCGGATAGTCCTTAACATGGATGAGGGTTATTTTTTTGTGTTAAACATGTGTGAAATGACCTAAATGCCCTTACTAATATAAAACTAATAATGAAAATATTAAAATAAATCAATTATAATATTTACAAAGAGTGGGGCCTACCTTTTTCCTGCCCCACACCCACCCCCTCTCCCCTTTCTCTCTTCCTCTTTCTTTGTCTGCATAAACTATACACCATCACCACAGTCAAACCACCACCACCATTGCCATCAATTACCACCACCACCAGCCATCACCACTCACTACCACCACCACTTCCTCTCCCATTATTCAACCTAGGTCTAGAAAAGCACCTAAATATTCAATCAAAGTAGTTACCAGAGCTTGTAAAAGCCTAATTATCGGAAACGGAAACAACGACGGTGACGAAAACCACGTCGTTCTCGGTGATTTCTAACTTCTGATTTCTACTTTTCAAGCGGATGAAACAATGGTGCCGTTAATAGAGCCTGGAAGACGGAACCTCATGACTTTTTCATTCAACGACGTTTGCCGGAAACTCAACGGTTTCTAGATTTGTTCACTCTGCACCTGCTGCAACTCTGGCGACGGTAAATACTGCTTCAGATCTCTCGCTCGATTGTCAATTTCCACCATTGTTATCGCCATCTTGCTTTCTTCATTCAGTTTCACATGCATAGGTTTGAATACTATCTGCATTTGTATAATCAATTTAGTTTCTGCTTTTGCTTAATTTCATTGATTTTGACTTTTGGTAATCAAGATTTGTACTTCAATGGTTTGTTATGTTGACTAATGGGTGTAGAAGATTTTATCAAATTTGTGAGAAAGCTGATTACTTGATTAGTGGGTCATTAGATTGGTTTTTAGGTTTTGCAGAATCAAAAGATTCGAGCTTTATTGATTAATAGATGAATTGGATGATGGATTTTAATGTTATATATGATATTTGCATTTGAAATAATAAGACTTGCAGGTGGCGGCGGAGTGATCGGGGATGGTGGAGGTGTAGCGGCGCGGTGATCGGAGATGGAGGTGCGGTGGTGGAAACGACAGTGAACGGTGGTGTAACTGGTTGAAGAAGGATGAGACTTTGATAAGTTTTTTTTTTGGGAAAATTACGAAAATGTCGTTTGACCAAGTGTTTTTGCGAATTTGTCAACTTCATGCGTCGTTGGAAGATCCTCACAGCCTCGGAAGCGTCCGTCTATCATCTTGATGCGTCCATTTCCTACAATCTGACATGTGTCCGACACGTGTACAATATGTTCAAGCGTCTCTTGATTATTGTTTATGCGTCGGTGACGCAATGATTCCACGGCTTGCGTCCCTGGTTTCATATCGTTTTTAAAGCGGCTGACGATGTATTTGGCTGACGCTCCGTAATGGTCCGGCTAAAGTACCGCAATGGTCTGGCTGACGCTTTAAAAATTTCTGGCCGGCGCTTTAGAAAGTCTTAACGTGTTCAATTTTTAAGGGACCCATTTTTAAATTTTTTGAAGTTAAATTTATTTGTTTGTTAAACGGTTTTTAATTTGACATATTTATGATCTCCCCATTTAATTATTAACATATAACAATTTATTGTTAAATCGTTTCAAGATTTCTTCCCTTATATCTACCACCAGTTGTTCATAAAATCCTCATTTTGCATTGAACATCTCATGAAAATTTCTTTTACCCCCGTAGATTTCACACCTTCCAAATATGATCAGACCCCCTGAAATTTATTTGTGTGAAGTTCCTTTTATTGAAGATGACGTTTTCCTAAGCTTTAGAGTTGTCGTTTTTTGTAATCGACAATACTTGTCTGATGGCACGGGTGTCAGCCGATTTCCCCGTCCTCTACCTCTGATCACTACAAAGTGTTCAAGAGCTCATCTACAAAGAACACGTGATGCATCAAACGGGTTGTTCGGCACATGGCGGTGAAGAAACTGCGAACAACCCGTCCCATATCACTTCCGCCAAAGCGTAAACAACGTGTCGATGGAACTTACCATTTCAAGATACATAGTTTATCTTTGGTCGGTGTTTTGATGCGAATTCCGTAAGCAGAAATAAATTCATTCTTAATTTAATATTTATGTCCGGATCTTCTACCCAGAAGGAATTAGCAGTTTGACGAAGTTATTTGAAGACTATTTAATTCAGTTGGAAATAGCAGTTCGGCGTAGTTTATGTTTGTTTGTAGCACTTGATTTCAAACACGTCTTGTAATAAATATCTGTTTTTAGGTTATATTTTTTTGTCTGTAAACGTAGAAAAGTAACTGATCTGTTTGGCAAAATCAACTTTATTTATTATTTTTATAACATAAATTTCCAAATAGAAAATTAAATTAAAATATAAATTAATCATCAAGCGTGCTGTACAATCGAGAACGGTCTGGCTGACGCAATCGAGAAGTCCCGTTGACGCAATAGAGAAGGCCCACCGACGCTTTAAAAAGGGTATGGTCGACGCTTTAAATAGACTGAACGGACGCTTTAGCATTGGCCGACGCTTTAAAAAGGGTATGGTCGACGCTTGAGCATTGGCCGACGCTTTAAAAAGTATGAACGTGTGCATTTTTTGAAGTTCAACGTTGTTTATATACAATCTTTTGTTCACCATATTCTCTAACCCCCCATTAGTGTTCACAGTTCACAGCTTCAAAAAAATGGGTAGACCCCCTGATTTCGAATTCACCAACGGGTTTAAGAAGTCATCTACAACGGACACAGATCTTCTCCGATTTAATCGGAAGTGATCGGATATCCTCTTCCACGTGCTCTGCGGGGTCGATCGGGTTCAAGAACTCATCTACAACGGACACGTGAAGAGTCCAAACGGGTTGTTCACCAATGTGTTAGCCGGGTCTCCAAATATCATTGAAGCTGGCAAACTGTTGAAGAAAATGTGAACAACCCGTTACATATCACCTAGGCCAATATAAAGGTGGGTTGATGGAACTTACCAGTTCACGACCCATCTTTATCATTGCTAGGTGTTTTGATGCTAATTTCGGATTCCGAATTCGGATCTCCTACCCAGTTGGAAGTAGCGATTTGGTGTATTCTAGTTCAAATGATTATGTTTGTATTTTTTTGTGTTATGTTTTATATGTACTTTGTATTGAATCATAATAAAGTTATAAAATTTACTGATTTATGTTTTAATTGTAGTTCAATTGTAGTAAAATTCAATAAAAAAAATTATATATTCATTTAAAGTTGCATTAAATATTCATTGAACTCGACGCCGTTTTAACAGCCATTTAAAATAATATATTCATTTAAAGTTACATTAAATATTAATTTAACCCCCCATTTAAAATAATATATTCATTTAAAGTTACATTAAATATTAATTTAACCCCCCATATTAACTAAAATCCAAACTATTATTCATTTAAAGTTAAATAAATAATTTTAGCGAATTATTTTATAAATTAAAGACAAAATTCTGACCATCTCCATTAACATTGAAAACAGGAACGGTCTGTCTGACGCAATCGAGGAGTCCCGCTGACGCAATAGAAAGTCCCGCCGACGCAAAAGGAAGTCCCGCCGACGCAAAAGGAATTCCCGCCGACGCAGTAGGAGACTACCGCCGCAACCAGAAGTCCCGCTGACGCAATAAAGAAGTCCCGCCGACGCAAAGGGAAGTCCCCGCCGACGCAAAAGGCGTCAACGTACCGTACGGCCTGACGCAACCTGATGGACGCTTTAAAATCGTACGAAGGACGGATAAATCACGTGTGGACGCTTTAGATTGTATACGGATTTCATAAACATTTGATTCTTTTAAATAGGCAGTATTGGGACCCAGGAAGTGTAATAGTAAACAAGAGACATCACGTGTGATTTTACTCTCAATTATGGGTTTTAAATTTGTTGTATACCTTGGTGGAAACTGGAAAGTTATTAATAACAACATGGAATATGTTGTTGATTGTCAATCAGTAAGACGTCTTTTAGAAATCCCGAACAGTAATATTTCGTATACTGAATTTGTAAGATATCTTTTTGAGATTTTTGGTGTTCAAAATATCACACGTTTATCATACAAAATGTCATCTTTTACTGATCCCATTGATTTAACTAATGATTATGATCTTTCCTTTTTTTTCCAGCTTATTGAAAAAAATCCCTATGATCTTTTTAAATTATATGTAGTTCAAGAAATTGGCGTTGGTTCGTCTTCTGGAAGTCAACACACTAATTTCAAATGCCCCGATTTAAACGATAATGTTTTTGAAACTAACGAGTTTAATGATTGTGATAAAGGTAATTTTGATTCTGAAAAGCAATCACCTGTTTCTTTTAATGTTATAGAAAAAGTTGGGTCACATTGTCGGTTAAAAGAAGGGTATCTTTTTAGAAACAAAGAAGAGATGAAAATCGAACTAGGAAGATTATGTCTTGAAGAATGTTTCGAATATAAAGTAAAAAGGTCATCAAAAAAAAGTTATGTCGCATCATGTGTAAATGATGACTGCGAGTGGCTTTTTAGAGCTTGTAGTCATCAATCTAGTGATGTATTTTATATAAAATATTTTAACAACAAACATACATGTTCTAAGACGCAGACAAATCCACGTCTGCGTCAAGCAAACCCGAGTGTCGTTGGAAGTTATGTAAAAGAACAATTGAAGGAAGGCGGTCGCATTTACCGAGCTACTGATATCGTTAAAGATTTTAGACAAAATTTTGAAGTGAATTTATCTTACATGCAAGCTTGGCGGGGTAAATGTAACGCGTTACAAAATCTGCAAGGAACATTGGAAATTCTTTTGCCAAACTTCCATTATATTGTCACAATTTGAAGAAGGCAAATCCAGGAACAGTGACACATATATTGACACACAATGAGAGTCGTTTTGAAATGTTATTTGTCGCCATTGGTGCTGCAGTAATTTTGGTCCTAAATGTACATAAAAAAAATTTGATATAATTTTTGCTAGATATTTATATTTTTTTATCTTTCAGGTTCGGACTTTTATTAACAACTTAAGACCTGTTGTTATCATAGACGCGGCTCATTTGAAAGATGAGTTTAAAGGCACAATGTTTTTGGCAGTTGCCATGGATGGAAACAATCAGATTTTGCCTATCGGCTATGACATTGGTAAATCTGAGGACGGGCAGTCCTGGACTTGGACCTGGTTCTTGTCCAAATTAAGAGAGTGTATCGGTGTTCATCCGAAGTTGGCCATCATATCTGATCGTGCAAACTCCATTCACTTAGCCGTACGTGATGTTTTTCCAGAAGCCTTTCACGGCCTGTGTTGCCGGCATTTGATGGTCAATCTTCGTTTACCATCCAACAAGAAAAAGGAACAAGAGAGCCTCTGGTGGAAGACTTGTAAATCCTATAGGATGTCCGATTTCGAAGAATCGTTTGACGCGCTTTGTGCAGCTGTACCGAGAATTCGACAGACTCTTATAAGCATTGGTTTTCATAAATGGTCTAGAGCACACTGTACTGGCAAAAGATATCATTATATGACATCTAACAGTGCGGAGTCTATGAATGCTCTATCTAGACACCAGAGGAAAATGCCAATAACCCAACTGGTCGAATTTTTTCGACACTCTGTACAAGGTTGGTTTTATGATCACCGAAATCAGGGTATCCATGGTAAGCAATTGCTTACAGAATGGGCTGAGAAAAAAATAGAAAAAAAGATATGCAACTCTAGGACGTGGACGGTTGATGGCATTGGAAAAAATACTTTTGACGTTGAAGACGAGAAAAAAAGGGGCCTTGTCGACTTCTCGAACCAAACATGCAGTTTTCGGGTGTGGCAGGTATCTGGGTTTCCGTGTGGCCATGTGATTGCCGTTTCCAGATTTCTAGGTGAAACGAGTTGCCGTCAATATGCGTTTTCTTGTTATAGCAATGAGGTTTACAAGAGAACGTATGAGGAAGCGGTATATCCACTGCCGCATAAATCTGAATGGGAAGTACCTGATGACCTTATTAATCATCTGCCACCACGCATTACTAAACGTCAAGCGGGTCATCCAAAGGAGGGGAAAAGAATCTTATCTATCGGAGAAGAACCCACTCATTTATATTGTAGTAGGTGTAAAAAGTACGACCATCATCGTGACAGTTGCACACTCCCCATGCCTTCCCAGAATTCTTCGCGTCGAGGTTCAAAGAAAAAATCGTCTACCAATCCTGAGGTTGTTCAAGTTGAAGCAGAAGAGTTTCAGGAATATGTATTTCAAAATACCTATCCATCATATATTCTTGGTGACTTTTAATGTTTATTTAATACATTCAATTATTTATTAATTAATTTACTACAAACCATTCACATTCACACACATATATATATGGATGCATAGAACCATTCAAGTTTGTTCATATCAAACAAAGCCTTTCAAGTGTTGAATACCAAAACGAATTCATTCAAGAAAAATGTCTACCTCATCCGAAAATTGGTCCAAAGAAGAAGACGTAGAATTGGCGACGTCTTACGCCGAAGTGGCTGATTTAGCTTTATATGCTAGCATGAACGAGGCATTTTGGGAGCGGGTTTACTATCATTTTTGTCGTAATATTGTGCAGACAACCCGTCAATTGGATGAAGTTAAGAGGCGGGGTACTTTACTCTACTTAAGATGTTCCTTGTTTTCTACGATTTACAACAAGGTTCCAGATCCTGATAATGATCGTTCTAAAAGTGAACTTATCAAAGAGGCGTGCTTTGACTACGCCGAGAAATACGATGAGGTGTTCGAACACGCGGATGCTTGGGAAATTATCAAAGATCAAATCTGAAGACGAAATTTACTTTTAAATTTGTGTTTTCATGTTTTACTTATCGTTTATGTTTATGTTAATGTTTATGTATAAGTGTTTATGTATTGTTTATGTTAATGTTTATGTTTGAGGTTACGATAATATGTTAATTTTATGTTTATGTTTACGTTTATATTGCTTCTTACATTTTAACACTGCTAAAACGGGTCTTCCCGGTGTAGCCCGCCCCGTATCATTTAACGGAATGAAAGTCCCACTTGAGGTTTTCATCTCGGCCCGGTCCGTTTGCCCATCAACACTCGGGGCTGGCAGAAACGGGGCTGGCTTCCGAGGGGTGATTATACCAAAAAAAAAAAAAAAACGCACAACATATGACAAACTAATAATTAAAAAACTCCTAATAAACGGCTTTTAGATGTTATATCAAAAAGACTAGAAATACAATACCTTAATCCGGAAATAAATTTTTGTTAGCCTCATCGACTATCATTTGGCTAGTCGACGCCATATCAAAATTGTCTTCCAAAATACTATCATACAATTTGATCGCGAGCTTGTGTCGCATTTGCATTGCGGTTTGTTTTGGTTGTTCATGTTTCCCTAACAGAGGTTGATTGTTAATCAACCTCTCCATGAAAATACATACCCAAACGCCACAATCACCTAAGGATCCGAATTGTTGAGGGACATTATCTGGGTAAACAACGTTGAACGGGAATGACAATGACCATCCCTTGTCATCATAGTAATCGTTCATTCGCAACCACGAGTCAAATACAAAATTGATATGACATATGACTTGTGTTCTCTCTTTGTCTATTGAGGGCCAATCGAGAAAACTGTAGGTTTAAAAAAAATCAAAGGATTACTAAACATCACCTACAACACTTAAAAAGATAAATCACACTAACCTATCATATATCGTTAACGTTTTGTCGTGCAGGTGGAAAACTCCCAAGAACCAATGCTTGTTTAGTACGTTCAACGGAACATAAACCTACATATATTCGACAAACTGAATAAAAAATAAAACAAAGAAAATACTTATAACTAAAAATTAATTTTTTTGTTACCTCGTCAACTTGGTCAATTCGTGGCAAGGGCTCCAATGATCCATCAAAATAATACTTAAAAACATTCTTCGTCTTTGAGTAAAAAAGCGACCATTGGAAATGAGGTGGTAAAATACACCAACGGTCGGTTTTCTGTCTCGAGTTATACAAGTCTATCATGCAAGCATAGATGTGCTGTAAAACAATAGAGTGTTAAATATAATACAAATTAGAATATAAATGTTATTTTACGTAACAAGGTTGGTTCTTACATCATCGTCTAACCAACCGCTACGCTTTACGCCTAGCAAACAAAGCCAAAAGTCTGGGCCAACTTCTGTGCCAATTGTAAGGCCAAGTTTTCGAACCCTCTGCTCACCTTTATCAACTACTTCTTGCTCCTTTTCGGCCCACTCCTTTATTTGTTTTATTTTTTTTTCCGGTGGAACTTCTTTAACTTCTTTCCGCTTTTTCCTACCCGCCACTTTGTTCATCACAACGAAAGGTGAGAGCAACCAGGAGCTCGGCTTTGATAACCTATCGGATTTTCTAGTCTCGGCCGCTTCAATGTCCTCTATCTGCTGCAAAAAATAATACCTCGTTATAAATCATTTTCAGAATTTTTACTTGTTGATATTTTACATATAAAAGTTACTCACTTTTTCACTACTCGGATGCAACTTGTCGGTCTTCACATGATAATCGCTACAATTGTCATTTGCACCACACGAGACCGCATCAACCTAAAATAAAAAATTGTTTTTACCAATGAAAACATTATTTCTATGTTATTCAAAGTTACCCTTTCAGTAGCGTTAGATACTCCATCTACTCCCTTAGAAATTGTCGACTGTAAAAAACATTACAATATAAGATATAGTACGTCAGAATTGTTTGATAAAGAAATAAGTGGATTAGTGTTACCTCTGGCTTCACTAGCTTAGCCAACCTCTCGTAGTTTTCCTCAAACCGATCGTCTAGAAGTTTTTGAAATTGTTGTATCAAATTGTTTTGTGTTTCAACATCAAGATTACACCCACCGAGCGGTTTTCCACTTCTTTTTTTTCTTGAATGTGTGGATATATTCAAGTTATAATGACCTTCCGAACTGGTTTCATCATCAAGATTACACCCACCATCATTGCCTCCATCGTTGCCTCCATCAACCTTGCCATCAAAACCCTCTAAACAATCATTGTCTCCACCATCTACCTCCATATTTTCAAACACATGTCGTTCAAAAGACGGTTGCATTTTTTCTAAGGCTGGTTTCATTAAACCAAAACTAACTATGTGTTGCAAACTCGAGCCGAACCACATGGTATCCGACTCTTCGCTGGTGGGAACTAAATCACAAGTTGGAAAACATTGATCAATCTGCATTTAATTAAAACAATACATTCACAAAATATTCATAAAATATATAATATATCCAAGTAAATAAAAATTCCAAAGACAATACCATTGTCGAATCTTGAATAATCCGATTCACAGAATTCCATGCTAGCCTCTTTCCTGCGGCCCAACTCAAAAATCTCGGACTTTTTGGAGCGATATAAAATCCATCCCGGGATTTGAATTCAGGAAAACTTTCTAAAATCCAAAACTGCAAAATTAAATAAGTATAACTAATTAAAAAACCTTTCAAAAATCCTAAACTGCAAAATTAATCCATTGATGTACCTTGAATGGCCAAACGCAGCCGGGTAAGGAAAAACCCTTGTTTTCTGGCTGGTACCGATGGTTTAGATTGTAAACATTTGTACATGTGTTCGGCCAGAGATAAGTACCCCATGGAAATTGGTTCCAAGCTTCAAGATTATCGACCAGATTTAACAATTGGTCGTCAACAGCCTGGTAGTCTTGGGTTCCTTTAAAAGATTCAACCATCATCAAAAGGCAAATGCGAAGACAATCATCTTCTGTGTACCCTGTCCAATCAGACCCAAACAACTGTTCTAGTTGACATTGCCTAACCACTTTGGAACCTCCAAAATATCTCATCCTGAATGAGTCAGGAGATTCCTCGGATTGAAAATTTTCTATTGGTCCAAATCTAAACCCAGTAATTAGACAAAAATCTTTTGGGGTAAATTTCAAAGTGTGCACACCTATTGAATAAGGTATTCCCTCAATAGGATTATCTGTTTGAATCTGTCGTTGCGCAACTCCTAGCAAAAGATTGCTTTGGCAGATAACGTTTTTAATGTTCAAGTAATCCCCAAAACAGCCTTGCCTAAACCGGATTTCTAAAGAAGCAGACATTTTGTCCTTCAGTTTCTCAACTATCGTCCAAACGGCTCTAACTTTAATCCTAGGAACCTTAGGTTAAACATACAAATTAATCTTCGATAATAAACAACATAATAAATTTGAAGACTAAACATACTAATCAAAATGATAGACATGATTAATAAAAATAAAATACTAATGAAAGAAATACTTACCTTCTTCCGTTTAGATGTTTTGTCTTGCATCAAAACATTCATATTCGGACTGATGCCGTCAACTATGTTTCCGAAGCCAGTGTTTGCGTCGTTGCCGACGTTTCCGATGTCACTGTTTCCGGCGTTGGCAACGTTTTCGAAATCAATATTTCCGGCAAGAAAGTTTTCGAGGTTTAAGTCTCCGGCGTTGGCAACGTTTTGTAACTCAGTGTTTCCGGCGTTACCACCAACGTTTCCGAATCCACTCTCTCCGATCTCACCAATGCTTCCAAATCCGATACCTGGGTCTTGCCCCAAGTTACCGAAAACACTATTTCCGACATTACCGTTGTACCCTTGTTGGTTGAAATCTACATTCCAAAAGTTGTCCATGTCGGCCGGGACCACGTGATTGGCACCGCAAACGGGTCGGGTCAATTTTTTTTGTGAGTGTTTGGCACCGGAAACGGGTCGGGTCTCGTGGTGGTCCCTGGTTTAGCGTCAATGGCGTTAGGGAATGAGGTGGAGATGTGGTCCGTCCACTATGGTACGTCTGGCAGACGCTAGAAGAGAACACGTGTAGGCATGGCAAACGTCGCGGACGCTTCACGATTTAATGGCGGACGCAATAAGGGGGAAGACGCAATAAAGGATGGCAGACGCAATAAGGGGGAAGACGCAATAAGGGGGCAGACGCCATTAAATATAATAATTAATGTTCTCTAATATTATATTCGGGCGACGCAATAAGGGGGCATACGCAATAAGGGGCAGACGCAATAAGGATGGAAGACGCAAAACGTCTCGAATTTTGAAAGCGTCTGCTTACTTATTAAATCAATTATTTAATATTATAATACAAGGCAATACCAATAATTGTTTGTTCTATTATTTTTTTTAGTATGGCATAAATTTGAGAGCACAAAATAGTGTCTAATTGATTTTCCTGTGTCAAGCTAAATTATGTCTGATCGCCGTGGGAAAAGCTTAGCTAATGACAATACCAATAATTGTTTTTAATATTTTTTATGTTAAAATCGCTACTTTTAGAAGCTAAAAAAAAAAAAAAAAAAATTTTAAAAAAAAAAAAATTTAAAAACATTTTTTTTTTTGGCAGCGAAAAGTAGCGATTTTGTTATAAAAAATATTAAAAAAAAAAATTGTGTGATTTTTAGCTATTTTTAGGCATTTTTGGTTGCGTTCACATTGGTTCTCGCGGTTCTCGCAATAAGAGGTGGTTCCTAACGGATCTTTGTCCTATATATATATATATATATATAATGGAGGGTTCAAATGAGAAGAAATTCTTTGTAAGAAGAAATTTCAACCAATAGGAATGCTTCATTAGACTTCATTTAATATTTGTACTTAATGTAACTATAAGGGTATATTAATAAACTTACATACATCATTAATTGGTAGTTTCATCTTTAATAACTAACTATATTAAATTTGTAACTTATTTTTAAGATATATATTTTTCAAAAAAAAATAAAAATAAAAATTCATTTAAAGTGTAGGATAAAAACGAGGCGTGTAAGATAAATTACGAGTTGTGTAGGATAAATTTCAATATGTGTAGGATAAATTTCGAAATGTGTAGGATAACTTTTGATGTGTGTAGGCAAAAATATTTAGTGTGGAGGATTATAGTCTTAATGACTAATTAATTAGTCAAACATAATAATAAATGAGATGAGAAAAAACACTATTTAATGTTTTACAATTATACCATTTTATTCTTTTTCTTCTCAATAAAATTTTCTTCTCAAATGAACATTCCCCTATATATATATACAGGGGATGGATTATGTGAAAACTAGTTTAAAAAAATGAGAAAACCAAAAAACTAACTAAAAAAACCTAAAAAACATACTAATTTTTTTTTACATTTTTTTATTAAAAATCGTTATTTTTATGTATGGAAAAAAATTTCAAAAGAAAAAAAAAATTGTACTGCGCATGTGCACCAATACGGAAAGCCTAAACCACTTAACCCACCCCCAAAAAACCTAGACACCTCCCAAAAACCTAAACCCCCCACCCCCACCTCTCAAAAACCTAAATTCACCCTCCCACCAAAAGCCTAACCCCCCCCCCCCCCACCCCACCCCACAAAAGCCTAACCCCCCAAAAACCTAAACCCCATCCTCTCGAAAATCTAAAACTAAACCCTAAACATAAACCCGAAAAACACCTAAACCCCCACCCCACCCCCCAAAAACCTAAACCCCCCTCTCCCCCAAACCCAAAAACTTAATCCTAAACCTTAAAAAAACCTAACCCTAAAGGCTACTAAACTAGACTCAAAAGCTAATTTTAAGCATGTAATGCACATGTGTAGTGCAAGTTTTTTTTTTGAAAATTTTTATATATAAAAAAATAGCGATTTTTTATAAAAAATTGTAAAAAAAAAAGATTTTGGTATGTTTTTTAGACTTTTTTAGTTAGTTTTCTAGTTTTCTCATGATCCTTTCCTTATATATATAGGCCGGTTATTGTACAAACTGACTTAACGTACACTGCGTACGAGATACAGTATCAACATGCGATTTTTTTTTTGAACTTGCGATTTTGGTTTTTTTTAACATGCGCTTTTTATTTTTTTTAACATGCGAACTTTTTTTATAACATGCGATCTTTGGTTTTTTATAACATGCGAGATTTCCTTTCAGGGGTTATAACGTGCAAACTTGTCAGTGTACGCTGATACGTTAAGACATTTTGTACGATACACTTTTTCATCTATATGTAAATATATACGAGTGTGTGGTAGAATAGGCTGTGATCAACAAAATATAGCACTACAAGAAAATTGTCGATAGAGATGTTAGTAGCATGTAAAATAGTGTTACTTGTTAGAGTTTTTAGTGATACTTTAAAAAACAAGAAAACTATGACCTTGTAGTTTCCGGTTTATATTCTTGTTTAAGAAAATAATTGTTTTAGAAAAGTAAAAAAGAATATTTTGAAACTCTTTTTGTGTCACTGTATAGGTTCTTTAACAATACTATATGCTTTTATACATAGTACAGATATATGTATATAGGTTTTTACTTTGATCATGGTAATATTATAGAAAGGTTATAATATAATAAATCACTAGTGATATGATTTTAGATCGCTAAGTATCAAATTCTAAACGCACAAACTTAGGTTTTTTTAACATTTATCCTTATTGTAATAGCTTTTTATCTATTATAACTAGTATTAAGCTTCTCGCGTTGTGGTGGGGGTAAAACCGTGTCAAATAGCACCAACGCCACATCATCGTCACCGACCATTAACATGAAATTTGTGGCGTGTTAAAGTGAATAAATTAAACCGAAACGTAAAACATATAAAATAAGAGTAAACTGCCATTTTGGTCCCTGAGGTTTGGGCAGTTTCGCCACTTTAGTCCAAATCTCAAACCTTTTGCATCTGGGTCCCTGTGCTTTCAATTTTGTTGTCATTTTAGTCCAAAAGTGAAATCAACTCAAATTCCTCAAATTAAATCATAATGTTTTGTCCTTTTCCTCAGGGGTAATTTGGTCATTACAAGTATTAATTAAAATAATTAAATTAATCCCTTTAAAAGAAGCACAGAAGATGATTGTTGGGTATGTGTTTTTTCGTTCAACAAACACCAAATCTTCATTCATTATTAATCGTTCTGCAAATCAAACAGGCAATTCAGGGACCAAATTATCCGAATAATTACTCCGATACTAACTAACGCAACAATTCCGTATCATCAACATCTAACTAAACACAATTACAAAATCAACACATAAACAGTGAACAACAACTTCCTACGTTACAATATCATACCAGTCACATTACCCTGCAACTTACTAACAACCGAAACAGTAGTCAAGCTCTTCGGTTTAACCTCCGGCGGCATCGCAAATCCACCTGTCCGGTGACCGCACACTATTCTCCTCAAAAAAATCTCCAACAAACGGCGAGAGATTGTAACTGCCAACCGGAACTACATTCACAGAGTCGCCGAAGTGTAACACCCCAAAACCCGAATGTTTATATTTTCCGTATGTTCCTATAGGACATATCATGAAATAAATAACTAGGCTATTTAACCTAGTTAAATGGGTAGTCAAAACTATTAAATGACGAAAGTTTGTGCCAATTATATTTAAGTGGCGAACACGAGGGGCTAAATTGTAACATGGGAAACTAATGTTTTATAAAACAAGAATTAAACACACAACACACACATCATGTGTGTGTGTGCGTGGAGTGTTCTGGAGAAGAACAAGGGGTTCAACTAGTTCTTCAAGAAGCTTCAAATTAAAGGGGTGAATCGAAGCTCAAGTTCACAACCAAACATGAATTAATGATCACCTTATCAAGGGGATCATAAGGTATGTTTTAAAACTAAGATTGGTGATCTTTTATGAAGTGGGTTATGTTTTAATCCGTGAATTTGTATGAAATTGAGCATGAGTATGTGTTAGAATCATCATATAGAACATAGATTATGCATGATTTGGGTTAATTTGATGTTTAGAGGTGAAACCCATTTGTTTTGGTAAGGATGATGACTTGAATAATCATCCAAGTTCAATTCTTATTGATTGTTGATGCCTTATGATGGATATGATGAATTCTTGTGAGATGAATTGAAAGAAATGTGGTGTTAATATGTTTGGTGTTTATGTGTGAATGGTACATGCTGATTAGTAGGAGGATTGGAGGAATTATGTATGAGATTAGAAGAATATGCATAAATTAGTTGTGCACTATGCTTATGAGGTAGTATACACGCTAAGTATATGATGAAATTGTGAGGTAATTAAGATTAGAACACTTGTAAGTGATTAACAAAGTAGTTATGAAGTGGGTTTTTGTGTAATATGATAAAAATGATCATGTGCTCATGTTAATGATGTTTGAAATAGTATATGTGTGAATGTTTAAAGAATTCGGCTAAGATTTGATAGATTAGCATGTTATAAGGTCGAATGATAATTTCGATATAAGATCCGTGAGATGGAATGGATCGTGATAAACGAGGAACAAACTAACTATCTTGAAAATAATATATGATAGTTTGATGCTTGATAAGCGGTGTGGAAGCTTGGGAAAGAAGCGGGTCGAACGGAACGTGTCACGGCCCCCGACCCGGTTTGACCCGTTTCAGGAGCCGCGGGACAGAAAATCCCGTGGTATTAATTTAACAGCGGAAGTTTTCTTCAGGATCTTTTTAAAACTGCAATTTCCCGATTTATTTTATTTCACAACTCGGGATATAACCCCGGTAATTTACATTCATATGATTTCACGGAGAAATCTTTATTTTACAAAACATGTTTCTTTATTTTATACTGAGCCACTTTCTTTAAGCTGATAGTGCTTTACGACACTTTTCCTGGATCACAACAGATCACCTGAAACATGTTTGAAAAAGGTTTTGTCAGCGGGAAATACTGGTGAATCATTCTTTTTAATAAAATGACACATTTGTTATAATTTACAGTATTAAGAGCGATTACAATGTTTCCCAATTTCAACCAACTACCCACAGTATTTGTCACTCGACCACACATTGGCTATCTCGTTGTCCAATGGTGTCTGTGACTATGGTCATATCACCTCTTGGCTAACCCGTTGTCCAAGTGTGACGATTATCAAGTATTGTATACAAAACCCCACATACCGGCTGTAATTTGGTGACTACAAAGACTTAATCCCTGTAATTATAACCTTGAAAATAAACATGCTTTTGAAATTAAATTTGATAAAAAGAGAATGACTCACATTGCAGATTTAATTTGAGCAGAGCATAGCCTACTGATTAGCCTTTTAACCTAAATTAATAACATGCACACGAACTCGGTTAGTAACTAATACAGCATTTATGATAACTCACGAGATTAAAACCTTCACAACGAATGACAAAGTGCGATACTTAACATCCATTGAATTAACAACGAATAACAAAGCATAAACCCTAATGTGGGCAGCACTTAAACATCCATTGGATAGTTTAATCAATCGGACATTGAATCGTAGCAGCGATCGAGTTAATACCCGGGGTGGCAGGAAGTGAGCAGATTTGGTTAATCGATCCACAATTACCCAAATCGCATCATTACCTTTTCTGGTTTTGGGTAACTTAGTAACAAAATCCATTGTTATGAGTTCCCATTTCCATACATGCATTTCTAATTGTTGTAGTAGACCTGAAGGTTTCTGGTGTTCTGCCTTAACTTGTGAACAAGTAAGACACTTAGAAACATATCTTGCTATATCCTTTTTCATGCCTATCCACCAGAAATTATTTCTTAAATCTTGGTACATCTTATTGTTTCCTGGGTGCATGGTATACCTAGATTTATGAGCTTCTTCTAAAATCTTATTTCTTAATTCCCCCTGCTTAGGTACCCAAATCCTTCTTTTGTGGAATCTCCAAATTCCATCAGTTCCTTGTTCTAACTCTTTTATTATTCCTTTCATTCCTTCAGCATCTTCCTTGATTGCTGTTTCCTGAACATTCTTTATTTGTTCCATTAAATCTAACTGTAGATTTAATCTGAGAGCACGAACTCTTCGTTGTTTTTCATGGTACTTACGACTTAAGGCATCTGCAACTACATTTGCCTTTCCTTCGTGATACTGAATATCACAGTCGTAATCACTTAGGATTTCCATCCATCTTCTTTGTCTCATGTTTAACTCTTTTTGCCCAAATATATATCTTAAACTTTTATGATCTGTATAGACAGTAAACTTACTTCCGTACAGATAATGTCTCCAAATTTTCAGGGCAAAAATTACGGCTCCTAATTCTAAGTCATGAGTCGTATAGTTTTCTTCGTGTTTTTTCAATTGTCTTGAAGCATACACAATTACTTTCTTGCGTTGCATAAGTACACATCCTAATCCTAGTTTTGAAGCATCACAATATACTTCAAAATCTTCAGTTCCTTCCGGTAAGGCTAAAATTGGAGCATTGGTTAATTTCTGTTTCAAGATTCTAAAGGCTTCTTCTTGTTTAGGTCCCCATTCAAACTTAACTGCCTTACAGGTTAGCTTAGTTAATGGTACAGCTATCTTGGAAAAATCCTTAATAAACCGTCTGTAATATCCAGCTAAACCTATAAAACTTCTAATTTCCATTGCGGATTGCGGAACCTTCCATTTGGTAATTGCCTCTATCTTAGCAGGATCTACATGAATATCTTCATGATTCACCATATGTCCTAGGAATTGCACTTCTTGTAACCAAAATTCACACTTCGAGAATTTGGCGTAAAGCTTTTCTTTTCTTAACAAAGTTAAGAGTGCATGCAAGTGCTGACAATGTTCCTCCTGACTTTTTGAATAAATAAGTATATCGTCTATGAAGACAATTACAAATTTATCCAAATATGGTTTACAGATCCTATTCATCATATCCATGAATGCTGCAGGTGCATTCGTTAACCCAAAGGGCATGACTGTAAACTCGTAATGACCATACCTAGTTCTGAAAGCAGTCTTAGGTATGTCTTCTTCTTGTACCTTCAATTGATGATATCCGGAGCGTAAGTCGATCTTAGAAAAATATCTAGCTCCTTGAAGTTGATCGAAAAGATCATCAATCCTAGGTAATGGGTATCGATTCTTAATTGTAACCTTATTCAATTCTCTATAATCGATACACATTCTCATGGACCCATCCTTCTTCTTCACAAACAATACGGGTGCTCCCCACGGGGATGAACTAGGTTGTATGAAACCTTTACTTAGTAATTCATCTAATTGCTTTTTCAGTTCTAGCATTTCTGTGGGTGTTAACCGATAAGGTGCCCTGGCTATCGGTGTAGTTCCTGGAATTAGATGAATTCTAAATTCTACTTCCCTATCTGGTGGTAATCCTGGTAATTCTTCTGGGAATACATCGGGGTATTCTGAGACTACAGGAATTTCCTTAAGTTCTTTACCCTTAGTACTAATGATTACTAAAATCATATATACTATTCCTTGCTTTCGTTCATAACTAGCAACTTTCATTACTGATATGAACTTCATGGGCTTACGTGGTTTATCTCCTGTAATCATAATTACTTCTCCAGTGGGTGCCTGAATTTCTATGGAATTCTTATCACAAAGAATTCGAGCATGGTTGGCTACTAACCAATCCATTCCTAACACAACATCAAATTCGGCTAATTTCATAGGTAATAGGTTTGCAAAGAATTTATGACCTGAAAGTTCTATATTTTCCTTTTGCAAAACTTTATCTATGCTAACAGAATTTCCGTCTGCCGTTTCGACGGTAAAAATCTGCCTAAGGTTGGTTAATGGTAAATTAAGAGCTTGGCAGAATGAAGTATTAATAAAACTTTGGTTTGCACCAGAGTCAAATAATACGTTTGCATACACGTTGTGAACTAGACACGTACCAGCTATCACATCTGGAATGAGTTCTGCTTCCTGAGTAGTCAATTGAAAAGCCCTGACGTTTCTTTTGGTAGCTCCTTCTGCAGCTTTAGCTTTATTGTTATTAGCTGGTTTAACTAGTTTCGGACAATCTGGCCTGAAATGTCCAGTTTCTCCATAATTGTAACAAATTGTGGATTTCTTCCTGCAATTTTCTTCACTATGTCCTACAACTTTACAAAAGTTGCAGGTTACATTGCATCTTCCAAAATGTTTTCTTCTGCAATTCTTGCAGAAAGGCGGAATTAAGGATTGTCCCGTTCCTCTTTTCCTGAAACTGCTATTATTACCCGTACGAAATCCTTGGGTAATTTTCTGAGCCAGTTCCTTTTTCCTGTTATCATCTCTTGTGCGTACTAGTTCATCAGTTAGGGTATTGGCTAATTCCACAGCATCGTCAATAGTACGAGGTCTCGCAGCTTTAACGATGTTACGGATTTCACTAATCAGTCCCTATATATAGCGAGAAATGAGTACCGGTTCTGGCGAAGCCAGTGTTGGTACCACTCTAGCATATTCAAAGAATGTCGAAGTATAACCGCGACAATCTACACCCGTCATACGATGGTTTAGGAACTTATTTTCCATTTGATCTTTTTCATATTCGGGACAGAATTTTCTTTCTACAAGACTTTTAAATTCTTCCCAGTTCATGGCATAGGCCTTATTTCTTCCTTTTGCTTGTAATACCGTGTTCCACCATTCTAGCGCCCCTTCTTTGAATAGATTTGACGCATACATAACTTTGTCGTTTTCGGCACATTTACTGATTATAATCACTGCCTCGGTTTTCTCAAACCAACGCAGTGTTGCAGTCGCTCCTTCATTGCCTGCAAATTCAGTGGGTTTGTAAGCAAGAAATTCTTTGTATGTGCAACCGGGCGTTGCAGCTTTCATTTTCTTAGAGAGCGGAGCTTGCCGTGGTTCATTATCATGATTAGTATGATTACCACCTCCGTTTATGCTATTACTGAAGTTATCTTCAGAAATACGTTTACTCGGAATGATTTGTTGAGGTTCAGCAGGTTTCTGGACAGCAGCGACTATTGCCGGAATAGCATTGGCTATCCCTTGAGCAACGATATTTTCTATATCTTGCCTAGTCATATATTGATCCCCCGGTTGTTGTTCAGATTGATTAACCTCATTTACTGGTTCATTATTAGCGTTTTCCATCTGATAATTATAATTTTATTAGTATTGAACAAATAACAATTATACACAAAACAATCATATAAATTTCACAAAACACATATAGCCAATACTATCGATTTCTCGATTCCCATTTTATATATTTTATAGTATGCTTCAATACACATAATTTATCTTACAAAGTTTTATTTTTAGTTTATTTTACAAGATTATATTATTTATTGCTATTATACAACCACAGTCTCATAAACCCCTTATCCCTCGTCAGCTAATACTTTAATAACGGCGCTCCCTCTCATCATATTTCCAGGAGATCTGTTCTCCTACTTCCCTGATTCTATTTCCTGCATCCACCAGCTCCTCACCAAAGTGGCGGAGTTCAGCTAAATTCTCATTACTCATAGGTGGATTAGGTATAGGTTCTGGGTCGAATTGAGGAAGAAAGGAATAAGGACTGTTGAGCAGGTTTTGGAATTGCCAGTCATTCGTCCACCACTCGTCCATTCCTAAAGGTTGAGTGTGAATTATAGGTTCTGGGATTGCTGGTTCCAAATTCATTGGAAGTTGGGTTTCAATAGGGTGAGTAAAAGCATTTTTATTGACAGGCTGTATAGTATCACAGTTTGCCAATATAAAATCTAGCTCCTCTTGTAATGTCATTTCCTGGGTTTGATTAGAGCTTTCTCCCATTTCTATTTGGGTTTGTTTAGATCCTCCTCCAATCTCCATTTCTATTTGTTTAGAATATTCTTCAAACTGCATTCCCATCTGCCTAGACTCTTCCCCGACTTCAATCCCCTTCCCTTTGTCTAATGGATTTTCTATTTTGGGAATCTTTCTAGGGACGGGTTTCCTCCTACGCACACGTCTCCATCCTACGAATCTCCTCTTTTTCTTGGGCTTGGGTTTTTCTGGAGGTGGAGCATTGAATTCAATAGGTTCTTCTATATCTGGTATATACCTATTGAAATCTCTGGAAACCTCTATTCTTATCGGATAGAGATTTAAATTCTGAAGGGCGTCAGACAAGTCACTCATGCTGTTATGCAAAATACACACAAATACTAAGTTAAAAATTTTATAACAAAATTTCATAGAAATTTTTTTTTTAAATATTATTTCATATCGTGTGACTACAAAACAACTGAAAATTAACATACTAGGTTTTACTGTAGATTTATTTATTTACTGGATAAGGTTTATGGACTGTAGGTGATAAGGGTGCTAATACTTGAGTCAGATTATTTAAAGATTTGTATTAACTGTTACGGTGGCTAGCATATAAAGATCTGCCCATTTCTCATCTATCTTATCTTCCCAAGGTGATTTACTGGTTAATTCCTGGGTTTCCTGTTTAATCTTCTTTTCTCGGGATTTCTTTATTTTCTCTTTACTTTTCCTAATAATCAGACTTCTTTTACTAGGAGAAAGTGGTTCCTCATATTGTGCCTTTCGCACAAATATTCCTTCTTCAGGAATTACAGAGTGATTTGAGGATTTAGTTTGGGATGAACTTCCCTTCTCGTTGGATGACCTATCTAATTTAAGATAGATATTTGAAAGCTTTTGCTTACCCATATTGTAACTAACAATTAGTCAGTTAATAAAACACATAATCACATAATGGTAATCAGGAAAAAATTTAACTATTTCTAAATACTTAATTGGCTTAAATCAGTGGCTCTGATACCACCTTTTTCTGTCACGGCCCCCGACCCGGTTTGACCCGTTTCAGGAGCCGCGGGACAGAAAATCCCGTGGTATTAATTTAACAGCGGAAGTTTTCTTCAGGATCTTTTTAAAACTGCAATTTCCTGATTTATTTTATTTCACAACTCGGGATATAACCCCAGTAATTTACATTCATATGATTTCACGGAGAAATCTTTATTTTACAAAACATGTTTCTTTATTTTATACTGAGCCACTTTCTTTAAGCTGATAGTGCTTTACGGCACTTTTCCTGGATCACAACAAATCACCTGAAACATGTTTGAAAAAGGTTTTGTCAGCGGGAAATACTGGTGAATCATTCTTTTTAATAAAATGACACATTTGTTATAATTTACAGTATTAAGAGCGATTACAATGTTTCCCAATTTCAACCAACTACCCACAGTATTTGTCACTCGACCACACATTGGCTATCTCGTTGTCCAATGGTGTCTGTGACTATGGTCATATCACCCCTTGGCTAACCCGTTGTCCAAGTGTGACGATTATCAAGTATTGTATACAAAACCCCACATACCGGCTGTAACTTGGTGACTACAAAGACTTAATCCCTGTAATTATAACCTTGAAAATAAACATGCTTTTGAAATTAAATTTGATAAAAAGAGAATGACTCACATTGCAGATTTAATTTGAGCAGAGCATAGCCTACTGATTAGCCTTTTAACCTAAATTAATAACATGCACACGAACTCGGTTAGTAACTAATACAGCATTTACGATAACTCACGAGATTAAAACCTTCACAACGAATGACAAAGTGCGATACTTAACATCCATTGAATTAACAACGAATGACAAAGCATAAACCCTAATGTGGGCAGCACTTAAACATCCATTTGATAGTTTAATCAATCGGACATTGAATCGTAGCAGCGATCGAGTTAATACCCGGTATCGGAGCAGCACCTCACTAATTATCTATGAAATTTCGACTTCAGAGTGATACGAATTCGTTTTTGAAAGTTTTTATCGACACCAGTGGATTGTGCAAGTGACGAGCTATTTATAGGTGAATTTAGGACCTTATGCGGCCCGCGTAAGACTTTAGCTTAACCTTACGCGACCCGCCTAGCCGCCCAGTCTACGAGTAGGCTTGACCAGTCACAAGTATATTAGCCAGGTAGTCGCTACGTGGCTCCGGAACACTTATCTGGTCAACACAAGTTTGACGCGGCCCGCGTAAGACCATGCTTACTCTTACGCGGCCCGCCTGAGAACCATATTTCTGATTTTCTTTGTTTTTCATACACAGTATGGTTTCAGGGGTCCGGGTTTTTAATAGTGGGTTGGTTTATGATATTTTTGAGAGTCCTTACAGAACGTATACGCATGGGAGATACGCGCTTGAAGGGTGTGCTCTAAAGGTACGTGACTTTAGTCTCGTTAGATTATGCATACATGTTTGAGTTTAATGTATAAATGGAGTCGTAGTGTAATAGATGCGTTTGATGTGTCTTTGAAGTGGCGAAGTTCACTCGATAATCAAACGGGTCAAAATAAAGGTTGGAAGTGGGTTTGGCTTATCAATAAAGTGATGGTTTTCACTAGATAGCCAAACGGGTCGAAATGATGCTTTTAAAAGGATCATGTGAGTAGAGACTTGAAAGTCTCATATTTCGTTAAGTGATGGATAGTACCACGCCAACGAATTGGTTATGTTAATTTAAGTTTACGAATCCGGGATATCGGGTCAAACAATAGAAGTCAATAGAAAGTGTCGTTTGAAACGGAATGCTTTAATTCCGAGGAAACAAGCATTTAGTTCTAAGGGAACGAAAAGCCATGGAATGGCGCGAATACGCCAAGGTATGAACCCGGGGAAGTAGGTAACTATGTCAAAAAGGTCTTAAGAATTGAAAAAGTGGTATTATGCACTTATGGCTAATGGGTTGGATAATTGAAATAAGGAAATTGTGAACCTATCGCTGGTAACTCGGTTTCCGTGATGTGAAATTCACATGGTTGGATCCGTAATTTTATTACGGATTCATAGGAAAAAGAATCGACTAAAACGGACTAGCGAGTAAAAAGTTATGGTCGTTTAAAGTTAGAATTTTGACAAATTTCGGAGTTGGGCATAAATGCAGGAAAAAGACCTGCACTCGCTGGAAATAGGTCTCCCCCGCGCCACGCGAAGGGAGACACTGAACCTGTTGCGACACGCGAGGCCATCTAGCGGCCCGCGTAAACTTTTAAGGGATCTTTCGCGGGGCGCGACAGCCCCAATTGCTGAAATTTTTATTTTTCTTCGGTTGTTTGATATTGGAACTTGATTTCATACATTTTAATGTTGTCAAAACTAACAATTGATGTTGGTTTTAACCCTTGGTAAAAGTGTGGGCTTTCCGGATGGTGATCTAGCATGCTTTCAAGAACCGAACACTAATTTTCGAAGCTTCCGCGCTAAACTTGATTTTGTCTAGACAGTGTTATGTTGTAAATGATTGGTTATCCATGTTTGAAATGTTTAAAACTAATCGGTAGTTGACTAGTAGATGTTGTTATCAAACTTGTTTTGTATTTATCATGAATATGTTGGTCTACAAACATAAAAAATCTTTTGTAAACATCAAAGTTAGTATGAAATTCATGTAAATTATTATTAAATCCCGTCCTTTTAACAAGGGTCTTACATTTGGTTTCTCCAATATTTTGGGTATAAATTATATATTTAATTCTACAAATAATCACACACATGGTGAGATCTAAATATATATTTTCCTAAATACATATCTAGTCACTTTTATTTATAAAAACCAACCTCCAATATTTATAATTTTTGTAACAAAAATTATGACAAACTTTATATGAAAATTCATGGTTTAAAATATACTTGTAAATATTTGTTTAAAAATATTTTTCTAAGTGTAAAATTTCTAGAAAAATTTTGCCATAGTTTCCCCTGAAAATGGAGGTTTCCATGCTTTCAAAGCATATCATTTTCTTTTATAAATCACCACAATCAACAATAAACAAATCAACACTTACCAATTTGCCAAAATCAAGCATAAACTACTACTTCATGAACTTGAAAATTTACAAAAATTTGTAGTAACTTACTAGTGTGTTTAGTAAGCTTAGTTACCCTTTAAAGTGTGGTTGTTTATTTAAAAACATCATTATTGAAGAAATTAGTTCTTTACAACTTGTAAATAAATTTTCTAAAAATATTTCTTCTTGAGTTTTTCTTGTTAAATATATATTCCTACACTTGATTAACCACTAAAAATGTGGTTAATTTCTTTAAGAACCAAGCTTAAGTGAATCTTGTATTTTTAACTTGGTTTCTTGAAAAATCATTCTTGAAATCATAGATTTACAAGACTTTATATCCACTTTGATCATCATTTTACAAGAAAAACAATTTACACTTCAAGTTCATGATTTACATATGGATGATTACTTTGATCTTAAGATAATCATCCTCTCCTCTTTCTAGATTATGTCTTTAGTCACCATCTAGCAAGATCACATGATGTTTAACATCATAAACATGAGCAATCAACAATCAACAAACATAACAACACTTAATCAACATGATTTCTTATGATTTTAGTCTTATGTTCAAGTTTCATGTTCTTGATTCATAGTATTCTTCAAGATTAACAACTTATACCATCTTTTAACCAACTTAAGAAGATGTAAAATGGAGTGTAGAAGATCTTACTACTAGCTCAAGGCTAGGGATGATCACAAGATGAAGAAGAGGTGGATAAAAGATTGTATGAGAGGTCCTTCAACTTCCAAGAGTTCCTAGCTTCCTTATACACCTTCTTACACCTTTGAGTATGTATGGAATGGATGAAACTTGAATGAAGATAATGGATGTGTGGGTGTGGGTATTCGGCCGAGAATAGAAGAGGAGGAGAGGAGAGTGTTCAAGTGTTGTGTTTTTGGTGAAATGAATGGTTATGTGTCTTTGGTTAAACTTATAATACTCCACAAATGTTAAGTCTATTGTATAATATGTTAGAAAAGATGAAACATGATCCCATAAAATATTCAAATAAAAACTTGAGTGGGGGCCACATGTTGGCCGAGAATAGGTGGGGGGGGTCTAGTGTAGGTTGTAATGGTAAGTTAGATTTCTTGGTTACAATCTAATGTTATAGTTAGGTGTTTTAGTTGTTAGATGTTTATATAGTGTGTTATGATGTTCGGGGACCATAACTAGCTTGGTAATGTTAAAACAATGCTTCTAGTGAAAATTTGGTGTTTCGAGTAGTGTCCAGTTGTTCGGTTGGTTACTGGTTCGTTAAGGTGGTAAACTATGCAGGTTAGTGTGCTTTATGTTACCTTTTGTGACAGTTTTGATCCCGACACTTAGGAAAGTATTCTGGACCATTTAACCATATTTCTGCATGATATTAAGTGTTTAAATGCTGATTTTTGCTGATTTCAGCAATTTAAGTGAGTTTCAGGCACCTTCCGGCACTTAAACTATCTCTAGGAAGGCAGTTTTGTGATCCTTACTTTCCTACATACTATACTAGTGTAACTCTTGGCTTCTGGCTCATTCTGTGTCTCAATACCATGTCTGTCTATGTACTGAACTCCGTCAGCATTTTTCTGATTTGTCTGATAACTGTGCTAACTGTGTTTCGTGCATCATTTGAGTCAATAAAGTTTGCATGCAATAATGATATGTCATTTGCAATATATGATACACATGTATGTATGATAACAATAATCAGAAAGCAATTCAAGTCATTAATTGTAATTCAGCACAGTCATTAAGCACTAATCATTGTTTAATAATTGTACGGATACTTGGAATTTTGACAGTTGTCACACACATGTTTAGAACTCATACACATACAAGGATGGTATGGTATTGTCTCACAAAACACGTAGAAGAAAACCCTAGCACCTTCTTTCTCCCCTCTTGGATCGACGACATGCAAGTATGCAACCCTTCTGGTCGAAGCCCTTTCCTTCGAAGTATCAGCTCTCTCTCAGTCTAGCAATCGGTTAGTATGTTATCATTTTTTATTGTTCCTGATCATGCGTTTATGTGTTGAGTATATGTGCATGTGTAGGATTAAATCATGAATTAGGACATTGTTTGCAAACTAAATAGAGCATGATTAATTTATTATTATGTTGTAAACGGCTGGCATGTGCGAGTAATAAAGGGGTTTTCAATCATTGTTTGGGATGCTACCAGATTAACGTGAATTGGTATTAACAAATTGATGATAGAGAACTATTAGATCGATTGATGTATGCCGACGATGATGATGAATAATCAACAAAACAGTTTTGTTATCTCGTATAATGTGTTGATACGATTTGATTAATGATCATACGTTAATGATTCGGTAATGATTAGGGATTATTAGTGAGCCACAAAAGCTGTGAAATCATGATTGTTACTCGATAATATGATTGATACTCGATTCGGATGTCAATGTAATTGTTAACTCGTAACTTGTTATTGCTTGAAAATATGAATGCATGATGAATGTTGTGATTATGATTTCAAAAAGGAAACTGTTAGAATAATCAGAGTTGGGGATTAACTGTTCACCGGATTGATCGGGTTGTGGGTGTCAGTTACGGAATTTTGGGGAAGGAATAATCGGGTCAATCGCACACTTAAACCCTGGTCGCACACCACGCTGTTGTCGCACACTATCTTGGACTCCATGTTTTAGTTGGGCCTGTTATGTTGTTGGACTGTACAAGCTGGCAGTCGCACACTCGGTGTGGGTCATCCCCTAAATGGGCCGCATATTTCCCTCGGACTTTAATGGGCCGGGTAATCTATGAACCGCACACTTCATGGTTGTGTCAGGTTGCATAGTAGACCGCACACCTGGAACGCAGTCGCACACTTGAATGTTTGATGTACTGACTATTAAGCTGTTACATGTTTGTGAACTTGCTTGTTTACTTGAATGTGAACCGAACTGCTTGATATGAGCTATTGTGGAATATGAACTTGTGATGTGAATATACCTATGGCCCGAATACTTGTTATAACTTGTGTGATGATATGTGCTTTACTTGGTCTCTACTTGGATAATGTGTAAGAAGAATACGTGATTTATGTGTATACGAAACCGACTGTCATTGGTAACCACGGTAGGGTTTGGTTGACCAACTTGGAACGGGTAACATAACATACCGAGCAATCTAGGGTGAGTTCACTACTTCTTGAGCATGCGTCCCGGTGGGCGTGACAAACAAACTGGTATTCCTGAGAGGAATACGTCTTTTCTGGGTTAAATTGGGATGTTGGATAATACACTCACACCTATTACCTTAAGTCCCATCTTACTACCGAACTAGTTACCTGAGAGGTAACGGGGTATTAGTTGATAACGCTATTAGGCTTGGCAACCTCACACCGTACATGAGAGGACAGGCGTGAACTAATGACCTTAACCACATGACCAATGTTTTGATAGGGCATTGGGGAAGGGCAAATAAACTGACGCCATCTCGCGGTACTCGAGTTATTATCAACATGTTTTTAAACTAAACACTTGGCAACTAAACGTTTTTACAAAAACTGTGAACTCGCCAGCTTTATGCTGATACACTTGTCAGCATGCTTGCAGTTTATTAGATATGTGGATGTGGAACTTGTTGTCTGGGATGTTGGAGTGGTCATGGGTGGTGATGCATGGAAACACGAGATGAGTTTGATTGTTCTCGTACACTTGAATTTTGTATTACTCGAATAATGAATTATGCTTCCGCTGAAAATATGGGATTTTAAATTAATATTTGAAATACTTTATTTATAATGAATGGAAACTTTTATTTGAAATCTTGTTATGAGTTCGATGTGATTGGTGGCTAGATCCTGGTATGTCACACGCCTCGCGGATGTTTCCGCTTGTGGTATTTTGGGGGTGTGACACCGATGCCCAGTCACGAAGGTTTAAATCACTGCCGACGGCAGTTTATCTCCGATGCGGAAATCCAGGTTGCGTCGCCGACACGGATTTAGCCCGTCGGCGACGCGATGTCTAATGCTGGCTTCTGGTTTCTTCGTTTCGCATGTCCGGTTGATTCCAAATCCTTCCCGGTACTTAGTAAGGTGCTCACAAGGCTCTTTAAACTTCGTTAGACTTGTAAATACTCAAGTCCATATAAAAATATAAGTTTGATGGTATTAAGAAGTGTAGTAAGATGCCGAAAGTAGTATGGATTCTAGTTCATTGGTGTAAAATTTATCGCAGATTGAGTGGCATGTGAGTTTGCCATCTATAAAAGTAAACCAAATTAGTGGAACATTAAATAACATATGCAATATGTAAGGACATGGCCGGTTAACCGAAAATACAATTTTTTTTTATATAAATGAAATTCAAAATATGGTTAAATCGTGGTTGTTAATAGAGATAACAATAACGGGACGAGACATATCAGGGATCTTTTCCATCTGTCAAGCATTTCAATATGACAATATATAATCCACTAAAGAAATGGAACATAAGAATTATAATTAAAAGAGTTAATAACATATATATCACCACCATTCACATATAGTTATTGGGTTACTGTAAAAAAGTATTCCTTTGAGCATTATTAGCCAACCATGATGTCAACTGGTCAGAGCTGGCTAAACTGGTCTTGCATGATGAGGTATTGAGGTACATGTACACTTTAATATATCTATACAATAGAGTTTGTACAATGGCCCCATTACACGTACCTATATCCGATGCCATTTTATTCTACAATCTTGAACACATTGCTATAAAATATGAAAATTAAAAGATGTTCCACTTTCCGTAAATGGCAAAAGAAATTTGAGGAAAATTTATAAAAAAAAAAAAAAACTACTTTCTGTAAGATTTAATCAAACGAAGGGAACATGGAAGATTCTCTCATGAGTTCTTCAAAGTCCCATTCTTCAACTTTTAGTTCATCTTCACCCTCCCAACAGTTTTCGAACCCTTCTGTTATAGCTTGTACCTTGTTGTAACATTGGTTCATGTTGTTGGTTATGATCATTGAGTTGTTTGTATCATCAAGATTTTCCCTTTTTATACCTTGAGTACTATTATTATTTGTTTTGTTTTCTAATGGTGGGATGTTAAACATCTCATCCTCTAACCCTAAATTCCCCCCAAAGATTTGATAACATCCTTGGTAACTAATTTCATTATCATCCATACCAACTTGTGGTGTACCATAGCATGATGCATTCAAGATGGGCATGTTGGGGCCATGGTCTCCGGTAAGTGGCAATCGTTCCATCGTTTGATTCATGTACATGGCTTGCAAGGACGACGAAGTAGATGACCGTCGTGATGAATCCATGTACATAGCCGCGAAGGTGCTAGAATCTTGCATTGACATCAGTCCCCCCATGATGTCCCTGTGTTCGGAAGATGATGAATCAAGACTTGTGTTAGGTGACGACGAGTTTGATGATGATTTTTTAAGTCTCTTTTTCACTGTTGAGTTCCAGAAATTCTTGATTTCGTTATCGGTACGCCCAGGCAATCTTGTTGCAATTTGGGACCACCTACAAAATTAATAAATAGACAAAATAATTTTAATTAGTACAAATTTGATTATAGTAACGTAAAATACTGTATGATGCATGAAATGCATGGAGGATGGCTTCATTTGTAAACAAACTACTGAAATAGATAGTAGAGTGTCTTCAACTCAAAGGTTATATGTGGACACACACACCCCTCAATCATCCCTTTCACTTTTAGCCTTCTACCAAATACATTATAAAATTAAAACACTAACATATTAAAGAAGTTAATATGAATATTGCTTATGTATCCCATTAACAAACCCTACCTCGTAATGTTGTATTATGTATTATTTTATTCTCATATTATATATTCCTTATTGGTTAACGTGTGTAATATATTATGATATATGTATGTGTATTTAATTGTTTTTCCGCTAGCAAGTCATACAATAAATGAAGATTTTAGTAGTTGTCTGGTGTTGATTAAATTGTACAAGTGTATGATACATGATATATGTGATAATTATGTCAAGTTACTCTTTCTTTGGTCCAATTATGAAAGATAATTATTGTTATCTCCAATTCTCCATTAATGATTTGTGAACCAGTTGAAGTCAAAAGCAGAAAGATTAAATTTGAATCATAAGTTGCATATATAATCATGTGACCATGACTTAGACATTTTACTTGCTAAATTATATATGTTAACAAGGGTATTATAGTCCATGCATCTACGTATATACATTTTTTTTTACAGAAATGAAAGCCCGAGGTACAAGTTAATCTTTCATCTCAAAACGAATATATAATTAAATAAGTCAATTTTGAATTATAGGTGTCACTAGGTTGAGATATGTCTTGCCTTTAATTTTACATTCACTGTTGGATAATATTTTATGATATAATATTACACGTTACATATATGTGATTATAATATAAATATTCAGTGCAAGATAAAGAAACATGGCACAAAGTATATCAAAACTAATTTGCAAGGTTTCTTAATTAGTTAAACTAGTGTTTGATCACATGCTAGCTTCTAGATCATCTTGCTTATTTATCAATCATCCTTTGTTGATATATAAAATATCTAATACAAATATATCATGTCTTGATTGACATCATGCAAGAAATTTTAACTTAGCTTCAACATGAAAATTAACTCAATGATTAAATTGTAATTTGTAATTAAGATATATGTATAAAAACTCACATTTTCTGTTGACACATAATTACATACACACACCTATATTTATTTGTTAGTTTCGTCAATTGAAATTATTAGAAGGTATGCCGTAAATTTAACAAAGAAATCCTACTTTTTGAGAAATTTTATACATCAATATTCTCAAGTTCTCTATTCACTTAATTAGGGTTTAAAATATCTTTTTATATTATATTTACCCAGATATAATTTGAATTATGGGAAACAATTAAACAACCCCTAATTTCTTAACCCAGTGTTGTTTACAAAATATAGTGGAGAATAGATAGACGTATAATTAAGTTGTTGAATTTGTTATTAAGATGAAAATAACACAAAAACATAATAAATTCAACTTTTGAAAATTAACCTATAACACAAAATGAATACTGTAACTTATAACAAAATTGGAAATAGTTAAATGTACTTACATAAAGTCACAAACCTGGATTAAACTAATATTAAACCAAAATCACAATACAAAATATTAAGATTAATGTCTTAAATACTATACAACTTCTAATTAGTCTTGTTTGTAAGTAGTATATTGACAATTATACTTTTGAATAGTCTTGTTCAATTAAGGTTGGAAGTGCATCGCTGGTAGAAGGGACGAGTAAACCAATTAAGTGCACGTACACCTTAAGGTGTACTGGCCGACCCAAACCAAAATCCAACCGACACATACAAAAAAAGTTAAAAAAAAAAATTGGGGAATGAAAATTAATCATGCCTGTTGCCAAGAAGAGAATGAAGATGAACAATGAGTTCTTCTTCTTGAGGCGAGAAGGCGCCGCGTTTAACGTCCGGCCTCAGGTAATTGATCCACCTAAGCCGGCAGCTTTTACCGCATCTTTGCAAACCGGCATTACGAGCAATGTCACTCCAACAGCCTTGGCCGTTGGTAATCATGTAGTTCATCAACTTCTCATCTTCTTCTGGTGACCACAACCCTTTTCTCATCTTCATCGTCGTTGTCGTACCATTCGCATTCGACATCATGCTATTCAGCTCGTTTGCACCTCCTATAGGTTTCCTCATTTCCTTTATATATATATATATATATACACACACACAATGTGTGTATGTATGTGTAATGTGTGTGAGGGCTAGAGAGAGATGAAAGAGGGTTCTCTCTCTCTTTGAATCTTACAAGCTTCGAAAGTAGTTGTGATTTGGAGAAGTTGATTACTTTATAAACAGCCAAATGTACCTGTGTTTGTTTGTTTATCAAAGAGAGAGAGAGAGAGATGGGGGTCATTGAATGGGATTGTTGATGATGATGATGACGGCAGTGGGGTTTGCTTAGAAATGGGGTCATGAAATATAGAAAACTAGAGAGAGAGGATTAGGGTTTATGAGGAAAAAAAGGAACAAAGTGGAAAAAGAAATGCTTAAACTTTTGGTAGAATATTCATGAATATAAGTTTATGGAATAGGATCAAATACAAACACTTAAGTTTGTAAGAACCGTAAGAACCAACACATAATTGACAAGTGTCCATCAATAAAAAATTAGTTTAGGGGTAATTTAGACCTTTTGACCATATTTATTTATAACTAATTAAAAATAATTATAAAAAAATATAATCAGCACAACACTATATAATTAGCATAACATCCTTAATCGTTCTCCATTATCAGCACATCGTCCTCAATCGTTCTCTATTATCAACATAAACAACCTTAGCACAACATCCTCAATCGTTCTCCATTATTAGCACACCAAACGTGCTGATTATATCTATTTTTTGTGTTTGTTTTTATTATTTTTGTAATTAACACATAATCAGCACGTTATCAGCACAATTATAAAACACCTTTTGTTAACTTTTTTTAAAAATCACTTTTATAAATACAAAAAAGGTATTGCAATATGGTACTCATATTAAAGATAAAAAAATACTTGATTTTATGGTATATTTCTTTTTTAAAAATAATGAAGTATATAAAAGTTATTTTAGTTTAAAAAACCTTGGTGGAATTTGTGTTTAATGGAAAATGGTCAAATGACTAGCAATTTTACAAAATTACCCCTAACTTGTTAGTACTAATTTTTAATTATAAGGGTTTTATTTATAATCAACACCAACCATTGATTTAAATTATCAATGGCTCAGATCTGTTCTTACGGTTCTTATAGTTAGCATTGTTTGTACAGGATCTCAACTCATAAGTTTATTTAATTAGACTGTGGGGTATGGGGCTTGGGTTGGGGGAAAACGCTCAAGCCACCACCCCTTGGGGCTTGGGTTTGAAGCCGGGCGTGGGGCGGGCTTGAGATCCGATGTGGCGGCCTCCTATTCGCTGTCCACCGCCAACCCACGCGGTGCACCCACGCCCGTCATACCCTACGGACACGTCACTAGGCGGTGGAGGACTCGAACTCCACGTGTTAACTCATGCCCCCAACCCAAGCCCCACCATACCCCACGTTCTTAGTGGCATACATACATGGTATCATAATTAAGCCAATAAAATATCGAAAGGCTGGTTCGTTTCTTTCTAATGAATATATGTAATAAATATTCATTGCTTTGGTTTTGACTTTAGCTATTTAATTATAAGCTTAAATGAAATATTAGTTTTGGATATCTATTTTTCTAAATACTTATTATATTGTCTCAAAACGAATAGCTGGTAAAGTGGTGTATTCTATAATTAAGTGGTTGTGAGTTCAAATCTTGTAAAAAGCAAGTGTGTTGATATTTTAGCCGTTCAAAAAAAAGTACTTATGATATTTGAAATTAGATAAAATTAAGCTAATTTTACTGAGTATTTTGTTGACAAAAAATAATTATCAGTTTTTAGCATTTCCTTCAAACACTTAAATATCAAAACATATAGATTAAATACTTAAATATCAACATTTTATTAAGTTTGTCATTTAAACTGATCAATACTTAATAAAGAGTTCTAGAAAAGTTTTCAAAAAAATAAACTAGTATTTAATGCAATTTACTTTTTATGCTCTTTAGTTTAAAATAAATAAAAAAATCTAATTATATTAGTCAATGAAAGTAGTAAATCCAATCATTTTGGCATCTACATTCTATTTACTATACATAGTTTCTTTTTTAACGGCTAACTGTTTTCCAAGTGTAAACCCATTCTTTCGGAGCTATGTCCAAAGGCCGACTATTCGACCACCGCTAGAAAGCGTAGCACACCCCAGATGCGCAGAAACCCCGTGGAATAGGTAACCCCCCCCCCCCCGCGGACTCGAACCCGGGTAAAACCCCAGGCCAAGCCCTCACCGAGATGTCCAATACCCAGCACCCGTCGGGGATCGAACCGGCGCCTACAATGGAGACAACCGGCCAACCAACCAACTGAGCTGGGGTAATGGACATTTACTATACATAGTTAACCTCGGTATACATCTAAGACGGTTCAAAATTCTGAAATTTTAATCATATCAAATTGATAAAGCCATTAGAGATAAGATGTTATCCCCTTGAAGTCAAGGTTTTGAGTCTGTCAGGCAGATTTGATTTAATTTAAGCCATTAAAAAAAGTCAAACTAAAAATTAGTATTACTAAACATTTTACATTTTTACTCTTTTATTATTTTATTATATTATTATTTTGTCCACATATATAGATGTACATAGAGATGTGTGTATATATATGTATGCATACACACATATAAACAAAATGGTGACATGAGAAAATAGGCTTGGAGTAACAGGCGGTGGTCGTTAGATAAACATATATAAAGAAACGGTCGGGAGAAAGAGGGGTTGTTGTTTTGTCTTTTGACTCCATACGTTGTGTTTTCCCTTTTACATCATTCCTTCACTATTAATCAATATATATATTTGTTTTAATTTGAAATATGTGATAAAATAAAACAGATAGAGCCTGTAAACTTATTGTCATGGCCAACTAGCACATCAACTCATAGTCTTATCTCAAAATACGATGTATAAAATTAAAAAAAAAAAAACTAAAAACTAAAGCTTTGAATTTTAATATCTGTTTATTTGATATATTTATATTCTCAGGTTGATGATTTACATCCTCATGTAAAATCTTATATTTCTTAATAGATAGAATACATGTTTTTCGTTATGAAATAAAAATTTGTATTCCAAAGGAAAAATGTATACGATTTAGTATTACTTGTTTTAACAAATTTTAATGATATTTTAGAAGAGTAATAAAAAAATATCTTTATTTTGTACAGAATATAATTCTCGTCTATTAATGGTTTAAAACATCTGAATGAATAAAAGGTAACCTCAAGTCTGAATGGTTAACACTCTGTTCCCGAGTCTCATTTAACAGGGGGAGGGAAGGGAAAATAGATGAAAATATGAAAAATCATGTTCCCGAGTTTCATTTAACAGGGGGAGGGGGGGAAAGGGGGAAAAGGAAGAAAATTTATCCATATATTCATCCTCCCAAATTGGAGAGATTAGGAGAGAAAATCCTATAAATTACTAAATTACCCTCCAATCTAATTAAAATGTTTTATGTTTAAAGGGTATAATGGTAAAATTGTTATTTTCTTTTCTTTTCCTCCTAACTCGGGAACACATAAAATGCTTGATTTCTTCTCTTTTCCTTTACATTTCATTAAACTCGGGAACACGAAAAAATCACATCTTTTCCCTCCTTTTCTCTCTAAATTCATTTTCCTTCCCCCTCCCCCTGTTAAATGAGACTCGGGAACATAGTGTAAGAGGTAACATCTGAATAGTAAATCATCACATATCACATTCTACTACATTCTCATTGGTAAAATTCTTAATGGTTCCATTAAGAGGTAGCCTCTTAATGACCATTCAGAGGCTACCAAACAGCCCCTTCATTTTCCGCAACGGTTTGGTTTGTTACATACTGGTACTAGGTACTGCAACCGAAAGATTTATGATTCAAGAGGATATCGGCACGTGTTTTATATTGACTGAAAATAATAAAAATGGACTTGGTTCATCAGGGTATCGTCACCGTATCGGTAGCCTACGGTACCAAAAAAATGATATATTGTGAATACAATTCTGTTTTCAACGAATTTATATCACATGTCAAGAAAACCATAAAAAAGTGGTACGATTAGCAGTGTTATTTGGATGGTATCACTTCGGTTTATAAAGGTGAAAAACAAAAAAAAAAACTACATTTTGTCCGGCAAATATATCTTTAACCAAATCGTAGATAAATATTACCTCGTCGCAACAATATTCCAAATAAATTAATTAAATTAAATTAGACTAAACTCTATTAAAACACAAATTTAATGAATAGTGCCTGAGAGGTGTAAGGCACCTATTCGTTGGGTGATATTGTAGTGCTAAGGTCAGATTGGCCCGTTTGGATGGTGGTGGCCTCATCACCAAATGAGCTACGCGCCCTCATTTGCCATGCCTGATAATACCGTCGGCGATTCTGGTGCCTTCTTTCAAGGAATGAGATGTAGACGAGACGACGATGATGATTACAACGATTCTGACGGCGACGGGGGTATAGTAGCTATTCTCCGATAGGTAACTAGTATCAAACATATTCACTCTTTACATCTCTTTATCTCTTCATCTTGCTTAACCCACCGTAAAAAAACACATATTTTCCTCCTAAACCTATAAGATTCGCGTTCTGATTACGGTTAGCGATACGAACACTCGATTGATTTGTATCTCCGAATTTTGATTAATGTTCGAGTGAAATTAAACGTACAACCTGTCAATTTAATGTCAAAGGAACCTTTAATTTCCATTCAACAAACGAAAGAACCTTTAATTTGAAAAGCATAACTTCCTTCTTTGTCTTCTTTGCCCACGACACCACCTCGTTCAAGATTAGGGGTCCATCCAGAATCAGCCTACCTCCAACGAAAATGGGCTTGTAGGAAATCTGTAGCTACTGGTGTGTTAGTTTGCTACAAATTGCCGACAAAATATGGTTTTGTAGGAAATCTGTAGCTACTGGTGTGTTAGTTTGCTACAAATTGCCGACAAATTTAACATTTTATTTCTAAAATTGATAAATTAACAAATAAAATAACATTTTTGTAGGAAATCCGTAGCAACTTGCTACAAATTTGCTACAACTTAAGTTTTAATTTATTTATTTTGCAAAAATTTAGACATTACAAATATAATAACTTTTTTTTTGTAAGAAAATTGTAGAAAACGAGGTCAATTTGCTACAAATTTTCGACAAATTTAGCATTTTATTTTTAATTTTTTTTTATTTAACTAACTTAAGAAATAACAAATAATTTGACCCTTTTTTGTCGAAAAACTGTAGCAAATAAGATCAATTTGCTACAAATTTTCGACAGATTTAACACTTTATGTTATTTAATTATTTATTTTACTGAAATTCAGACTCGAAAAATAAAATAAATTACACTTGTCGCAAATTTGTAGCTAGTTGCTACAAATTTCCCACAAATTATGAAAATTTATTTTTTAAATTATTTATTTTGCTATAGTAACAAATAATTTAAATTTCTTATTTATTTTGTAGGAATTTTGTCACAAATATAATATATTTTGCTACAAAATTGCTACAAATGCTTGTTGTGTGGCAATTTTGTAGGAAAATTGTGGATAAGTTTTGGGTTTTTTTTTTGTTTTTCTTTTTTGTCAAAAAATTGTAGGAAAATTGTAAAAAAAATTGAGTTGTGGGAAATTTGTAGGAAACTTTTGTAGGAAAAAATGTAGTTTTCTAGTAGTGACATAATACAAATAAACACAATTGCCAACATAGCTCACTGAAAAAGTGAATGCTAACTATTTAGTGACATTTATCGAATTGATTTACACATAAAATATTTGTCGTGTAAACATCTAACTATTATCATGTAAAAATCACCTCTTGTTAAAATTAAATAGGTTATTATCATTCTAATTAATTAATCATGTGACCTTATACTTCTTTTTATTTCTGTAAAAACAAAACATAAGATTCTAATATAGATTATTTAAAGATGTGTGTATGTATTAAGATAATAATATAGAATGAAATGGATGAATGATATAATAGTATGTTATGAGAAGGTAAATAATGGAAAACTAAGAAACCTTTGATGGTTTCTTTTGTCAGGAAGCTAAGATATTTGCTTCCACTACACATAACCTATCTTTACATATAACTATAATATTTAATACACGTGTAGTTGAAGACAAGAAGTGGTTATATATTAATATATATAATATCTATACACGTGGAAAAGTAGTTTAGAAGAAAAACGAAAATAATCCGATATTGGGTACAAACTTTTAAGCCATCCATTGTAAAGAAATAAAAAGTTAAACTCGAATATGTGGGGAATGCATATCATACCATTTGGAAACAAGACAAATAATAAAAAGAACAAAAAAGTTACCTGATCATATATGATAAAATTCATCATGATTCATCATGAGGATACTCGGTATGGTTGATGGAGGATGGACTTTCACGTCAGGCCACGTATAATGTGTGTGGGGATAGAGCAAAGAGGATGGACCTAAGGAAATGGGGGATAGATCTAAAATATATATATATATATATATATATATATATATATGTTGTATGTATATGTGTGTGTGAGAAGAAGATGCAATGTTAAGATAATTGGGGTGAATACTACATATTTGGGCCTATACAATGTGTATCTTAAATCCATAATTGTAACACCCCGTGTTTTCGAGAAGTCAAAGTCAAAGTCAAGGTCAAAGTCAACGACCGATTTCGCGCAACTTGACTTATAGTGAATTTCTTTTATGTGTTTAATTTAGTTGTATTATGTGGAGTAAGTGTCAATAAATACAACAATCGACGTGTGTTACTCGCAATCTAATCGACCTACGACTGTGAACTATAGGAAGTAACAATGCGATAAAGCTAAACGATAATCAAACTATGCTAATCAAATCGACATCGAATCAAATCGCAACTCGAACTACGTATTTTAATTATTGTTTTACGTGTGTGTGTGCCTTATGTGTTACGTGTGCATGATCATTTATGTTATGTGTGGAATCGCAATCGAACTCGAAACGCAATCGAACTCAATCGACATCGAACTCGAATCACAATCGAACTATGATAATTAGTGGAGAAGGGATAGTGCGAGATATGAGTGGATGGGATTAAAAGTAATTTGAATAGGAAACTCCATCGCATTCGCATCGCTCGCAACCGAAATCGAAACGTCAAAAATCGTCGCGTCAAACACACAAACCAAGTGCCATCCGACCGGATAGCCACTTGGTCATGGGTGTCAGGTGCCATCCGACCGAGATGTCATCCGACCGGATAGTCATCCGGGCGGTGTGCCATCCGACCGGACAACACTTTCCCCTTTTGGAATCCTATAAATACCCTTGTCACTCTCAAACCTTTCTACTTTTGGAAACCTCTGTCCGACCAGCTCGTGTTCTTCACCTTTTCTCCGATTTCTCTCAATCCCGGTAAGATCTCGACCTAAATCTTCTACTTTCTTGATCTACACGCACTCCTACACCTTTCTATCTTTTAAATCTTAACTTTTAACCGTGAAATCACTAGATCTCGGGTGTTCTAGGATGACGTCATCATGTGTTCTTGAAGAACTTCATGTTTTGACTTCAATCCACCAAGAACAACTTAGATCTAACCGATTTCCACACAAATACACAAAGATCTCTACTAGATCTCAACGTAAACATGGTGAAAAAGGATTGAAAGATGGTTCTAACTTTCTTTCAACTCTTTTACACTCAATACACTCAAAACCGATAGGATCCGACCCTGATCTAGTCTTCCGCTTATTCTTATTGTTGTACTTGCTCAAGATCTGGATTCTACTCACGAGCCCACCGATTCCGGGTTAAACAAGAACAACCGTCTTGAGCCGATAACAGACCGAACTAGGGTGATTCGTGGTCGGTTTGGTCACGAGGGTCAAAATGGAGTTCTATTGGTTAACACGTTGTCAAAACGTCTCGATAAAACGACAAACAATCAAAACGACCAAGGGTAGGACGAACGGAACAATTGGAACGGAATGATGTCCGACCGGACTACTGTCCGACCGGATGACCATCCGAACGGATTGCTGTCCGAACGGATAACACCTTGGGTCCCACACTTAATCAACCATATCTAAAGTTTGAGTATTGAACGAATTGCCATCCGATCGGACAACCATCCGACCGGATTACTCTTCGGATCATGAGATACTAGGACTTTAAAGACTTAAACAATTTTCAACATGTTCACTAACAGGGTTGCCACCCGGTCGAATGGACATCCGACCGAGTGACTCCCCTGCTGTGAACTGGTTCTCACTAAGTAACCTCGTCACTAGAGTCGCCGTCCGACCGGATTTCTGTCCGACCGGATGACCACCCGAACGGATTGTCATCCGCACGACTGACCATCCGATCGACCGACTTGAAGGATAGAGATACTTCAATGTTTTCAAAATGCTACAACGAAACCTTCAAAAGACAAGCCATCATACACAAACACATTTTTCTTATAGGAAGAAACAATCCACTCGAATAGGCATCCGACCGGACTACCATCCGACCGGATGACCATCCGAACGAATTGTTATCCGCACGGATTGCTGTCCGATCGGATTACCATCCTACCGAACTGCTATCCGACCCATTCACACTTTGTATCATTTTCGCATCACTTATCGTTATGCTACCAAATTATTCAGGCTAACCTTACTCGCTAAGCGCTCCCTTCAATCCATCAACCGCTGTGAGTATACACGATCCCTTTTTGCTTTAAGCACTTTTGGGTGTTACATACGTTGCAACTATTCAAATCACATCAAACACACTACTCAATACTATTTGAACGCTAACCGTTAATGCATGTTATACGTGGCTTATGAATGCTTGTTTGTTATGTTTACACATGGAATGCTGTCTACCTGCCTTAGCAACGATAGTACTATAGTTTGGACTCAGCACCCGTTCACACGGGGGTTGTTAAGGACAATTACTTGCATGGATTACGGTGGTAATCATGTATTGCGAACTGCCTCGGGCAGTCAACCCGCGGTCATTGGTATCGATGGATCTATGTCGATAACTAACGTGCTTCATTTCACTATGTGTACGTGCTGGTTATGCGTAAACGAATTCGAACTCTATATGCTATTATCAAACTTGTATGCTCACCTTTACATTTTATGTATTGACTTTATTTTAACGTATGTGACAGGTGCTTAGGTTGTTTGTATGCTCCCTGCGCAGTGATGAAATCGAAGCTAGGAAAAGGGGTCCTAGAAACCAATAAATAAACTATCTATGTATAAATCTGAGTTGTCGGAACAAAATTATTTGCCTAGATTTATCTGTAATAATTTGTTTACTGTTTGAGACGTGGTATGGGACATGTGTATTTTAAATTGAATGGTAATGATAATTGTTATGGAAACTTCTGGACAATATGTTTCGCTCAGTGCCATGCCCCGATGTTTCCGCCATCGGTTGGGGTGTGACAGATTGGTATCAGAGCCATAACTATAGGGAATTAGGCAAGACACGACCTAGTCCGGGTCGATGTCTTAGAGACCTAGTCTATAGTTAGGAACCAACAGACCAACTTGAGTACATCCAGTAGGGATTATGTACGAACTTATTTCTCACTATTCTCGCTTATGCTACACTATCACTGCACCCGAATTTTCAAAAATGAATGGGCAATAAAGTCGAGAATAGGTGTGAAAACCGCAAACTCTCGACTAAAGTTGCTCGACAACCCGCATTTTATCTACAAACAGGGAGAATTATGCCAAATCAGGAGTGAAATCCGTATTTTGATGAATAATCTCCTCTATTTTATTAAAGCTCAGGAGCAAAAGTTGTTAAGTCAGGGGTGAAACCCGAACCTTGATAGTTATTCCTGACTCAATTTGGTTTTACAAAAACTCTCACCAAAGTCTCGACGGACTCCAACGACCTAAAGTCACGATATGACTAACGGGATGCGTGCCCAATGCCCAAGAATCGAGGCAAAGGCGCTGTCCTGAAGGTCAAATGTGCACGACAAGTCTTTGTGAATAGTCGAACCACTTTGGGTAGTCGAAGTCTACTAGCCGCAGACAATCTATTTCTCGATTTTTATGTGTTTCGATTCTGAGCCCGCAACTGCCGACTCTGATGTTTCGTCGATTTTATGTGCTTAAATATGTGTATTTACCTGTTTATGTGTTTAAATTTTGGAGATTTACTCGATTTTTGCTTTCACTTCAATCGACACGCACGACTCGCACTACATTTCTATCTCAAATCGCTAACAAATCGCTAAATTATGGACGACCTTATGCTATACTATACGCTTATACTACACGACTCGATATATCAAACGCGAACGCTATATTCGGACGATCACGAACTGTAAATGATAGGTTTCTGTATTCTGACTGCATCTTGTGAATTCATACTTACGTGTTCTGTGATTCTGTGCTCTACGTGCTTATGTGCTTCTGTGTTTATGTGAATCTGTGATTATGTGCCTATGTGTTTATGTGATACGTGTTACATTGCGTGTTCCTAAGCTTTAGTAAGTAGTAGACCTGTGGGGTGAGATTCGAATACAATGTGTTGAGTCCTGTGACGATGTCTGTTGCAGACAATGTCATCTGGATCCCGTCATCCCTTACTTTCTCGTCAAGAAAAGAGAGACAAGCGCCTTGCTGCCATCATCGCTAAAAGTGTAGCAAAGGTTGTGAGTGATGTTTACGAGAACGCCAGCAAATCATCTGAGGAATCAAGGACCGAAGCTCCTAAAGCTACCGCCAAGGCCTTCAATTTCAAGCAATTCAAGTCATGTGGGCCAAAAGAATTCACTGGCGAGGGAGGTCCTACTGCACTATTCCAATGGATTGATTCCATTGAGGTCACTCTACGACAGAGTGGTTGCCCCGATGACCTCCGAACTCTGAATGCTACCGGCGTTTTCCAGTCCCGTGCACTAGACTGGTGGACGGCCGAGAGGAACAAGCGAGGGAACGATGCAGCCTACGGTCTGTCGTGGGACGAGCTCAAAGAAGTCATGCTGGAAGAATTCTGCCCTCCTCACGAACGTCAGAAGCTAGAGGATGAATTTTGGCACATACAGCAAAAGGATGGTGAAAATGTTGCGCTCACTGCTCGCTTCAAACAGCTCAGCATCATTTGCCCCGATCAGGTCATGACTCCAGTCATGGCAATCAAGAAGTATATTCGAGCCCTGCTTGACTGTGTTGCTGATTTCGTTCAAGCGGCTAAGACTATGACGATCGAAGAAACTTATCTACTGGCTGCTGAAATCAACGAAAAGCGGGTCAAGGCCGGTGTCTGGGATAAAACTTCGAAGCACCTGCATCAAGCTACCACCGCCGCACCAACTGCTGAAACCACCACCTCATCAAGCAACAAGAGGAAGAACAAGAGAAAGAACAGCTCCAGCAACAAGAACTGTGCGATCACTGCTGCACCGATTCAAGCTGTACCAGCCCAACAGCGTCAAGTAGCGGCGCCTGTGGCAAATGCACCGCCTACAAAGCGTGCATACACTGGGCCACACCCGCTCTGCCCTACTTGTACCTACCACCACCCGACTACCATCGCTTGTCGTTTTTGTGCTCATTGCAATATGTACGGCCATTTTACTACCAACTGCCATGCTCGACAAGCTCCTGCTCATCAAGCTCTACTCACCGCCCCTCAGGGTCAACAAGCTCCTCCGGCACCCGCGGTCAACGCCAGAGCCTGCTTCGCATGTGGCGATCCTAACCATTTCGCCAACATGTGCCCAAACAGGGTCGTGAAACAAGAGCCCCAGCAGCAGCAGCCTCAACACTAGCAACAACAGCAGCAACAGCAACAAGCAGCACGCGCACGAACTTTCAACCTCAACGTGCGCCAAACCCAAGCCGACAACAACGTAGTTAATGGTACGTTCCTTGTGAATGGTATTTATGCTTCGTGTTTATTTGATACTGGAGCCGATAATTGCTTTGTGTCGTTCGAATTCGAGAAACTCCTTAGTGGTAAACGCTCCTAACTCTCCTCGACGTTCGATGTTGAAGTCGCTACCGGAAGAACTGTCGCCGTTAATTCTGTGCTTCGTGATTGTACTCTTGAGCTCAACAATCACATCTTTCCAATCGACCTTATTCCGATGCAACTCGGAAGTTTTAACATCATAATAGGCATGGACTTTCTTCGTGAAAACCATGCTGAAGTTGTGTGCTTCGACAAAATGATCCGATTCTCGCTGGCGAATGGTGATTTATTGTGTGTTTATGGTGATACTACCTCGAAGGGTCTCAAGCTCATGTCATGTGTTCAAGCTAGCAAGTATCTCCGCAAGGAATACAAGGCTTTCTTGGCTAACATTGTAGTAGCAGAGAAAGAAAAGAAAGAGAAGAAGGAAGTAAAGGACGTTCTTGTGGTTCGAGAATTTCCTAATGTTTTTCCAGAGGATCTTCCCGGACTACCGCCAAGTCGTGATATCGACTTTCGTATCGACCTCATTCCTGGAGCCAACCCTATTGCCAAAGCTCCCTACCGACTCGCGCCGTCCGAAATGCGCGAACTCTCAAACCAACTCCAGGAATTACTTGAGAAAGGCTTCATTCGCCCAAGCACCTCTCCTTGGGGCGCGCCAGTCCTTTTCGTCAAAAAGAAGGATGGGTCGTTCAGGATGTGCATCGACTATCGGGAATTGAATAAGCTAACTATCAAGAACCGCTATCCCCTACCCCGCATCGATGATTTGTTTGATCAGCTACAAGGTGCTACTTGCTTCTCGAAGATCGATCTACGCGCGGGATATCACTAGCTACGTATTCAAGAGGAGGATATACCCAAAACCGCGTTTCGCACTCGTTACGGCCACTACGAATTCGTTGTTATACCTTTTGGTTTAACCAACGCACCCACGGTTTTCATGGATGATGAATCGCGTGTGTAAAGCATATCTCGACCATTTCGTCATCGTATTCATTGACGATGTCTTGATCTATTTCAAATCGAAAGCCGAACACGTGCAACATCTACGTTTGGTTCTCGAGCTACTCCAGGGGAACCAAATCTATGCCAAGTTCTCCAAGTGTGAATTCTGGTTGGAGGAAGTTCAGTTTCTGGGACACATCGTTAATAGTCAAGGTATTCACGTCGATCCTGCGAAGATTGAAGCTGTCAAGAGTTGGATTACACCTAAGAACCCATCTGAAGTCCGTTCTTTTCTCGGACTAGCGGGCTATTATCGACGATTTATCGAAGGATTCTCAAAGATCGTTGTGCCGCTTACCGCTCTCACGCATAAAGACAAGCCTTTTGTTTGGGGAACTGAACAAGAGTCTGCCTTTCGAACCCTCAAGCACATGCTTTGCAATGCTCCTGTTCTCACATTACCCGACGGAAACAACGATTTCATTGTCTATTGTGATGCTTCCAACCTTGGTCTTGGTTGTGTCCTTATGCAGCGGGGCAAGGTTATAGCTTACGCATCTCGTCAGCTCAAAATCCACGAGAAGAACTATACAACCCATGATCTCGAGCTAGGCGCAGTTGTTTTTGCGTTAAAGATTTGGCGACACTACCTGTATGGTACCAAGTGTACGATCTTCACCGATCATAGGAGCCTACAACATATCTTTAATCAGAAGGAACTTAATATGCGTCAACGCCGATGGGTAGAACTTCTCAACGATTACGACTGTGAGATTCGTTATCACCCAGGCAAGGCAAATGTTGTTGCCGACGCACTCAGCAGACGGAGCTATCTGCTTAGCACTCGTAATGTTCAAACCCAATACGACCTCGAGACCCTCATCCGTGAAGCTCAGCATGTGTGTTTTAACGAACGCACTCTGAAGAAGGAAAGAATCTACCACGATGGAGCCCAGCTTGTGAGCAAGTCGAATGGGATATTCCACTTTCTGGACCGAATTTGGATTCCCAAACGGACCAATTTACGACAGATCTTGATGGTCGAAGCCCACAAATCCCAGTATTCTATTCATCCCGGTGCCGACAAAATGTACCAGGACCTTCGTTATAAGTACCGGTGGCCGGGCATGAAAAGGGATATTGCTCTCTATGTTGGAAAATGCCTAACTTGTGCTAGAGTCAAGGCTGAACATCAAAGACCATCTGGCTTACTCGAACAACCACTGGTCCCCATGTGAAAGTGGGAGAGTATAGCTATGGACTTTATAACAAAGCTACCACACACGTCATCAGGTCACGACATCATTTGGGTTGTGGTTGACCGTTTGACCAAATCAGCTCACTTTCTGCCAATACGGGAAGACTACAAGGTAGAACGATTAGCCCGAATCTACACCGACGAGATCATTTGTAATCATGGGATGCCTCGTGATATCATCTCTGATCGTGATGCTCGGTTTACCTCGCGACTGTGGGAAACATTTCAAATGGCACTCGGTACATCGCTAAATCTAAGTACCGCTTTCCACCCTCAAACCGACGGTCAGACTGAAAGAATGATTCGTACTCTTGAAGACATGCTCCGTTCGTGTGTCATAGACTTCGGTGGTAATTGGGATAAATACATGCCGTTAGTCGAATTCTCGTATAACAACAGCTATCATTCTAGCATTCAAATGGCACCATTCGAGGCTTTATACGGAAGAAGATGTCGATCGCCTATTGTGTGGAACGAGATCGGTCACTCACAATTAACCGGTCCCGAGCTATTACAAGAAACGACAGACAGAATTTTCCAAATTCGAGACAACCTGGTTAAAGCTCGGAATCGACAGAAAAGTTATGCCGATAGACGACGCAACCCCTTGAATTTGACGTTGGTGACTACGTACTCCTAAAGGTATCACCTTGGAAGGGTGTGGTCCGATTCGGCAAGAAAGGGAAGCTCGCGCCTCGATATGTTGGACCGTTTAAGATTCTGGAAAGGATAGGAAAAGTCGCCTACAGACTCGAACTACCGGAGGAACTTAGTAACGTCCACCCGACTTTCCACGTGTCAAACCTCCGAAAGTGCCTAGCCGACCACGACTTACACGTTTCACTCGATGACCTGCAAGTGAACGAAACATTACACTTCGTGGAAAAGCCTGTCGAAATCATGGACCGCCAAACCAAGCAACTCAGACGCTCTCACATTCCTATTGTTAAAGTCCGATGGGAAGGCAAACGAGACGCAGAGTTCACAGGCAAAGTACCCGCAGTTATTTAAGGGGAAAGTCTAGAAAGAGAAAGTTCTCAAACGTGATTCACGGTGATATACAACTTCCAGCTTAATTTCGGGACGAAATTCCCTAAACAAGGGGAAGCTGTAACACCCCGTGTTTTCGAGAAGTCAAAGTCAAGGTCAAAGTCAACGACCGATTTCGCGCAACTTGACTTATAGTGAATTTCTTTTATGTGTTTAATTTAGTTGTATTATGTGGAGTAAGTGTCAATAAATACAACAATCGACGTGTGTTACTCGCAATCTAATCGACTTACGACTGTGAACTATAGGAAGTAACAATGCGATAAAGCTAAACGATAATCAAACTATGCTAATCAAATCGACATCGAATCAAATCGCAACTCGAACTACGTATTTTAATTATTGTTTTACGTGTGTGTATGCCTTATGTGTTACGTGTGCATGATCATTTATGTTATGTGTGGAATCGCAATCGAACTCGAAACGCAATCGAACTCAATCGACATCGAACTCGAATCACAATCGAACTATGATAATTAGTGGAGAAGGGATAGTACGAGATATGAGTGGATGGGATTAAAAGTAATTTGAATAGGAAACTCCATCGCATTCGCATCGCTCGCAACCGAAATCGAAACGTCAAAAATCGTCGCGTCAAACACACAAACCAAGTGCCATCCGGCCGGATAGCCACTTGGTCATGGGTGTCAGGTGCCATCCGACCGAGATGTCATCCGACCGGATAGTCATCCGGGCGGTGTGCCATCCGACCGGACAACACTTTCCCCTTTTGGAATCCTATAAATACCCTTGTCACTCTCAAACCTTTCTACTTTTGGAAACCTCTGTCCGACCAGCTCGTGTTCTTCACCTTTTCTCCAATTTCTCTCAATCCCGGTAAGATCTCGACCTAAATCTTGTACTTTCTTGATCTACACGCACTCCTACACCTTTCTATCTTTTAAATCTTAACTTTTAACCGTGAAATCACTAGATCTCGGGTGTTCTAGGATGACGTCATCATGTGTTCTTGAAGAACTTCATGTTTTGACTTCAATCCACCAAGAACAACTTAGATCTAACCGATTTCCACACAAATACACAAAGATCTCTACTAGATCTCAACGTAAACATGGTGAAAAAGGATTGAAAGATGGTTCTAACTTTCTTTCAACTCTTTTACACTCAATACACTCAAAACCGATAGGATCCGACCCTGATCTAGTCTTCCGCTTATTCTTAGTGCTGTACTAGCTCAAGATCTGGATTCTACTCACGAGACCACCGATTCCGGGTTAAACAAGAACAACCGTCTTGAGCCGATAACCAGCCGAACTAGGGTGATTCCTGGTCGGTTTGGTCACGAGGGTCAAAATGGAGTTCTATTGGTTAACACGTTGTCAAAACGTCTCGATAAAATGACAAACAATCAAAACGACCAAGGGTAGGACGAACGGAACAATCGGAACGGAATGATGTTCGACCGGACTACTGTCCGACCGGATGACCATCCGAACGGATTGTTGTCCGAACGGATAACACCTTGGGTCCCACACTTAATCAACCATATCTAAAGTTTTAGTATTGAACGAATTGCCATCCGATCGGACAACCATCTGATCGGACAACCATCCGACCGGATTACTCTTCGGATCATGAGATACTAGGACTTTAAAGACTTAAACAAATTTCAACATGTTCACTAACAGGGTTGCCACCCGGTCGAATGGACATCCGACCGAGTGACTCCTCTGCTGTGAACTAGTTCTCACTAAGTAACCTCGTCACTAGAGCCGCCGTCCGACCGGATTTCTGTCCGACCGGATGACCACCCGAACGGATTGTCATCCGCACGACTGACCATCCGATCGACCGACTTGAAGGATAGAGATACTTCAATGTTTTCAAAATGCTACAATGAAAACTTCAAAAGACAAGCCATCATACACAAACACATCTTTCTTATAGGAAGAAACAATCCACTCGAATAGTCATCCGACCGGACTACCATCCGACCGGATGACCATCCGAACGAATTGTTATCCGCACGGATTGCTGTCCGATCGGATTACCATCCTACCGAACTGCTATCCGACCCATTCACACTTTGTATCATTTTCGCGTCACTTATCGTTATGCTACCAAATTATTCAGGCTAACCTTACTCGCTAAGCGCTCCCTTCAATCCATCAACCACTGTGAGTATACACGATCCCTTTTTGCTTTAAGCACTTTTGGGTGTTACATACGTTGCAACTATTCAAATCACATCAAACACACTACTTAATACTATTTGAACGCTAACCGTTAATGCATGTTATACGTGGCTTATGAATGCTTGTTTGTTATGTTTACACATGGAATGCTTTCTACCTGCCTTAGCAACGATAGTACTATAGTTTGGACTCAGCACCCGTTCACACGGGGGTTGTTAAGGACAATTACTTGCATGGATTACGGTGGTAATCATGTATTGTGAACTGCCTCGGGCAGTCAACCCGCGGTCATTGGTATCGATGGATCTATGTCGATAACTAACGTGCTTCATTTCACTATGTGTACGTGCTGGTTATGCGTAAACGAATTCGAACTCTATATGCTATTATCAAACTTGTATGCTCACCTTTACATTTTATGTATTGACTTTATTTTAACGTATGTGACAGGTGCTTAGGTTGTTTGTATGCTCCCTGCGCAGTGATGAAATCGAAGCTAGGAAAAGGGGTCCTAGAAACCAATAAATAAACTATCTATGTATAAATCTGAGTTGTCGGAACAAAATTATTTGCCTAGATTTATCTGTAATAATTTGTTTACTGTTTGAGACGTGGTATGGGACATGTGTATTTTAAATTGAATGGTAATGATAATTGTTATGGAAACTTCTGGACAATATGTTTCGCTCAGTGCCATGCCCCGATGTTTCCACCATCGGTTGGGGTGTGACAATAATAGAGTCACTTATTTCTTTAGGAACACTTTTGGGGGGGGGGGGGTTCAAAAGGCTATTTTTAATTTGAGTTAAATTCGGCTTTCGTTCCTACGGTTCGAGCATAGTAACTAGTTTAGCTCAAAAACCATTTCTTAACATATCATGTCCTGACGTTCCAAATCTTTAACCATTTTCGTCATTTTTTCCAAATCTAGTTAAATTTATTTGTTAAATATGCAATTTTCTTCTCTGGCGGCCAACATTCTCATCACTCACTTTATCGTCTATGATTTGCAATTTTGTATACAAAGGGTACCCCCCCCCCCACACACACACACACTCTTAGTTCATCGTCTCTGCATCGCTACCTAGAAGATCGTCAATTCTCACCTGAAACCCCCTTAGTTTATTCTTTCAACAGAACCGACAACCAAGTCTAGGAATCAATGACCACACTCATTTTCCACCACTAGTCTTTCACCCATTTTTAAGCAATAATGTATTTTAATAATCCCAACTATTAGTCGTTGGTCGGCAACGGTCCCAACTTAAAAAATAACCAGTGGTGGTCCCACTTTTTCACATATTGTAAACCAACGAACTTTTACTAACAGAATCTTAATTTCTTTTGTCTCATTTTCCTTTTCTAATAGCAAATGTGCAACGGTTTACAATATGTGAAAAAATAGGACCACCACTGATTATTTTTTAAGTTGAGACCGTCTGTCAAGGGCTAATAGTTAGAGTTACTAAAATCTGTCTATGGCCAAAATGAGTGTATACTTTGCAGTTTGGACAAAGTGAGCAGACAATTGTTCATGGTTGAGACTTGATATTGTCATGATCAGTGAACCTTCTATCCCTATTTTGTTTCTCTATACTTTAAGTGCTTCCATTCTTCTTGTAGAATTGGTTTTCATATATTTTAAAAGGGAGTTCATATTACTTTTTAGAAGATAAAGAAAAACATTTTAAGCATGCTATGATATGCATCGAATGTAACATTCATTATGTATTTTAGAAGAATTCATTGAATAATATTGCTGAATATCATGCAAGAAAATAATGCAAATGAGAGGGACAAATTGAGAAATAGAAAGATTTGGAATCAAGGAAGCGTGACCCTTCAACTACAAGCTATTGATTTCTAATGATATTGTTGGAATATTAAATTTATAAGTGAATAAAAAAGACTAGCAATGCTCCATGAGATAAATGTGCATAGTTTCTCTCGACTTTTTCTAGAAGTTTTTTCTTTGAGAAAAATGTCTGGATAGTCCCTGTGGTTTGCTTCATTTTCACTTTTAGTCTCTAACTTTCTAAAATTACAGCTATAGCCCCCAACTTTTGCAAAATCGTTCTCGGATAGTCCTTAACATGGATGAGGGTTATTTTCTTGTGTTAAACATGTGTGAAATGACCTAAATGCCCTTACTAATATAAAACTAATAAAGAAAATATTAAAATAAATCAATTATAATATTTACAAAGAGTGGGGCCTACCTTTTTCCTGCCCCACACCCACCCCCTCTCCCCTTTCTCTCTTCCTCTTTCTTTGTCTGCATAAACTATACACCATCACCACAGTCAAACCACCACCACCATTGCCATCAATTACCACCACCAGCAGCCATCACCACTCACTACCACCACCACTTCCTCTCCCATTATTCAACCTAGGTCTAGAAAAGCACCTAAATATTCAATCAAAGTAGTTACCAGAGCTTGTAAAAGCCTAATTATCGGAAACGAAAACAACGACGGTGACGAAAACCACGTCGTTCTCGGTGATTTCTAACTTCTGATTTCTACTTTTCAAGCGGATGAAACAATGGTGCCGTTAATAGAGCCTGGAAGACGGAACCTCATGACTTTTTCGTTCAACGACGTTTGCCGGAAACTCAACGGTTTCTAGATTTGTTCACTCTGCACCTGCTGCAACTCTGGCAACGGTAAATACTGCTTCTGATCTCTCGCTCGATTGTCAATTTCCACCATTGTTATCGCCATCTTGCTTTCTTCATTCAGTTTCACATGCATAGGTTTGAATACTATCTGCATTTGTATAATCAATTTAGTTTCTGCTTTTGCTTAATTTCATTGATTTTGACTTTTGGTAATCAAGATTTGTACTTCAATGGTTTGTTATGTTGACTAATGAGTGTAGAAGATTTTATCAAATTTGTGAGAATGCTGATTACTTGATTAGTGGGTCATCAGATTGGTTTTTAGGTTTTGCAGAATCAAAAGATTCGAGCTTTATTGATTAATAGATGAATTGGATGATGGATTTTAATGTTATATATGATATTTGCATTTGAAATAATAAGACTTGCAGGTGGCGGCGGAGTGATCGGGGATGGTGGAGGTGTAGCGGCGCGGTGATCGGAGATGGAGGTGCGGTGGTGGAAACGACAGTGAACGGTGGTGTAACTGGTTGAAGAAGGATGAGACTTTGATAAGTTTTTTTTTTGGGAAAATTACGAAAATGTCGTTTGACCAAGTGTTTTTTCGAATTTGTCAACTTCATGCGTCGTTGGAAGATCCTCACAGCCTCGGAAGCGTCCGTCTATCATCTTGATGCGTCCATTTCCTACAATCTGACACGTGTCCGACACGTGTACAATATGTTCAAGCGTCTCTTGATTATTGTTTATGCGTCGGTGACGCAATGATTCCACGGCTTGCGTCCCTGGTTTCATATCGTTTTTAAAGCGGCTGACGATGTATTTGGCTGACGCTCCGTAATGGTCCGGCTAAAGTACCGCAATGGTCTGGCCGACGCTTTCCCCAAGCGTCCCGCTGACGCACCGTAATGGCCTGGCCAACGCCTTAAAAATGACTGGCTGACGCTTTTAAAATGATAGGCGGACGCTTTAGCTTAGGCCGACGCTTTAAAAATTTCTGGCCGGCGCTTTAGAAAGTCTTAACGTGTTCAATTTTTAAGGGACCCATTTTTAAATTTTTTGAAGTTAAATTTATTTGTTTGTTAAACGGTTTTTAATTTGACATATTTATGATCTCCCCATTTAATTATTAACATATAACAATTTATTGTTAAATCGTTTCAAGATTTCTTCCCTTATATCTACCACCAGTTGTTCATAAAATCCTCATTTTGCATTGAACATCTCATGAAAATTTCTTTTACCCCCGTAGATTTCACACCTTCCAAATATGATCAGACCCCCTGAAATTTATTTGTGTGAAGTTCCTTTTATTGAAGATGACGTTTTCCTAAGCTTTAGAGTTGTCGTTTTTTGTAATCGACAATACTTGTCTGATGGCACGGGTGTCAGCCGATTTCCCCGTCCTCTACCTCTGATCACTACAAAGTGTTCAAGAGCTCATCTACAAAGAACACGTGATGCATCAAACGGGTTGTTCGGCACATGGCGGTGAAGAAACTGCGAACAACCCGTCCCATATCACTTCCGCCAAAGCGTAAACAACGTGTCGATGGAACTTACCATTTCAAGATACATAGTTTATCTTTGGTCGGTGTTTTGATGCGAATTCCGTAAGCAGAAATAAATTCATTCTTAATTTAATATTTATGTCCGGATCTTCTACCCAGAAGGAATTAGCAGTTTGACGAAGTTATTTGAAGACTATTTAATTCAGTTGGAAATAGCAGTTCGGCGTAGTTTATGTTTGTTTGTAGCACTTGATTTCAAACACGTCTTGTAATAAATATCTGTTTTTAGGTTATATTTTTTTGTCTGTAAACGTAGAAAAGTAACCGATCTGTTTGGCAAAATCAACTTTATTTATTATTTTTATAACATAAATTTCCAAATAGAAAATTAAATTAAAATATAAATTAATCATCAAGCGTGCTGTACAATCGAGAACGGTCTGGCTGACGCAATCGAGAAGTCCCGTTGACGCAATAGAGAAGGCCCACCGACGCTTTAAAAAGGGTATGGTCGACGCTTTAAATAGACTGAACGGACGCTTTAGCATTGGCCGACGCTTTAAAAAGGGTATGGTCGACGCTTGAGCATTGGCCGACGCTTTAAAAAGTATGAACGTGTGCATTTTTTGAAGTTCAACGCTGTTTATATACAATCTTTTGTTCACCATATTCTCTAACCCCCCATTAGTGTTCACAGTTCACAGCTTCAAAAAAATGGGTAGACCCCCTGATTTCGAATTCACCAACGGGTTTAAGAAGCCATCTACAACGGACACAGATCTTCTCCGATTTAATCGGAAGTGATCGGATATCCTCTTCCACGTGCTCTGCGGGGTCGATCGGGTTCAAGAACTCATCTACAACGGACACGTGAAGAGTCCAAACGGGTTGTTCACCAATGTGTTAGCCGGGTCTCCAAATATCATTGAAGCTGGCGAACTGTTGAAGAAAATGTGAACAACCCGTTACATATCACCTAGGCCAATATAAAGGTGGGTTGATGGAACTTACCAGTTCACGACCCATCTTTATCATTGCTAGGTGTTTTGATGCTAATTTCGGATTCCGAATCCGGATCTCCTACCCAGTTGGAAGTAGCGATTTGGTGTATTCTAGTTCAAATGATTATGTTTGTATTTTTTTGTGTTATGTTTTTTATGTACTTTGTATTGAATCATAATAAAGTTATAAAATTTACTGATTTATGTTTTAATTGTAGTTCAATTGTAGTAAAATTCAATCAAAAAAAAATTATATATTCATTTAAAGTTGCATTAAATATTCATTGAACTCAACACCGTTTTAACAGCCATTTAAAATAATATATTCATTTAAAGTTACATTAAATATTAATTTAACCCCCCATTTAAAATAATATATTCATTTAAAGTTACATTAAATATTAATTTAACCCCCCATATTAACTAAAATCCAAACAATTATTCATTTAAAGTTAAATAAATAATTTTAGCGAATTATTTTATAAATTAAAGACAAAATTCTGACCATCTCCATTAACATTGAAAACAGGAACGGTCTGTCTGACGCAATCGAGGAGTCCCGCTGACGCAATAGAAAGTCCCGCCGACGCAAAAGGAATTCCCGCCGACGCAGTAGGAGACTACCGCCGCAACCAGAAGTCCCGCTGACGCAATAAAGAAGTCCCGCTGACGCAAAGGGAAGTCCCGGCGACGCAGAAGGGAAGTCCCCGCCGACGCAAAAGGCGTCAACGTACCGTACGGCCTGACGCAACCTGATGGACGCTTTAAAATCGTACGAAGGACGGATAAATCACGTGTGGACGCTTTAGATTGTATACGGATTTCATAAACATTTGATTCTTTTAAATAGGCAGTATTGGGACCCAGGAAGTGTAATAGTAAACAAGAGACATCACGTGTGATTTTACTCTCAATTATGGGTTTTAAATTTGTTGTATACCTTGGTGGAAACTGGAAAGTTATTAATAACAACATGGAATATGTTGTTGATTGTCAATCAGTAAGACGTCTTTTAGAAATCCCGAACAGTAATATTTCGTATACTGAATTTGTAAGATATCTTTTTGAGATTTTTGGTGTTCAAAATATCACACGTTTATCATACAAAATGTCATCTTTTACTGATCCCATTGATTTAACTAATGATTATGATCTTTCCTTTTTTTTCCAGCTTATTGAAAAAAATCCCTATGATCTTTTTAAATTATATGTAGTTCAAGAAATTGGCGTTGGTTCGTCTTCTGGAAGTCAACGCACTAATTTCAAATGCCCCGATTTAAACGATAATGTTTTTGAAACTAACGAGTTTAATGATTGTGATAAAGGTAATTTTGATTCTGAAAAGCAATCACCTGTTTCTTTTAATGTTATAGAAAAAGTTGGGTCACATTGTCGGTTAAAAGAAGGGTATCTTTTTAGAAACAAAGAAGAGATGAAAATCGAACTAGGAAGATTATGTCTTGAAGAATGTTTCGAATATAAAGTAAAAAGGTCATCAAAAAAAAGTTATGTCGCATCATGTGTAAATGATGACTGCGAGTGGCTTTTTAGAGCTTGTAGTCATCAATCTAGTGATGTATTTTATATAAAATATTTTAACAACAAACATACATGTTCTAAGACGCAGACGCATCCACGTCTGCGTCAAGCAAACCCGAGTGTTGTTGGAAGTTATGTAAAAGAACAATTGAAGGAAGGCGGTCGCATTTACCGAGCTACTGATATCGTTAAAGATTTTAGACAAAATTTTGAAGTGAATTTATCTTACATGCAAGCTTGGCGGGGTAAATGTAACGCGTTACAAAATCTGCAAGGAACATTGAAAAATTCTTTTGCCGAACTTCCATTATATTGTCACAATTTGAAGAAGGCAAATCCAGGAACAGTGACACATATATTGACACACAATGAGAGTCGTTTTGAAATGTTATTTGTCGCCATTGGTGCTGCAGTAATTTTGGTCCTAAATGTACATAAATAAAATTTGATATAATTTTTGCTAGATATTTATATTTTTTTATCTTTCAGGTTCGGACTTTTATTAACAACTTAAGACCTGTTGTTATCATAGACGCGGCTCATTTGAAAGATGAGTTTAAAGGCACAATGTTTTTGGCAGTTGCCATGGATGGAAACAATCAGATTTTGCCTATCGGCTACGACATTGGTAAATCTGAGGACGGGCAGTCCTGGACTTGGACCTGGTTCTTGTCCAAATTAAGAGAGTGTATCGGTGTTCATTCGGAGTTGGCCATCATATCTGATCGTGCAAACTCCATTCACTTAGCCGTACGTGATGTTTTTCCAGAAGCCTTTCACGGCCCGTGTTGCCGGCATTTGATGGTCAATCTTCGTTTACCATCCAACAAGAAAAAGGAACAAGAGAGCCTCTGGTGGAAGACTTGTAAATCCTATAGGATGTCCGATTTCGAAGAATCGTTTGACGCGCTTTGTGCAACTGTACCGAGAATTCGACAGACTCTTATAAGCATTGGTTTTCATAAATGGTCTAGAGCACACTGTACTGGAAAAAGATATCATTATATGACATCTAACAGTGCGGAGTCTATGAATGCTCTATCTAGACACCAGAGGAAAATGCCAATAACCCAACTGGTCGAATTTTTTCGACACTCTGTACAAGGTTGGTTTTATGATCGCCGAAATCAGGGTATCCATGGTAAGCAATTGCTTACAGAATGGGCTGAGAAAAAAATAGAAAAAAAGATATGCAACTCTAGGACGTGGACGGTTGATGGCATTGGAAAAAATACTTTTGACGTTGAAGACGGGAAAAAAGGGGCCTTGTCGACTTCTCGAACCAAACATGCAGTTTTCGGGTGTGGCAGGTATCTGGGTTTCCGTGTGGCCATGTGATTGTCGTTTCCAGATTTCTAGGTGAAACGAGTTGCCGTCAATATGCGTTTTCTTGTTATAGCAATGAGGTTTACAAGAGAACGTATGAGGAAGCGGTATATCCACTGCCGCATAAATCTGAATGGGAAGTACCTGATGACCTTATTAATCATCTGCCACCACGCATTACTAAACGTCAAGCGGGTCATCCAAAGGAGGGGAAAAGAATCTTATCTATCGGAGAAGAACCCACTCATTTATATTGTAGTAGGTGTAAAAAGTACGACCATCATCGTGACAGTTGCACACTCCCCATGCCTTCCCAGAATTCTTCGCGTCGAGGTTCAAAGAAAAAATCGTCTACCAATCCTGAGGTTGTTCAAGTTGAAGCAGAAGAGTTTCAGGAATATGTATTTCAAAATACCTATCCATCATATATTCTTGGTGACTTTTAATGTTTATTTAATACATTCAATTATTTATTAATTAATTTACTACAAACCATTCACATTCACACACACATATATATGGATGCATAGAACCATTCAAGTTTGTTCATATCAAACAAAGCCTTTCAAGTGTTGAATACCAAAACGAATTCATTCAAGAAAAATGTCTACCTCATCCGAAAATTGGTCCAAAGAAGAAGACGTAGAATTGGCGACGTCTTACGCCGAAGTGGCTGATTTAGCTTTATATGCTAGCATGAACGAGGCATTTTGGGAGCGGGTTTACTATCATTTTTGTCGTAATATTGTGCAGACAACCCGTCAATTGGATGAAGTTAAGAGGCGGGGTACTTTACTCTACTTAAGATGTTCCTTGTTTTCTACGATTTACAACAAGGTTCCAGATCCTGATAATGATCGTTCTAAAAGTGAACTTATCAAAGAGGCGTGCTTTGACTACGCCGAGAAATACGATGAGGTGTTCGAACACGCGGATGCTTGGGAAATTATCAAAGATCAAATCTGAAGACGAAATTTACTTTTAAATTTGTGTTTTCATGTTTTACTTATCGTTTATGTTTATGTTAATGTTTATGTATAAGTGTTTATGTTAATGTTTATGTATTGTTTATGTTAATGTTTATGTTTGAGGTTACGATAATATGTTAATTTTATGTTTATGTTTACGTTTATATTGCTTCTTACATTTTAACACTGCTAAAACGGGTCTTCCCGGTGTAGCCCGCCCCGTATCATTTAACGGAATGAAAGTCCCACTTGAGGTTTTCATCTCGGCCCGGTCCGTTTGCCCATCAACACTCGGGGCTAGCAGAAACGGGGCTGGCTTCCGAGGGGTGATTATACCAAAAAAAAAAAAAACGCACAACATATGACAAACTAATAATTAAAAAACTCCTAATAAACGGCTTGTAGATGTTATATCAAAAAAGACTAGAAATACAATACCTTAATCCGGAAATAAATTTTTGTTAGCCTCATCGACTATCATTTGGCTAGTCGACGCCATATCAAAATTGTCTTCCAAAATACTATCATACAATTTGATCGCGAGCTTGTGTCGCATTTGCATTGCGGTTTGTTTTGGTTGTTCATGTTTCCCTAACAGAGGTTGATTGTTAATCAACCTCTCCATAAAAATACATACCCAAACGCCACAATCACCTAAGGATCCGAATTGTTGAGGGACATTATCTGGGTAAACAACGTTGAACGGGAATGACAATGACCATCCCTTGTCATCATAGTAATCGTTCATTCGCAACCACGAGTCAAATACAAAATTGATATGACATATGACTTGTGTTCTCTCTTTGTCTATTGAGGGCCAATCGAGAAAACTGTAGGTTTAAAAAAAATCAAAGGATTACTAAACATCACCTACAACACTTAAAAAGATAAATCACACTAACCTATCATATATCGTTAACGTTTTGTCGTGCAGGTGGAAAACTCCCAAGAACCAATGCTTGTTTAGTACGTTCAACGGAACATAAACCTACATATATTCGACAAACTGAATAAAAAATAAAACAAAGAAAATACTTATAACTAAAAATTAATTTTTTTGTTACCTCGTCAACTTGGTCAATTCGTGGCAAGGGCTCCAATGATCCATCAAAATAATACTTTAAAACATTCTTCGTCTTTGAGTAAAAAAGCGACCATTGGAAATGAGGTGGTAAAATACACCAACGGTCGGTTTTCTGTCTCGAGTTATACAAGTCTATCATGCAAGCATAGATGTGCTGTAAAACAATAGAGTGTTAAATATAATACAAATTAGAATATAAATGTTATTTTACGTAACAAGGTTGGTTCTTACATCATCGTCTAACCAACCGCTACACTTTACGCCTAGCAAACAAAGCCAAAAGTCTGGGCCAACTTCTATGCCAATTGTAAGGCCAAGTTTTCGAACCCTCTGCTCACCTTTATCAACTACTTCTTGCTCCTTTTCGGCCCACTCCTTTATTTGTTTTATTTTTTTTTTTCCGGTGGAACTTCTTTAACTTCTTTCCGCTTTTTCCTACCCGCCACTTTGTTCATCACAACGAAAGGTGAGAGCAACCAGGAGCTCGGCTTTGATAACCTATCGGATTTTCTAGTCTCGGCCGCTTCAATGTCCTCTATCTGCTGCAAAAAATAATACCTCGTTATAAATCATTTTCAGAATTTTTACTTGTTGATATTTTACATATAAAAGTTACTCACTTTTTCACTACTCGGATGAACTTGTCGGTCTTCACATGATAATCGCTACAATTGTCATTTGCACCACACGAGACCGCATCAACCTAAAATAAAAAATTGTTTTTACCAATGAAAACATTATTTCTATGTTATTCAAAGTTACCCTTTCAGTAGCGTTAGATACTCCATCTGCTCCCTTAGAAATTGTCGACTGTAAAAAACATTACAATATAAGATATAGTACGTCAGAATTGTTTGATAAAGAAATAAGTGGATTAGTGTTACCTCCGGCTTCACTAGCTTAGCCAACCTCTCGTAGTTTTCCTCAAACCGATCGTCTAGAAGTTTTTGAAATTGTTGTATCAAATTGTTTTGTGTTTCAACATCAAGATTACACCCACCGAGCGGTTTTCCACTTCTTTTTTTTCTTGAATGTGTGGATGTATTCAAGTTATAATGACCTTCCGAACTGGTTTCATCATCAAGATTACACCCACCATCATTGCCTCCATCGTTGCCTCCATCAACCTTGCCATCAAAACCCTCTAAACAATCATTGTCTCCACCATCTACCTCCATATTTTCAAACACATGTCGTTCAAAAGACGGTTGCATTTTTTCTAAGGCTGGTTTCATTAAACCAAAACTAACTATGTGTTGCAAACTCGAGCCGAACCACATGGTATCCGACTCTTCGCTGGTGGGAACTAAATCACAAGTTGGAAAACATTGATCAATCTGCATTTAATTAAAACAATACATTCACAAAATATTCTTAAAATATATAATATGTCCAAGTAAATAAAAATTCCAAAGACAATACCATTGTCGAATCTTGAATAATCCGATTCACAGAATTCCATGCTAGCCTCTTTCCTGCGGCCCAACTCAAAAATCTCGGACTTTTTGGAGCGATATAAAATCCATGTTTTCTGGCTGGTACCGATGGTTTAGATTGTAAACATTTGTACATGTGTTCGGCCAGAGATAAGTACCCCATGGAAATTGGTTCCAAGCTTCAAGATTATCGACCAGATTTAACAATTGGTCGTCAACAGCCTGGTAGTCTTGGGTTCCTTTAAAAGATTCAACCATCATCAAAAGGCAAATGCGAAGACAATCATCTTCTGTGTACCCTGTCCAATCAGACCCAAACAACTGTTCTCGTTGACATTGCCTAACTACTTTGGAACCTCCAAAATATCTCATCCTGAATGAGTCAGGAGATTCCTCGGATTGAAAATTTTCTATTGGTCCAAATCTAAACCCAGTTATTAGACAAAAATCTTTTGGGGTAAATTTCAAAGTGTGCACACCTATTGAATAAGGTATTCCCTCAATAGGATTATCTGTTTGAATCTGTCGTTGCGCAACTCCTAGCAAAAGATTGCTTTGGCAGATAACGTTTTTAATGTTCAAGTAATCCCCAAAACAGCCTTGCCTAAACTGGATTTCTAAAGAAGCAGACATTTTGTCCTTCAGTTTCTCAACTATCGTCCAAACGGCTCTAACTTTAATCCTAGGAACCTTAGGTTAAACATACAAATTAATCTTCGATAATAAACAACATAATAAATTTGAAGACTAAACATACTAATCAAAATGATAGACATGATTAATAAAAATAAAATACTAATGAAAGAAATACTTACCTTCTTCCGTTTAGATGTTTTGTCTTGCATCAAAACATTCATATTCGGACTGATGCCGTCAACTATGTTTCCGAAGCCAGTGTTTGCGTCGTTGCCGACGTTTCCGATGTCACTGTTTCCGGCGTTGGCAACGTTTTCTAAATCAATATTTCCGGCAAGAAAGTTTTCGAGGTTTAAGTCTCCGGCGTTGGCAACGTTTTGTAACTCAGTGTTTCTGGCGTTACCACCAACGTTTCCGAATCCACTCTCTCCGATCTCACCAATGCTTCCAAATCCGATACCTGGGTCTTGCCCCAAGTTACCGAAAACACTATTTCCGACATTACCGTTGTACCCTTGTTGGTTGAAATCTACATTCCAAAAGTTGTCCATGTCGGCCGGGACCACGTGATTGGCACCGCAAACGGGTCGGGTCAATTTTTTTTGTGAGTGTTTGGCACCGCAAACGGGTCGGGTCTCGTGGTGGTCCCTGGTTTAGCGTCAATGGCGTTAGGGAATGAGGTGGAGATGTGGTCCGTCCACTATGGTGCGTCTGGCAGACGCTAGAAGAGAACACGTGTAGGCATGGCAAACGTCGCGGACGCTTCACGATTTAATGGCGGACGCAATAAGGGGGAAGACGCAATAAATGATGGCAGACGCAATAAGGGGGCAGACGCCATTAAATATAATAATTAATGTTCTCTAATATTATATTCGGGCGACGCAATAAGGGGGCAGACGCAATAAGGGGCAGACGCAATAAGGATGGAAGACGCAAAACGTCTCGAATTTTGAAAGCGTCTGCGGACGCAACGCAAGCGTCGGCTTACTTATTAAATCAATTATTTAATATTATAATACAAGGCAATACCAATAATTGTTTGTTCTATTTTTTTTTAGTATGGCATAAATTTGAGAGCACAAAATAGTGTCTAATTGATTTTCCTGTGTCAAGCTAAATTATGTCTGATCGCCGTGGGAAAAGCTTAGCTAATGACGAATACTGTTCCCAACCAGCTAACAAATCTTCTAGTTGGATCTTAAGTAGGTGGAGGCGTCCGATGAATGTAAGCGAGACATCATCATCAGACGAAAATGCAAATCAACCCGCTCCGGATGAAGATCAGTTTATACACAATCGACAAAGCCTACACCAGCACAACAACGGTAGATGGGCTATACCAGACGACGAAACAGCAAATTGGTCTAAAGATGTTGTCGAATTCTATAATAATGGGGATTCTCCGTTCTGTTTCTCAGCCGTTTTTTCAAGGACTGTAGAACTTGACAAAAATTTTTGGGGAACTTTGTTGGGCAAACGTTTAAACTGTAATCTCACCGCAACAGTAAGAATTATTAACTATTTTTTTTTGTACAAATTTATTTCTTAATAAAAAACTTATAATTTTAAATTTTTTTAACAGCATATTGAAGGCTGGGTTGGAAGATTGATGAACTGGAGAAGTAGAAAGCTACAAAAACACCCCTTGTTAAATATGCGTTGGACGATTCTACCACCAAAGTTTTATGAAAGCTTGTTACAGTCCGTTCCAAAAAACGTGGCTAGCTATTGCAATGGTAAATTAAGCCCGTTTCCATCTTTTTTTGATGTTGATTATGTTTTCTTCCCAATACCGCTCAACAATAAAGAATGGTTGCTTATAAGAGTAGAGTTGGAGACCCAACAACTGCTTATTTACCCATGGGAGAACGTTTGTGCCGGTCCAAAATACAGGACTGTCATTCACCCTCTGTTAAGAAAGGTCGCTGTATATTTTGGAGCAGTTTTGGTAAACATGCGATACTGGAAAAAAACTGGTCAACAAGAAAAATGCATCACATTCGAGCTTAACGATGATTATGTAGTGTCTAACGGATCACTGGCAGGTAACGAAGTTGTGTACGTTTGTATGCTGATGGAGCATCTGGTTACGGATAAACCAAGTAATCTAGCAGGCGATATTCAATAAAAGTTTTTAGCTTACAGGAGGTTCATGGCTGATAACATGTATTTTTGGCTGTGTTTACCCCGTCCAAAAATGCCATAATTTACTTTGTGTTTGTATTTAATTAGTCCTATTTATTAACTTCGTACCTATTTGGGTATTTTGTGTTTTTCCCTTTTAATTTAAGTTAATCTTTAATTTCCTTTTATTTTTTCAGCAAACATTAATCTAGAACACACAATACAAAAAAAAATATGGTTTATTTTTTTATTTTTTTTAAACTTTAGTAATATGCAGAAATTCTACAAAAAAAATATATAAAAATGATATAAAAAATTCAGTCAAATTACGCATGACTATCTCAATTTTTTTTTATTATTTTTATTTATATACAATGTGTTATAAAAATTATTTTTTTTAGTAAAAATTGATAATTTTGCTGGCCGATCCCGAGCTAACCGATTTAATGATATATGGGTGTGTAGTATGTACTGTAATACTCAATTTAGTGTCTTTTTTTTAGTAATGGTTTCGGCTGTTTTTTTATTAATAATATTAATTTTCTGGCCGTTGAAAAAAAAAACAAAAAGATAGCAGGTGACATCTAATTTTGTGCAAAAAAATAAAAATGTGACATCTAATTAAAAGTTTATTTCATAAACTACATTAATACCATACAAAACACCTAATCTACTAAAAATAGCCTTAAGATCTCTCACTCCGAGACACGTTTGAAATCCCGCCCAACCTGGTGCCGATAGTTGATGAGAGCGACTTGTAAGGTGACGTCCTCATCGATGTCACCACCCAGGTACTCAACCTCGTTGTGGATATGCTCAAACCGCAGACAATCTGAACGTATCACCCTAAATCGTGAGGACAAAGCATCCACGGTTCGGTTGTGTGCCCCCGTATGTGCTGTGAAATCTTGCATTACCCTCCTCCATAAACCACCTTGTCTACGGCTTTAAGGAGTACATACTGCCTCGACAAATGACTCGCAGAGGGCGAGATCTTCCTCGGCTGTCCAGGGGTTATTTGCCATTGTTTGTTAATTAGGTTTGGTGAAAGCTTTACGTTTGGAAAGTGGTAAACGGCTCACGTGGAAGTGTTTATGTGAGCATGCAATTTGAAAAAGATATGTTGCCAAGCGTCCGTCTGACGCAAGACGCCTCCGAAGAGTCTCCCCGACGCAAAAAAGTACTGCCATCTCGTCAACCTCGAGGAGTCCGTCTGACACTTCCCCAAGCGTCCGCCGACGAGTCCGTCCATTTACTTTTTTTTTAGTTTATCCACTTTTAAGGTTAATCTTTAATTTTCCTTTAATTTTCTATTATCTTTAATGCTAAGAAAATATCCATTCCAAAAAAACTTAAAACATGCATTCAGAAAACATAACAACTGAAAAAACATGCACTATCTAAATTATTTTTATTATTTATTTATATGAATTTCAATTGGTTCTTAGGTTTGGAAGTTGCTTTTAATGGTAATTCATAAAACATAACTCTAAATTAAAAAACACCAAATACAGTAAAAATTACACATCATACCACTAAATTTTATTACACATCAAATAACCCCCTCTGTAAGTGACTTCTTCAGGAGGTGGAAGACCATACCGATAACACGGTGTTATTCCATGTGTTCTTTGTAGATGAGTTCTTTCCATTTCTGAGAAGTTCACTAACCCTTTTTCATCAACACCAGTTTCCATGTGTCCTTTGAAGATGAGTTCTTCCCTGCTACCGGTTTTCATCAACACCGATAAAACGTCATTTTCAAAACATGTAAACGCCTTTGTTTCTATTTGTAGACTATCAAAAGAAATTAACATATGCATTGTATAACGCTGCTTGGAAAGAAAACATCTGATTTCCAAGGGTATTTATATACTGAAAATTATAACAAATATAAAAATCAAATAATTTGAAAAAATATGTTGCCACGCGTCCGTCTGACGAAAGACGCCTCCGAAGCGTCCGCCGACTCATTAATTTAATTTTTTACTTTTTTTCTTTTTTGAATTTTTTATGTTAAACTTAATTGAAAGTAAAACATCAAAAAAATGATGGCAGCGGGACTCGAACCCACGTGCCTACCGTGTCCAACCCAACACTAACACACACATCAATTATATTATTTATTTTTGTTAACATTTGCTAAACATAGCGGCCAGCATACATTTGATCAGCCATAAATCTTCTATATCTCATACAAGTATCTTGAATGTTTCCTTCTTCCCATTTCAGTGAACGGTTTTCAACCAGATTTTGAAGTAACATACATACGATAACCCCAGAATTTCGCCGAACATGACGAACACACATAGGCCATACAACATCCCCAGCATATTCTAATGCGTCAACCTCGCTGAGTCCATTTTTTTCCCAGTAACCTATACGTTCTAGAAACCATAGGAATGCCGACTCGAATTCAATAAGAGTTTGGTATATTCTCTGGTGGACGCAAAACGAATCACCACAATTAATTGCATCGCAATTGTTTGTATAATAAACCGTTATAGTTAGTGACGGCATTTCAATCTTAATAAGGATCCAATTTTCTTCGTCTGCTGACACCAGTATATATACTCGACAAACGTTAAGTTAACATTAATATTGTAGTTTCGGGAAAAAAATTACTATTATTTTTAGGTCCCTTTTTTTTACCGTATCGACATCCCACAACGCATGATATATTCCGCTAGAGCCATTTACATATCCATAAGCATCATGATGTTGTTCTACAAGGAGATTGAGAAATTGAGGTGGGAGCACCGTCCAGCGATAACTAACTGATGAAGTCGCAATTCCGGGATTTTCATTTTTCTTCGACTGCACGAGCCAGTTACACCATGCTCCGACATGCTGTGTACAAAATTTTCATATTTTAACCTTTTAATTAATATAAAACTTAAATATATTACACAATTACCGTTTGTTGAATAAAACCGTTTCCACAAAAACCTAATAGGCCACCCCACCAGTGTTTATCTAGATGTTGGCTCCCAATATAGCTGGAACAACAGGAAGAACAATCACTCTCATAATAAAACTCAAGAACATTTGGAGACCAATTTTCATGCTGTTGCTTGTCATTGATCCAGATAGTGTTTTCTACTGATTCCGGTATGTTACTGGAACGCCTCCCGGTTGCCATCATGCTCATACACACTAATGGACAACATGGGGCAGTATATATAGGCTAAAAATTTAAAAACTTATATTTAACTAATATCTTTAGGTTGTAATATTTTTACATTGGAAAAATTTATGTTTAATAGAATAAAAAAACCAAAAAATATATATTAGAGAAATCAGCCGAGCCAAACAAATTCAAAGAGTCGGCCAAGCCATTAGAAGCGTCGAGGAAGCCATCGGAGGAAGCGTCGGCAAGCCGTTCGAAGCGTCTGGGAGCCAAAACTTTTAGGAAGAGATGATGCGTCAGCGAAACACAAAGCCGGACGCAATACTTTTTGGTTATGACGCGTCGGCCACCGACGCTAGAACATTGTCGGACACGTGTGTGACACGTGTCAGCTTGTATGGAATGGACGCATCAACATGAAACACGGACGCTTCCAAGGCTCTGAGGATCTTCCAACGACGCAGGAATGTGACAAATTCGCAAAAGCACTTGGTCAAACGACATTTTGGTAATTTTCCCTTTTTTTTCTTTTTTTAAATGTGGGTCCCACTTATTTTAAGATATCTTTTAATGTTTATTTTGTTGTTTTATTTAAATAAATGGTAATTTTGTCATTTCACACCCACTTAACACAAAAAACTAACCTCCATCCACGCCAGAGACTATTCGAGAACGAAATTACAAAAGTTGGGGACTATAGCTGTAATTTTAGAAATTTGGGACTAAAGGTGAAAAATGAACAAACCACAGGGACTATCCAGGCATTTTTCTCTTTTTCTTTTGTTTTCTAAACTTAAAATTGATTTCATAACTTCTTTCTTATATCAACGCGTAAGAAATTTTGAAAAGCATGTTCGGTAAAGATGGATTCATTTACTTAGAGTCGTGTTATGAATTAAATCGAGATAGTTGATAAACGGGCAACAAGTTACGTCACTATCCCTTTTGAATAGTAAAACTTCTAATATATGTTGCTAACTACTATTTTCAAACGCTGCGCGTTGCGGCGATGTTGAAACTTAAAATAGCTATTTGTACTGTTAAATATTTGACCCGACTTGTTCCACAACGCGCAAATAATTTTACTAGTTTAGAATCATAAACCGTAAGCGATTGATTTCTAATCCATGAATGAGGTAAATGTGTTGATTGTGTTATCGCCTTTTCCAGAAGCTTTTTCTTTTGTTTTTTATGCAACTCAACTACTCAAAATAATTTCACTCCTTTTTCTTATATAGCCTTTATGAATGTTCGGAAATCATTTTCGGTAAAACTTTCGATATATGTTGCTCATTAGATGATATATATATATATATATATATATATATATATATATATATATATATATATATATATATATTGGAGGGTTCAAATGAGAAGAAATTCTTTGTAAGAAGAAAAAAGAAGAAATTTCAACCAATAGGAATGCTTCATTAGACTTCATTTAATATTTGTACTTAATGTAACTATAAGGGTATATTAATAAACTTACATACATCATTAATTGGTAGTTTCATCTTTAATAACTAACTATATTAAATTTGTAACTTATTTTTAAGATATATATTTTTCACAAAAAATAAAAATAAAAATTCATTTAAAGTGTAGGATAAATACGAGGCGTGTAGGATAAATTACGAGTTGTGTAGGATAAATTTCGAAATGTGTAGGATAACTTTTGATGTGTGTAGGCAAAAATATTTAGTGTGGAGGATTATAGTCTTAATGACTAATTAATTAGTCAAACATAATAATAAATAAGATGAGAAAAAACACTATTTAATGTTTTACAATTATACCATTTTATTCTTTTTCTTCTCAATAAAATTTTCTTCTCAAATGAACATTCCCCTATATATATATACAGGGGATGGATTATGTGAAAACTAGTTTAAAAAAATGAGAAAACCAAAAAACTAACTAAAAAAACCTAAAAAACATACTAATTTTTTTTACATTTTTTTATTAAAAATCGTTATTTTTATGTATGGAAAAAAATTTCAAAAGAAAAAAAAAATTGTACTGCACATGTGCACCAATACGGAAAGCCTAAACCACTTAACCCACCCCCAAAAAACCTAGACACCTCCCAAAAACCTAAACCCCCCACCCCCACCTCTCAAAAACTTAAATTCACCATCCCACCAAAAGCCTAACCCCCCCCCCCCCCCCACAAAAGCCTAACCCCCCAAAAACCTAAACCCCCATCCTCTCGAAAATCTAAAACTAAACCCTAAACATAAACCCGAAAAACACCTAAACCCCCACCCCACCCCCCAAAAACCTAAACCCCCCTCTCCCCCAAACCCAAAAACTTAATCCTAAACCTTAAAAAAACCTAACCCTAAAGGCTACTAAACTAGACTCAAAAGCTAATTTTAAGCATGTAATGCACATGTGTAGTGCAAGTTTTTTTTTTTTGAAAATTTTTGTATATAAAAAAATAGCGATTTTTTATAAAAAAAAATTGTAAAAAAAAAAGATTTTGGTATGTTTTTTAGACTTTTTTAGTTAGTTTTCTAGTTTTCTCATGATCCTTTCCTTATATATATAGGCCGGTTATTGTACAAACTGACTTAACGTACACTGCGTACGAGATACAGTATCAACATGCGATTTTTTTTTTGAACTTGCGATTTTGGTTTTTTTTAACATGCGCTTTTTATTTTTTTTAACATGCGAACTTTTTTTATAACATGCGATCTTTGGTTTTTTATAACATGCGAGATTTCCTTTCAGGGGTTATAACGTGCAAACTTGTCAGTGTACGCTGATACGTTAAGACATTTTGTACGATACACTTTTTCATCTATATGTAAATATATACGAGTGTGTGGTAGAATAGGCTGTGATCAACAAAATATAGCACTACAAGAAAATTGTCGATAGAGATGTTAGTAGCATGTAAAATAGTGTTACTTGTTAGAGTTTTTAGTGATACTTTAAAAAACAAGAAAACTATGACCTTGTAGTTTCCGGTTTATATTCTTGTTTAAGAAAATAATTGTTTTAGAAAAGTAAAAAAGAATATTTTGAAACTCTTTTTGTGTCACTGTATAGGTTCTTTAACAATACTATATGCTTTTATACATAGTACAGATATATGTATATAGGTTTTTACTTTGATCATGGTAATATTATAGAAAGGTTATAATATAATAAATCACTAGTGATATGATTTTAGATCGCTAAGTATCAAATTCTAAACGCACAAACTTAGGTTTTTTTAACATTTATCCTTATTGTAATAGCTTTTTATCTATTATAACTAGTATTAAGCTTCTCGCGTTGTGGTGGGGGTAAAACCGTGTCAAATAGCACCAACGCCACATCATCGTCACCGACCATTAACATGAAATTTGTGGCGTGTTAAAGTGAATAAATTAAACCGAAACGTAAAACATATAAAATAAGAGTAAACTGCCATTTTGGTCCCTGAGGTTTGGGCAGTTTCGCCACTTTAGTCCAAATCTCAAACCTTTTGCATCTGGGTCCCTGTGCTTTCAATTTTGTTGTCATTTTAGTCCAAAAGTGAAATCAACTCAAATTCCTCAAATTAAATCATAATGTTTTGTCCTTTTCCTCAGGGGTAATTTGGTCATTACAAGTATTAATTAAAATAATTAAATTAATCCCTTTAAAAGAAGCACAGAAGATGATTGTTGGGTATGTGCTTTTTCGTTCAACAAACACCAAATCTTCATTCATTATTAATCGTTCTGCAAATCAAACAGGCAATTCAGGGACCAAATTATCCGAATAATTACTCCGATACTAACTAACGCAACAATTCCGTATCATCAACATCTAACTAAACACAATTACAAAATCAACACATAAACAGTGAACAACAACTTCCTACGTTACAATATCATACCAGTCACATTACCCTGCAACTTACTAACAACCGAAACAGTAGTCAAGCTCTTCGGTTTAACCTCCGGCGGCATCTCAAATCCACCTGTCCGGTGACCGCACACTATTCTCCTCAAAAAAATCTCCAACAAACGGCGAGAGATTGTAACTGCCAACCGGAACTACATTCACAGAGTCGCCGAAGTGTAACACCCCAAAACCCGAATGTTTATATTTCCCGTATGTTCCTATAGGACATATCATGAAATAAATAACTAGGCTATTTAACCTAGTTAAATGGGTAGTCAAAACTATTAAATGACGAAAGTTTGTGCCAATTATATTTAAGTGGCGAACACGAGGGGCTAAATTGTAACATGGGAAACTAATGTTTTATAAAACAAGAATTAAACACACAACACACACATCATGTGTGTGTGTGCGTGAAGTGTTCTGGAGAAGAACAAGGGGTTCAACTAGTTCTTCAAGAAGCTTCAAATTAAAGGGGTGAATCGAAGCTCAAGTTCACAACCAAACATGAATTAATGATCACCTTATCAAGGGGATCATAAGGTATGTTTTAAAACTAAGATTGGTGATCTTTTATGAAGTGGGTTATGTTTTAATCCGTGAATTTGTATGAAATTGAGCATGAGTATGTGTTAGAATCATCATATAGAACATAGATTATGCATGATTTGGGTTAATTTGATGGTTAGAGGTGAAACCCATTTGTTTTGGTAAGGATGATGACTTGAATAATCATTCATGTTCAATTCTTATTGATTGTTGATGCCTTATGATGGATATGATGAATTCTTGTGAGATGAATTGAAAGAAATGTGGTGTTAATATGTTTGGTGTTTATGTGTGAATGGTACATGCTGATTAGTAGGAGGATTGGAGGAATTATGTATGAGATTAGAAGAATATGCATAAATTAGTTGTGCACTATGCTTATGAGGTAGTATACACACTAAGTATATGATGAAATTGTGAGGTAATTGAGATTAGAACACTTGTAAGTGATTAACAAAGTAGTTATGAAGTGGGTTTTTGTGTAATATGATAAAAATGATCATGTGCTCATGTTAATGATGTTTGAAATAGTATATGTGTGAATGTTTCAAGAATTCGGCTAAGATTTGATAGATTAGCATGTTATAAGGTCGAATGATAATTTCGATATAAGATCCGTGAGATGGAATGGATCGTGATAAACGATGAACAAGCTAACTATCTTGAAAATAATATATGATAGTTTGATGCTTGATAAGCGGTGTGGAAGCTTGGGAAAGAAGTGGGTCGAACGGAATGTGTCACGGCCCCCGACCCGGTTTGACCCGTTTCAGGAGCCGCGGGACAGAAAATCCCGTGGTATTAATTTAACAGCGGAAGTTTTCTTCAGGATCTTTTTAAAACTGCAATTTCCCGATTTATTTTATTTCACAACTCGGGATATAACCCCGGTAATTTACATTCATATGATTTCACGGAGAAATCTTTATTTTACAAAACATGTTTCTTTATTTTATACTGAGCCACTTTCTTTAAGCTGATAGTGCTTTACGACACTTTTCCTGGATCACAACAGATCACCTGAAACATGTTTGAAAAAGGTTTTGTCAGCGGGAAATACTGGTGAATCATTCTTTTTAATAAAATGACACATTTGTTATAATTTACAGTATTAAGAGCGATTACAATGTTTCCCAATTTCAACCAACTACCCACAGTATTTGTCACTCGACCACACATTGGCTATCTCGTTGTCCAATGGTGTCTGTGACTATGGTCATATCACCCCTTGGCTAACCCGTTGTCCAAGTGTGACGATTATCAAGCATTGTATACAAAACCCCACATACCGGCTGTAACTTGGTGACTACAAAGACTTAATCCCTGTAATTATAACCTTGAAAATAAACATGCTTTTGAAATTAAATTTGATAAAAAGAGAATGACTCACATTGCAGATTTAATTTGAGCAGAGCATAGCCTACTGATTAGCCTTTTAACCTAAATTAATAACATGCACACGAACTCGGTTAGTAACTAATACAGCATTTATGATAACTCACGAGATTAAAACCTTCACAACGAATGACAAAGTGCGATACTTAACATCCATTGAATTAACAACGAATGACAAAGCATAAACCCTAATGTGGGCAACACTTAAACATCCATTGGATAGTTTAATCAATCGGACATTGAATCGTAGCAGCGATTGAGTTAATACCCGGTATCGGAGCAGCACCTCACTAATTATCTATGAAATTTCGACTTCAGAGTGATACGAATTCGTTTTTGAAAGTTTTTATCGACACCAGTGGATTGTGCAAGTGACGAGCTATTTATAGGTGAATTTAGGACCTTATGCGGCCCGCGTAAGACTTCAGCTTAACCTTACGCGGCCCGCCTAGCCGCCCAGTCTACGAGTAGGCTTGACCAGTCACAAGTAGATTAGCCAGGTGGTCGCTACGTGGCTCCGGAACACTTATCTGGTCAACACAAGTTTGACGCGGCCCGCGTAAGACCATGCTTACTCTTACGCGGCCCGCCTGAGAACCATATTTCTGATTTTCTTTGTTTTTCATACACAGTATGGTTTCAGGGGTCCGGGTTTTTAATAGTGGGTTGGTTTATGATATTTTTTAGAGTCCTTACATTCTCCCCACCTTATTTAAAATCTCGTCCTCGAGATTCATAGGAATAAGTGAGGATATTTTCACTTCATCTCTGATTCCAGCTCCCAAGTGAATTCGGGTCCTCTCTTTGAATCCCATTTGACTTTGACCAGTACTAATCTTTTATGTTTAAGAAATTTCACCTTTCTGTCTTCTATTTGAAGAGGTTTCTCAACAAATTTTAACTTTTCGTTTATCTCTATATCTTGGAGAGGTACTACCAAAGATTCATCTGATAGGCATTTCTTGAGATTGGATACATGAAATACATCATGTACTCCAGCTAACTCTTCTGGTAGTTGTAAACGATAAGCAACTGGTCCTATACGTTGGATCACTGGAAATGGTCCTACGTATCTGGGACTTAGCTTTCCTTTCTTACCGAATCGAACTACTCCTTTCCACGGTGAAACCTTTAATAGTACTTTGTCTCCCACTTGAAACTCGAGTAGCTTACGTCTATTGTCTGCATAGCTCTTTTGGCGATCTCGAGCTGTCTTCAGTCTTTCCTTGATCTGAGTAATCTTGTCGGTCGTCTCTTGCACTATTTCAGGACCTGACAATTGACTTTCTCCTATTTCTGCCCAACAAACTGGAGTTCTGCACTTTCTTCCATATAGTGCCTCAAATGGGGCAGTTTCGATGCTTGAATGATAACTATTGTTATAGGAGAATTCTTTCAAAGGTAAATGATCGTCCCAATTTCCACCAAAATCTATCACACATGCTCGGAGCATGTCTTCTAGAGTTTGGATTGTCCTTTCACTTTGCCCGTCTGTTTGAGGATGATATGCAGTGCTTAGGTTTAGTCGAGTTCCCATTGCTTCTTGGAAACTTGTCCAAAAGTGAGAAGTAAAACGACTATCCCTATCCGAAACAATGGAGAGTGGAACTCCATGTAAGGATACGACTTCATCTACATATAACTTTGCCAATCTTTCCATGCTAAAGGTTTCCTTTATTGGCAGGAAGTGAGCAGATTTGGTTAATCGATCCACAATTACCCAAATCGCATCATTACCTTTTCTGGTTTTGGGTAACTTAGTAACAAAATCCATTGTTATGAGTTCCCATTTCCATACAGGCATTTCTAATTGTTGTAGTAGACCTGAAGGTTTCTGGTGTTCTGCCTTAACTTGTGAACAAGTAAGACACTTAGAAACATATCTTGCAATATCCTTTTTCATGCCTATCCACCAGAAATTATTTCTTAAATCTTGGTACATCTTATTGTTTCCTGGGTGCATGGTATACTTAGATTTATGAGCTTCTTCTAAAATCTTATTTCTTAATTCTCCCTGCTTAGGTACCCAAATCCTTCTTTTGTGGAATCTCCAAATTCCATCAGTTCCTTGTTCTAACTCTTTTATTATTCCTTTCATTCCTTCAGCATCTTCCTTGATTGCTGTTTCCTGAACATTCTTTATTTGTTCCATTAAATCTAACTGTAGATTTAATCTGAGAGCACGAACTCTTCGTTGTTTTTCATGGTACTTACGACTTAAGGCATCTGCAACTACATTTGCCTTTCCTTCGTGATACTGAATATCACAGTCGTAATCACTTAGGATTTCCATCCATCTTCTTTGTCTCATGTTTAACTCTTTTTGCCCAAATATATATCTTAAACTTTTATGATCTGTATAGACAGTAAACTTACTTCCGTACAGATAATGTCTCCAAATTTTCAGGGAAAAAATTACGGCTCATAATTCTAAGTCATGAGTCGTATAGTTTTCTTCGTGCGTTTTCAATTGTCTTGAAGCATACACAATTACTTTCTTGCGTTGCATAAGTACACATCCTAATCCTAGTTTTGAAGCATCACAATATACTTCAAAATCTTCAATTCCTTCCGGTAAGGCTAAAATTGGAGCATTGGTTAATTTCTGTTTCAAGATTCTAAAGGCTTCTTCTTGTTTAGGTCCCCATTCAAACTTAACTGCCTTACAGGTTAGCTTAGTTAATGGTACAACTATCTTGGAAAAATCCTTAATAAACCGTCTGTAATATCCAGCTAAACCTATAAAACTTCTAATTTCCATTGCGGATTGCGGAACCTTCCATTTGGTAATTGCCTCTATCTTAGCAGGATCTACATGAATATCTTCATGATTCACCATATGTCCTAGGAATTGCACTTCTTGTAACCAAAATTCACACTTCGAGAATTTGGCGTAAAGCTTTTCTTTTCTTAACAAAGTTAAGAGTGCATGCAAGTGCTGACAATGTTCCTCCTGACTTTTTGAATAAATAAGTATATCGTCTATGAAGACAATTACAAATTTATCCAAATATGGTTTACAGATCCTATTCATCATGTCCATGAATGTTGCAGGTGCATTCGTTAACCCAAAGGGCATGACTGTAAACTCGTAATGACCATACCTAGTTCTGAAAGCAGTCTTAGGTATGTCTTCTTCTTGTACCTTCAATTGATGATATCCGGAGCGTAAGTCGATCTTAGAAAAATATCTAGCTCCTTGAAGTTGATCGAAAAGATCATCAATCCTAGGTAATGGGTATCGATTCTTAATTGTAACTTTATTCAATTCTCTATAATCGATACACATTCTCATGGACCCATCCTTCTTCTTCACAAACAATACGGGTGCTCCCCACGGGGATGAACTAGGTTGTATGAAACCTTTACTTAGTAATTCATCTAATTCCTTTTTCAGTTCTAGCATTTCTGTGGGTGCTAACCGATAAGGTGCCTTGGCTATCGGTGTAGTTCCTGGAATTAGATGAATTCTAAATTCTACTTCCCTATCTGGTGGTAATCCTGGTAATTCTTCTGGGAATACATCGGGGTATTCTGAGACTACAGGAATTTCCTTAAGTTCTTTACCCTTAGTACTAATGATTACTAAAATCATATATACTATTCCTTGCTTTCGTTCATAACTAGCAACTTTCATTACTGATATGAACTTCATGGGCTTACGTGGTTTATCTCCTGTAATCATAATTACTTCTCCAGTGGGTGCCTGAATTTCTATGGAATTCTTATCACAAAGAATTCGAGCATGGTTGGCTACTAACCAATCCATTCCTAACACAACATCAAATTCGGCTAATTTCATAGGTAATAGGTTTGCAAAGAATTTATGACCTGAAAGTTCTATATTTTCCTTTTACAAAACTTTATCTATGCTAACAGAATTTCCGTCTGCCGTTTCGACGGTAAAAATCTGCCTAAGGGTGGTTAATGGTAAATTAAGAGCTTGGTAGAATGAAGTATTAATAAAACTTTGGTTTGCACCAGAGTCAAATAATACTTTTGCATACACGTTGTGAACTAGACACGTACCAGCTATCACATCTGGAATGAGCTCTGCTTCCTGAGTAGTCAATTGAAAAGCCCTGACGTTTCTTTTGGTAGCTCCTTCTGCAGCTTTAGCGTTATTGTTATTAGCTGGTTTAACTAGTTTCGGACAATCTGGCCTGAAATGTCCAGTTTCTCCATAATTGTAACAAATTGTGGATTTCTTCCTGCAATTTTCTTCACTATGTCCTACAACTTTACAAAAGTTGCAGGTTACATTGCATCTTCCAAAATGTTTTCTTCTGCAATTCTTGCAGAAAGGCGGAATTAAGGATTGTCCCGTTCCTCTTTTCCTGAAACTGCTATTATTACCCGTACGAAATCCTTGGGTAATTTTCTGAGCCAGTTCCTTTTTCCTGTTATCATCTCTTGTGCGTACTAGTTCATCAGTTAGGGTATTGGCTAATTCCACAGCATCGTCAATAGTACGAGGTCTCGTAGCTTTAACGATGTTACGGATTTCACTAATCAGTCCCCATATATAGCGAGAAATGAGTATCGGTTCTGGCGAAGCCAGTGTTGGTACCACTCTAGCATATTCAAAGAATGTCGAAGTATAACCGCGACAATCTACACCCGTCATACGATGGTTTAGGAACTTATTTGCCATTTGATCTTTTTCATATTCGGGACAGAATTTTCTTTCTACAAGACTTTTAAATTCTTCCCAGTTCATGGCATAGGCCTTATTTCTTCCTTTTGCTTGTAATACCGTGTTCCACCATTCTAGCGCCCCTTCTTTGAATAGATTTGACGCATACATAACTTTGTCGTTTTCAGCACATTTACTGATTATAATCACTGCCTCGGTTTTCTCAAACCAACGCAGTGTTGCAGTCGCTCCTTCATTTCCTGGAAATTCAGTGGGTTTGCAAGTAAGAAATTCTTTGTATGTGCAACCAGGCGTTGCAGCTTTCATTTTCTTAGATAGCGGAGCTTGCCGTGGTTCATTATCATGATTAGTATGATTACCACCTCCGTTTATGCTATTACTGAAGTTATCTTCAGAAATACGTTTACTCGGAATGATTTGTTGAGGTTCAGCAGGTTTCTGGACAGCAGCGACTATTGCCGGAATAGCATTGGCTATCCCTTGAGCAACGATATTTTCTATATCTTGCCTAGTCATATATTGATCCCCCGGTTGTTGTTCAGATTGATTAACCTCATTTACTGGTTCATTATTAGCGTTTTCCATCTGATAATTATAATTTTATTAGTATTGAATAAATAACAATTATACACAAAACAATCATATAAATTTCACAAAACACATATAGCCAATACTATCGATTTCTCGATTCCCATTTTATATATTTTATAGTATGCTTCAATACACATAATTTATCTTACAAAGTTTTATTTTTAGTTTATTTTACAAGATTATATTATTTATTGCTATTATACAACCACAGTCTCATAAACCCCTTATCCCTCGTCAGCTAATACTTTAATAACGGCGCTCCCTCTCATCATATTTCCAGGAGATCTGTTCTCCTACTTCCCTGATTCTATTTCCTGCATCCACCAGCTCCTCACCAAAGTGGCGGAGTTCAGCTAAATTCTCATTACTCATAGGTGGATTAGGTATAGGTTCTGGGTCGAATTGAGGAAGAAAGGAATAAGGACTGTTGAGCAGGTTTTGGAATTGCCAGTCATTCGTCCACCACTCGTCCATTCCTAAAGGTTGAGTGTGAATTATAGGTTCTGGGATTGCTGGTTCCAAATTCATTGGAAGTTGGGTTTCAATAGGGTGAGTAAAAGCATTTTTATTGACAGGCTGTATAGTATCACAGTTTGCCAATATAAAATCTAGCTCCTCTTGTAATGTCATTTCCTGGGTTTGATTAGAGCTTTCTCCCATTTCTATTTGGGTTTGTTTAGATCCTCCTCCAATCTCCATTTCTATTTGTTTAGAATATTCTTCAAACTGCATTCCCATCTGCCTAGACTCTTCCCCAACTTCAATCCCCTTCCCTTTGTCTAATGGATTTTCTATTTTGGGAATCTTTCTAGGGACGGGTTTCCTCCTACGCACACGTCTCCATCCTACGAATCTCCTCTTTTTCTTGGGCTTGGGTTTTTCTGGAGGTGGAGCATTGAATTCAATAGGTTCTTCTATATCTGGTATATACCTATTGAAATCTCTGGAAACCTCTATTCTTACCGAATAGAGATTTAAATTCTGAAGGGCGTCAGACAAGTCACTCATGCTGTTATGCAAAATACACACAAATACTAAGTTAAAAATTTTATAACAAAATTTCATAGAATTTTTTTTTTTAAATATTATTTCATATCGTGTGACTACAAAACAACTGAAAATTAACATACTAGGTTTTACTGTAGATTTATTTATTTACTGGATAAGGTTTATGGACTGTAGGTGATAAGGGTGCTAATACTTGAGTCAGATTATTTAAAGATTTGTATTAACTGTTACGGTGGCTAGCATATAAAGATCTGCCCATTTCTCATCTATCTTATCTTCCCAATGTGATTTACTGGTTAATTCCTGGGTTTCCTGTTTAATCTTCTTTTCTCGGGATTTCTTTATTTTCTCTTTACTTTTCCTAATAATCAGACTTCTTTTACTAGGAGAAAGTGGTTCCTCATATTGTGCCTTTCGCACAAATATTCCTTCTTCAGGAATTACAGAGTGATTTGAGGATTCAGTTTGGGATGAACTTCCTTTCTCGTTGGATGACCTATCTAATTTAAGATAGATATTTGAAAGCTTTTGCTTACCCATACTGTAACTAACAATTAGTCAGTTAATAAAACACATAATCACATAATGGTAATCAGGAAAAAATTTAAGTATTTCTAAATACTTAATTGGCTTAAATCAGTGGCTCTGATACCACCATTTTCTGTCACGGCCCCCGACCCGGTTTGACCCGTTTCAGGAGCCGCGGGACAGAAAATCCCGTGGTATTAATTTAACAGCGGAAGTTTTCTTCAGGATCTTTTTAAAACTGCAATTTCCTGATTTATTTTATTTCACAACTCGGGATATAACCCCGGTAATTTACATTCATATGATTTCACGGAGAAATCTTTATTTTACAAAACATGTTTCTTTATTTTATACTGAGCCACTTTCTTTAAGCTGATAGTGCTTTACGGCACTTTTCCTGGATCACAACAGATCACCTGAAACATGTTTGAAAAAGGTTTTGTCAGCGGGAAATACTGGTGAATCATTCTTTTTAATAAAATGACACATTTGTTATAATTTACAGTATTAAGAGCGATTACAATGTTTCCCAATTTCAACCAACTACCCACAGTATTTGTCACTCGACCACACATTGGCTATCTCGTTGTCCAATGGTGTCTGTGACTATGGTCATATCACCCCTTGGCTAACCCGTTGTCCAAGTGTGACGATTATCAAGTATTGTATACAAAACCCCACATACCGGCTGTAACTTGGTGACTACAAAGACTTAATCCCTGTAATTATAACCTTGAAAATAAACATGCTTTTGAAATTAAATTTGATAAAAAGAGAATGACTCACATTGCAGATTTAATTTGAGCAGAGCATAGCCTACTGATTAGCCTTTTAACCTAAATTAATAACATGCACACGAACTCGGTTAGTAACTAATACAGCATTTACGATAACTCACGAGATTAAAACCTTCACAACGAATGACAAAGTGCGATACTTAACATCCATTGAATTAACAACGAATGACAAAGCATAAACCCTAATGTGGGCAGCACTTAAACATCCATTGGATAGTTTAATCAATCGGACATTGAATCGTAGCAGCGATCGAGTTAATACCCGGTATCGGAGCAGCACCTCACTAATTATCTATGAAATTTCGACTTCAGAGTGATACGAATTCGTTTTTGAAAGTTTTTATCGACACCAGTGGATTGTGCAAGTGACGAGCTATTTATAGGTGAATTTAGGACCTTATGCGGCCCGCGTAAGACTTCAGCTTAACCTTACGCGACCCGCCTAGCCGCCCAGTCTACGAGTAGGCTTGACCAGTCACAAGTAGATTAGCCAGGTGGTCGCTACGTGGCTCCGGAACACTTATCTGGTCAACACAAGTTTGACGCGGCCCGCGTAAGACCATGCTTACTCTTACGCGGCCCGCCTGAGAACCATATTTCTGATTTTCTTTGTTTTTCATACACAGTATGGTTTCAGGGGTCTGGGTTTTTAATAGTGGGTTGGTTTATGATATTTTGAGAGTCCTTACAGAACGTATACGCATGGGAAGCATATTTGGATGTGAGGTAAGTAAAGCTTACACCCCTTTTTTGTAGAATATCTATTCATCGTATAGATTAATAACATGATAAGCTAATATATGGAATATGAAGTTCTGACAAGTTTTGATACGGGTCGGAACATGTGTTTATGACAAGAAACTAAGTTGGATGGTTAAAAAGGGATAAAGGGGTATTATGGTAATTTTGGTTACGAGTTAACGAAGGAATAAGTTACATGGATGGGATAATGGATAATTAAAATCCCACAAGGATAAAATGGATATTTAGATTTAACGGGTCAAATGGTGAAGATATCACCATTTGGCGATATCGACTAATGAATTGTTTTGTCAAGCATTATAAATTCACAGAATGAATAGCGAGAGGAATTTCGTTGCTATTAACGAGCAATTTAGCGGATGAAGTATTAAAGCGGGTCATAGCTTTGATCCGAGCCAGGTATGTGCGATTAGAGTTGTAGTTAAGTAGTAAAATTGGTTAAATATGCAATGAAGTCCTTGTTGTAAAGGACGGAACAAAGTTGACCAAAACGCCCTTGATGGGTATATCGGGCAAACGATCCTAAAAGTTGTCTAGAAATAAGTTAGTTGATTAGGTGAAATGTTTTGGACAAGTATGAAAGTGAGGAGTATGTTTTTTTGTAAGTCATAGACCTTAAAATGCGCAAATACCCTTAACAGGTCAAATTAAGCCTTTGAGAGAAAATGGGTTAAGAGGATGCAAGACATCCGAAAATTTAATCTTTTATGATAGACGACAATGAAATTATTAAGTTCATATGAAGTCAAGGTCAAACAAACAAGTTATGTTGATAAATGTATGAACGGGTCAAAATTTGGTAAAAGGGTAATAAGCCGAAGGGTTAAAAGTCCCAAATTTTGGTAGTCCGAATATTGGATTTTTACTCCATGTGATAGAGAATCAAATTATGATCACGTAGGAAGAAACGTGACCTAAATCGGATAAAAAAATGTGACACCTCGTAAAATCATGCCCAATAAAATAAAGACACGTGTCATCGTAGGTAAACGTGTTATAAACCCGGATCAAGTTGAAAGATGTATGCTAGGATTTAAAAGTGTCGACATGTTAATTTATACCTCTGAGCGACCTATTTATAAATCCCAAACCTTAACCTCTTTTATAAACATCTAATATACATTCAAATCCGGTAAATACTAGTAATAATTGATTCAAATTGCAAAGATGGGATCCTATGAATGTATACGACAAACCTTCATTCATGGCCCCCTTTCAAAAGAATCCAAGGCAATTTTAAAGCATGGCAAGGTTGTCATAACTGTTCAGACATGATCAAGTGGTCCCATACTGATAATAAAGGCCCCAATTCATAATATCAAAGTTGCATGATCAAACTCAAGAGATTCTCAAATTTTTGTCCTCTGGTCATCGGTTACGGACCGTATGGGCTTAGCCTTACGGTCCGCAAGGATGTCATCTGGGCGAAATAAACCAAGGTTGATTACGGACCGCAAAGCCAAGGTCTTACGGTCCGTAATAGTAGCTTACGGTCCGCATGTCTCTTAGCTTACAGTCCGTATACGATCGCCAGCAGCAGAAAATGCACAGGTGTTTGTCCAACAAGTTTAACCGACTTATATTGCTAGTTTTCAATACCATGTGCTGCACAAACTTGTTTTTAGGCTCTAGGGACACTTGTTTAACATCAGGGAACATGCCTAGACTTGGTTGGCATGATCTAGTGAGATTAAACTCACTATATAAGGAATCCTTGATTGCAACATTTTGATCATTCTTTCATAACTTCATTTGTGGAACTTCCTGGACACAAGAGCCTTCCCTAAGCATCATTAGTCGTACATAGGACCTTGGTAAGCTTCCTTAACCTTCCTTAATCGTGTTTTACTTAGTTAATTAGCTTAAAGTCAAACCGTCGTAATTAAGGTTTGACTTAACGATTAATCACTAATGGTCCAGTGATTAAGCAAATTGAAAGTAGTTATAAGTTGGTAATTATGTGGGCAATAAACCCTTAAAAGGGCACCCTCTGATTCCCGCTCTAACTAGGTCAAATGTCGGGTCAAACTTAATCCGAAAAAGTCAACAGAAACTTAATTTTTGAATTAACACATAATTAGCAATGTAGAAGACGTGTAACCTGTTTTACCACTAATATAACTTGGTAATCAATGCAAGAACATGTCTAAGCATGTCCGACCCGACAATTTTCAGTTTAGGCTCGGTTCGGAACCGAAAGTCGCATAATTTGACCTCTGCTTTGACTTTCAGTTCTGATCCGTAATAACATGACTTAGAATTGCCTTAGAACTTCATTAGGACCAGGTTATATGATAGTATAACCCTCTGTGATTGTATCGTTGATTGTCCGATTCATTCACGCGTTTCCGCTAATTGCTTAATGTTGACCATAATGCCCTTTTGACCATAAAACGAGAATTTTGGGAATATGAAAAGATAATAATCTTTGTTACTGATTTATAAACATGTCCCTAAAATTTCACATCAGTTTGAGGTCTAGATTAGGAGTTATGCTCAATGGCGTAATTAGAAAGCTTTTATTTAATTAAACGGCGCAATTAGCATAAAGCCTATCTAAACCCAATTTTTGACACCAAACCTATTACCTACTGATGTAATATAATATTTTGGGATTTTTGAAGATTTTTAATTATTTTAAACCTGATCATAACTTAGGGTTATTGTCTTGATTCGGTAATTACCGATTATACCCTTTTTTATTATAAAATGAGTTTTACATAACAATTTGATACCAAATCTTTGGCCACTGATTTTGTATGATAAATGAAGTATTTTGAACTTATAAACTGAACAGGAAATTCAGATTTCCTATTATAACCCGGAAATCGCTTAAAACGACTTTTTACGCGTTTTAAACACGTAGTATGGGTTAAAACCATTCTTGTCATATAAGACTTATCACCAACTGATGTAACTTATTAATTTAAGTAGTTTTACTGATTAATTCAGACCCAAACCTCAGAATCATATTTAACCTCTTTTATAATCATTAAAATGACCAAAATACCCCTACGGGGCTTAATTTGAGATTAAACTCGTTTTGGGCATAATGGAAGGTATCCTACTGATATCACAACATATTCGAAGCATATTAAATTAGGAAACCTGTTCATGACTCAATTGGTTACCCGTTATGCGATATTAGCGTTCGGTTCGGTTTATGTAACTAGTTTGCATAAATTGACCGAAACAGGTCAAACCTTATCATTTTCACCTCAAAATCCAGAATGTGTTTAGTTTACCCATAATATACAAGTCTTCAAACTTGTCGGGACTAAATCACATTCTAATCCGGTCTTCGCTTAATCTTGCGTTTTGAACCGTATACCTTTCTTTAAAATTAACCGGTCTAAGTTTAAACTTAAGAAAGACCCGTTAGGAATCTAATAGGTTAATTAAAACCTTCGTTCCAGATTAGGAGCCCAGTAAAAGCTACGCGCACTTGCCGTTTGTGATTTATACTTTGCTCAGGTAAATACTTTTAACTTATTTTCCCTATACGGGCTTGGGGTACGGTATTATAATAATACTGCTTGGTCGGGTATGAAGTCGTACAATCAGATATTGATTAAAAAGATGCATAACCCATTTTATTCTGTCTTTTTTGATGCAATGCCTTTGGGGGGTTAATGACTGTGTCCTGGATATCCTCGGCTCATTCATTAGAAATGGCCACGACTTAAGCACGGGGTGTAGGCATACACCTGACAGTTGCGTATGTAAAAAGGTAGTCCACAAGAAGGGTATATTCTTGTGGGTATTATACCAAGTGGTGTGTCTATTAATCTTGTTAAACCGGCTCTTCTAACCAGGTCCTAATTGGACGACAAACATGTAAAACTGTATACAAGTTTATTTTAAATAATTATCCCAAGTTATAAAAGATATTTTTGTGCCATGTGCATTCAAACTAATTTTCTTAAACTCTTTTCAAAATGAGTCAGTTAATTGTAATTACCAGTGTAAACTGACGTATTTTCCAAAAAGGTTAAGTGCAGGCACTATACGAAATAGGCTGGCTACTCCAGACATCAATAATCAAGTCTTGCAAGCTCTAGATGTTAAAGTCTTTTGAACAATGATTTTATTTATCTTTTGATCCGCCTGTGAAACCTTTACAGTCCATTTTAATACTTTGATATTACTGTTTATTCGGTTTGTAATGTGATTCATACCTTTTGCTTCCGCTGTGCATTTATAATTTGTGTTGTTTGACTATGATGATATCAACTACGTCACGATACTCCCCACCGGGCCCACCGGTAATACGTGGAAATATCGGGGTGTGATAGGTTGGTATCAGAGCCAACATTGAGTGAATTAAACACTAGCCTTTTGTGTTTAGTCTCAATAACACAGTTTGCACATTCCTAAATTTTCGAGTCTAGACAAAGAACTTAGGACTAATCCAAATTGTTTTTTTTATTCTAACTTTGTCCTTTATATTTCTTTGTTGTATCTTTTTAACAGTTTGACAGGAGATATGCCACCGAGGTTCCGAAGAGGAGGACGAGGCAAGGGGCCAATCCACGCCCCCAACGATCACGAGGCCGGGCCTTCACACCGGCGAACTCCTTCTGCTACCATGAGTACCGGTCCTCAAGGAGACCGGGGGATCTATTCGGAGCCCGCTAGGCGATCTGCCTCGTTTAGCTCAACGCCTCCTTATCGTCACTCCTTTGGGCCGCAATCAGAGAACGAGCCCGAAGACTCACGCCACTCCTTCTTACCGTTGCAGCGATCCTTTTTGCACCATTCCTTTGGCGACCCCACTCCTGTCTTCTAGGGCCGGTTCAACCCGGCAAATTATATTGAAGAGCCAGTGGGTTTTAACCCATTGGGCCCTGAAGACCATTTTCCCGAAGCTCGGGGAATGGATATAGATGAAGACACGGATCCTGTTGAACCACCTTCTGGGACACCTACTCACCCCATCGAGATTTCGGATGGGTCATCCTTCCATGGATCACCTTACCGTGGCCCAGACAGCTACCAGGCGAGATTTAACCAGTATGAATGGTACTTTACACCTTCTCACCATTCGTCGCCTCACCAGCAGCAGGATCCCTCCGAGGATTCGCGTTTCGTGGCAGTCACGCCACCGCCACCACCGCCGCCAGTACAGCTAGCACCTCCAGAACCACCGAGGCGTAGAAGAACAGGCGCACGAATGTCCGTGCGAGAAAGGGGCTTTCATTTTAGCACCCCCCAACACTCAAGTGGCAGTCACTATCCGCCACTGCATGAAGACCCACAAATGGGTGGGCCTTCAAATCCAGTTTCAGAGGTGAATTCTGCACCAGTTGCGCCCCCACCGCCACCATTGGGTTTTGGTAACCCAATTCCTACATACGTCGGTTCAACGGCGTATAACCCATTTAAGCAGCCGGCTCACACTAACTACAACTATGCTGAAGCTGACCCATACCTTGTAGCAGCCAACTACAACGCCCTTCATCCCGAAGGACCATATGGAACCCCCTGGGGAGTGGGATACCCAGCTCATGGGTATCAAACACCTGCTCAACCTCCGTTTCAGCACCAGCCGCAGCCACCACGGTTTTCCCCACCGGAACAGGAGGAGATCCTCCACAGGCTAAACAGGGTGGAACGAGAATTTCAAGAAGAGCGTAGGAACAACCGTGGATTTCTCAAAGGCCTAGCAAGCTTGTTAAAAGGAAAGAAGAAGAGGGATCATTGAAATATATTGTTGTATTTCCTTAATTCAATCAAGTCCCTGCGTGGACTTTTCTTTCTTTAGTCCCTGCGTGGACTTGTTTTTTGTCCCTGCGCGGACACCTATCTTAGTAATCAGTCCCTGCGAGGACTTGTATTATCAGTTTAGCCCCTGCATGGGCAAGTTATTTCTATTAAAAGTCCCGTTTAGGGCAATGTGTACTCCTTTTAATGTTTAATGGAATGTTAAATTTAAAAATTTCATTTTTGGCATTATATGCATAAATATATCATACATGAAATAAATAAATTAAAAATCGTTCCTCTTAAAATAATCTGCCTATTTAAATATTAGATAAGAATCTTAAAGGTATAACCTAGCCTACATGTCATTATAAGACTTGGCCAAGATGGTAAGACCTGTTTAAAAAGATTCAAATTCCTGTTAACATATGAAAACATGTTAACACTCCTGGCAGACGTGATTCGTTAAAATCACACACGTCATCCTTATAATAGGATTCCTCAAACGATTCCTATCCTAACCTGATGATCTATAAATCATGGGTTTAAATCATCAATTAAGATGATCATATATTAAACATCCATTGGTGATGTAGTGCCTACGGGCCATTATAAATGTCAAATAAGACAAAAGTCAATTGTAGTCTACGACTCCCTGTCAGAAAAAGGTAAAGAACCATGTTCGAACCTTACTGCCTTGATTCTCTGAAATCCTGGCTTATGATTTTGAATGTCCTTGTGACTAGGCCTTTTGTGCCACTAATAATACTGTTATTGTTTTATAATTAGGATAAATTATAATAAAAATCCTAAATAAATATGACTAACAAATTAACCAAATATGGTATGTATTTACCATGGTTAATGAATTGCCATAAAAGACAATTCCATAATAAACTCCCAAATAAATTATTGTCAATATCTTATGTAACAGTTCAAACTACATGGCTGACTCGGATGAGATCAACAGTCACCCAAGGGAGGATCATGATAATACCCGAATTAACATAGCGGGTGCAGAACTGCAAGCATTAATAGACAATGCTGTTACAAAAGCTTTAGAGCGGCAGTATAATGAATATAGCGGGACTCGAAGTAGGACCCTATCCGCACCGCATTCCAAGCCTAAGACTCATTCAGAGGCTCACAGCAAGCCACCCTCTAAGAAAGACGAATCAAAGAAAGATGATGATCGACATTCCTCAAACCAAAACAGTGTTCCATCCAAGAGGATAGTATTCGATGATAAACCGCGTACCAAGTCCTGTACTTATAAGTACTTTGTTTCCTGTAAACCCCGGGATTTCCCTGGGGAGAAGGGGGTAATTGACTGTATGACTTGGTTAGATGAAATGGACACCGTGGTGGATATCAGCGGTTGTGCTGAAAGGGATGTAGTGAAGTATGTATCCCAATCATTCAAGGGAGAGGCATTAACATGGTGGAAGTCTCTCATTCAAGCAGCTGGAAAGATCCCACTCTACAATCTGACATGGGATCAGTTTGTTGCCCTCATTAAGGAGAATTACTGCCCTAAGCATGAGGTTGAAAGAATTGAGTCAGATTTCTTATCGTTGGTTATGAAAAACCTAGATTGCCAAGCTTACCTTACAAGCTTCAACACGATGTCAAGATTGGTTCCTTACCTTGTAACACCGGAACCCAAGCGAATTGCTCGCTTCATTGGGGGTTTAGCCCCAGAGATAAAAGCCAGTGTTAAGGCATCTAGACCTGCTACCTTCAGGTCAGCAGCTGATCTATCTCTGTCTCTTACTTTAGATGCGGTCAGGTTAAGGTCGCTAAAGAATTCTGAAGAAGGTAAGAGAAAACGTGAGGATGATAACTCACGTCGTTCAGACAAGAAGCACAAAGGGAACCATGAGAACAAGAAGAGTTCAGGGTTCAACAAGGGCAACCAACAGTCGGGTGAGAAGCCCAAGTGTAAGGTTTGTCGGAAACATCACTTTGGAAAGTGTAGGTTGGAATCGAACTTGCAGACACAATCAAGGACTTTTGGATGTGGTATCTGCAAATCCAAGGAACACAAGACCTTAGATTGCAAAAAGTTGAAGGATGCGACCTGCTACAACTGCAACGAGAAAGGGCACATTAAGTCGAACTGCCCAAAATATGCCAAGAAACCAGTAGAAGGTAAAAAGACCAACGCTAGGGTCTTCAGAATGGATGCTAAGGAGGCAGTGCAGGATGATAACGTGATAACAGGTACCTTTCTTATAAATGATGTCTATGCGAGGGTATTGTTTGATTCCGGGGCGGATAAGTCATTTGTAGATAATAAGTTTTGTAAGTTGCTGAATTTACCTATTAAAACCCTAAGTGTGAAATATGAGGTGGAATTAGCGGATGGTACCTTAGAAACCGCCTCAACCGTGTTAGATGGATGTTTCATATCCATTAGGAACCACTCTTTTCCGTTATCCTTAATTCCTATGAAGTTAGCTGGTTTCGATATAGTAATAGGCATGGATTGGTTGTCTTACAACCAAGCCCAGGTCGTTTGTGCTAAGAAGCAAGTAGTTGTCAGAACTCCTTGTGGCGAGCCTTTGACAATCCAAGGGGATACTAAGTACGGAATGCCTGAGCAAATGTCCATGCTCAAGGCATCAAGGTGTTTGACGAAGGGTTGTGTTATCTACATGGCGCAAGTAACCATTGATGAACCAAAGCCTAAGATCGAAGGCATACCTATTATCTCTGAATATCCAGAAGTATTCCCTGAAGAACTACCTGGTTTACCCCCAGATAGGCAAGTGGAGTTCAGGATTGACATTATTCCTGGAGCAGCACCTGTTGCAAGAGCGCCTTACAGATTGGCACCAACGGAGATGAAAGAGTTGAGAACTCAACTGGATGATTTGTTAGCCAAAGGATTTATTAGACCTAGCTCATCTCCTTGGGGAGCACCAATCATATTCGTGAAGAAGAAAGATGGCTCGATGCGTCTGTGCATCGATTATCGCGAACTTAACAAAGTTACTATCAAAAATCAGTATCCATTGCCCAGGACCGACGACTTGTTCGATCAGCTTCAAGGAGCGAGTTACTTTTCCAAGATCGACTTAAGGTCAGGATATCATCAACTGAAGGTCAAGGATGAAGATGTACATAAGACTGCATTTAGGACTCGTTATGGTCACTACGAGTTCTTAGTGATGCCTTTTGGACGCACTAATGCACCAGCCGCATTCATGGATCTCATGAATCGTGTCTGCAAGCCCTACATGGATAAATTTGTCATCGTCTTCATCGATGATATTCTTATTTACTCGAAGAGTCAAGCTGACCATGAGAAGCACCTCCATTGCATTCTGAAACTGCTTCATCGAGAAAAGCTCTACGCCAAATTCTCTAAGTGTGAATTTTGGCTTCGTGAAGTCCAATTTCTTGGACATATGGTTAGTGAACGCGGAATCCAGGTAGATCCCGCTAAGGTTGAAGCTGTCATGAATTGGCAAGAGCCGAAGACGCCCACAGAAATTCGCAGCTTCTTGGGGTTGGCAGGATATTACAGGCGTTTTATTGAAAAATTTTCAAGGATTGTTGCACCCCTAACTTCTTTGACTAGGAAGAATATTAAGTTCGACTGGGGACCGAAGCAACAAGAGTCCTTTGATATCCTTAAGCAGAAGCTAAGCAATGCACCAGTGTTGACATTGCCTGAAGGGATTGAAGAATTTGTAGTATACTGTGATGCATCACACACCAGTATGGGGTGTGTGCTTATGCAGAAAGGCAAGGTTATTGCCTATGCTTCTCGACAATTAAAGGTGCACGAGAAGAACTACACCACCCATGACTTGGAGTTGGGTGCCGTTGTATTTGCACTAAAACTTTGGAGGCACTACTTGTATGGAACTAAGTGTGTGATCTATTCTGATCACAAGAGCCTTCAACACCTGTTCAATCAGAAGGACTTGAACATGAGGCAGCGACGTTGGATGGAAACTTTGAATGATTATGATTGTGAAATAAGATACCATCCTGGAAAGGCGAATGTAGTCGCCGATGCCTTAAGTCAAAAGGAAAGAGTGAAGCCTATAAGAATCAATGCCAAGAGCATTGAGATAAAGAATGGTTTGAATGAAAGGTTGTTAGCTGCGCAGAAGGAAGCTGTGCTGGAAGCTAACTATCCTGATGAAAAGCTAGGAGTAACTGAAGAACAGTTATCCTATGGTAAGGACGGAATTCTGAGGTTAAATGGACGAATATGGGTTCCAGTTTATGGAGGACTTCGGGATGTTATCCTCCAGGAAGCCCATAGTTCTAAATATTCCATTCACCCTGGAGCTGATAAGATGTACCAGGATCTAAAGGCAAACTATTGGTGGATAGGCTTGAAGAAGTCTGTAGCTACCTATGTAGCTAAATGTTTGACGTGTGCACAAGTTAAAGCAGAATATCAGAAGCCGTCAGGTTTGCTACAACAGCCTGAACTTCCCACCTGGAAGTGGGAAATGGTGACAATGGATTTCATCACCAAGTTGCCAAAGACAAAGGAAATGATACTATATGGGTGATAGTAGATAGACTGACTAAGTCAGCACATTTCCTACCCATTAAGGAGACCCATAGCTCCGACATGTTAGCCCAATTGTACATAGGTAAGATTGTATCTCTGCATGGCGTACCAGTGTCTATTATCTCTGACAGGGATACCAGATACACATCACATTTTTGGAAAAGTTTCCAACAGTCTTTGGGCACGCGCTTAAATTTCAGTACGGCTTACCATCCTCAGACGGACGGGCAGAGTGAGCGTACCATCCAAACTTTGGAAGACATGCTTCGTGCGTGTGTGATTGATTTAGGTGGTAGTTGGGATAACCACCTGCCATTGATCGAATTCTCCTATAACAATAGCTATCATACGAGCATCAAGGTCGCGCCCTTCGAGGCCTTGTACGGTAGAAAGTGCAGAGCGCCCGTTTGTTGGGCGGAAGTTGGAGATGTCCAACTGACAGGACCTGAAATAGTCTTTGAAACGACGGACAAGATTGTCCAGATTCGTGATCGCTTGAAAGCCGGCAGAGATAGGCAGAAAAGCTACGCAAATTTAAAGCGTTAACCTCTGAGATTCGAGGTAGGTGACAAAGTGTTGCTTAAAGTATCACCCTGGAAAGGGGTAATGCGATTTGGTAAGAAAGGCAAGTTAAGCCCGAGGTACATAGGACCATTCGAGATCATCGAATGTGTCGGATCAGTTGCTTATAAGTTAAACTTACCTGAAGAGCTCAGTGGTATTCATAACGTATTCCACATCTGCAATCTGAAGAAATGTCTAGCTGATGAATCACTAGTCATACCACATACAGATGTGCACATAGAAGAGAGCTTGAAGTTTGTTGAAAAACCTATGTCGATCGAGGATCGACAGGTTAAGAAGCTTCGAAGGAAGCATGTGCCAATTGTAAAAGTTAAATGGGATGCCCGTAGAGGTCCCGAGTACACGTGGGAGGTTGAGTCCACAATGAAAGAGAAATACCCTCATTTATTTCAGTAAATCTTGAGGTCGAGATTTCTTTTAAGGGGGTGAGGATGTGACACCTCGTAAAATCATGCCCAATAAAATAAAGACACGTGTCATGGTAGGTAAACGTGTTATAAACCCGGATCAAGTTGAAAGATGTATGCTAGGATTTAAAAGTGTCGACATGTTAATTTATACCTCTGAGCGACCTATTTATAAATCCCAAACCTTAACCTCTTTTATAAACATCTAATATACATTCAAATCCGGTAAATACTAGTAATAATTGATTCAAATTGCAAAGATGGGATCCTATGAATGTATACGACAAACCTTCATTCATGGCCCCCTTTAAAAAGAATCCAAGGCAATTTTAAAGCATGGCAAGGTTGTCATAACTGTTCAGACATGATCAAGTGGTCCCATACTGATAATAAAGGCCCCAATTCGTAATATCAAAGTTGCATGATCAAAATCAAGAGATTCTCAAATTTTTGTCCTCTAGTCATCGGTTACGGACCGTATGGGCTTAGCCTTACGGTCCGCAAGGATGTCATCCGGGCGAAATAAACCAAGGTTGATTACGGACCGCAAAGCCAAGGTCTAACGGTCCGTAATAGTAGCTTACGGTCCGCAAGACTCTTAGCTTACGGTCCGTATACGATCGCCAGCAGCAGAAAATGCACAGGTGTCTGTCCAACAAGTTTAACCGACTTATATTGCTAGTTTTCAATACCATGTGCTGCACAAACTTGTTTTTAGGCTCTAGGGACACTTGTTTAACATCAGGGAACATGCCTAGACTTGGTTGGCATGATCTAGTGAGATTAAACTCACTATATAAGGAATCCTTGATTGCAACATTTTGATCATTCTTTCATAACTTCATTTGTGGAACTTCCTGGAGCACAAGAGCCTTCCCTAAGCATCATTAGTCGTGCATAGGACCTTGGTAAGCTTCCTTAACCTTCCTTAATCGTGTTTTACTTAGTTAATTAGCTTAAAGTCAAACCGTCGTAATTAAGGTTTGACTTAACGATTAATAACTAATGGTCCAGTGATTAGGCAAATTGAAAGTAGTTATAAGTTGGTAATTATGTGAGCAATAAACCCTTAAAAGGGCACCCTCTGATTCCCGCTCTAACTAGGTCAAATGTCGGGTCAAACTTAATCCGAAAAAGTCAACAGAAACTTAATTTTCGAATTAACACATAATTAGCAATGTAGAAGACGTGTAACCTATTTTACCACTAATATAACTTGGTAATCAATGCAAGAACATGTCTAAGCATGTCCGACCCGACAATTTTCAGTTTAGGCTCGATTCGGAACCGAAAGTCGCATAATTTGACCTCTGCTTTGACTTTCAGTTCTGACTCGTAATAACATGACTTAGAATTTCCTTAGAACTTCATTAGGACCAGGTTATATGATAGTATAACCCTCTGTGATTGTATCGTTGATTGTCCGATTCATTCACGCGTTTCCGTTAATTGCTTAATGTTGACCATAATGCCCTTTTGACCATAAAACGAGAATTTTGGGAATATGAAAAGATAATAATCTTTGTTACTAATTTATAAACATGTCCCTAAAATTTCACATCAGTTTGAGGTCTAGATTAGGAGTTATGCTCAATGGCGTAATTAGAAAGCTTTTATTTAATTAAACGACGCAATTAGCATAAAGCCTATCTAAACCCAATTTTTGACACCAAACCTTTTACCCACTGATGTAATATAATATTTTGGGATTTTTGAAGATTTTTAATTATTTTAAAACTGATCATAACTTAGGGTTATTGCCTTGATTCGGTAATTACCGATTATACCCTTTTTTATTATAAAATGAGTTTTACAAAACAATTTGATACCAAATCTTTGGCCACTGATTTTGTATGATAAATGAAGTATTTTGAAGTTATAAATTGAACAGGAAATTCAGATTTCCTATTATAACCCGGAAATCGCTTAAAACGACTTTTTACGCGTTTTAAACACGTAGTATGGGTTAAAACCATTATTGTCATATAAGACTTATCACCAACTGATGTAACTTATTAATTTAAGTATTTTTACTGATTAATTCAGACCCGAACCTCAGAATCATATTTAACCTATTTTATAATCTTTAAAATGACCAAAATACCCCTACGGGGCTTAATTTGAGATTAAACTCGTTTTGGGCATAATGGAAGGTATCCTACTGATATCACAACATATTTGAAGCATATTAACTTAGGAAACCTGTTCATGACTCAATTGGTTACCCGTTATGCGATATTCGCGTTCGGTTCGGTTTATGTAACTAGTTTGCATAAATTGACCGAAACGGGTCAAACCTTATCATTTTCACCTCAAAATCCAGAATGTGTTTAGTTTACCCATAATATACAAGTCTTCAAACTTGTCGGGACTAAATCACATTCTAATCCGGTCTTCGCTTAATCTTGCGTTTTGAACCGTATACCTTTCTTTAAAACTAACCGGTCTAAGTTTAAACTTAAGAAAGACCCGTTAGGAATCTAATAGGTTAATTAAAACCTTCGTTCCAGATTAGGAGCCCAGTAAAAGCTACGCGCATTTGCCGTTTGTGATTTATACTTTGCTCAGGTAAATACTTTTAACTTATTTTCCCTATACGAGCTTGGGGTACTGTATTATAATAATACTGCTTGGTCGGGTATGAAGTCGTACAATTAGATATTGATTAAAAAGATGCATAACCCATTTTATTCTGTCTTGTTTGATGCAATTCCTTTGGGGGGTTAATGACCGTGTCCTGGATATCCTCGGCTCATTCATTAGAAATGGCCACGACTTAAGCACGGGGTGTAGGCATACACCTGACAGTTGCGTATGTAAAAAGGTAGTCCACAAGAAGGGTATCTTCTTGTGGGTATTATACCAAGTGGTGTGTCTATTAATCTTGTTAAACCGGCTCTTCTAACCGGGTCCTAATTGGACGACAAACATGAAAAACTGTATACAAGTTTATTTTAAATAATTATCCCAAGTTATAAAAGATATTTTTGTGCCATGTGCATTCAAACTAATTTTCTTAAACTCTTTTCAAAATGAGTCAGTTAATTGTAATTACCAGTGTAAACTGACGTATTTTCCAAAAAGGTTAAGTGCATGCACTATACGAAATAGGCTGGCTACTCCAGGCATCAATAATCAAGTCTTGCAAGCTCTAGATGTTAAAGTCTGTTGAACAATGATTTTATTTATCTTTTGATCTGCCTGTGAACCCTTTACAGTCCATTGTAATACTTTGATATTATTGTTTATTCGGTTTGTAATGTGATTCATACCTTTTGCTTCCGCTGTGCATTTATAATTTGTGTTGTTTGACTATGATGATATCAACTACGTCACGATACTCCCCACCGGGCCCACCGGTAATACGTGGAAATATCAGGGTGTGACAAAAAATGAGCAAGTTATGCTTGTTTCCGTAAAGATTGGTTATGCTGGGAATATGCAGCAACCAGCTACGAAGTTTCTGTCAAATTGAGGCCGTCGCGCCACGCGACAGGTAAGGGTCCTTGGCATCGCGCAGCGCGACAACTCTCACGGCCCGCGAGAGTGGGTCTTTCTTCTGTCGCGCCCCGCGAAAATCCTTAAATTCAACAAAATGGTTGCTGGGTGTTTATTTTCAATTACGGACCCATTTAAACACATCTTAAACAATTTTAAGCTATGTATGACCAATTTAATTTATGTTTTAGGAAACGTAGGTATGCTTGAAGGTAAGTATGTATGTTTATACGTATGTAATCAAGTATACGCGGATGTATGAAGATATGTATATGGGTAGGCATGTATGAGTGTAGGGATGTTGCAAGTAGGGATGTATGTATAATGTTATGAATGTATGTAATGATGTAGGTATGTGGGTATGTAGGCATGTGTGTATGTACGCAAGTAGTTATGTGTGAATGTATGCATATTTATAGAAGTATGTGTGAAATTATGTATGTATGTATTCAATGCAATTGAGTATTGACAATAATTATAGTGTGCCTTGTGAATGAAGTGTAACGCAGGTACGATAAGGAAGTCTCACCACGAATTGTATAATCAGATGGAAAAGCTGGAATGTAAAGAGAATAACGAAATGAAAAGTAAACGAGAATGAAACTTGTATGTTATAATGTGTACTAATGTTATGAATTTTGTGGTGAGCGCAGGTAGTACGAGTCACGGAGGATCATCGGGGAGTTGAGATCGAAGACCGAGTCGCAAGATAGATTGTACAGGAACGTTGATGCATATAATGTAGTAAACATAAGGTATGTTTTTAATTAGTAAATGAGTCGATTTATGAATTTATATGAAAGAGTTATTTTTAAAATGAAATTTCAAGTTAGTCAAAGTATTTATAAGAAAATAAATTTTTTCGGCACGAATTTCCGCTGCGACTTTTAGTCAAATACGTGATAGGGTCTTACACGAAGAACCGATTTAACGGCGAGAACAGCCGAATCGTCGGTGGTAGAGTACGGGGAGGTGGAATCATGACCGGAGAGAGTGAGTTGCCGAAGGGGGAAAGGTCCGATAATGGAGGTGAAGTGGAGGATTTTGGTAGGGGAATGAATTGAGAGCAGTCCGGTGGTGCGAAGAAGCCGACGTGACGGACTTTGGGTCGATGACGGTGCGGGATTGCCGGCAGGTAGGGGTGCAAACGAGCCGAGCGGCTCGCGAGCTACTCCAGATAGGCTCGAGAAAAAGCTCGAAACGAGCCGAGCCTTATCGAGCCCGAGCCGAGCTTGAGCCTCAAAACAAAGCTCGTTTATTTATCGAGCCCGAGCTCGAGCCTCACATGTGAAGCTCGTTAGGCTCGTTGAGCCTTATCGAACCTTAGTGTAAACGAGCCGAGTCGAACTGAGCTTATTCAAACTTGTTTACAAGCCGACCTCGAACCTAAAAATAAGCTTATTTAGTAAACGAGCCCGAGCCCGAGCTTTACTTATCGAGCTCGCAAGCCTAAAAAATATATTATTTATATTATTTATATTATTTTTATTTAATATACTAATTAATAGATAATAAACGAGCCGAGTCCGAGCCAAGCTCGAGTTTGATAAAATACAAACGAGCCAAGCTCGAGCTTTGAAAACAAAGCTCGAATCGAGCCGAGCTCGAGCCCGAGCTCTCATAAGTTAATCGAGCCTGGCCGAGCTCGGGCTCGGCTCGTTTGCACCCCTACCGACAGGGATCCATTGGTGGCAGAATGTGATGGAGTGTAATAACCCGCACGTTCGTGCGTTGTTACTACTCGATATACCCGTTACGCCTAGCACCAGAGATTCGGATCATAATGTAGCTATATCGAATACATCGCTATTTCGCAGTATTTTCGCATATTACGCATACTTTATCGCTATCACATCACATTGCACTTGCTGGCAACCACGAAGATATCAAATGAGGACCAATTCTACCCTCCTTGATAGCCGTGATGTGTCGCAGTGCAACTCATTACTCAAAATGCACATCGCATCACACACATTAATGTTCACGATGACGTTGAGTGAGGACCTATTCTACCCTCCTCGATGACCGTGAAGCGTCGCAAAGCAACGCATATTCGAAACGAAACCCGGTTATTGTATCACAACTTTGAAATATGGATATGTATATACGACCCAACGTAGCTAATTATAATAAATATATGGAAATGTGGATGAGAATGTGTAACCAAACTATCGCAACGCTTAGCAATCGAAACGGAACGCCAAAACTTAGCTCGCCGGAGGCGTTTGATCGAATGGCACTTCGATCGAATGGCCATCCGATCGAACAGCCATCCGATCGAACAGCCATCCGATCGGACAGCCATCCGACCCGAGGCACTGCACCGCCTTTCTCCTCCTTTGCCTATAAATACCCCACTTGTCACATCAACAACAGTTGATGTGACTGCTCTCTCTCTCGACCAAACACCTTCTCCCCATTTTCTCTCGATTTCTCGCAATTCTTGTAAGTTTCTACCTCAAATCTTGTACTTCTATGATCTACACACACTCTCCCATCTTTCTCACTATCAAATCGCACTTCTTCACCGTTAAATCTTTGGATTTGAGCCGTTCTAAGGTGATCTCATCATGAAGTTCTTGGGAACAATGAAGTGTGACCTCATCTCATCAAGAACAGTCCAGATCTGATGGATTCCACGGAGAATAAACAATAAACTCACACAAATCTAAACCGAATCAAAGTTTTCTAAGCTTTTCTTCAAACTTTCCTAACTTATCACTCGAAACCGGTAGCAACAGAGCTCGTACAGACCTTCTACTTTTCCTATAGTGAAGTGTCGGTTTGAGAACTGGTTCCTATCGACGAGATGACCGGCTTGTCGTGTTAAACACGAATAACCATCAAAAACAGTTAGCTGATCGGGCGGGGTGATTCCCATCTGATCCGGTGACTCGGACCTGGTGGAGTTCCATTGTTTAGCTCGTAGTCGTAACGTCTCGATCAAATCGCAAAAAAAAATTTAAAAATTAATTAACGAGATAGCCAAGATGTAAAATGATAAGATTGTGGGACGGGTTACCGTCCGATTGGATTGCCGTCCGATCGGACTGCCACCCGATCGACCTGCAATCCGGTCGGGTTGCAGTTGGGGTCAAGACTTAAGCAAATTTTCAAACTTTCAAGGATCCGAACAACGAACGGATTGCCGTCCGAACTGACTGCCGTCCGATCGAACGACCATCCGATCGGCTGACTTTTGATCCTCAACACTTAAACGATTCTACAAATCCTCGTCACACATCAGTTCCAACGGATTGTCACCCGATCGGGTTTCCACCTGATCGAGCGACCAATCTGCTGTGAACTTATCAACAACCAAAGTGCCTTGCCAATCGGATCACCGTCCGATCGAACAGCCACCCGATCGACCAGCCGTTCGATCGACCGACCTGAAAGGTAGAGATACTTCTCTGTTTTCAAAATGCTACAACAAAAACTTCAAAAGGCAAACCATCATACACAAACACATCTTCACCAAACGAGATGACAATCCAATCGAATGGCCATCCGATCGGATTACCATTCGACACTTGGTTCACTCGCCACCGTTTAACGCACTGTTCGACGCTTACGCTATCAAACTAAAACCAGGCTAATGTCAGACGCGCTCCCATCAATCCAATCAAGTTGTGTTTTGTCACGGCCCCAGCCCCAGTATGACCCGGTCAGGAGCCGCGGGACAGGAACCCGTGGTATCTAAATGATGCGACAGTGGAAGATTTTAACAGGATCTTTGAAAACTCGAAAATGCCTGATTATTTTATTTCATAATTCGGGATAAACCCCGTAATTTACAATAGAGAAATTTCACAAGTAAATTCCCTGATTTATTAAAACATGTTTATTCATTTTAACTGAGCCACCTCTTCAAGCTTGTTAGTGCTCCTTAGCACGTTTTTCCTTGATTTACAGCAGGTCGCCTGAAACATGTTTTAAAAATATTTTATCAGCGGGGAAATGCTGGCAAGTCATTCAATTTGATAAAATGACACATAGTTATAAATTACAGCATTAAGAGCGATTACAATGGCTTCTATCTTATTTTTATCTGGCGCCGTGTCACCTGGTGACGATGGTCATACCACTATTGGGTCTTTCCCCAAGTAGTGACGATTATCACTGTTAGGATTTATTAGCCTAACCCGTGAGAAATTAGTAATGTACACAATACCCCACTAGCCAGTGATTAAGATAACCATGACTTAATCCCTGTAATTATAACATTTTAAAATGGAGTATTGTAAAATACTTTTGATAAAAAGAGAATGACTCACATTGCAGATTTATACGGGCAGAGTTTAGCCTACTGTTTAGCCTTGTAACCTAATTTAAATAACATGAACACGAACTAGGTTAGTAACTAATATAGCATTTATGATAACTCACGAGATAAAACCCTCACAACGAATGACAAAGTGCGATGCTTAAACATCCATCGAATTCACGACGAATGACAAAGCATAACCCTAATGTGGGCAGCACTTAAACATCCATCGGATAGTTTCAATCGATCGGACATTGAATCATAGCAGCGATTGAGTTAATACCCTGTATCGTAGTAGCGCCTCGCTATATTAATTGAAATTTCGACTTTGGAGCAGTATACTTTCGTTTTTGAAAGTTGATTTCGACACATAATGAAAGCTCCTGAGCTAAGCTATTTATAGCTGAAATCTGGTTCTCACGCGGCCCGCGTGAACCTTCACTCGACCTTTACGCGGCCCGTGTGGAGGTCTAGTTCGTAGATTAGGGCATCCGTGTCATGCGTAGGTGTGCCACGCGGTCGACACGTGGATCTGGACGCTTATCCGGTCAAACTTGATGTTGACGCGGCCCGCGTAAGACTAAGCCAACTCTTACGCGGCCCGCCTGAAACTCAGAAACTTGGTTTTCTTAGTTTTTTATGTACAGTAGAGTTTCAGGGGTCCAGGTTCTTACTTACGGGTCAGTTTAGGACACTTTTGAGAGTCCTTACATTCTCCCCACCTTATTTAAAATCTCGTCCTCGAGATTTACTGAAATAAGTGAGGATACTTTCGCTTCATTTCGGATTCCAGCTCCCAAGTGTATTCGGGTCCTCTCTTTGATTCCCATTTGACTTTAACAAGCACTAGTCGCTAGTGTTTGAGAAACTTAACCTTTTTATCTTCAATCTGAAGAGGTTTCTCAACAAATTTTAACTTTTCATTTACTTCTATATCTTGAAGAGGTACTACTAAAGATTCTTCAGATAGACATTTCTTGAGGTTGGATACATGAAATACATCATGTACTCCAGCTAGTTCTTCTGGTAGTTGTAAGCGATAAGCGACTGGTCCTATACGTTGGATTACTGGAAATGGTCCTACGTATCTTGGACTTAGCTTTCCTTTCTTACCAAATCGAACTACTCCTTTCCAAGGAGAAACTTATAAGAGAACCTTGTCTCCGATTTGGAATTCGAGTGGCTTGCGTCGATTATCGGCATAACTTTTCTGGCGATCTCTAGCCATCTTTAGTCTTTCCTTGATTTGAGTGATTTTGTCGGTAGTTTCTTGTACAATCTCCGGACCTGATAATTGACTTTCTCCTATTTCTGCCCAACAAACTGGAGTTCTACACTTCCGTCCGTATAGTGCTTCGAATGGGGCAGCTTTGATGCTTGAATGATAACTATTGTTATAGGAGAATTCAGTTAAAGGTAGATGATCATCCCAGTTTCCACCAAAATCTATCACACATGCCCTAAGCATGTCTTCCAGGGTTTGGATCGTCCTTTTACTTTGTCCATCTGTTTGAGGATGGTATGCAGTACTTAATTTTAGTCGGGTTCCCATTGCTTCCTGGAAACTTGTCCAGAAATGGGAAGTGAAATGACTATCCCTGTCTGATACAATGGAGAGTGGGACTCCATGTAAGGATACTACTTCATCTACATACAGTTTTGCCAATCTTTCCATGCTAAAGGTTTCTTTCATGGGTAGAAAATGAGCTGATTTGGTTAATCGATCCACAATTACCCAAATCGCATCGTTACCTTTTCTGGTTTTGGGCAACTTAGTAACAAAATCCATTGTTATTAGTTCCCATTTCCATACAAGTATTTCCAATTATTGTAGTAAACCTGAAGGTTTCTAGTGTTCTGCCTTAACTTGTGAACAAGTAAGACACTTAGAAACATATCTAGCTATGTCCTTTTTCATTCCTATCCACCAGAAATTATTTCTTAAATCTTGGTACATCTTATTGTTACCAGGATGCATGGTATACCTGGATTTATGGGCTTCCTCTAAAATCTTATTTCTTAATTCTCCCTGCTTAGGTACCCAAATTCGTTTCTTATGGAATCTCCAAATTTCATCACTTCCTTGTTCTAACTCCTTTATTCGTCCTTTCATTCCTTCAGGATCATCCTTGATTGCTGTTTCTTGAATGCTTTTCAGTTGTTCCATTAAATCTAACTGTAGATTTAACCTAAGAGCACGAACTCGTCGTTGTTTTTCATGATACTTACGACTTAAAGCATCAGCAACTACGTTTGCTTTTCCTTCGTGATATTGAATTTCACAGTCGTAGTCACTTAGGATTTCCATCCATCTCCTTTGCCTCATGTTTAATTCTTTTTGCCCAAATATGTATCTTAAACTTTTATGATCTGTATAGACAGTAAACTTACTTCCGTACAGATAATGTCTCCAAATCTTAAGGGCAAAAATTATGGCTCCTAATTCTAAATCACGAGTAGTATAGTTTTCCTCGTGCTTTTTCAATTGCCTTGAGGCATACGCAATTACCTTCTTGCGTTGCATTAACACACATCCTAATCCTAGCTTTGAAGTATCACAATATACTTCAAAATCTTTTGTTCCTTCTAGTAAAGCTAGAATTGGAGCATTTGTTAATTTTTGTTTTAAAATCTTAAAAGATTCTTCTTGCCTAGGTCCCCATTCAAACTTAACTGATTTACAGGTTAGCTTAGTTAATGGTACGGCTATCTTTGAAAAACCCTTAATGAATCGTCTATAGTATCCAGCTAATCCTATAAAACTTCTAATTTCCATAGCTGACTGCGGGACCTTCCATTTGGTGATTGCTTCTATCTTAGAAGGATCTACGTGAATACCTTCATGATTCACCATGTGACCTAAAAATTGCACTTCTTGTAACCAAAATTCACATTTCGAGAATTTGGCATAAAGCTTTTCCTTTCTTAACAAAGTTAAGAGTGCATGCAGGTGCTCACAATGTTCCTCCTGACTTTTGGAATAAATAAGTATATCGTCGATGAAGACAATTACAAATTTATCCAAGTACGGTTTACATGTCCTATTCATCATGTCCATAAATGCTGCAGGGGCATTTGTTAACCCATAGGGCATGACTGTAAACTCGTAATGACCATATCTAGTTCTGAAAGCAGTTTTAGGTATGTCTTCTTCTTGTACCTTCAATTGATGGTATTCGGAGCGTAAATCTATCTTAGAAAAATATCTAGCTCCTTGCAATTGATCGAAAAGATCATCGATCCTAGGTAATGGGTATCGATTCTTAATTGTAACCTTATTTAATTCTCTATAATCGATACACATTCGCATCGAACCATCTTTCTTCTTTACAAACAACACTGGCGCTCCCCACGGGGATGAACTAGGTTGTATAAATCCTTTGCTCAGTAATTCAACTAATTGCTTTTTCAATTCTAACATTTCGGTGGGTGCTAACCGATAAGGTGCCTTGGCTATCGGTGTAGTTCCAGGAATTAGATGAATTCTAAACTCTACTTCCCTATCAGGTGGTAATCCAGGTAGTTCTTCTGGGAATACTTCTAAGTATTCTGATACTACTGGAATTTCCTTAAGTCCCTTACTCTTAGTGTTAATGATTACTGAAATCATATACACCATTTCTTGTTTCCTTGAATAACTGGCCAATTTCATTACTGAAATGAATTTCATTGGCTTTCGTGGTTTATCTCCTGTAATCACCACTAGTTCTCCTGTGGGTGTATGAATTTCTGTGGAATTCTTATCACAAAGAATTCGAGCATGGTTGGCTACTAACCAATCCATTCCTAACACAACATCGAATCCAGCTAAATTCATAGGTAACAGGTTTGCAGAAAATTTATGACCTAAAAGTTCTATCTTTTCTTCTTGTAGAACTTTATCTATTTTAACAGAATTCCCATCTGCTGTTTCGACTGTAAAAATCTGTCTAAGGTTGGTTAAGGGTAAATTAAGTGCTTGGCAGAATGAAGTATTTATAAAACTTTGGTTTGCACCAGAGTCAAATAATACTTTTGCATAAACGTCGTGAATTAGGAACGTACCAGCTATTACGTCAGGAATTAGTTCTGCTTCCTGAGTAGTCAACTGGAAGGCTCTTACGTTCTTCTTGGTAGCTCCTTCTGCAGGTTTGGCTTTGTTATCAGCTGGTTTGACCAGTTTTGGGCAGTCTGGCCTGAAGTGTCCAGCTTCTCCACAGTTGTAGCAAACTGTTGCTTTCTTCTTCCTGCAGTCTTCTTCTTGATGCCCCGGGATTTTGCAGAAATTGCAATATCCTTTGCATCTTCCAAAATGCTTCCTTTTGCATGCATTGCAAAATGGAACAGTGGAAGATTGCCCAGTTCCTCTTCTTCTAAAATTATTTCTATTACCCATACGAAATCCTTGGGTAATCTTTTGGGCCACTTCCTTCTTCCGAGTTTCTTCTCTTGTGCGTACCAGTCCGTCAGTTAGGGTATTAGCTAATTCCACGGCATCGTCAATAGTGCGGGGTCTCGCAGCTTTGACGATATCTCGAATTTCGCCAATCAATCCCCAAATATAGCGGGAAATAAGTACCGGTTCTGGTGAAGCCAGAGTAGGTACCACCCTCACATACTCGAAGAATGTCGAAGTATACCCTCGACAGTCTACATCCACCATCCGGTGGTTCAGGAACTTATTTGTCATTTGTTCCTTTTCATATTCGGGACATAATTTTCTTTCCACAAGACTCTTAAATTCTTCCCGGTTTATGGCATAAGCCATATTTCTTCCCTTGGCTTGAAGAACCGTATTCCACCATTCTAGCGCCCCTTCTTTAAAAAGATGCGACGCATACATGACCTTATCTTCTTCAGCACATTTACTTATCATAATTACTGCTTCTGTTTTCTCTAACCAATGCAGTGTCGCAGTCGCCCCTTCATTGCCTGCAAATTCAGCTGGTTTACAGGCAAGAAATTCCTTATAAGTGCAACCAGGTGTTGCAGCTTTCATTCTTTTGAGAGTTGGGGCTTGCAGTATATTATCATTATTGTTATTGTTGTTGCCGCCTCCGTTTATACTATTACTGAAATTATCTTCATGAGTACGTTTGCTTGGAATAATTTGAGGTTCAACTGGATTTCGAGCAGCAGCGAGTATTGCTGGAATAGCATTGACTATTCCCTGAGCAACGATATTTTCAATATCTTGCCTATTCAGAAATTGATCCTCATGATTTTGCTCAGATTGGTTACCCTCGTTAACTTGTTCATTACCAGCGTTTGCCATCTGGTAATTAATTTATATAAGTAATTAGCATAAAATAATTAAAAACCAATTATAATAAAACAATTGCACATACTCATATTAACACATATAGTCAAAATTGTTGATTTTTCAACGTTCGATATTTTATATATATAAGGTATCCGTACAAACTGATTATCTTACAAAAGTTTTATTTTTAGATTATTTTACATAGTTATATTTTTATAACTATTATTATTGTTATTATACAAACATAACTTCACAACCATACTATCCCTAATCCGTTGGCATTTCAAAAGCGATGTTCCCCCTCGTCGTACTTCCAGGAGATTTGTTCTCCCACCTCCCGGATCCTATTCCCTGCATCTATCAGCTCCTAGCCAAAATGGCGGAATTCAGCTAAGTTTTCATTACTCATTGGTGGGTTTGGTGCAGGTTCTGGGTCGAACTGAGGGAAAAAGGTATAAGGATTATTTAAAAGGTTTTGAAACTGCCAGTCGTTGGTCCACCATTCGTCCATTTCTCCTAGAGGTTGAGTGTGGATCAAAGGTTCTGGGATGGTCGGTTCCAAGTTTATTGGAAGTTGGGTTTCAGCATGATAAGTAAAAAGGTTTTCATTGACATGCTTAAGGGTATCACAGCTTGCCAGTATGAAATCTAACTCATCTTGTAAGGTCATTTCCTTGGTTTGCTTGGAGCTTTCTCCAATCTCTTGCTTGGAGCTTTCTCCAATTTCTATTCCTTTTCCTTTATCCATGGGATTTTCTATTTTGGGAAGTTTCCTAGTTGCTGGTTTCCTTCTGCGTACACGCCTCCAGCCCACAATTCTTCTCCTTTTCTTTGGTTTGGGTTTCTCTGGTGGCGGAGCTTGAAATTCCATAGGTTCCTCAACATCAGCACAATAGCCCGTAAAGTCTTTGGAAACTTCAATCTTAATAGGATAGAGATTAAGATTCTCAAGGGCTTCAGACAATTCATTCATGCTAGTTGGCATTTATGAAGAAATACACAAAAATTTTAATTTAAAATTTCGTAAATTAAATTTTCACAGGATGGAAAGCAGAAAATTTAATATTAATTACAATTATTTAACAAACCATTTTATTGAAACAAAATATTTATTTTTAGTACAACTACAATATTAAAGTTTCGGACTTGTAAGTGACATAGGTACTAGTACTGGTTTGGTGATTTAAACTATAAGTTAGCATTTACTGCAGTAGTAGCTAACATATAAAGATTTGCCCATTTTTCGTCTAATTCGTCTTCCCATGGTGGTTTGCTGTCTATTTTCTGGGTTTCCTGTGACTTCCTTATTTTTTCTTGACTTTTTTTAATAATCAAACTTCTTTTACTAGGGGAAAGTGGTTTCTCATACTGTGTCTTACGAACAAATATTCCTTCCTCAGTATCTACTGAGTATCTTGAGGAATTTGATTGGGATGAGGTTCCCTTATCTTTTGGCACACTATCTAGTTGACGATAGATGTCCGAAAGTTTTTGTTTACCCATACTGTAACTAACAAGTAGTCAGTTAATAAAAACACGTAATCACAAAATAGCAATTAGTAAAATTAAGTATATTTAAATACTTAATAGGCTTAAATCAGTGGCTCTTTCAATTGCTCTGATACAACCTTTTCCTGTCACGGCCCCAGCCTCGGTTTGACCCGGTCAGGAGCCGCGGGACAGGAACCCGTGGTATCTAAATGATGCGACAGCGGAAGATTTTAACAGGATCTTTGAAAACTCGAAAATGCCCGATTATTTTATTTCATAATTCGGGATAAACCCCGTAATTTACAATAGAGAAATTTCACAAGTAAATTCCCTGATTTATTAAAACATGTTTATTCATTTTAACTGAGCCACCTCTTCAAGCTTGTTAGTGCTCCTTAGCACGTTTTTCCTTGATTTACAGCAGGTCGCCTGAAACATGTTTTAAAAATATTTTATCAGCGGGGAAATGCTGGCAAGTCATTCAATTTGATAAAATGACACATAGTTATAAATTACAGCATAAGAGCGATTACAATGGCTTCTATCTTATTTTTATCTGGCGCCGTGTCACCTGGTGACGATGGTCATACCACTATTGGGTATTTCCCCAAGTAGTGACGATTATCCTTGTTAGGATTTATTAGCCTAACCCGTGAGAAATTAGTAATGTGCACAATACCCCACTAGCCAGTGATTAAGATAACCATGACTTAATCCCTGTAATTATAACATTTGAAAATGGAGTATTGTAAAATACTTTTGATAAAAAGAGAATGACTCACATTGCAGATTTATACGGGCAGAGTTTAGCCTACTGTTTAGCCTTGTAACCTAATTTAAATAACATGCACACGAACTAGGTTAGTAACTAATACAACATTTACGATAACTCACGAGATAAAACCCTCACAACGAATGACAAAGTGCGATGCTTAAACATCCATCGAATTCAAGACGAATGACAAAGCATAACCCTAATGTGGGCAGCACTTAAACATCCATCGGATAGTTTCAATCGATCGGACATTGAATCGTAGCAGCGATTGAGTTAATACCCTGTATCATAGCAGCGCCTCGCTATATTAATTGAAATTTAGACTTTGGAGCAGTATACTTTCGTTTTTGAAAGTTGATTTCGACACAGAATGAAAGCTCCTGAGCTAAGCTATTTATAGCTGAAATCTGGTTCTCACGCGGCCCGCGTGAACCTTCACTCGACCTTTACGCGGCCCGCTTGGAGGTCTAGTTCGTAGATTAGGGCATCCGTGTCATGCGTAGGTGTGCCACGTGGTCGACACGTGGATCTGGACGCTTAACCGGTCAAACTTGATTTTGACGCGGCCCGCATAAGACTAAGCCAACTCTTACGCGGCCCGCCTGAAACTCAGAAACTTGGTTTTCTTAGTTTTTTATGTACAGTAGAGTTTCAGGGGTCCAAGGAAGTGGCCAAAGTCGTTCCTCAAATTGTCGCCCAAGTGCACTCTCTCAGCAACTCTCGAACCTCGGAAGACTCTAAGACGGGAGCGCCGCAAACTGCTTTTCTCTACAAACACTTCAAAGCCTATGGTCCGATGGAGTTCACGGGTGAAGGAGGTGTGTCCCAACTACTCCAGTGGTTCGATTCTATCGAAGTTACCCTTCGTCAGAGTGGGTGTCCCGATGGTTTTCGTACTACTTGCGCTACCGGAGTATTTCAAACGCAAGCACTCGACTGGTGGACAGCCGAACGTAACAAACGTGGGATCTCCGCAGCTTACGCTCTCTCTTGGGATGAGCTGAAGGAGCTCATGAAGAAAGAGTACTGCCCTCCCCACGAAGTCCAGAAGCTAGAAGACGAATTTTGGAAAATCAAGCAAGTCGAAGGGGACAATGCTGGCTACACCGCAAGGTTTAAAGAGCTTAGCATGATCTGCCCCAGTCAAGTCAACACTTTAGAAAAAGCCATCACGAAGTACATTCGTGGCTTGCCTGAGTGTGTGGGCGATTTTGTCGAAGCTGCAAGACCTGCTACCATCAAAGAAACCTACCGCTTGGCCGCAGAAATCAATGACAAACGAGTCTTGGACGGATTTTTCTCCAAGAATCCTGTCAAACAAGCTCATCAAGCAATCGTCATCGACTATTCTGACGATTCTTCCGACGATTCTACCAACGATTCTTTAGGTGAGTCCTCGGACGAATCCTCCGACGCCAACGCACCACTTCAGGAAGCTCAGTCCAACCGCAAACGAAAGACCATGAGCCCAAACTCTTCAACAACCGAACTATCGCAGCCAGAACCTCTGCAAGCAATTCCAGTTCACTCGAAGCTCGATTACAACGGCACTCACCCCCTGTGTCTCATGTGTATGTATCATCACCCGCCATAAGCTAATTGTCGCTTTTGCGCAAATTGCAACTGATATGGTCATCTTACCCAGCACTGCCGCACGGGGCCGCAGACTTGAGGAATTTCAGCAACAACCGCAGTCGCCGTAGAAGTCCTCCACAACAACATTAGTTATGCTTCCAATGTTGTTGTAATGATACGATTTTCGCCATTAGCTTCTTTTATGTGTTGAATTTGTTCTACTTCTCGACGCAATGTGGACTCTATGTATCTCTCGCTTTCTCTCTCGTCTTTGCACTTAATCCGGAATCACACACATGCTATATATTATATCACTATATAATGTGTTATACCCTCACTACACTCTTAGAATAAGGTACGATAAACGTGCAAGGAACGACTAATCACGGGTGCACACGGGATTATTTTGGTCAGTGCACGGAGATCGTAGTGAGTTCTAATGGTGCCATAACGTTAAAAGCATGGTCGAGCGTGGTGGATACGCCGCTGGTACTTCCTATATATAAGCGTCTTGACCATGTCAACAAAGTGCAACATCTATTCACGGGATGCAAGTAGTAGGGGTAAAAGCAAGGCGTGCTTTGCCATACTACCAAAGTCTCGTGAAGAAAGTGCCACGTGGAGTTGAACGTTATTTAGACCTATACTATTATGGTTATTTTCGACACACTACACTCATTCGCAAGGCATAACAATTACATAACAATTATTATGGTCGTAAGTCTTTAATCACAACTCAATCGCAATTTCACTGGAATCTAACGCACATCACCCTCACAACACTTTAACGCTTAACGCATCTATTGATCTCATCACTTCGATACTCGCATCGCTTATCGCTTCTAACGCTTATCGCTACTTGTGTTATGTTAAGCACACATGACATCGATTCACGAAACGGATCTAGTATGGATAAAACATGGTGGATACACCGCCGGTACTTCCTATATATAAGTGTTTTAGCCATATTAGCAAACTTTTGTGGGAAGATGCCATGTGGGGCTTAATGTTGGTTAAATTGTGGAATTGTGGAATCTAATCGAAATCGCACTATTCGCTTAATCGCGTATCGCTCGTCGCCTATCGCTAACGCTATCGCTTACCGTATCTGTGTTATCTATTTTAAGTTAGCACACGTGACCTCGCTTCACGAGACGAAGCTCATATGGTTAAAGCATGGTGGATACGCCGCTGGTACTTCCTATATATAAGTGTTTTAGCCATATCAGCAGGCTTTCGTGGAAAAAGGGCCATGTGGGGTCTAAAGTCAGTTAAATTTTGTGGTGGTGATCAATCCAATTCAATCAAATCACATTAATCGCGTATATTCCCATCGCTTGCAACGCATCGATCTTCGCCTATCGCTTGACGGATTGTCGCTATCGCTTGTCGCTTATCACTTTACGCTTGTCGCCGCCGTCTTCGCTTATTATGTTTATGTTGTACTATCGAATTTTTTGCATTCCGCTTACCGCCTATTGCACTCGCTCATGTCACTAAACTGAGTTGAAAACGACTCATCACTCGGTTCGCCTTTCAAGACTTGATCCAACCCTTTCTCGTTGGATCGAGTCATCGCAAATCTAACTGTACTATGTTGACACGTATGACACCGCCTCACGAGACGGAAGCCATATGGTTAAAACGTGGTGGATACGCCGCTGGTACTTCCTATATATAAGCATTTTAGCCATATTGTCGAACTTTCGTGGAAAAGTGCCATGCGGGGCCGACCTTGAAAATTAAATTTTTGATATTATTAGAAAAGCTTTGTTTACCCAAAGTTTAAACCGACCTTTCTTACAAAACTTTTTCTAAAAATTTGATCAAAACCTTTGTATAAAACGAAATTACCTCGTAACGTTGGTGTGACAATCGACTCAAGTTACTGCTGCGTGACGAGGAAATTTCATAAAACTAGTTTCAAACACCCTAAAATCTTTTAGTAAACCTAATAAAACCCCACTCATAGCACTGGTGTGAGCATCGAAACAGTTTAACGCCGCACTATGGGAGGATTTTTCCTAAACAAGTTTCTTCAAACCTTTTCGAGTTAATCAAATTTTCGAGAATTTAGGACACTTTTGGATCGCTTTTTGTGTGTTGCCATCTTTTGTATACGAATTTCCTTACTCGCTGCCATCGCCAGTCATTGCAACACTCTCGCTCGTCGAATTTCAACCGATCGCTCGCTTATTCTTGACGCTTTTGATCGTTACTCTCACTCGCATCGATCCTCGCAACCCTTCTTATGGATTAATTTCGGGACGAAATTTCCTAAAGCAGGGGAGACTGTAACAACCCGCACGTTCGTGCGTTGTTACTACTCGATATACCCGTTACGCCTAGCACCAGAGATTCGGATCATAATGTAGCTATATCGCATACATCGCTATTTCGCAGTATTTTCGCATATTACGCATACTTTATCGCTATCACATCACATTGCACTTACTGGCAACCACGAAGATATCAAATGAGGACCAATTCTACCCTCCTTGATAGCCGTGATGTGTCGCAGTGCAACTCATTACTCAAAACGCACATCGCATCACACACATTAACGTTTACGATGACGTTGAGTGAGGACCTATTCTACCCTCCTCGATGACCGTGAAGCGTCGCAAAGCAACGCATATTCGAAACGAAACCCGGTTATTGTATCGCAACTTTGAAATATGGATATGTATATATGACCCAACGTAGCTAATTATAATAAATATATGGAAATGTGGATGAGAATGTGTAACCAAACTATCACAACGCTTAGCAATCGAAACGGAACGCCAAAACTTAGCTCGCCGGAGGCGTTTGATCGAATGGCACTTCGATCGAATGGCCATCCGATCGGACAGCCATCCGGTCGGACAGCCAACCGGTCGGACAGCCATCCGACCCGAGGCACTGCACCGCCTTTCTCCTCCTTTGCCTATAAATACCCCACTTGTTGATGTGACTGCTCTTTCTCTCGACCAGACGCCTTCTCCCCATTTTCTCTCGATTTCTCACAATTCTTGTAAGTTTCTACCTCAAATCTTGTACTTCTATGATCTACACACACTCCCCCATCTTTCTCACTATCAAATCTCACTTCTTCACCGTTAAATCTTTGGATTTGAGTCGTTCTAAGGTGATGTCATCATGAAGTTCTTAGGAACAATGAAGTGTGACCTCATCTCATCAAGAACAGTCCAGATCTGATGGATTCCACGGAGAATAAACAATAAACTCGCATAAATCTAAGCCGAATCAAAGTTTTCTAAGCTTTTCTTCAAACTTTCCTAACTTATCACTCGAAACCGGTAGCAACAGAGCTCGTACAGACCTTCTACTTTTCCTATAGTGAAGTGTCGGTTTGAGAACTGGTTCCTATCGACGAGATGACCGGCTTGTCGTGTTAAACACGAATAACCATCGAAAACAGTTAGCTGATCGGACGGGGTGATTCCCATCTGATCCGGTGACTCGGACCTGGTGGAGTTCCATTGTTTAGCTCGTAGTCGTAACGTCTCGATCAAATCGCAAAAAAAAAAAATAACGAGATAGCCAAGATGTAAAACGATAAGATTGCGGGACGGGTTACCGTCCGATCGGATTGCCGTCCGATCGGACTGCCACCCGATCGACCTGCAATCTGGTCGGGTTGCACTTGGGGTCAAGACTTAAGCAAATTTTCAAACATTCAAGGATCCTAACAACGAACGGATTGCCGTCCGAACGGACTGCCGTCCGATCGAACGACCATCCGATCGGCTAACTTTTGATCCTCAACACTTAAACGATTCTACAAATCCTCGTCACACATCAGTTCCAACGGATTGTCACCCGATCGGGTTTCCACCTGATCGAGCGACCAATCTGCTGTGAACTTATCAGCAACCAAAGTGCCTTGCCAATCGGATCACCGTCTGATCGAACAGCCACCCGATTGAGTTGCCACCCGATCGACCGGCCGTTCGATCGACCGACCTGAAAGGTAGAGATACTTCTCTGTTTTCAAAATGCTACAACGAAAACTTCAAAAGGCAAACCATCAAACACAAACACATCTTCACCAAACGAGATGACAATCCAATCGAATGGCCATCCGGTCGGATTACCATTCGACACTTGGTTCACTCGCCACCGTTTAACGCACTGTTCGACGCTTACGCTATCAAACTTAAACCAGGCTAATGTCAGACGCGCTCCCATCAATCCAATCAAGTTGTGTTTGCTTGCCGAACACCAATTGTGAGTATACTTGAACCCTTTTTGCTTTTGCACTTTTGGGTGTAACATACGTTGCTATCGAATCGAATCACATCAAATGCTTAAACTACTTATCACTTGCGAATGACTTACGTGCATAGTTATACGTGATGCTAGTTATATATGTGCTAGGACTTCTACTCGCGACGTCCCACCATGACTAGTATAGTACTATTGCGCCCGACGGGGTCTAGTTTAGCAATCGCGATCGAAGCTCGAGGACTTAGCTGGTAGTATCAGTTTTGTGAGTATATATGTCGTGTATTACGTTTATGTATGTGGAAATTCGCAGCTTTTATCTATTACACTATTACATATCAAACCTGTATGCTCGCCAATACTTTTGTATTGACATTATTTTAACGTATGTTGCAGGTTAGATCGCAGACTACATCAAATCAAGCTAGGAAGTCTAGAAACTCACCTAAAATCTAGGTTGTCGGATTTGTATTGTTCGGGAGGACAAGAAATCTGTGATAACTTATGTGATTGTACTGATTGTTAGTATGGGATAACAAATGCAATAAATACTGTCGCAATTTAGTTGTTATGGATTCTCTTGAGCAATCTGATTCGCCTAGTGTCGCGCCCCGATGATTCCGCCATCGGTTGGGGTGTGACATGGAGCTAGGGTTTAAATAGTGGGGATGAAGGTGGCGAGTGGAGATTTGTACGGTGAGGATGTGGCGGTGGTGAGAAGAGGGAGGAGGTGGCGGTGGTGGAGTTCATGGTGGCGGTGGTGTTAGAGAGAGGAGAGAGTGCTGGTGGTGGTGAGAAAGGGGGTCTCAGGTATGTGCTTCTTTTAAAGGGATTAATTAATTTAATTAATAATTTGTTAAAACAATACTTGTAATAACCAAATTACCCCTGAGGAAAAGGACAAAACATCATGATTTAATTCGAGGAATTTGAGTTGATTTCACTTTTGGACTAAAATGGCAACAAAACTGAAACCACAGGGACCCAGATGCAAAAGGTTTGAGATTTGGACTAAAGTAGCAAAACTGCCTAAACCTCAGGGACCAAAATGGCAGTTTACTATATAAAATAATAACTAAGTCGATCTAGGATCCACGCGTTGTGACGATCCTGTCAAACGAGAAAAATAGACGTAAAAACTTCTAACCACACACGCAAGTTGCACTGTGTGAACTCACAAAATGTAGGATGAAATGTAAAAAGAAGCGTAAAATGTTGAACCACACACGCATGTTATGCCGTCTTAACTCAAAAAAATTAGAACAAAATTTTGCAAAAAAAAAATATATGGGGGACTAAAGTTAAGCATAAAAATAATTGTGAAGTTAAATTGCAAAAAAATGAAAAGCTTTAGGTTAAAGGTAAAAAATCAAACTTTTGTGAGGTTAAATTACAAAAGATTAAAAGTTTTAGGGTAAAAGTAAAATATTCATTTTTTTAAGAACACCATAAGCACAAAGGACAACACCATCATGTGTTGGAAAGTTTCTAATTAATATTAGGGTAAATTACTTTTTGAGTCCCTGTGTTTTAGGGGTTTTAATCACTTGAGTCCAATATCAAAATGTTTAACGCCCTGAGTCCCTATAGCCACTTTTCTTAACCATTTGAGTCCAAATTTCTAACACCATCTACCAAGTCTGTTAACTATTAGGGTAATTTGGTCATTTACACATAAAGTACAAGTCTTATATGCACATGAGCACAAGGAACAACTCTTTAATGCATTAACTTTTAATATATAATATATATATAAAAATAAATTACCTACCTTTCTCCAGCCACCACCACCACCGTCTCTCTCTCTACCTTTCTCCAGCCACCACAACCATCCCCAGCCACCAAAAATGCCCCATCCACAAACAACATAACAGTTCCGATACACACCCAAAAACTCAGACAAGAAAAGAATAAACACCCTACAAAGAGAACCCCCAACCCCAACAGACAACAAACACTACCCAAACTCAATTCTTGCAAATCTGCTCTAGTACGAAACGGCAAGCCGGGCACAAGCCATCCCGCACGACCGCCCCCACTAAACCTTCAACCCATTATGGCCGGAAGCACTGGAACATGCCGGAAATTTCATCGATCGTGTAGAAATAGCGATTGAATCATCAATCGCGTGATTGTTGTTGTTGATTTGGTTTTAGTTTGGATTCAATTGATCGATTTATCGTTTGATTGATTTGAATATCGAAAAAGAGGAGAAGAAGAGGATAAATGAACGGTGGCGATGGCGGAGATGTTGCGGCAGCTCCCAACAATCCTCCACCGCCTCTTGACTGGAAATTCTCCCAGGTGTTTGGTGAACGTACCGCCGGTGAAGAAGTGCAGGAAGGTAAACTGGCTTTAATGGAGATTTACTATTATTATTTAAATGTTAAGTTTGTTATATAGATCCGCAGATTTGTGTTGTGTTAGGGTTTGATTAAGTATTTTTTGATTTCTTGTATTGGATCGGCATATCAATATATCATTGGATCATTGGAGATTCTGGAAATGATTAGAGTAGGGACATTTTAGTCCTTTAAAGAAAAACTAACAGAAAATTCAAACAGAGTTAAAAATTTGGACTCAAATGGTTAAGAAAAGTGACTATAGGGACTCAGGGCGTTAAACATTTTGGTTTTGGACTCAAGTGGTTAAAACTCCTAAAATACAGGGACTCAAAAAGCAATTTACCCTTCCTATTATGTAGGAGAATATTAAAATGAGAATGCATATATTTTGTAAGAACCGCGAGAACTTGGATAAAAGCAATTCAATTTCAAATTTTTTTTACAATTATAATAATTATTATTATTTAAATACAATATTAGAAACTAAATTCACACGTTTAAATTTACATGTATTCGTAAACAAAGAAAATTTACACATTTGTAAGTTTGCCATTTACACATGTGTAAATTTATTGTAGTTACACATGTGTAAAAAACTTAAAAAAATTGATTTTGATTGGTTTTTTTTTTTTTTCTAACGGTTTCGCAATATTTAGCGTTCTCAAGATAATTTTACCCTATAATAAGTATGCTTCATGTTAAAATGAATAGGAATTAAACAACCAAAAACTGAGAAAAAAGTTTGTACACCGGTGTGAGTAGGAGTTAAACAACCAAAATGAATATTTTTTGTACTGTTCCCATAATTACTTTAATACAGTTAATGGTTCAACACCAATGCCTACATAGCTTTTTAGCAACAATAATTTATATTTCAATTTACTTAATTACTTTAAAAGTGTATACAATGAACTATTATTTTGTTTATTTGCTATATATCATTCTAAATCACCTAATGTTTTAAAAGCTAGACCAACCAAATCCCACTAGTTAAATTGAGAATGGTAGTTGTCACAAGTTCGGTTACGAGCTAACGGACCATGCACAAATAAATATGTGGCTTTGCGTGAACTAGAAAAAACCGAGCAAACCAAGGATGCATGTCTCATATCTTTGTTGGCCGACCAACTTTTGAGTTCGAGTAGACTGGTTAAACAAGTGAACCATCAACGTTGCCGGTATGATTTTCAAAATATATTCTTAACATTTATACACTTTATGATTCACCAAATTATGACATTTAATTCTATCATTTATAATACAAACTATGGCTCAAAAATTGTGGTACATATTCTTAAAAGTATGAGGTGGGAGAGAGAAGTAAATGGGTCATTTGGAAGGCACTCCAAAGGCTATCAACTTTTTTCGTATCTTACCATTCACTATTTGTGTAAGCCTTTGTCCACTTGTTCACATTGATTATACCCCTCAAACTAAGCAAACATGTCTTAAAGTTAAATACCTAATAAAGAAAGTTGAATATAGGTTTTTAAGATATAATTATCACCACAAAAAAAGTTCTTTATTTAAAAAATTCACCAAACACTAATATTTCAAATTTCTTAAACAGAAAACCAAAATCCTAATTATGAATGACATCTAGTGTTGTTTAAATAGCGTGTAGCTTGAATCACGTTTAAAAAACAGCTCGCTTGAAATCAATTCGTACAATTTTTTAGCCGGGTTGAGTTTGCTCAAATCAACCGTACCCAGTAAAATCTTACTAGAAGGGTAGGGTCTCGGGAAAGTGAGATGCGTGCAAAACTCTACCTGACTACCTCTATACAAGGACATAGAAACTTGTTCCCGAAGGAGACCCGACAATAAGTTGCTCAAATAAATAATTATCCAAAGAACCAACTAATAACAACCCACATTTGAAAATTAAAAGCTTAAATCCCACACAATCATTTATCTAATAAAAAACCTTAAAAGAAATCTTATCAAGAGATATCAACCTTCATTTTAGATTTCGAGCCGGCTTATCGAGTCCCAGTCAAGCTTAGAGGTGGCAATTCTGACATGAACATGATAACACGATACAAACCTACACAAAGTTAACAGGTTTCGTGTTTAACCTTAACAGGTTCCGTGTCTATAACAGGTCGACACGATAAGACTTGTTGAATTTCGTGTCGTGTTCGTGTTCACCTATTTCATGTTCGTGTCTTAACAGGTCATGTTCGTGTCATAACAGGTCGTGTCAGACATGATATGACCTGTTAAGACTTATGACCATTGTACAATACATGTTAAGACCTGTTAATGGCTAAATATTAGATATGTAGTAACAGGTCGTGTTCATGTCTTAACAGGTTGTATGATACATTGGTATTTTTTTTCATGTCTTAACAGGTCGTTTCGTGTTACCTGTTTATTATCAGGTGTCACACCCCGATATTTCCACGTATGATCGGTGGGCCCGGTGGGGGAGTATCGTGACGTGGTTGGTAACGTTACAGTCAAACAACACAATATTTAAATGCACAGCGGAAGCGAATGAAAGATATATTTCAACCGAATATAATTGTAATATCAAGTATCACAAACAGTTGAAATTAATCCACAGGTGAATCAAAAATAAATAGGAAACATTATTCAACAGCTTTGACATCCAAGCTTGCGAGACTTATTGTGGACGCTAGGAGGAAGCCAGCCTAGTTCGCATAGTACCTGCACTTAACCTTTTTGGGAAAATACGTCAGTTTACACTGGTAAATACAATTTAACTGACTCATTTTAAAAATGGTTAAAATTGATTTGAATGCACGTGGCACAAAACTTTTTATAACTTGGGATAATTATTTAAATATATAATCTTGTAAAAGAATTACATGTTCCTTATGCGTTCAGTAGCCCGGTTCGTGCCGGGTTAAAGATCAATAGACACACCACATTATTTATTTTGGCACTGACGGGTGTACGCCTACACCCCGCGCTTAGGTCGTGGCCATTTCGTAAAATGATGCCAAGGATATCCGGGACATGGTCATTAACCCCCCAAAGGCGTTAAGCAAACAAAACATATTTTTAAACGGGTCATCTCGATAATACTTAACCACTAAACGATTAAGGTCGAATGCCCGACCAAGCGGTATTTTATATACCGTACCCCAAGCCCGTATAAGGGAAAATAAGTTAAAAGTATTTACCTTTGCAAGTATAAATCTCAAATAGCAAATGCGGGTAGCTTTTACCGGGTCTCCTATTCTGGAACGAAGGTTTATAATAACCTATTAGAATCCTAACGGTCTTTAGTTAAGCATAAGCTTAGACCGGTTAGTTTTAAAGAAAGATACGGTTCAAACGCACGATTAAGCGAAGACCGGAATAGAATGTGATTTAGACCCGACAAGTTTGAAGACTTGTCTTATATGGGTAATCTAAACATATTCTGGATTTTGAGGTAAAAACGATAAGGTTTGACCCGTTTCGGCTAATTTATGCAAACTAGTTACATAACCGAACCGAACGCGAAGAATGCGTAACGGGTAACCATTAGAGCCATATACAGGTTTCCTAAGTTAATGTGCCTCAAATATGTTGTGACATCAGTAAGATATCTTTTATTATGCCCGAAACGAATTTAAACACAAACTATTCCCCGTAGGGGTATTTTGGTCATTTATAAGGTTATAAAAGAGTTTGAACAATAATCTGAGTTACAGGTCTGATGTAATCAGTAAAAATACTTAATTTGATAAGTTATAACAGTAGGGTATTGCATATATATGAAATTTATCAATTATAGCCAAACTATGCACCGTAGGGGCATTTTGGTAATTTCACATAAGCTTAAAAGGTCAAAATCGGAAATCTGAGTTTAACAACTTTTGCTTACTGTTAAAACATTATAATTTACCTAAGATATCAGTAGGTATCAACCCTTATATGTTTAAAATAGTTTTAGTACATACTATGCGTTAAAAACGCTTAAAAAGGCGATTAGAAGCCATTTCCGGGTTCTATATAGAAAGCTGATATTTTTATTATTCCAGAAGGTTTAAAATAATGTATTTAACATATAAAATCAGTAGCAAAAGGTTTGGGGTTAAAAAAGATATGTAAAACTCATTTAATAGCCCAAAAGGGCAAAACCGACAATTACCGGATCAAGCTTATAACTCTAAGTTATGCTCAGCCTAAAATTAATTAAAAATCTTCAAAAATCCCAAAATATTATATTACATCAGTGGGTAAAAAGTTTGATATCAAAAAGTGGGTTTAAATAGGCTATATGCTAATTATGCCGTTTAATCGCTAAAAAGCTTTCTAATTACGCTAATGAGCATAACTCTCAATCTACACCCCAAACTGATGTCAAATTTTGGGTACAAGTTTATAAATCAGTAACTAAGGTTTCTACTCTTTTACATTTTTAAAAACCACGTTTTATGGTGAAAAGGACATAATAGTCAACATATAAGCAATTAACGGAATCATGCATATTAATCGGATAACTAATGAACCATGGTGTATAATCACAGAGGGTTATACTAGCATGTAACCTAGTCCAATTAAAGCTCTAAGGCATTTCTAAAACATGCTTAAACGGGTCAGAACTGAAAGTCAAAGCAAAAGTCAAATTATGCGACTTTCGGTTCCGAACCGGGTCTCTACTGAAAATTGTCGGGTTGAACATGTTTAGACATGTTCTTACATTAATTACCAAGTTATATGAATGATAAAATAGGTTACACGCCTTCTGCATTGTTAATTATGCGTTAATTCGAAGATTAGCATTCTGTTGACTTTTTCTAATCAACTTTGACCCGAAAAATGGTCTAGTTAGAGTGGGAATCAGAGGGTGCCCTTTTAAGGGTTTAATGCCCACATAATTACCAACTTATAACTACCTTCAATTCGACTAATCACTGGACCATTAATGATTAATCGCGAAGTCAACCGTTAATTACGACGGTTTGACTTTTAAGCTAATAAATAAGTAAAACTCAACTAAGAAAGGTTAAGCATACTTACAGAAGTCCTATGCACGATTAGGGAGGCTTAGGGTCTGCTCTTGAACTCCCAAAAGCTCCAGAAATGCAGAAGGAATGAGTGATCACAATGTTGCAACATTGTGGCTTTATATAGTGATTAAATCTCACTTAGATCATTGACAACCAAGTCTACCCTTGTTCCCTGATCATCAACAAGTGTCCTAGGGTCTAAAAAGCATGTAGGGGTCGTCCAAAGAAGTGGAAAATCGTTTTTAAGTCGGTTACAATGTTTAAACAGGCTGCTGCCCGATTTACTGTCGCTGGGCACCCCTTACGGACCGTAAGGCTTGACCCTTACGGTTCGTAAGCATGTTCCAGAAGACAAAAACTCTTGCCCTTTCAAGCTTCGAACAGGTAACATGGTTATAACGAATTTTGGACTTCTATTTTTCAGAATGGGGCCTCATGAACATGCCTTGTACAGTTTAGATCACCTTTAATGATGTACAATTGTCTTGGACTTTAACGAAAAGCCATGAACGAAGGGTTGTCGTGTATTTCTTCGTAGGATTCCCTTCTTGAAATTTTGAATCAATTATTGTTAGTATTTACCGGATTTGAGTATATCGGATGTTTATCATATACATTAGGGTCTTGGGATTTACAATGAGGTCGTTCAGAGGTATAAATCAACATGACGACACTTTTAAATCCTGTCATACATCTTTAACTAGATCCGGGTTTATAACACTTTTGTCTTACATGACACGTGTCGTTATTTTATTTAACACGAATTTTCGAGGTGTTACATCAGGTTGGTGTTCGTGTTTGAAAAATCTGACACGATAAGATTTCGTGTCATGTTCGTGTTTACCTGTTTCGGTTTGTGTCTTATCGTGTTCGGGTCTTAACAGGTTCGGTTGACACGATATGTCAGCCCTAGTCGAGCTTGAGCTGTAACAGAGACAAGTTCAAGCACAAGTTTTTAGCTCGGTAAAAGATTTAGCGATAAGTTAACTCATACATTTTCAAGCTCGGACCCAAATTCACCGACTTAGATCAAAGCAAATGTAGTTCATAAATAAAGATTCTTCCGTCATCTTTCTATTGATGTTTCAACTTTAAATGTCATGATATATCATATTTAAATGTCATGATATATCATATAGGTATTCCTTTTATAGTATTCTTTTGAAAAGCCATCATCTTGTATATTAGATGTAAAAGAATATAGATGTGCTTTTAGGGGAAAACTTTGACCCAAATATATCATGTTTTAAACACTGAGGGTTAGTTTTTCAACACTAAGGGTTAGTTTTTCAATATCATCTATACAAATATAAATATGTAAGTCATACATAAAGTTTCCTTTGTCATGTTTTCAGGTGATATTTCAATTTTAAACGTCATGAAAACCTTGTGGCCCAGTGGTAAAGTTGGGCCGGTGTCTCCTTGGGGGCGCCGGTTCGAATCCCATCTGTGGCAACGGGTGCAGGACGTCCCAATGATAGATCGTATCCTACCGAGGCATGGTGCGGTCTTGAGGGCAACCCGGTTTTCACCCAGCTGTTACCCCAGCGGTTTTACCCGTGTGGGGGCAGTATGGTTTCCGGGCGAAGGTCAGCTTACGAGACGGTCGGGGCCCAATCGAACATCGCGCCGGAGGGCGGAGCTGACGGGGGATTGTCTTCGACAAGAACCCGGTGACACTGAGTCACGTACATAGAAAGTCACCCTTCAAAAAAAATAAAATGAAAAGTCATATTAATATTCCTTTGGTCCCTCCTTCTTGAAGAATAATCATCTTGTATTTCAAAACAAATCGAAATATGTAGTGTATATTGCATTTTTGTCTATAATATAAAAAGGTGCAACTACAAGTCATGAAGATGAGACGTGTGACGAATTAAGTAAAGTTTTTAATTTTAAATTAAACTGTTATGTGTCCTTAACGTAAGAAGTGAAGAAGGAAATTTTTTTAACTTTTTATTCTTTTTGAAGCTTTTTTCCCTTACTACTTAAAAATGATGTTTAATTGCAAAATAAAAAAAATCGTGATTTTACAATAGTAGAGTAATTATAGTAGGGTAATTATAATTACTCTACAATTATTACATAATTACTCTACTAGTGTAAAATCACGTTTTTTTTTTAATTCTGGAACTAAAACACGTGTTTAATTAAAAAAAAGTAATTCACTCTTTCACTTTTTACGTTAAGATTATTTTGTATGTTAAAAACCCATTCGTATAATGACTTAACCCTAAATTATATAGGAATAATGGATTTTAATAATCCCAATTATTGCCCATTGGCTGGCAACGGTCCCAACTTAAAAAATTCTCACTGACGGTCCCATCTTTCCACATATTGGCCTTCAATGGACTCTGACTAACAGAACGCTAACGCCGTTAGTCTCTGGTCGCCGGAAAAACGTTTTGGTCGGAAAACTCAACATTTTCGTCTAAAACCTCTTTGTAACTTTATTACGCACCTTTAGGAACCTTTTCTATTAAAAAGCCCCAATTATTAAGGTCGTCGGAAAAAAAGAAGTTTTCGCCGGAAAACTTCTTTATGGCCGGAAAACTCAACTTTTTAGTCGGAAAACTCAAAGTTTTCATCCCAAACATGTTTGTAACCATAGATCGGACCTTTAGAAACATTTTTCCGACCAAAAACGTTTTTCCGACGACCGGGGACTAACGGCGTTAGGGTTCTGTTAGTCAGGGTTCATTGAAGGCCAATATGTGAAAAGATGGGACCGCCAGTGAGAATTTTTAAAGTTGGGACCGTTGCCGGCCAACAGACAATAGTTGAGATTATTAAAATCAATTATTCTAATTATATAAAATAAAGCTGCAAAAAGATATAAATTTACAATAGTATATAACTAATTTAAAGAACATTAAAGGAGACAACGATATCCTAAGTACCATTTGACTTGTTTGTTGCCATGCCATTGTTCTTACCTCAAAACGTCTTTTCTTATTTTAATGATATTTATATTCTTCTACATAATTATGAAGACATTACTTTTCATAATGGTACCCATATTTTCAACTCAAGATATTATTTTCTAGAATATTATAATATAAGTAATTGATTAATTACGTTTTATGGAGTCGGTGATGGTTCAAAATGAAAACATTTACATGCTCATAATTAATACATGAAGAATTAATTGTTATTGTAATCATAGTTTATAGTTTTCAATCAGTGTCTTGTATATGGTTCATGAGCTATTGATGATGTTATATTTTTTCATTCATGCATCTTCCTTATTTAAGTCGAGGGACGGAGACAAGCAGAGGCGCATCTTTCAAGGGGCCGAGGGGGGGAGGGGTTCCGAACCCCCGAACTTTTCGCTCAGTAGTATTATGTATGTATGTTTCGTATAGAATTTTTTTGGTATATACATTTTCGACCCCCTGGTTTTATAATTTTTTTTACTTATATAGAATTTTTAGGTTCGTTGACTTCCGACCCCTCGGTGAAAATTTTTAAGCTTCGCCACTGAAGACAAATCTAAGTTTGTTGATTTTAGATCATATTGGAACCGAACTTTTACAAGCTCAAGTTAAACTCAAATCAACTGACTAATATACTAGAGCCTCAACCCTCAAGCATCGAGCTTGACTAGACTTGTACACGTATCTAAACGCGCCTATTACTTGTATAAATTAAATAGTATTGTACAATATAAGTAATTACATAATAAATATTATTATTATTATTAGAGATATTGGATTTAAATAACCCCAACTTTCTCCAATTGGCCGATAACACTCTCAACTTTCAATTTGTACAACACCATTCTCAAATTTCAACTTATTGGCCGATAGCACTCCAAAACTAACCCAACACCAACCCAATTAGTTTTTACTGATGTGGCACTTGTGTGTTGATGTGGCATTTGACGTGGAATTTTTTGATGACTGGTAGCTTGCATGGCATCTGACTTGGCTTTTTGATGACGTGGCATCTGACTTGTTTTTTATGACGTGGCAGGTGATGTGGCAGCTGGTGTCAGCATACTGGATTAGTGTTCGGTTAGTTTGGGAGTGTTATCGACCAATAAGTTGAAAGTTAGAAGTGGTGTGGTACAAATCGAAAGTTGTGAGTGCTATCGACCAATTAGTGAAAGTTTAGGTTATTTAAATCCAATATCCCTTACTACTGCTACTGCTACTGCTACTGCTACTGCTACTGCTAAGTTTGAACAAATAATAATTTATATTTTCTTTTAGATTAGAATGCTCTTTCGTTTATGTGGTTTGGCCATTTTAGCCACCTTTATCCTAAAAGTTTTTTCTAGCCATTATAAACCTGTATCTTAGCTAAAAAGACTAAAATATCCTTCGATCTAACACATTAAACAAACGAAGGTAGTGAAGTAAATGAGAATGACAAGATTTTGAAACCACAGAAACCCAATGCGAAAAAAAAAACCTTTTTTTGGGCTAAAAGCAATGTTGTAAACATAGTCTAGAAGGTCGAGTTGAGTAATCGCTGCAAAGTAAGTTGTTGATGCAATTTTCTTCTACTCCGCCTAATTACTCGGACTCAATTAAAAGCATGTTTGGCTAAGCTTTTCCAACCAACTTATTGACTTAATCAAAAAGCCAATAAGGAGTTTTAGTGTTTGGCAAATGCAAAAGTCCTTTTCAAAATGACTTTTTGAGAAGGAGAAAAAGTCATCAAAAAGTCATTTTTGAAAAGTTAGAATGTTGTGACTTTTTTAACTAACTTATTGACTTATTAGCTTTTAGTCATTTTACATCAATAAGCTAAGTCAAACACTTTTTAAAAAACAACTTATTGACTTATTGGCTTTTCCCACCCCATAAGCTAATCCAAACACCTTTTTTAAAAACTCATTTTCAAAAAGTCATAAGTCAATAAGTTCTTTTCCCGAAAGTCCTTTTTAACTTAAATAAGCTTAGCCAAACATGCCCTAAATGTGGTTAAAATCGACCAGAATCGGATCTAGTTGGTCAACTTGGACTAAATTTGACTTTAAAAAAATAAAACATAATTCTTATGTCTATAATATTAAACAATGAATATCTTTTTCAAGGAATGAATATCAATTTTTGAAATACTTTATTATTTGAACACATATTTTTTTATATCGTTATTTACGTATTTCGTTATAAATATCAGTAAATCTATGATATTTAACACATATATAAGTTTTCTAAAGTTAATTTCTTTATAATTTAACATATCTCAGTACTCTCCGCCTAAGTACAGTACTCACAACTCCACAGTCAATCGACTTGAAACGCCTAGCGACTTCTGCAGTGGCGGATGCAAGATTTTATTCTAATGGGTTCCTTTTGGTAAATTATCTTTAATTCTCACTAATTTTTTTCTAAATTCTACAAAGTTCTCACTAATTTTTTTCGTTTTTTCCAAACGCACTGGGTTCCTGAGAACCCACAAATGTAGGCTGGATCCGGCCCTGAACTTCTGCAACTATGACCAAAGTAACATCGTCATAATAGTTTAGACTTGTTCTTTTCTATTGTCTTTTTTTGAAGTTTTGACTTTTGACTATTTTCCCTGTGAAGAAAATCAGTGATCCAATCAAACGGCCTACTTTCTACTTGATCAGCCCATAACTATAAGCCCATTAAATGATAAAAAAACAAACCGGCTCACTTCACTATGCGCGTATATAAGCCCATACAATGATATAAAACAAACCGGATCACTTCACTACGCGCGTAAGTTAGCAAACAAGTGTTTATCATACACCATGATATACTTATAGCTTAGTTGAAAAAACTAAAATATCATTCAAGTTAAACGAAATAAACAAACAAAGTTAATGAAATAAACAAAGTTAGTGAAGTAAATTAGAACAAGTAGATTTTGAAACCACAATCACCCAGACAAAAAAGACTAAAAGTGATGAAAGTGACCAACTACATGGGCGTAATGGCTTAGAGTTAGGCTGGCATAATAGATCAGATACGACACGATAATACAAGATGACCAAAGATGCTAGACACGAACACGAAACGATAATTTATCGTGCCATTTTTTTCCAAACACGGACACGACCTGTTTAGAAACCAGTCAACATGAAATGACCTACTAACAAACATGTTTATGGACACAATAAATATCTCATATTTAAGAACCTGTTTAGTGAAACAAAAATTGTCAAAAATTCATAAAAGTCTTAACTAATATATAATCCATAACATAATAACCTTTTGCATATATAAAACAAAGAGTAAATTGCCAAAATGGTCCATGAGGTTTGGCCACTTTTGTCACTTTAGTCCAATACTCAAACCTTTTGAATCTGAGTCCATGTGGTTTCAATTTGTTGCCATTTTCATCCAAAAGCAAAATCTGGTCAGATTTTTCAGTTAACATCCAATTTTTTTTTGTCTTTTTCCTCTCTTTTAATAAAGGGCAAAATGGGTAGATTTTTTAAATTTGTTATAATAAAACCTTAAAAGACCATTTTACCCTTCATTAAAAGGGAGGAAAAAAAAGCTGGATGGTTAACTGAAAATTTTTACCAGATTTATATTTTGGATGAAATGACAACAAAATTGAAACCACAGAGACTCAAATTCAAAAGGTTTAAGTTTTGGACTAAAGTGACAAAAGTGAACAAACCTCAGAGACAATTTTTGCAGGTTACTCTAAAAAAAAAAACCATAAAAGTCAATCATCATAACATCTAGTATGAATAGTGGCGGACCCAGAAATTATTTGTTGGGGGTGCGGATGAGGTGTTCAACCATATTTTCAAGGGGTGCAGTCGGGTTTTTTGCCTAAAATATACACTAAATTTTTATTTTCAAGGGGTGCGGCCACCCACTCTGGCCAAAGGGTAGGTCCGCCACTGATTACGAACATAAACACCCAAATTTTACCGTGTCCTAAACACTTTAACCTGTTTAAGACACGAAACCTGTTAAAACGTTTCGTTTTGTATTAAGAGGCCCGTGTTTAAAATTGTCAGCTCTTATTATAGTTTACTCCGGTTTTTCTTATGTTCTTCTTTTGCTTACTCGACTTGATGAGCCCAGAACTATAAGCCCAAATCGGTTAACTTCACTACACGCGCAATATAGCAAACAAATGTTTATCATACGCCATACACCCTGAAACAAATTACAAGAAGATAAAACATCAATCGTATCCGTTTACCCGCCAAACTTCATCTTCTTCATTCTGAATCAACAACAATGTCATCTTTCAACACCACCACCACACAGGTTTCTCTCTCTAGAATCCTCTCTCTCCTCTCTCCAGTTTCCAGAACCTCTCCATCTTGTTCCGTTCTTATTCCGGCTTCATCTTCCAACCTATCGCTATATCTATCGGCCTTATCTATTCGAAAACGACATCGTTTAACGGTTATTCGACCGTGTAGTTCGTTCGAAGGAGAGTTTGAGTCGGTTGAAGAAGAAGAAGAGTTAGGTGGAGTTGGTGATGACGTGGAGTCTGATTTTGAAGATGTTGATGATGAGAATCTGGATGTGGATGAGCTTGAATTGGAGGCGGTTAAGGCCGTTCGTGAATACTCGATTTCGTTATCACAGGAATTGAAAATCGGTGCGTGTTTTTTTTTTTTTTTTTTACTTTTTGTTGTTCAATTGTGTTTTCTAGGGTTTAAGCAAGGCAATTGAGTTGAATTTTAGGTTAGGTTAGTACTGCAAGTATAATTTCATATCTGTTGGTTATTCACATTTAGGGCTGCAAACGAATTCGTTTGATAAGGATATACTTGTGTTCACAAACAGTTTATGAACGCTTACCGAACGAGATTTTATGTTTGTGTTTGTTCATTAAGGAAATGAATTTGTTCGTGTTCGTTTGTTAAATATATGTACCGAACACAAACGAACGTTCATGAACACACACAAACAAAAATTGGCGTTTATGAACACACACGAACACAAACAAGTGTTCATGAACACAAACGAACGTTATATATACTATAAATAAATATAATAAGGGAATAAAATAAATAAAAATAAAGGAATATCAATATATATATATATTATTAATTATTAATTAATATATATAAAATTTTTAAAAACTCCAAGCATGAATGGATACAAACGAACACGTTACCGAACGTTCACGAACATAAATGAAAGAACGTGACCTCTGTTCATGTTCGTTCATTTCACTAAACGAACAAAGTTTTTTGTTCGTGTTCGTTCATTTATTAAACGAACGAACACAAACGAACTCCCCGCCAAACGGTTCATGAACTGTTCCCTAACGTTCGGCTCGTTTGCAGCCCTATTCACATAATCAATGTGATTGGAATTTTATATGTTATTTTATACATAATACATGATTTTTTTCAAAATTTTATATAATTTTCAAACTTATCAATCGGATTGGTTTAATAAGTAGAATTTTTTTTGTCGCTACCTGAGCCACAGAAGATGCTTTTTGACCAACAGCTACATAAACGCAAATTACATTTTGGCCTTGTTGATCTAGAATTGTATATCTGACTGTTACTACTGCTGTGTTGTTTTACCAGTCTTTACCGGTCTGTCTGTCCCCAATAATTATCGCTGACCACGTCCTATGGGAATTATTGAGTCAATAGCTATTAGACAGTAAAATACATAGTTTATTAGTAGAGGGATCAATGTGTAACTTTGTCATTATATATAGTCTTAGTAATCTTTCATTATGAAATACAATAAACAATTCAATTACAACTGATTATTAATAGCAATAAGTCCTGTTTGAATAGGCTCACCGGAGCGAGTGATTCAGTTAACCTAAGTACTTTAACGATTTTGACCTAAACTGGACCAGTGTGGACCGAAATTTGGACCGATTACTGATTTTTGGTCCAACTAGTTGAAATATAATAGGTAAATTACAGATTAATCCCGATTTTTATAAAACTGATTAGTGAATACGCAATGATTAATTCGGGGGTACTGTCATTTTATAGACTCTTATTTCTGACTGTTTGAGTATATGTTCAGTTTTATGTGGAACTCGTTAGATTTGAATATTTGATTTATGTGTGACAAATGAGAAGTAGTTGAACTTGTGCTAAACAAAAGCTTATATGGAAAATTTGTGATGGTTTGACTTGTATCTTACAAAGGAACCTGTGTTTCTTCTGTATAAATTTAACTTGCTAGCTTAAATTTGGTTGCCAAATGTGTTGTTATTGTCTCATGTTCTAGAAGAGGAGCCAGTTGGTGAAAAAGTAGCTCGTGGAAGAAAGAAGAAGCGCGAAAGTATCAACGCCGTTAATGTTAGTAAGCCTTATCCTTCTATGACCATTCTGTTGTTGATAGAACTGTATATGTTGTGTTTTGAAGTTTAACAATAATGATAAATAAAAAACTTGTTCAACTGAATGCAGGTACCTGATCATCTTCTTCCAAAGGTTTCAATTGTCGGAAGGCCAAATGTCGGTAAATCAGCATTATTTAATCGTCTCGTTGGGGTATAAATTTTATCCCTCTGTGTCTCCTCTTCTTCCAATTGCACTATTTTTTCCCATATAGTCTCAATATGTATTTGTTTCAGGGAAACCGAGCAATCGTAGTTGATGAACCTGGAGTTACTAGAGATCGTTTGTACGGTAGAGCCTTTTGGGGAGCTATGGAATTTATGGTGATTGACACAGGAGGCGTTATCACGGTTTCGAAATCACCGACAGATGTTATGGAACAACAATTATCTGTCTCGACAACCATTGGCATGGAAGGTATTTCACTCGCTTCTAGAGAAGCAGCCGTCGCTAGAATGCCATCGATGATTGAAAAACAAGCTACTGTCGCAGTAGAAGAATCATCAGTCATCATATTTGTAGTTGACGGACAGGTGTTGTTCATAAACTAGCAACGTCTCATTGCTCGTTTGCGTTGTATTCTATTTGTTGTGTGGGCCCTACATGACTAACTTTGAACAGGCAGGCTTGAATGCAGCTGATGTGGAGATAGGGGATTGGCTTCGGAAGAATTATTCACATAAATCTATCATATTAGCTGTTAATAAATGTGAGTCTCCACGTAAAGGGTTAATGCAAGCATCAGAATTTTGGTCTCTTGGGTAAGCTGATTCAGTTTTTTTTTTCACTTTTGGTAAATTGCCACCAATAGGGCTGCAAACGAACCGATCTAACACGAACAAGACCTTGATCGTGTTCATTTGTTAACGGACTGTTCATGAACACTTACCGAACGAGATTTTATGTTCGTGTTCGTTTGTTAAGGAAATAAACTTGTTCGTGTTCGTTTGTGTTTGTTTGTTAATTTTAGGCAACGAACGAAAACAAACATTGATAAACACAAATGAGCGCAAACTAATGTTCATGAAACAAATGAACACAAACAAGCATTCATGACCAGAATATATAATACACTGACACTTATTAAATATTTTTTTTGTCAGAATTTTGAAGTATTTAAATAAAATATAAAAACTAAAAACACTAATGAACTATCGAACACGTTACCGAATGTTCACGAACATAAATGAACGAACGTAGCCTCTGTTCATGTTCGTTCATTTAACTAAACCAACGAAATTTCTTGTTCGTGTTCGTTTGTTTAATAAACGAACGAACACAAATGAACCTCCCCCAAACGGTTCACAAATTGTCCGCCTAGGCGCCTAACGTTTGGTTCGTTTGCATCCCCAGCCATCAACAAAGCTCAAGTTCTTAGTTTTAGACTCTTCTTGATTTTAGTTACCTTTTTGTTAAACTACTCTGTATGGAATGATTAGGTTTTCACCACTTCCCATATCTGCGGTTTCTGGAACTGGAACGGGAGAGCTTCTTGATCTTGTTTGCGCGGGTTTGGGGAAAATCGAGGTATTATTTATCCCCAATTCGAGTAATCAGAAACTACTGGTTTTTAATCAGTATGTTGTTTTCTAATTTAATTGTAGAGTAAAATGCCATTTTCATCCCTAACGTTTGGCTAGTTTTGCGACTTTCGTCCAAAGGTTTGTTTTTCTGCATTTGGATCCAAAAGGTTTGAAATCTTGCCATTTTCATCCGGCTCGTTAACTCCATCCATTTTTCTCCGTTAAGTCAGGGGTATTTCCATCTTCTTTGTTAACATAAAGGGCAATTCAGTCTTTTCAGGCGTATTTGGTCTTTTTACATAAACTGAAAAAGACCGAATTGCCCTTTAAAGTTAACAAAATAGACAGAAATACCCCTGACTTAACACAGAAAAATAGATGGAGTTAATGAGCCGGATGAAAACGGCAAGATTTCAAGCCTTTTGGATCCGGATGCAGAAAACAAACCCTTGGACGAAAGTCGCAAAACTGCCCAAACCTCAGGGACGAAAATGGCATTTTTATTCAGACAACTATTATTTTGTACACTTAGGATTCAGACGTTCAGAACAATGAAGAAGGTTATGTTCCTTCAATTGCGATTGTGGGGCGTCCAAATGTCGGTAAAAGTAGCATACTGAATGCTTTGGTCGGAGAAGACAGAACAATTGTTAGTCCAGTTAGTGGGACCACACGAGATGCTATTGATACTGAATTTGAAGGACCCGATGGCCAGGTTTGTTTTGCTCTTATATAAGAAAATATGGTCTGTTTTGACTGGCAGTTGTGCATAAATCATCCAGGAAAACTATAAAAATAATTAAAAGTGATGTGCTTTAGTCTAATATCTGTTTTTTTTTTCAACCATAAAAAAGTTCGATGCTTTTAATAGATTTGATTTAAAATACATATCCCGGTTGTGTCTCAAGTTAGGGGTGAGCAGAAAACTGAAAAAATAGAACTGAAACCGAAAAAATCATTTTTTTAATGTTTGTTATATATTGATTTAGGAATTATTAGTTTTATTCTTAAATGTTAAAGTATTTATAATAAAAACATTAACATGTTTATTTATCTTTGAAAGGATTTATTAATTTCCTACAAGAAATAACAAAATTTAACATAAAAATTAAATGATTTTCAAAGTATTATAAAAGAAAATGTCTTTAGAAAAAACGAGGGAGAAACATAAACATAGATTAGAAGTTAGGTTTATGTGAACGATATTAATTAAAAAGGTTAAACATAATAACTCAAATGTAAACATTTAAGAAATATTATTAAATCTTGGATTATACTTTTTATTTTTGAATTTTACGTAATTTTGTTATAAAAAACGAACCGAAAAAAACCGAAACCGAACGGTTTTCAATAACCAAAAACCGAACATATCGTTTACGGTTTCAGTTTTACCATAATTATACATCTTAACAAATTCTTAAAAACACTTATAGTTTTACCATAACTATACATCTTAACAAATTCTTAAAAAAACTTATAGATTGTTGAATATCTTGCAGAAATTTCGTCTGATTGATACTGCTGGAATCAGGAAACGGGCAGCTGTAGCTTCATCAGGTAGCACAACAGAGGCTTTATCCGTTAACCGAGCATTCCGTGCAATTCGACGTTCTGATGTGGTGGCTCTTGTTATCGAGGCCTTAGCCTGCATCACAGAACAGGTAAAACCGTAAAAAACAATATGGTTTCTCTTGAAAATTGTTCATTAGCAAGGTGAATTCACTGGAAAGTTTAATTACGTCATGTCGTACTTTGCTTTCGTGTCACAGGATTACAAGATTGCCGAAAGGATAGAAAGAGAAGGCAAAGGTTGTCTAATTGTTGTAAATAAGTGGGATACGATACCGAATAAAAACCAACAGACAACGTTGCATTATGAGGATGATGTGAGGACAAAGCTTCGTATTCTTAACTGGGCACCTATTGTTTATTCAACCGCACTAGCCGGTAACAGCGTTGATAGGTACGTTTTTATCGATATAAACCACATATGTTTATTTCATTTCACTAATATATAAAATATGAGTGACCTACAACTGAATCTCAATGGATCGTGGCAGCACTTTGCCGTCACATTTTAAGTTGCCCGCAAAGGATTCCATTTTTAAATCATTTATAATATATTTAGAGTAAAATGGCCATTTTCATCCGGCTCGTTAACTCCATTATTTTTTCTTCATTACGTCAGGGGTATTTCTGTCAACTTAAAGGGCAATTCGGTTTTTTCAGGGGTATTCGGTCTTTTTACATAAAGACCGAAAAAGACCAAGTTGCCCTTTTAGTTAACGAAAAAGACGGAAATACCCCTGACTTAACGGAGAAAAATGGATGGAGTTAACGAGCCAGATGGAAATGGCAAGACTTCAAACCTTTTGGATCAAGATGCGGAAAATCAAACCTTTGGACTAAAGTTGCAAAACTGGCCAAACCTCAGGGACGAAAATGGCCTTTTATTCTATATTTATGAACTTGCTATTAAAAGATTAATATTATAATGGAATTTTAGAATCATTGTCGCTGCAAGTGAAGTTGAAAAGGAGAGATCTAGAAGGCTTAGTACAGCCACCCTGAATCAAGTGGTTCACGAGGCTTTAGCGTTTAAGTCGCCACCTAGGACACGAGGCGGGAAGAGAGGCCGCCTATATTACTGCACTCAGGTATTCGTGTTTCCTCTTGTTTTCTTACGGTTGTTGTTCGCATACCTGATTTAATTCCATGCACAGGCAGCTATTAGGCCACCTACATTTGTTTTCTTTGTGAATGATGCAAAACTTTTCCCTGAAACATACCGACGTTACATGGAGAAACAACTTAGATCTGATGCTGGATTTTCGGGCACACCGATTCGTTTATTATGGCGCAGTAGGAGGAAGTCAGAGAGAGATGCAGGTAAGCAAAAGCCCACAACCGAACCGTTTCATTAGAAGGGTGAATTTCTGACACAACCCGAAAACATGACATGCACATAGCACGAAATTTGCAGGTTTGGGTTTAGTCTAAACAGGTTCGGGTCAGTTTCAGGTTGAACCCGCGAACCCATTTAGCTAAACTGGTCGGGTTCGGGTCAACCCGGCCGGGTTGGCGGGTTGACTCGTTTAACCCATTTATATTATATTCTGTTACAATATGTTTTATGTCATAAATTAAATTGGGGGTATTTTATGCCATAATTATAACTTTAAAACAGAAATTAACATAAGATTTAATAATTTAAATTTAAATGTAATTGTATTATATACATTTGTGTTTTTTTTGTATTAAATTTTAATTTTAATATATTAGTATGACGAAAAAAAAATAAAAAAGTAAAATTGGGTTGAACGGGTCGTGTTCGGGTCAACCCATGAATATTCGAGTCGTGTCCGGGTTCATATGTATGACACGATTTTCGGGTTCACGTTCGGGTTCAGTCGGGTTGAACCCGCCAACCCGCGAACACGACCTGTTTAGCACCCTACATTTCCTTTATTGTGATTTTATTGTGCATGTTGGTGATATCATTCACAATCAGAAGAAATAACATCCATCTATGTATTGTTTCCACTTTCCAGGACAATCTCCAGCATCAAAATCGAAACCGAATCTCACACATAAGAAGTTGAGTGTTGCTACATGAGCAATCAATCTTGTAAGATTAGTTAGTAATTAGATTTAAATATGCAATAGGTTTGAAAGACAACACTTTCTGTACTATCAACATTAAATGTATTACAGTGTAATGTTGTATTCTCTCTTTTTGCTAATCTATACTATATTATAAGACCACCCGTAGTGGTTTAGAAAAATAATGCCCCCACCATGGGGCATTATCCGACACGTGTCATCCCAGTCAGCATGGGGCATTATTCCAAAAGTAGCGTAGTGGGGCATTATTCCAATAACGCCCCTTCCAATTAGAAAAAAAAATGGTCATGTGATATTTCGGTCCCTGTGCATGTTTAAAAAGAAAAGGAAACTACTTGGAAGCCTCCCATTTGCTAGAAAAGGATTAAAAAAAGAAAAGGAAAGTAAAGTATGTCAGAGAAAAGGATTTAGTAAAACTTACTTGGAACAATCTCATTGGCCACATGCAAACCCCATGTAAACTATGCAGCGTTTTTTTTTTAAAACGCCGGGATGCCTTTTTTTCAAGTATAACGTCGGAAAACGCCCGGTGTAATGGGTGGGGGGCGTTTTTAGGCGTTTTTTTTCAATTTTTTTTTTAAAAATAACGTCCCACTACGGATGGTCTAATGCATGAGGCAAGAGCATTTTAAGATACCCAAAAAATAAGAACTCCCCCCCCCCCCCCCTTTATTTATAGAAAGACCCCTAAAATAAGGGTAGTTTGGTCTTTTAAACACTATTTATTTTTTAGCCCCTAAATTTATTACACTTAAATCCCTAAGGTTTTATCTAAATTATAGATAATTAGTTACAATTCACCCCGCCATAACAAACTTATAATTTTTTTACTTATTCTTGACATATCTTATAAACTATAATGTTTAAAAAAATACAAAGAAAGCATGACGACCTACACATTTTTGTCGACGTTTCGTTAGTTGTCTTGTTCAATATCGACGCACGGATTAAAAGGTACAAGTAGTTAATGCTTTAATGTACAAGTGATTTAAGAAAATAACAACAAATAATCTTTTTCGTACATAATGTGTAGATAAAAATAGCCACCCGTTGACAACTTTCTTACTTTCTACTCTATCAGTCCCCAAAGATGTAAAAGATGTAATGTTAGCACATGGTTGAATTAAAAATATGATTAATTGAGTACAAAACATGCTTGGAACACAATCGAATGTTTAAAAATGTTAGACACTGATCGAATACAGAATACACAAAATGTGATTAATTGAGTACAGAACATGCTTCGAAGTAATAATTCCTGTAGAGCAAAAGTCAGTGTTACAACCTAAAATCCGAGCGAGGGATATTGCTTCCACGCATGTTCCGGCATCAACTTAGCCTGTAGTTCCACAGATACGCCTTTCAACACTGTACAAAAAACATGTGGAACACAATCAACTTTACAAATTCAAAGATGTAAAAGATGTTACTGTTAGCACATGGTTCAATTAAAAATGTGACTAATTGAGTATAGAACATGCTTGGAACACAATCGAATGTCTTAAAATGTACATTGATCGAATACAGAATACACAAAATGTGATTAATTGAGTACAGAACATGCTTCGAAGTAATGATTCCTGTAGAGCAAAAGTTAGTGTTACAACCTAAAGTCCGAGCGAGGGATATTGCTTCCACGCATGTTCCGGCATCAACTTAGCCAGTAGTTCCGCAGATACGCCTTTCAGCACTGTACAAAAAACATGTGGAACACAATCAACTTTACAAATTCGAAGTAACGACTGACATAAATAACATATGTAAAATATAAAACTGACATATTAAGTGACCGTTTTTACCCGTTACACTATAGCGCGCTCATATGAGATCCTGTTCACAAGCTCCAATCCCAGCCCATCACTCTCCTTGAAACTCTTAAGCCCAACTACCAAAACTTGAACTCCTAAGCCCATCTAGCCCATGCGTTTAGCCCAACTCACATACAAATAGAACAATTTTACGAGAACAATAAAAAATAACATATGTAAAATATAAAACTGACATATTGAGTGATTATTTTAACATAAATGAAGATATTATGTGTCACATTTTAAATTATTAATATATCTTATAAAAACTAAAAAATAACCACAACAAACTTCCGAAATAAAGGGGTGGCATCTAAAATTAAACCCTAATGATTACTACTATAAATACACAGCAGATTACCCCTATATCAATTGCTAAACAGGTTCAGAAATGGATCCAGTTCTGAATTCAAATATTGTGAAAAACCAAGCATGCAAGATTGAAAATTCTAAGGTTAATTTTTTTATATCGCAGCTGTGAATAATTGTTTTCTTTTATTTACGTTTATGTGAATGTTTAACTTATTTGGATCAAAATCAGTTGCATGACGAACAAGCTTCTAAGGTATTGATTTTGCTGGTTTTTAACTATTATTTTTGCATATATCTTTCATATTAACATGTTCGTTATCTATACTATATGTGTGTTTTATTGCAAGATCATGGTGATAAAAGTGTCAAAATAATTTCTCATGGTGCAATGTTTAGTCCTTATAAGTCTAATCTTCAACGAGAATTTAGTGAATGTAAGACCCAAACTTTAAAAAGAAACTAACAAGCTTTCATTTGACAAAGTTTCCAAACGGGTCGAATAATTTATAAGAAAAATTCTGCATTTAACTTCTTGCTACTAACGAAATTGTTACAAAAGAGTTTATAACCCAACGTTTCATAAACTATTAACAAAGTCTTTAACTACATGTTCAACATCTAACAACTACCGGGTTAGTTTACATACAAAAGACCCATTTTAACAAAAACATTTAACCAAAGCTTAGGTCACAACTAGTAGCTTTGCGGAAGCGTGCAACATAAGTGTGTTCGATCCAAGTAGCGCCATTCGTCAAGTCGCTTTACCTACATTCAACCAATCAATTAGACATTTCAATTAATTAATTCATACGACATTAATTACTAGTCGAACTACAAGAAGACCTTTTAAGAACCATCATTCAACACAAACTTCTCAACATAGCACATTACTTCTTCTAACTCATTTCACATCTCCATATCGTGTATTCGACTTACACCAACTCATTACAAGTATACGACTTCGGATATAAAATAATAACATTTTACATCAATACGTGCTAATAATATTTGTAAGCAAAGTACTTACCTTTGTCGTGTTTCGCTTGCGATCCGGAATGGCTTGTGTCTTCCTCTTTCACTCCTACAATTCATAATCAAGATATTTCAATCTCATGTCTTTATTTCTCATTCTTTGTCTTAGACAGAATCAAGTTATCAATTACAAATTTCTCGATTCTAGCCGTCTAACATCCTACTTCACATGAGATTATCTTTTTCACACAAAAGCTCATCATTCAAGCATTTTAACAAACACTTGGTGTGCATAACATCAACAAAGCATATTGTACAAGTATTCTATGCATACTTTTCCTATTTCTCAACATTAACCATTATAGTCAATTAATTTCACATAATCAACATCTTATATCAAACATTCACTAATATTCTAACACATACAATCCTTACATCAATATTGCATGAATTTGGATTAACAAGATCATCATATTTTACTATCTTTCTAACCTTCAAAGTGGGTATTTCATATATCATCGAAATAATCAGAATTCAAGCATGATTTATCCTCCGTATAGTGATTCTAACATATGCTCATAATCAATTTCAAGCAAATTTCATGTTTCAATCAAGACCCACTTATGAAGAATCACCAAATCATAAAATTTGACTTACCATTCGATAGACTAACTTAGTTGAACGTTTCTATGTGCACATGCAGTAATTTAGGCCATGGATTCCCTTTCAATTTGTTGATTTTATGATGTTGAGGGTTTTTGGTTCTTGCTTCCTTGTTCCAGGCGACACCCACACAACTGAAGTGTGTGTGGTGTGTGTTATTTTTCTTTTTAATAGTTTAACTTTCCTCATTTCCTCCTTTAGTCCCTCATGTATATACATATGTTTTTAATTGACTGAAATTACTCTTTTAAGTTACATTCTAACTAGGTTCACATTTTAGTTACAATATATATATAGTATGCATACTTGTAAGTTTTGGGGTGTTACAAGTCCATCCCCCTTAAAGAAGGTTTCGTCCTCGAAACCTGATTTACGTACCGAATAAGAACGGGTAGAACTTCCTCATTTCATCCTCCGGTTCCCAAGTGAGATCCGATCCCTTTCTATGTTGCCATTGAACTAACACTTGCTTGATTTCCTTGTTGCGAAGAGTCTTCACCTTGGTATCCTTTATAGCTACTGGTCTTTCTATGTAATTCATTCTCTCGTCTACCTCGATGTCTTCGAGAGGCACGTGAGCCGTTACATCCGCAAAACACCTTCGTAATTGTGACACATGGAAAGTGTTGTGGATCCCTTCTAATGTTGAAGGCAATTCTAACCGGTAAGCTACTTTTCCCACTCGGGCTAAAATCTTGAATGGTCCGATATATCGGGGACCCAACTTTCCTCGTTTACGGAATCTAATTATGCCTTTCCACGGAGACACCTTCAAGAACACTCGATCCCCCACTTGGAACTCAATATGGCGCTTCTTTTTATCTACATATGACTTTTGTCGGTCTTGCGCCGCTTTTAATCGAGCCCGTACCATGTCAATCTTTTCATTAGTTATAGCTACTACATCCTTAGGAGCGAGTTCTCTTTGTCCCACTTCTCCCCAACAGACAGGGGTTCTACACTTTCTCCCATACAACATTTCATACGGTGCCATTTTTATGCTACTTTGGTAGCTGTTGTTATACGAGAATTCCACTAATGGCAAATGTTCATCCCAATTTCCCCCGAAATCCATAACGCATGCTCTTAACATATCCACAAGAGTTTGGATGGTCCTTTCGGATTGACCATCCGTTTGTGGATGATACGCGGTACTTACATGCAATTGTGTGCCCATTTCTTCATGAAATTTCCGCCAGTAGCGGGAGGTAAATCGCGTGTCCCGATCTGACACAATAGAGACAGGCACACCATGGCGGGAAACGATTTCATCTACATAAATTTCTGCCAACCTTTTTGAGGAATAAGTCTCCCGTATAGGTAGAAAATGGGCGCTTTTGGTAAGTCGGTCAACAACGACCCATATTGCGTCATGCCCTTTTCTCGTTCTAGGAAGTTTGGTCACAAGATCCATGGTGATATCTTCCCATTTCCATACCGGGATTTCTAAAGGTTGCAATTTTCCGTAGGGTTTTTGATGTTCCGCCTTTACTTGGGAACATGTCAAGCATTTAGATACATACTTAACAATATCACGTTTCATTCCCGGCCACCAATAATTTTCCTTCAAATCTCGATACATTTTAGTGGCTCCCGGATGGACCGAATAACGGGATTTATGCGCTTCCTCCAATAACAAGGTCTTTGCTTCACTATAACGTGGTATCCACACCCGCCCAAACCTCGTTCTTATCCCGCTCGCATTTGCTTCAAGTTTATTTTCAAACCCTTTCGTTCTTTCACCTTTCGGATCACCTTTATTCAAAGATTCGTCTTGCTCCTTCCGTATTGTTTCAAGAAGGTTCGGTGTAACTATCATTCTCATCGATTTCACTCGAATGGGTGGTGGGTATTCTTTCCGGCTTAGCGCATCCGCCACAACATTAGCTTTTCCCGGATGATAAAGAATGTCGCAGTCGTAATCTTTGATCAATTCTAGCCACCTTCGTTGCCTCATATTGAGATCTTTCTGTTCAAAGAAGTACTTAAGGCTTTTGTGGTCCGAATAAATTGTACACTTCGTTCCAAACAAATAATGCCTCCAGATTTTTAAGGCAAACACTACTGCCGCCAATTCTAAATCGTGGGTTGGATAGTTAATTTCATGCTGCTTGAGTTGTCTTGACGCGTAAGCAATAACCTTGCCTCGTTGCATCAAGACACAACCCAACCCTTGATGAGATGCGTCCGCATAAACCACTAAGTCTTCTGTTCCTTCTGGTAGCGTTAAAACGGGAGAGCTTGACAATTTCTCTTTTAGTATTCGAAAAGCCTTCTGTTGATCATTGCCCCATTCAAACTTTTCTTCCTTCTTCGTTAGCTTGGTTAAAGGAAGGGCTATTTTTGAGAAATCTTGGATGAATCTCCGATAATAGCCGGCTAAACCGAGGAAACTTCTTATTTCATTAACATTCTTTGGGGGTACCCATTTCATTACAGCTTCTACCTTAGAAGGATCCACCAAAATTCCTTTCTCATTAATTACATGGCCTAAAAACTGCACCTCCCTGAGCCAAAACGCACATTTAGAAAATTTTGCATATAACTTTTCCTTTCTAAGCGTCTCGAGTACCTTACGTAGATGACTCGCATGTTCAGACTCGCTACGAGAGTATACTAGAATGTCATCAATAAATACTATGACGAATTGATCTAGCATATTTCGGCATACTCTATTCATTAGATCCATAAAAGCGGCCGGCGCGTTAGTTAGCCCAAATGACATTACTAAAAATTCATAATGTCCGTATCGGGTTCTGAACGCGGTCTTAGGTACGTCTTCTTCCCTAACTCGAACTTGATGGTAACCTGATCGCAAGTCATTTTTTGAGAACCAACTCGCCCCTTGTAATTGATCAAAAAGATCATCTATTCTCGGGAGGGGATATCGGTTCTTTACCGTGAGTTTGTTGAGCTCACGATAGTCGATGCACATTCTCATCGACCCATCTTTCTTTTTAACAAACAAAACAGGCGCTCCCCACGGGGATACGCTAGGGCGTATGAAACCTTTGTCAAGAAGTTCTTGCAATTGAGCCATCAATTCCCGTACCTCCGCGGGTGCCAACCGGTAAGGGGCTTTGGCTACCGGTTTGGCATTTGGTTCCAACTCGATACGGAATTCAACTTCTCGCTCGGGAGGAAGTCCCGGCAATTCATCCGGGTATTCATTCACTATCCTAGTATCTTCAATTCTTAGGGCACCCAATTTTGTATCGACAACATAGGCTAAAAATGCTTTACTTCCATTCCTCACATACTTAACTGCTTCTAAGATAGTACAAAATTTTGCACCTACTTCCCTTTCCCCATGAATGGTTACCCGTTTCCCTTTAGGAGATTTCACATGAATAATTTTGTTTTCGCATAAAATTTCCGCGCGATAACGGGATAACCAATCCATACCCACCACTACCTTAAATTCTCCCAAAACCATGGGAATCAAATCAATATCAAAATCTTCATCATCTATAGTGATTCTACAACCTCTACATATTTCGTGCAAAAGATAACTCTTACAATCGGCAATTTCTACTTCGAGAGGTGCACACATTCTTTCTATTGTGAATAAAGGGGAACGTGCAAACTCACTAGAAACGAATGATCTACTAGCTCCGGTATCGAATAATACATATGTGGGTATAGAGTTTATCATATAAATACCTGAGACCACATTCGGATGGGCCCTTGCTTCTTCCGTTGAGATTTGGAACATTCTTCCTTTAGCTTTCGCGGTTTCTTCTTTCTTTCCTTCTTTCTTCACCCCTTGTTTGAGCTTTGGGCATTCAGCCTTCACATGGCCCGATTCGTTACAGTTGTAGCACACCCTCTTGGGATTCGGACAGTTATAGTACGGATGCCCTTCTTGCCCGCAATTGTAACACCCCTTCCTTCCCAATAAACATTCACCCGAATGGGGTTTTCCACATGTCTTACATCGTGGAAACCCTCCTTTGGAAGCTTCTTTCTTTCCTTGATCATGCGTTTTGGGTTTCTTAGAAGAGCCTTGTGTTGACCCCTTCTCGGCTTGCCTTTTCTCCCCACGTTCATCTTGCCTCTTTATCTCAATTTCCCTATCCCTTGCTAGATCAATGATCTCGTCCAAAGTTTCACATTTAGAAGGAGTTATGAACTCCCGAATTTCAGCCTTAAGCATGCCATGGTAACGGATAATCTTCTTCCTCTCCGTTCCAACTATTTCTTCACAAAACTTCAATTGATCGAGGAAAGTGTTCGTGATCTCATTGACTGATTCATCCCTTTGTCGGAGTCGGAGAAAGTCTTCTTGGATTCGATCCACAGCTGATTGTGGACAATGGTACTTAATAAAAGGTTGTTTGAATTCTTGCCAAGTCAAAGTTTGAACTCGATTCTCTCCGATCTCCTTACTATACGAGTCCCACCAATCTTTAGCCCTTCGTAAGAGTTGCCCCGTGGCAAACATGACTTGATCTTCCTTGTCACAATGACTTCGGATGAACACCCCTTCCATGTTAGCTATCCATCTTTGGCATTCGATGGGATCAATTTCCCCATTATAAGTGGTAGGCTTACATGCCATGAAATCCTTGTAGGTGCACCGTCTTGCTTCCTTCTTACCTTGAATCCCAATTATCATTTCCTTCAATTCATCCACTTTACTCGTGATCGTATTCTCTACCGTACTTAGTACTTGGCCCTCCACTTCTTGTGCCAGCTTTGAAACGTTTGCGTCAAATGCCTTCGTTACTTCATCCAAAATCATCTTGTTTAACTCGTTTCGAGTTATGCGTTCGGTAGTATCTGTGTTTCCTCCACTTGCCATCTACAAATTAATATTCATGTTAAACATCATTACATTCATTCTCCTTATCTTTCTATACATCATTCGTCCTTAATAATTCATTCCCATAAGTCATCAACCCATCAAATCTTTCCTTATGACATTCTAAATGCGTTAATTACTTCGTTCGTTCATGTACAAGACTCCCCATTCTTTCACACATCCATCATTAAAACATGTTAGTTATCTTGAATTCTTAGTTTTATAAACAATTTGAGGTGTTCCTTGGGTTTAACGAAGACTTAGAACTGAATTAAAGGGCCTTGCATAACAAACAAACAAATCAGAAAAAGTAAACCAGGAGGGGCCGTCGCCGACGGCACATGGGCCCGTCGCCGACGGTCCTCAGAAAGTCGCGTCGCTTCCATTTGTCCGTCGGCAGTGAGTTAAGGCGTCGGGTGGATTGTTGCCGTCGCCGACGCCATAAGAGGCCGTCGCCGACGGTCTCTGCATTTCATCGACGCTGTTCAGCTTTAAACGTTCAATTCCAGGCCCTTTTTCAACCCGAAATGGTCCCGTGGAGTCCCAAAACCTCCCGTAACATCCCTCAACACCCCAACCCAAATCATCATAGTGAATTATTCGTTATCTCTTCCCGTTTTCATTTAAAACATAGTTTGAAATTCTTAATTCACTTACTTGCGTAGCCCTCCGGAACGAACACACCTTCATACGAGCTTTCGGTTTGAGTCCGAGCATCGTAACTTGCTCGAATCCCTCAAACCTAGGCTCTGATACCAACTTGTAAGACCCAAACTTTAAAAAGAAACTAACAAGCTTTCATTTGACAAAGTTTCCAAACGGGTCGAATAATTTATAAGAAAAATTCTGCATTTAACTTCTTGCTACTAACGAAATTGTTACAAAAGAGTTTATAACCCAACGTTTCATAAACTATTAACAAAGTCTTTAACTACATGTTCAACATCTAACAACTACCGGGTTAGTTTACATACAAAAGACCCATTTTAACAAAAACATTTAACCAAAGCTTAGGTCACAACTAGTAGCTTTGCGGAAGCGTGCAACATAAGTGTGTTCGATCCAAGTAGCGCCATTCGTCAAGTCAATTTACCTACATTCAACCAATCAATTAGACATTTCAATTAATTAATTCATACGACATTAATTACTAGTCGAACTACAAGAAGACCTTTTAAGAACCATCATTCAACACAAACTTCTCAACATAGCACATTACTTCTTCTAACTCATTTCACATCTCCATATCGTGTATTCGACTTACACCAACTCATTACAAGTATACGACTTCGGATATAAAATAATAACATTTTACATCAATACGTGCTAATAATATTTGTAAGCAAAGTACTTACCTTTGTCGTGTTTCGCTTGCGATCCGGAATGGCTTGTGTCTTCCTCTTTCACTCCTACAATTCATAATCAACATATTTCAATCTCATGTCTTTATTTCTCATTCTTTGTCTTAGACAGAATCAAGTTATCAATTACAAATTTCTCGATTCTAGCCGTCTAACATCCTACTTCACATGAGATTATCTTTTTCACACAAAAGCTCATCATTCAAGCATTTTAACAAACACTTGGTGTGCATAACATCAACAAAGCATATTGTACAAGTATTCTATGCATACTTTTCCTATTTCTCAACATTAACCATTATAGTCAATTAATTTCACATAATCAACATCTTATATCAAACATTCACTAATATTCTAACACATACAATCCTTACATCAATATTGCATGAATTTGGATTAACAAGATCATCATATTTTACTATCTTTCTAACCTTCAAAGTGGGTATTTCATATATCATCGAAATAATCAGAATTCAAGCATGATTTATCCTACGTATAGTGATTCTAACATATGCTCATAATCAATTTCAAGCAAATTTCATGTTTCAATCAAGACCCACTTATGAAGAATCACCAAATCATAAAATTTGACTTACCATTCGATAGACTAACTTAGTTGAACGTTTCTATGTGCACATGCAGTAATTTAGGCCATGGATTCCCTTTCAATTTGTTGATTTTATGATGTTGAGGGTTTTTGGTTCTTGCTTCCTTGTTCCAGGCGACACCCACACAACTGAAGTGTGTGTGGTGTGTGTTATTTTTCTTTTTAATAGTTTAACTTTCCTCATTTCCTCCTTTAGTCCCTCATGTATATACATATGTTTTTAATTGACTGAAATTACTCTTTTAAGTTACATTCTAACTAGGTTCACATTTTAGTTACAATATATATATAGTATGCATACTTGTAAGTTTTGGGGTGTTACAGTGAAGAGGTAATTTTAAAGTTCATTTGATTTTTTTTTTAACTTTCGTATTCAATTTTTGTCCTTTTTAAGGATCGGAAGTATGAGTCTCAAAGGAAGAGATCCAAGAGACTATCTGAATAGAAATGAAGCGAGGTTATCAATTTATATGATTCTGAGAAAGATGACAAAGAAGAGGAACTAGAAGACACAGCTGATTCAAGCACAAAGAAGAAAACCGAATTAAAAATTCCTCAAGTGTCAATTCAGAAGAGGAACAAATTTCATTCAGCATAATATGAAATCTTTCAAGTGTTTTAATTTTTTTTTCATTTTCAGTTATGTTTGATCTAGACAATTTCATTTTCAGTTGTTTTGTTTTCATTTTCAGTTGTCATTTTCAGTGTTTTTAGATTTAATGCAGTCTAATAAAGTTTATTTTATATTTTAATTTTAGTTTTGGTGTTAATATAATGCACTATTGACCATATTAATAAAGATATAAACTCTTAACATCCTATTTTTTTTATAAAAACAGTTCTGGAATTTTATAAAAATATAATTTTTTTATATCTGTAAAAAACGAAATTTAAGAATTTAAGTTAAAGGTCTAGAACATACTTACAAGTCAATGAAAATTTTATACTTAAAGTTTATTGGATGAGTACTATATGGATATTTAAAAAAAGTAATGAACTTTAAAGAAAAGTTTATACTTTATAACTTAACCAATAAAATAAACATACTTTGCAATTATAACAACTTACCTTTTATTTTTTGTCTTTTGATTATTAATTTTTATAAAAAAAAACAAAAATTTACTTCTTAAAAGAAAAGACTTTTTTTAAAAAACAAAACTATATAAATACTAAATTTTGTTGCAAGGTTTTAGGGATTATAAGTTAACTATGTTCGTATAGATTATATTAGTTATAACCAGATTGTGTTTACATTTTTTCAGGGATTATTAGTTAGAATTAAACTAAGATTAGTTAGTTGAAACAAACTACAGGTTATTAAGAATTCGTTGGTTTAAAAGTGCTATATATACAACTCATTTTCATTAGTTTTTATATAAAAGAAAACTTTATTTCTTAAAAAAATACTTTTTTTTTTAAAAAAGTTTGTAACAAGTAAAATGAATAATAATTTACGATCTTTACTATATAAATACTAAATTTTGTTGCAAGGTTTTAGGGATTATAAGTTAACTATGTTCTTATAGATTATATTAGCCAGTTTCAAAAAAACTCTTATATGTTGACTAGATACATTTTTTATGGACTCTAAGTTATAACCAGATTGTGTTTACATTTTTTCAGGGATTATTAGTTAAAGTGCTATATAAGAATTAGTTAGTTGAAACAAACTACATGTTATTAAGAATTCGCTGGTTTAAAAGTGCTATATATACAACTCATTTTCATTAGTTTTTATAAAAAAAAAAAAAACCTTTATTTCTTAAAAGAAAAGACTTTTTCTTAAAAAAAGTTTGTAACAAGTAAAATGAATAATAATTTACGATCTTTACTATATAAATACTAAATTTTGTAGCAAGGTTTTAGGGATTATAAGTTAACTATGTTCTTATAGATTATATTAGCCAGTTTCAAAAAAAACTCTTATATGTTGACTAGATATATCTTTTATGGATTCTAAGTTATAACAAGATTGTGTTTACATTTTTTCAGGGATTATTAGTTAAAATTAAACTCATATAGATAAGATTAGTTAGTTGAAACAAACTACAGGTTATTAAGAATTCGTTGGTTTAAAAGTGCTATATATACAGCCATATGATTACTAAATTTTTAACCTCTTGATGCAAGTACTTGACGTTTGAGCTTTTAGTTTTCAACATTTATGTTTAAGACTTATCTTTCCTTATTTGTGTGCTACTTTATATAATTTTTAATTATGTTTAAGCTTATTTTTTCTTATTCGTGTGTTACTTTATTACACCAATGGTTTCTTGAATTACTTGATAATTAAAATTCTAGACATGTGTAACACTTATCAGATATATCCACCACAATAATAAAAATATTATATAAATAAGAAAACTACCAGAAATGAGTGCTGCAATGCAAAGTGTCGCCCCCGCCGCATCGCGCGGGCACCCTACTAGTACATGTGTAATCCACTAATACCGCTTTCTCGTTTACTATGATAACGTCTTAGGGTGAAGGGAGTGGTTACCTATTTGGAATAGGTAAACTCCCCATTCACCCAATCAGACAGTGCCACGTCAATTCACCTAAATTGTTTACCTAATGCCCAAAAACATTGACGGTGGTTTACCTAATGGGGTTTAGGTAAACTATTTAAAAAAAAGAAAAATGTGTGATTGGTTGAGAAGAAATGGACCTCACCACACATCCTCTCTCTCCCCTTTTCCCTCCCTCTCACCGAGTCGGTAAAGGTTCACCAATCATCCATGTTCGCCGAGCGGTAAACACAGATGGCGGCGGTGTTACCTCTCGGTAAACCGCTTTGCCGCTGTGTTTACCTATCCACTCTGTTCACCCTTACATAAACAAGGAGATAGAAGCAAATGATCTTTTTTACTACATCTTTGTTTTACATCAAATTATTAGAATTTTATAATAAATTAAAAAAAACTAAAATAATTTTGTACTTGAAGAGACTACATAAATAACTACGAACCAAAAGGTCCGGCTACCGGACCATAAAAGATAGGCACCCAGTTCAGGAATGATCAGATACTCCAGTTACCGGGGCAAAACCGCATACCAATCCAGATCATAACTGGTCTGGGTGACGCCATCCAAATCTAAGAGTATAAATACCCAAATCCAAGTATATTTGAAGTACGTTTTCTCTTACTATTTTGCGTTATCTCTCTCTAATTTCTCTTAGAACAAATACTTGTCACGTGCCACCAGAGGGTGGTTACAGAGTGGCCCTCCCATTTCTGCATCAAGCCAATCGGTTTTTTGTTTTGTAGGTCTTCATTAGTGGTCTAAACGAGCCGGGTGGAGCCCGACTAGGCTTGAGCTCGGCTTGTCATATTTTTATGAAGCTCGAGCTCGGCTCGCGAATAAAACCTAAAGCTCGATTTTGATTTGTTGCATAAAGACATGATAACAAAAGGATGAGGAAATTTAGTTCCAAAGTGAACAAGAATGTAGATTTAGGACTAGAATTATATGACTTAAACTTTTAAAAAAAAGTCTATAGAAACAAATATATTGTCACAATTTGAAAATTTCTTTGAAAACCAAGTACACACACCAACTTATTTCTTAATTATAACATTTTACATGTTTTAAAAAGATTTCCTTCCCATTTCCAAACATTTTTTCCTCATCTAGAATACACAAATGGTTTCTTATAAGTTTGCAACAACAAAGAAGAACAAACCACACTAACAGAAGAAGCAGCCATGCATGCACCAGCCAACCACATAGGCAGCCTAACTCCCATAACCGGAAACAAAACTCCGGCCGCCACCGGAACTCCGAGCACATTATACCCAAGCGCCCACACATAATTAACACGAATCCGAAACATTGTCTTCTTCGACAAATCAATCGCCGTAATCACATCCTCTAAACAACTCTTAATCAACACCACGTCCGCCGCTTCAACCGCCACATCTGTTCCCGCACCAATCGCCATTCCAACATCCGCCGCAACTAGCGCTGGTGAATCGTTGATTCCATCTCCGACCATTGCAACGATCATTCCTTTCTCCTGTAACTAGAGTTGTCATTTTTACCCAAGACCCAACTCAAAACCGAAGCCCCTGGAACCCGAGGTTTGGCCACTTTTACGACTTTCGTCTAAAGGTTTGTTTTTCATTCAAAAGGTTGAAATCTTGCCATTTTCATTCCTGAGACCCATATTTCGAGGGACGAAAGTTGCAATAAATTGCTAAATCTCAAGGATGAAAATGGCAAGATTTTGAAACGACAAGGACCCAGATGCGAAAAAACAAACCTTTGGATGAAAGTTGTTAAAGTGGTCAAACGTCAGGGACGGAAATTGCAATTCCTTGAATTTTGATGTCATATTGTTAAAGGCTCCCACTATTCCCACGCCCCCCTAAAATCTTATTTTCACACCCCTACAGCTATACGACAACCTATACGAGCCGTATAGAAGAATCTTATTTTGATTTCACAGAGTTATACGGCCGTATAGGAGAATCTTGCACAAAAAAATGTTAGAGAATGTTTTTTTGTCTTCATGTATATGAGCCATAACAATATACGACCCATATAATGTTATACGACCCAAACCTCATATAATGTTATATGGGCCGTATAATGTTATACGACCTCATATTTTCTCCATCTATACGAGCCGTATAGCATTATACGACCCAATATTTGTCATGTCGGATTATTCTATACGGGTCGTATAAATCTATACGACCCGTATAGAGGGTGTGAAAATAAGATACTGAGGTGTGGCTTTATTAACACCCTTGTTAAATGATGTTTGAATTTTGATAATATTTTTTTTAGTACCATGAAGAAATTTGTTAAAAATCTAAAGCAACACCCTTACCTGCAACTCCTTGATTCTCTCCGCTTTCCCCAACGGATCAGTTTCTGCAAACACGTTTTCGATACCGATTTCCATTGCGATCGCAGTTGCTGTTGACCGGTTATCACCGGTAACCATTATGGTTTTAATGTTCATTGTTTGTAAATATGATACTACACTTGCAGCCTCTGGTTTAACAGGATCAGTGACGGATACTGCACCAGCGATTTTGCCGTTAATGGCGACTAGCACGCACGTGCGAGCTAGTTTTTCATTGTCCGAAAAGTATGTTTCGACTTCGAGGCCTATAGGGATGTTGTATGATCTCATTAGTCGCTTGTTACCAATTAAAACTGTTTTGAGTCCTACTTTGCACCCAACACCGGCTCCTGGGTGCACCTCGAATTCGTTTACTGTTAAGTCGTCGGTAGTTTGAGTCTTGTGGTTCGGTAATCTGTTCTTGGCATGCTTCACTATGGCTTTTGCTATTGGGTGTTCACTGTTTGCCTGAAAACAAATGAAATTGTATGAAACAAACGTCAAGTGGATGTTCGTGAACCGTTTGACGGGAAGTTCCCCAAATACTATCGGTACCCAGTTTTATTAATTTTGGTATTCAGTATCGGTATGACTGTATGAGTACGGTTAAAAAATGGTAACGGTACCGAATTTTATATAGAACTTTAAGAGTTTTTTTTAGATTATGTTTTATTTCGTATTATGGTATTTATGGTACTCGTATCGTATTGTTACTCGTACGGATTTTACCTATTTGGTACCTGTATGAATGCTCAAAAATAAAAACAAAAACAAAGTGGTACCGGTGGGTACCGTACCAAAATACTCATACTGATACCCGTACCATACCAATATATTTGGTGCGGTATTTGGTACCTAGTTTTGCTCAAATTCGGTACCGGTGTATTCGGCACGGATACAGGTACGGGTAATGTACTGATCTCATCCCTAATTACACGATGTATTGTTTGTTTGATTAAATGAACAATCATGATCACATGTCTCATCCTTTTATTGACGGCGGTGAATGTTCATTCATGTTTGTTTACATATGCATCGAAAATAGTTGAGTCCAAGTTCCAACCCAAATTGTGGCTTAATGTTAAAATGTTGTTAATTAGGTATTAAGACCATAATTTTGATATTGTTATTTAATTTTAATCTGTGTTCGTTTACGCTCGTTTGTGTTTGCTTATCTGCGCTGCGTTTGTTTATGTTCATTTAGAATATTAATGAACAAACGTAAAGGAACACAGACAATTTCATTTTCTTAACAAACGAACACGAGCACAAACAACAAAATATGTCCGTTTAGATGGTCATGTTTGTTTGTTTGGTTAAAGTTAAACAAATGAACACGAACAAGTCTTTTTTTTCATGTTCATCAGTTCGTTTACATTCCTACAATAAACGTACCTCTACAGCAATCGTTATGTTGCAGAACTCCTCCATAGAAATTCTTGAAAATAGTATCGCACTAACCACTTCGGGTTTTCCAATCGTTAACGTTCCTGTTTTATCGAACACGACCGTGTTAACCTACATAATTCAAATAACAATCTTAAATCAATGCCAAATTAAAGAAGTTGTAAATAAACTTATGATTCAGTTCATGATCGGAAACTCCGAAGTGCGTACCTTGTGTGCCTTTTCTAGAGCATTTCCGCCCTTAATGAGTACACCTTGTGATGCACCCTTGCCCGTTGCAACCATAACCGCGGTTGGAGTGGCTAGACCCAAAGCACACGGGCACGCTACAACCAGAACTGATATACCAAACTGTAACGCAAGCTCAAACTCGTCCATTGCCTTTGGTATCCAACTTTTCGGATACATTCCCGCTACTCCAGGGATGAACCATCCCAACCATGTCATAACAGCAGCCACAACTACCTGAAATTCGGAATACGATATGTTTTAACTGTTAAGTTACCGAACATTGGGAATTAACCGTATGAAAGAATGGTACAGTAATAAGTAATAACTCACTGCAGGTACAAAAAACTTTGATATCTGATCAGCTAGCTTCTGTACAGGCGCTCTAGCAAGTTGAGCCGCCTCGACTATTTGAACGATTTGTGAGAGTGCGGTCTCTGAACCAACATGAGTCGCCTTGATCAACAAGCATCCGTTCTCATTCACTGTACCACCAATAACCTGTGCAGCACATATTCTTAAGAACGGATTGTATTTAATAGGGGTGCTAAACTGGTCGTGTTCGCGGGTCGGTGGGTTCAACCTGGCCCTAACCCGAAAATTTTAGACGAACCTGAACACGACCTGAACCCGAAAACTGTGTCAAACGTATGAACTTGAACACGACCCGAATATTTGTGGGTTGACCCGAACACGACCTGTTTAACCCGAATTTTTTTTTATTTTTGGTTTTCTTTCGCACATTAATATATTATTACTACAAAAAACACAAATGTATATCATACATTTACATTTAAGTTATAAAATCTTACGTCAATTTCTCTTTTTAAGTTATAATTATGACATAAAATACAGACCCAATCTAATTTATGACATAAAACATATTGTAAAAAATATAATATAATATACATGGGTTAAACGGGTCAAACCGACCATGTTGACCCAAACCCGACCCGTTTAGCTAAACGGGTTCGCGGGTTCAACCTGAAACTGACCCGAACCCGTTTAGACTAAACCCAAACACGCAAATTTGGTGTGATGTCAGAATTCCACATTCCTAGTATTTGTAACGGTCAAACAGGTCAAAAGTCACCCAAAGTGTATTTTATTTAAGAAGTTGAACTTTTCTAGAGTAAAGATATTTTGGGTCAAACCAACCCGACCCGTATTAACCCGAATCCATTTGATCTAACACCTCTAGTATCATTGTTAGATAGAATGAAAAATGAAAACAAACAAACATACATACCCTGTCACCAACATTTTTAGCAACGGGTGTTGCTTCTCCGGTGATCATACTTTCATTCACGTACCCTTGACCGTTAACAACGATACCATCAACCGGAAACTTTGAGCCAGGAAATATCTTCAAAACGTCGTTTCGTTCTATTAGTCGCGTGTTAATTTCTGTCTCTGAAAGAATGGTTCCTTCGTTGTTAACTGTTAATAGGCACGCTGTATCCGGAGCAAGATCCATAAGCTTTGCTAATGCATCAGATGTCTTTCCTTTAGCCATAGATTCCAAATACTTACCAAAAAGTATAAATGATATCAACATCGTACTTGTTTCGAAGAAATCTTGGCCCTCAAATGTATCAGAAAGTGATGCTTTTATTACTGTGTATACAGAATAAAAGTATGCAGCATTAGTACCAAGTGCAACTAGAACATCCATGTTAGCAGATCTTCGCCTTAATGCATGATACGATCCCACGTAAAACCTGAACATGAATTCACAAACTATTTATAAAAGTTGGAAATATTTTTTTATAAAATTAACAAGAGTAGAATGCATTTTCGTTCCTGAGGTTTGGCCAGTTTTACGACTTTCGTCCAAAGGTTTGTTTTTCCACATCTGAATCTAAAAGGTTTGAAATCTTGCCATTTTCATCTGCCTTGTTAACTCCATCCATTTTTCTCTGTTAAGTCAGGGGTATTTCCTTCTTTTTTGTTAACTTAAATGGCAATCCGGTCTTTTTCACTTTATGTAAAAAAGACCCATACCCTCGAAAAAACCGAATTGCCCTTTAATTTAACAAAAAAAACGGAAATACCCCTGACTTAACAGGGAAAAATGGATGGAGTTAACAAGCCGGATGAAAATGACAAGATTTCAAACCTTTTGAATCCAGATGCAGAAAAACAAACCTTTGGACGAAAATCGCAAAACTGGCCAAACCTCAGGACGAAACTGGCCTTTTACTCGATTAACAAAAATGATACCTTCGACCAATTAGGAACTGCACGGGTGTGCATAGGATCAATCGTAAAACCATGCCGATAGTAAGCATGTTATGAATCTTGTAACTTAACCAGTTTCCATAAGGAGGAACCATTGGAAGTACCATAGAGAACATAAAAACCGGAACAGAAAAAAAACAACTCCAGAAAAACTGATTTCTATACATTTTAATCTCATGGTTTCTCTCGGTATCGCGTTGTTTCTCCGGTATGTGTAAACTCGCTTGATAACGATTAGATCCCGCGCAAGAATCTTGGATGAACGATAGTATTGACCTTGGCCCGGTCAAATCCGGATCATAGCCAACAATCACAATGGCTTCTTTTATATCCATTTCAACATTATTCACACCATTTAACATCTCTAGAGATTGCATGATTGAATCCATATCTTGTGGAGATACGATACCTTGTAGTTTTATGTGAACTTTATTTGCATCATTTTCGGATCCTCTAAGATCGGCTCCAAAACCAGCGTCTACAACCGCTTTAATGATACGTGTTGTGTTGGTGACGTTTGGGTCGTAGTTTATTTTCGCTTCTTCGAGAGCTAAACCCACAACCGCCTTTTTGACACCTTCGACTGTTAAAAGAGCGCTTTCGATTGATTCCGAGCAGCTTGTGCATGACATGCCTTTGATTTTGAGTCTGCATATTGCTATGTCTTGTTCTATAAATTCAGTTACTTTGAATCCTGCTGCTTCTATGGTATCTTTGATTGTTTTTGCCTAAAGTACAATAATCACATAATCAGTTTTTAAACGTAAACTTCATAAAAAAAACGGCCCACCCCAAAATAGGGCGACCAGCCGAAAAACACTACATAATTACAAATTTACACCGGTTATCCCAAGTGATTGTTTTTTATCCTAGACCTGTTTTTGAACCAGATAAAACCGACTGTCTTCACTTCGCTTATAATGTCGACCGACCCTAACCGCCTTCACTTCGCTTATAATGTCTTCGACTTACTCTAACAAGTTCGGATACGTGTTTAACTATTATTGGAGGAAAGTGGTATTCTATTTAACAATTAAAAGAAGGGGGTATTTTGTTTCTAGGGGAGAAAGTGGGTTACATCCGCGTTCCGCGGCGGGGTCGACCCGAACACTCAATATAAAAGTAGTGACTAAGCTTGTATACTAGCAAAGTTAAGGTAGAACGACTAAACATGTATGTATACAAAGTTAACTAATGAAGGAAAATACTTTATTAAAGTATTAAAGTAGAGGGACTAAACATGTATATTATGAAAGTTAAAGTAGAAGGAATGTATAGTAAATATAGAAAAGAACAGGGGCTAAAAAGACAAACCCTTATCAAGTTAAAGTATAAGGACTAGACATGTATATATACAAAGTTAACTAATGAGGAAAAATACTTTATTAAATTTGAGAGGCTAAACATGTACGGTTATGGTAAATATAGTAAAGAATAGGGGCTAAAAAGCCAAAAGCTGAAACTTAAAAAAGTAAAAAACTACACTAAAAGACAAAACACTTAGCGCTGTAGCTAAAGGTTTGTGTTTTAGTATATATTATATAAACTGCGACTTACACTAACAAGTTCGGATACGTATTTAACTACGGTTTGGCCTTGAATCGGCGACACAGTGATGCTCATGACGCCGTTTAGATTCTGAAGCACAGATTCAATGGAGGTTGAACATGATGCACATTCAACTCCACCAATTTTGAACATTATGGTTGTAACTCTTTGATCCACATTACCAGTTGATCTAGAACCATCTAGATTCATGTCATTAGATTGTTGCAGTAATGGTAACTTCATATCTTCCTTTGAATTATTCCCCATTCCTACAATGCAAATTTAAAAATGAAAAAAACAAATCATGAGCAACTCACATATTTTTAAGCTAAATCAACCGAATGATTGACAAAACCGAAGCGAATTAACCAAGCCGAATGAATAACCAATGGTGTATCACATGAACAGCAACATGGATCAGTTAACCAGTAAAATCGGTTAACTAACCCGAACCAATTGTAACGATACAGAGAAAATTAACATGAGTTATTGTAACATCCTACGCAACTCCCACATCGGTCATGGCCAGGAGAGATTCGTGGTTCATAAAAAAAAGTCATGCTTTTTAAATTACCAACGCGTTTTGGGCACATTGGTTATGGAGCGAATGAAAACTCCACGGTTAAGCACATAGTTGTTAATGGCGAATAGCGACATATAGCGATAAGGTACCTATATGCTACATAGCGAATAGCGATAAATAGCGGACGGCTATTTTATGAATAGCGACACACTAAAAAACAATCTTTAAAAAAAATTATATGTATCTTATATCAAAATACCCTGGTTTATATGCTATTTTACATGTATATTTAACAAATACCTAAAATCCAGTTATTTTATAGCTATTTATATTAACCAAAAAATAAATAAATAAATAAGGGTCGTTATTCTTGCTATCCATCACTACAACCCTAATAGCGACACTATACCTATACGCTACTAGGGGTGTGCATGGGTCGGTTTTGACCAAAAACCATAACCATAACCGTGATGTCGGTTATTGGATAACCCTAACCATAACGCTACATAGCGCGCTATAGCGATCGCTATGATCGCTATTGACAACTATGGTTAAGCATACTCGGTGGGAGTAGTACTAGGATGTATGACCTCCTGGAAAGTCCCCAACACGGCAACCAAAAACAAATCCTTGAAATACTGGATGGGCAACCCATCAGGAGCAAAGCAAACAATAATGGTGGTACGAGACGCCGAATGTTACACGAATGGCAAAAACTGATTAACCAAAAAACCAATAACCGAAAAATTCGGTTTCAGTTAAGTGGAAGCTCAAAACCAAACTGAACCGAACCATGCACACCATGGGCAATTACAATACATTTACAAACTCAAACCCTAATAAATGGCATCTTAGGTATAAATATAATCAATATATGTATAAATATAATCACTATATGTATACATATATGACGTGAGCAAGAGGTTTGGTTTACCTACTGGCAACGTTGTTGATTAGGGTTTTGCAGTAGAAGAGGAGGAATGAAGTTTGAGAATTCAAAAACATATATATAGACAACCAAAGCAGTCACCGCGCCAAGTGTTTTTTTTTATATATATTTTTATTATTTTTATAACATGAATTGGCATTGGAAACATATTTTTATTTTTTAATTGCTATATAAAAAATAACACATTTAATACTAAGATTTTCAAATAATAGGTTTACGTTTTATGGTTTCAGTTTTGTAACACGTTAGGATATTAACACTAACGGTCATTAAATATTAATTGAAATCCATCTCATGTCCCCCAAATCATGTCCCCCAAATTATGTTTGATACATAGTACCTTAGCACCTGACATGTAGTGGCGGATCCAGCCCACATTTGTAGGTTCCCATGAACACAGCGCATTTGGAAAAAATGAAAAAAATTAGTGAGAACCTTATAAAATTTAGAAAAAAGTAGTGAGAATTAAAGAGAATTTACCAAAAGGAACCCATTAGACCATGCGTAGTGGTAAGGGTGAATAATGCCCCCACCCTTGGGCGTTTTCCGCCATGTGGCAGTACAGTCAGCAAGGGGCATTATTGGGCGTTTTTTCTAAAACGTGTGTAATGGGGAAGTGGACATTATGACAAAAGGGTGTAAAGAATTAAATAAAAATAATAAAAAAACCAATTGGAAGATTAAATAAATGAAAAAGGAAGACAAAATTTGATTGGCCAAGACAACTTGTTCCAAGCGTGATTTTAAACACGCCTGCGGGGGATTTTTGCCGGATCACGCCGGCGGGGGTGGTTGGGCGGCGTTTTTGGGCGTGTTTGGGAGGGATCACGCCGGAGATGATGCCCACTACGGGTGGTCTTATAATAAAATTTTGGATCCGCTACTGCTCACATGGCAACCTGTTCCATCGCTTGTGATCCATGACTTAGACGCTATAAACCAATGACAATCAGCGACACACAATCTACCATGCATATATTATCGGGTTTGCACGTGGCACAACACTACAACCAGAAAGCGAGTATAAATACCCCTCCCTCTCAATAAATCAAATTCACTATATTCTCTATTCTCATCTACTCACTCTTACTTTTACAAATACTTACCATCAAGTATTAACTTAATCATATAAGAAAATCTCTTTTAATCGTGACAAGGCTAACGATTTGCTACCTCTCTCTACTAAATAATCTATATTAATCCTTGATCCTTTTCCTTGTTTCAACATATTTTCTAGTTACTTTTTTCACAAATTTTCATTTGATCATCTTCAATTTGTATTGTACAATATTTTATTTGAACTAAAAGCTATTTTAATACTGTTTTAAATTTACTAAAGTTAGTTATATTATTATACCAAGTGTACCATTAAAAAGACAACCACATATATTTTTCGTACATAAACACGTAACGTATCTCATATATATATTTTTAAACAAGACTTTTTTGACAAAAGAATAAATTTGTAATATATTAAACTTGACAAGAAATTACATCGAAATAGAAGGTAAACAGGCAAAAAACTGCACCACTGTCCGTTTTTAAATAGCAAAACCAAGTCTTTAAAAAACTACATTTATTAGTTTATCATAATAAAATGAGTTAACTGTCATTTTTGTCCCTTTGGTTTGTTCACTTTTGCCATTTCATACAAATTTTAAAAAAATGCACCAGTTTCCTCCTGACATACTGGAAATGTGCCACTTCAGTCCAAAAATTAAAACTCAGTTAAGTAAGTCAGAAGGGTTAAATGAAGGGTATTATTGTAAATTCAAATATCTTTATTTTCACCTTATTTTATGAATTGACAATAATACTCTTCATTTAATCTGTCTGACTTAACTGAGTTTTAATTTTTGGACTGAAATGACACGTTTTCAATATGTCAGTGAGGAAACTAGTGCATTTTTTAAAATTTGTCTGAAATAACAAAAGTGAACAAATCATAAGGACGAAAATGGCAGTTAACTCTAATAAAATTAATTAATAAGTGTATTTTAAGTTTCTTTGAAAAACCATAAATTAAAAGTAAGAGGTAATGACTTGAAAGAATCTTTTTCTTTTTGGCTTCCATTGGTATGGGAGTCTCTTTATCTTTTACAAAGAAAAACGCCATTTCCCACCAAAGATGATAACGTTCATTTTGGGTTCCTTTTGATTTCCACTCGATAACTTTTTTTTGCCTTTTAGTGAATCTACTATGATTTACCTTTTTTATGTTCAATATCCACACTTTTTGATATCTCTAAATGCTTTCAATTGAGATCTAGAAAAAAGTGGGTGAAACTATATATTTTGAAGAGAATTATGATAAATTCTAAAAACATATAACTTTTTTTTTGTATTTTTATGTCTATAAAGATATATGTGTACCCTTGTTGTATATGTATATTGGTGTCATTTAATTTAGAGTAGTTTCCGGTTTTCCATAATATCTTCGGCCATATTGGAACAATCAACGCATTAGCCTAGTGGCATTAGGTGTTTATATCCAATTATCCTTATCAAAGTGGTGTGGGTTTAAGTCCCGCAATATGGGCAATAGTAAAGTGTTGATATGTAACTAAGTAACTAACTACACATGTGTTGTTATATGACAACACTTTTTTGTTTAAATATAAACACTTATCATATTTTTAGGTTAAAAACATTATGCGCCGAAATATATATACACACACAAAGAGAACAATCATATATACACCATCACCACTAAAAACAGAATAATAAAGAGGTGATTATGTGTTTTGATGTAATATATAATTTGAGTTAAATGTCATTTTAGTCTTTGTGATTTGGGTCATTTTGTCAGTTTAATGTAAATGTTTCATTTTCCGTCTGTGGGTTCAAAAATGTTTCACTGTTGCCATTTTAGTCTACTGGGTTAACTTCATCCATTTTGGACCCACAGACGAAAAATGAAACATTTGGACTAAACTGACAAAATGGTTCAAACCACAGGGACTAAAATGACATTTAACTCATATAATTATATACACACATCCGACCATTTTACGACCTCTTTAATATACACCTTTAGCTAATATATATAATTCATCAAGACTAAGGGGTTGTTTGACAACTTCTGAATGGTTCAGTGCTAAACCGGTAAGAGGTCTAAACTATTAAGTGTTTAACCAGTAAGAGATCTGAACCATTAAGAGCCAATATAATACTTAACCGTTCAGAGGCAAATGTCTGACTAATTCAGATTAGAGGTCTTAACCATTAAGAGCCAATATAATACTTAACCGTTCAGAGGCAAATGTCTGACTAATTCAGATTAGAGGTCTTAACCATTCAGACTCAGTATATTGCTTAACCATTCAGAGGCAAATGTATGGACCACTCAGATATCTACTTGCGAAACAAACAGTCTGAACCATTAAGTATCGAACCAGGAAAAGGTCTGAACCATTAAAATTCCCGTATTATTAGATGAGAGAATCAATATTGTGAGATAAATATGTTGTTATAGGATCCAAATTGTTAAAAAGAGTGAAAATAATGTTGTACTTTTCCTAATAAAGAAAAAGACAATGAAAAGAATGTCCTGAAACATATGAGTATGGTACCAAAAGAAAAGGGTGAAGGTTGCCATTTGTATGCTATATTGTAGCCTTTATAGAAAGAACAAAGTTTATTTCAACTTTTACTTTTCATAATAATGGTACACATGATTTATGTAAAATCATTTTTTCTCACATTAATAAGTAATTAAAAAAATAAATCCAAGAACTTAATATTGTATGGTTGACTTTGTGCATGATACCTCGAGAAGTTAATAGTACATGTTTGAATGATGTTAAGATGATGCGTAGTCGTTGGGTGAATAATGTTTCACTCTAGGGCGTTTTGCTTCATGTGGCAGCCCAGTCAGTAATGAGACATTATTGGGCGTTTTTACAAAAGGGGTGTAGTGTGGATGTGGGGATTGTAGGGCATTATGTTTGTAATAAAATAAAATAAATAAAACATTTAAAAAATCTTATTGGCCAAAAAATGGAAGCTCAAATGTGATTGCCAAGAAATCCCCCCTTCAGCGTGTTTCAAAACACGCCAAAACAAAATCTAGGCCAAAACACGCTCGAAAACTCCCATGGGGGTGGGCAAGGGGCGGAATTGAGCGTTATTAGGTAATATTTTTGAAAAAAATGACGTCCACTACGGAAAGCCTAATCATGAGAAAAAATAATAATAATGTTTGCCTCAGATATATTGTATGATTATATTTTCTGATATAATCATTTTGTCCTTTAGCTTCAAGAAAAAAGGACACTTTTAGTAGTTTTAGATCTAGTAAACATATAATCGCATAGGGCTGTTCAAATCGCTCGCCGCTCGTTGTTCGCTCGCCGCTTGTTCGAAAATTGCTCGGAAAATGCTCATTCGATTTGACGTTCGGTTGTAAACGAGGCAAGCATGAGCAAAGGTCCGCTCGGTTCGGTTCGGCTCGGCTCGGATTATTATTTTTAACTAGTATATACATACATATACATATATATACACACATAACTATATATACACACATTACACATACATATATACTTAAATATAAATTAAATTTGTAGTTTTATATATACCACTCTATTAGATTTGGTAAACTATATACAAAGTTACAACTATATCTATACGTTCTAGCCAACCACGCCAATAAAAAAAAAATATCAAGTCTAAAAGTTAAACCCCAAACCGATAAACGGCAGTCTGCTCATCGCCTCAATGTTTAATGCCGTTACCCTAAGTCGATCGTCTCCTGCTCTCAACGTCATTGTTCGTGCAATATGATTATCGCCTCATCGGCCACAACATTGTTATTCATAAGAAAAATATCATGCCATGAAATGTGTTTGTTTTTAAAGACATAAAAACTTGAGGCCCAACATTGTTACTATCTCGCTCAGCACATTTAAATCGGGTGACAAGGTTGTCCAAATCGTTCGAACTTCGCTCGACGCTCGCTCAGAATATTTACTGCTCGGAAAATGCTCGCTAGGTTTTAAATGAGCCGCTCCGCTCGGTTCGGTTTGGTTTGTAAACGAGCCAAGCATGAGCAAAGGTCCGCTCGGTTCGGCTTGGCTCGTGAACAACCCTATAATCACACATGGCATAAATGTATCTTTAAATTATAGTTATAAGATTCATGAAAATAATAATTTTACTTTTTTTCATTATTTGACATAATTCTCTTTGAAAATAATCACTACCTAGGTTTTTTTACGTCGCGCGTTGCCGCGAAACGGAGCTAATGATAATGTAAAACAAACGTAGCATGTTGTTTAGAAAGCCTAACCGTTATAATCGATTCAGATGATATCATCGTACCATATTAAGATACCAAATAAATACATTTTTTGGAATAGAGTTAAATGCAATTTTAGTCCCTGTGGTTTGGGTCATTTTGCCAGTTTAGTCTAAAGGTTTCATTTTTAACCTGTGGGTCCAAAAAGGTTTCACCGTTGCCATTTTAGTCCACTGGGTTAACTCCATCCATTTTTTCTGTTAATGAGAAGACCAATTCGGTCATTTTATATGGCTGAATTGCCCTTTTAGTTAACAGAATTACATACAAAACTACCGAATTGGCGTTCTCGTTAACAGAAAAAATGGATGAAGTTAACCCAGTGGACTAAAATGGCAACTGTGAAACCTTTTTGGACCCACAGGTTAAAAATGAAACCTTTGGACTAAACTGGCAAAATGACTCAAACCACAGGGACTAAAATGGCATTTAACTCTTTGGAATATAAATTAGTTTTTAATAAAACTTATACTGATCGATGGTAAAAATTAAACAAAACTACGTACCTAAGCTTAAAAAATAACGAATATAAGTTATTAAGGAAATGTCAAACTAATTGAGAAAGAAAAGATGAATTAAAAAAGAGAAAAGAATTATTAAAACAAAAATAAATGATAAAGGTAATATGGTTTTAGAAAAAGAAAAAATGAAAATACGTTAAAAGCTAAAAGTAAATATAATAATAAAAGAAAAAACTGAAAATATGTTAAAAGTTAACAGTAATTATATAAAAAATATAAGCAAAGATGAATTAAAAAAAAGAGAAAAGAATTATTAAAACAAAAATAAATGATAAAAGTAATATGGTTTTAGAAAAAGAAAAAATGAAAATACGTTAAAAGCTAAAAGTAAATATAATAATAAAAGAAAAAACTGAAAATATTTTAAAAGTTAACAATAATTATATAAAAAAAATATTGATATAATAAAATATCAAAAAGCTATATATTATTTTAAAATTAGAATTACTATTCATGGTAGTTCGTAAACAATATATATATAAGGGAAATTGGCCTGTAATAATCCCACGTAGACCTTATTGGCCATTAATAATCCCACCTCAGGATATTCCCCTCACCAGTCCCACATTTCACCTATTTTTCCTACAATGGTCCCCCGTTTAAAAAACTTAACGGAGTTAAGCTTTTTTCCAAATTACAAACAGATTTTTAGGGCTTCGGATTAGAACGACGATACAAGTCCATTGATGTAAAACTTGCCTCGAAACGGTGCTCCAAACGATGAAAATGACGCTTCAATTCGGGTGTTTAAATTTCCAATTAACCAAAATCAAGTCACTTGGAGCACCATTTCGAAGTAAGTTTTACATCAATGGACTCGTATCATTGTTCTGATCAGAAGCCCTAAAAAATCTGTTTGCAATTTGGAAAAAAGCTTAACTCCGTTAAGTTTTTTTAACGGGGGACCATTGTAGGAAAAATAGGTGAAAGGTGGGACTAGTGGGGGGAATATTCTGAGGTGGGATTATTAATGGCCAATAAGGTCTACGTGGGATTATTACAGGCCAATTCCCCTATATATAATGGGCATAAATATATCTTTATAATTATAAAATTCATGAAAATAGCATTTTACTTTTTTCATTACTTGACATAACTCTTTAAAAATACGAAAGAATTTTTGGAGATGGACAAATTTGCTATCTTAAACAAAATCAAGCTAGCAACTGAGATTTAGCAAAACGTATTTGGCATGGTGTTACTCTTCTTATAACTCTATCACGAAAGTCCCTATTTACTACCGAACTAGTTGTCTGGGAGGCAACGGGGTATTAGTTGATAGCGTTGTTAGGTTTGTCAAACCACACACCGTGCTGTAAGCTGGGCGTGAGCTAAGGACCTTAAACACTTTTGATCAATGTTGATAGACATTGATGAGGGCACAACAAACATAGCAATCATTTGGTATTGAGTTTATTATTCTTGACACGTCTTTAAACTAAACACTTACATGATTTACGTTAAACAAAACTGTGAACTCGCCAACTTTTTGTTGACACACTTTTATGCATGCTTGCAGGTCGTTAGATACATCCATAGATTGGAACTTGCAGTCTGAGGAGCTAGAGATGTCATGGGTCGTGTTACTTATTGAAACATTTAGTGTTACGTTTATGTTTTCGAAACAATAAGATTTTGGTTAATTGACAACTACTTATGTTTCCGCTGAACACGTAATTTGTTTTGAAACGTTTCTTTTGAAATACCCTATTCATATTGGACATGATATTTGTGTTTTACATTGTTTACTATAGTTCGACATGATTAGTGGCTAGATCCTGGTACGTCACACGCCTCGCGGTAAAATCCCGTAGGTGGTTATTTTTGGGGTGTGACAAATATAACCCAAAATAAAATAAAATTAAAAACAAAAAACAAAAAGTTATAAACAAATGATTTTTTCATAAGTATAATATAATTTGTCAAAGAACTAGTAAATTGCCCCGCGCGTTGCCGCGACGTTTCGAACAAAATTTACGTGTTTATTTTTATATAATATGTTCTCATTCGGCGTTTCGCCATAAATTTAGTTCCGAATCAAATGAGGTCAAATATAATATATTTTCATTCGACGGTATAAATTCAAGTTACTATACCTTTCGACCCCGCCCCAACGCGCTAGAGGTAAAATTTCAACCTTGATTATGTTTTTTTTTTTACGTTTTCTATGTGTGAGTTGGGTCATATGTAAACACGTTATGATTGTATAATATAAACTCAATTACTTTACATTTTGATCCAACCACAATGCTATTGAGTTAGATAAGATACATCAAAACATGCGTTTTCATGCTATTAATGCATCACATAACGATAGACCAATCCGTTCGACATTTACGATGTACCCGCACCGCACAGGTCTCATTACTAGTTATTTTATAAACCTAAATTGATAAAAATTAAAAATATTGTAAATTCAATGACTAATATTAAAGCCTAGATTTTTTAACCCTCAACCTTTTACCATTTTAACCTTAAAGTTTGGAAAAATCGCAAATAGTATCAACTAGGGGTGTAAACAAGCTGAGAGGTTCGAGAGCTACTCGTTATAAAAGCTCGAATAAACTAAGCTTTAACGAGCCCGAACTCGAGCCTGAAATAGAGCTCGTTTAGTTATTGAGCCCGAGCTCAAGCCTGAAATACAAAGCTCGTTTAGGCTCGCGAGCCTAAACGAGTCCAAATAAATTTTATCTTTTTTATATATAATACAGTAATAATGATGATAACATTGGCGAGCCGAGCTCGGGCCAATGATTGGCTCTTTTAAGCGATATTGAAGCGAGCTTGGGCCGGGCTTTTAGCTTGTTTTAGGTTGTTTTCAAAATAGCTCGAGCCGAGCTCGAGCTTTGGGTTTTACTCGCGAGCCGAGCTCGAGCTCAAATAAGTTGGCTCGAACCGAGCCAAGCTCGAGCCTAGTCGGGCTCAGCCCAACTCGTTTACACCCCTAGGACTACTTGATACAATTTTACTACAACCACTAAAACAAAAAGGCTTGATACTAGTGAAAGATATAAATGTGAAATCCTAGATTGGTATTTTAAGGGCACGTCAGAAAACATTAGGGTTTATTTTTAGTGTGTATTTCAATGTTGAATCTATATCTTTATACTTTGATAAACAAGTAAATTGTGAGTATCAAATTTTTTTATTTTAACAATTTTTTTCCACTTTTTTTAGCTTATCCTGATCCACCATCGACCCATTTTTTAAATCTTTAATAGGTTCCATATTTTCTTCCATAATCAAATTATTGTTTTCTTATTTTTCCCTGCAATCAAATCAGTGAAAAATCGTTAAATCTTTTCCAAATCAATGATAAATATTTATGTGATAATATTTATTTATCCCATTACATGTAATTATTATTCTTGCAATATGTAAAAATGTTTAAGTGATTCTCAATTCCTCGAAATTCTCTACTTATTTTTTTTATGTATAAAAACGTTTTCTTGTTTTACCAATATCTACTTGTTTTTAGTTTTCTGGAACATATATCATTTTATGGGGTTGAGTTATAATACAAAGTTTTTAAAAATAAGAAGGGTAAGAAGCCACCAGAGAGTGACAAGTGTCCTAGGAGGAATTAAATGGAAAGGGTAATTTTGTCTACAAGAGGAAAGAGAATATGCACATGCAAGTCACATGTTATTTCCCCCCCCCCAATTTTTAAACGTCCGTAAATTTTTTATACATCATTTGTTTTTAAAAAAAATTATACCATAAAATCGAGCGTTTTTTTATCTTTAATATGAGTACCATATTGTTATATTTTTCAAAAAAAATTCAAAAACCCAGTTGCATATTACACAATGGACATGATGTAAAACACAATGTAAAGTAGATCAAAAACACAATCAATAACAACAGATAAAGACACAATGGACAACATACTAAAACACAATGACCATAACGTATAACACAATGGCGATAACATATAACACAATAAGTATCAGACTAAATAAAAACACAACTGATGACAACAGATAAAAGACACAATTAATTGCAACAGATAAAAGACACAATGGAGAGCAGATGAAGACACAATGGAAAACAAACTAAAAACACAATACACAACAAACTAAAACACAATGAAAAAAATTGAACAAATTATTAAAACACAATGAATAACATATTAAAACACAATGAATAACATATTAAACACAATGACCTGAACTAATAACACAATTTATTGAAAACCCAGATATAACACCATCTTCATTGTGTCATATATTGTGTTATAGGTTCTTATAAAAACGCAATTGATAGAACCCAAATTAACATTGTGTTATAGGTTTTGATAATAACACAATGTAAAGTAGATCAAAAACACAATCAATGACAACAGATAAAGACACAATAGACAACATACTAAAACACAATGAGCATAACGTATAACACAATGGCGATAACATATAACACAATAAGTATCAGACTAAATAAAAACACAATTGATGACAACAGATAAAAGACACAATTAATGACAGCAGATAAAAGACACAATGGAGAGCAGATGAAGACACAATGAAAAACAAACTAAAAACACAATACACAACAAACTAAAACACAATGAACAAAGATAATGAAAAAAATTGAACAAATTATTAAAACACAATGGACAACATATTAAAACACAATGAATAACATATTAAACACAATGACCTGAACTAATAACACAATTTATAGAAAACCCAGATATAACACCATCTTCATTGTGTCATATATTGTGTTATAGGTTCTTATAAAAACACAATGGATAGAACCCAAATTAACATTGTGTTATAGGTTTTGATAATAACACAATGTATAGAAACTCTACTGACCAAAACCCAGTTAAAAGACACAATGATCTGAACCTTTAACACAATGCAATAAAAAAAACCCAGTAAAAATGAATTTTTTTATTTTATTTTTATATGATAATATGGTACTCATATTAAAGATAAAAAAACACTCGTTATTATGGTGAAATTTTTTTTTTTAAAAAATGTTGTATGAAAAAGTTATGGACGTTTTAAATCGATGGGGGAATTGGCATGTGCCTTGCATGTGGAGAGAGAAAATCCATAAATATAGGATTCCCTTTATGCCCTCCTATTATCTTCTTTTCCCTACAATTAATCTCAGCCTTCCAAATCTAAGATCAATGGACTAGAATCCTTCTTACCCTTCTTATTTATTTTATCCTTTGTATTTGATCCTAACCCTCATTTTATGTATAAAAACGTTTTCTTGTTTTACCAATATATACTTGTTTTTAGTTTTCTGGAACATATATCATATGTTCCATAATTATTTTGTAAAATATATACAAAAATAACACATGCTTAGGCTACTCATTACATTTACACATGATTGTAGAAATCGCGACTAGGCGGCGATTAATCGCTAGTCGGCCAGTAACTGAGTAATTTTTTGTTAATCGGTCCATTAATTGCTAGTCGGACCTAGTCGGCCAGCAAAAAATCGGCGATTCCGGCCAGATTCCAGCAAAAAACCTGTATATTCCGGCCAAAACCTCTAAATTCCGGCTAGTTTCCGACCAAACCATGTGAATTCCAACAATTAATCTTGTATACTTAAAAAAATGAGTTGAGTAAGAGTTAAAACCTACATACGTAAAATATTTACCTATAAAAATGTGTATATGTATACATAAAACTGAAAATTACATATAAAAAACCCGATTCGATTAATCCCGAGTAGTCGCTAGTCCCCACCTCACCGACTGACTAGCGACTAGCGAGTTCTCCAACCTTTCATTTACACATATTTACCTATATATTAATAACACAACTAAATGAATAGTAACACACATAGGGATAAACAAATAGTACCGGGTACTAATATTCAATTTACCAAACCAGATACATTTTCGGTACCGATTTGATACCGACTTTTGACATGTTCGGTACCGGTTTTTACTCTGAAATACTGGTATGGTACCGTAGCCGTACCATGTATATTCGGTACCGGTACCCACTTTTGGGGGTTTCCGGTACCAAGCTCATCCCTAACATCACCTTTGAGCTCATGCCACGTAGCAACGCAAGTAATTGCACCATTTAGATTGATTTTCATACACGTGGTAAGTAAGTTGTATTTCGTTTGAATGAGGTTTTATATACACAACTTCTTTTATTTTCTTTTTTGTCTTTTTCTGTAATGAATGAATTGTAACATGTAAATTTAACTTGAATATTTAAATTATTGATGAGCAAATGGTATCAAATCCTGTAATCAAACCGGTATCGCATCGGTACCAAATTTACTATACCAAATCATTTTCGGTACCAATTTGGTACCCACCTTTTGGCGTTTTCAGAATCGTTACTTTCAGTTCGACACCGGTCTAGCACCATACCCGTATTTACTTATTTTTACCTTCAAATACCATACCGTATAGTACCGAGCATTTTCGGTGCCGGTACCTAATTTCGATTATTTTCGGGATCGGTACTTTTGGTGCCATTACCGGTACCGAGCTCATCCATATTTTAACGTGTTAGTAACGTCATAACTGAACTGAAAACAACCGAATTTCCAACGTGTAGAACGTGTGGGTCCTACTATTATATATTAGATTTTTTAAAATCGTTTTTAGGACGGAGTAACTATCGTTACTACATCATTTTTATCTATGTTTTGATATTTGGTATCCGCTTGCCGTTGTCGGCACGCATTTTGCAGACATTGGATCCCCGCCGCAACGCGCAATCGGAAAATCAACTAGTGTTATTAATAAGTTGATTTGAAATATGTCGTTTCCAAATGAAAGATATGTAATACATCACTAGTGTGAGGTTCATTGAGGAACACTAAAAAAGTGGGGAACCGGGGAACACTCATAAAAATTTATCTTAACATGTTAAAAATTAATTTTTTAAACATCTTTTTCGGTGCTTATCCTTATATATACTTGTAGAAGCATTTTTAATAAAAAAAATCAAAAACTAAAAATATTAGAAAAAAACAATTAAAAAAAGGCTAAAAAAATTTTTTTTAGAAATTTTTTTTTTACTCGACTAGATTCTCCTCCTTTTTATAAAGAAAAGCGCTGAAATTTAAAAAAAAAATATTTTTAACATGTTAAGTTAATTCTATAAGATATAACCGTTTTTTTAAACATTTTTTTATATTTTTAGTTTTTGATTTTTTTTATCAAAAATGTTTCTACTTGTATTTATAAGAAAAAACATCGAAAAAAAATTAGAAAAATATTTTTTTTAACATGTTAAGTATAATTTTTAAAAGTGTTCCCATGTTCCCCATTTTTTTAGTGTTCCCCAATGAACCCTCCCCTACATCACTATATATAACAAAAGTTTGTGTAAAGTTTAAAGTCGAAATGTGGGTAACACGAGGATATCCAACAAAATCAAAAGCTCAAAACAACGTTAACATTTCCCATGAATTTGGCAAATGGTAACTTTGGTTTTTCGTCTTTTCTTACATGACTCACCATCAGCAACATATTGTAAAAGGCACATGAATTGGTCCCTTTTAAAAGGAAAAGTGGGTATTAAAGCTTTAAAAGAAGAAACACATCAAATTATTAATATAACAAATACCTAATGTATTGAAATCATCTCTATCCAAGGTTGCTCATGACTCATGAGAGCACGACTCGATCGCGGATCTTAACTAATCTTGATGATGCTCAAACAATGCATAATTAATTTAAATATTACATCTAAAAACCTTAATGAATAAGTTAAGACATTATGCAAGTTCATGAAGCCTTTAATAGGAGGAAGCTTTTAATCTTTAATAAGAGGAAGCCAACAAAACAAAGCAAAAACCATGCAAAACCAAATGCGAATGTATGCCATGATCCATTGATAGGCATTTTGATAAATCAAATGATTCTTTATGAGTTAACTTTTCATGTTTGTATAGACACTAGTACAAAAATAGATATTTGGTACAAAAATTCGGAGTAAACATTCATTTTGCTACGAAATTGCTACAGATTTGGTTCATAGCTACAAGTCTCGTCGCTAATTTATTTGCACAAAATTTAGCTATGGATATCATATTTGCGACGATTTTAGCTACAGAAAATAACATCACTATTTTAGTTACGCCTTCCGCTACAAAAATGCTTGCTATGGATTTTGCTACAACGTTTTAGCTATGGATTTTTAGCTACAAAATTTTATGAAAATTTAGCTACAAAATTTTATGAAATTTTAACTACGATGGAGTTTTTGCTACAAATTTCGCTATTGTTTTTGCTACAATTCCGCTACATTATTTAGCTCTATATTTTGCTACAAACTTTGTAAGGTTTTTTTGGTAAGAAGCTAGCCATAGATTTTTGATGATGTTTCCTAGAAGTTATGTAAAGTTTTTTATTTTCAATATAATACATACATATATATATATATATATATATATATATATATATTATATAATAAAAGACTCCACTAAATGCCACATGGCAATTTCTTATACTTCCTTAACTATAATAAATTAACATAAAAATGATTTTAAAAAATGTATTTTAGAATAATATTTAATAATGCATTTTATCTATTTATCTATTTAATAATAATAAAATAAATTGCATCCTAATCTTTACCAATTTTAGATTTATTGCGCACTTTTCATATAATTTCGACTTCGTATATCATCTACCACTTAAATTATCATACTTTAGTAAATAAAATATAAAAAAGATGAAGAAGAAAGAAAATATGTGTTATTACTTTATCCGGTAAAACATTTTTATATTTATAAGCAAAGTTTACGATTTGTTATATTATTTACTAGGTTATAATCCTGTGTATTACACGGTTTGAGTGAACGCTATCAAAACCTTGTGTTTAGCTCGGGTTGAATAAACGCGTGTATTACACCAACACAGCTATCAAAATCTATATCTATTTGTATTACTATTAATTAATATAACAAAGGAGTAGGATCAAATACAAAATACATTTCGCATATAACAAAAGAGGGTGTCTTAGGAATAGTACCTAAGACACAACCTTATTTTCTTTATTGTTTTTTTTTGTGTGTCAAATTTACAACAATGTCGTCTAACCCATTTTTTTTTTTGTGTATTTAACCCTTCAATTTTTAGCATTGACACTTACACTCACTCAACTTTCTAAAAACTTTGTAAAATGTCAATCCCAGTTGGTTTATGTTTTGATGTAAATTTTCGGTAATAAGTCATGTCAAATATAATAAGTTTTCGGCAAATTGGATTTAAATAATCCCAACTCACTGTTATTGGCCAATAATAATCTCAACTCATTTAATCACCAATAATAATCCGAACTATTCACTTTTGTTTGTAAAATACTCCCAGTTAAAAAAACACTAACTAGGTTAAAAAATTGCTGATGTGGCTTGCCACGTCACCTGCCACATCAGCTGCCACGTAATCGAAAACTGCCACGTAGACTGCCACGTCATCGAAAAATGCCCCGTAGACTCCACATCAGCTGCCACGCCATCAAAAAATGTCACATCAACTGCCACGTCATATGACACATTAGCTAAAAGGGCCACATCAGATGCCACATCAGCAATTTTTTAACCTAGTTAGTGTTTTTTTAACTGGGAGTATTTTACAAACAAAAGTGAATAGTTCGGATTATTATTGGTGATTAAATGAGTTGGGATTATTATTGGCCAATAACAGTGAGTTGGGATTATTTAAATCCAATTTGCCTAAGTTTTCTTGCTTATTTTCATGTGCGTTTTCAGCTACTCTACATTTTGACATAAATTTTGTTTGAAAACAGGCCGAGACAAATATTTGACGGTATAAGTTCGAGTTACTTTAAGTTTAACGTCGCCGCAACCGCGGCGGGTTAAAATACTAGTTATTTTCTTAATAAATGGATACAAATTATTCCTAAGATTTATGAAAAGTGTGGGGACCAAAGTTGAAATTAAAAAACTTTTGAAGTTAAATTGGAAAAGATGAAAACTTGTAAGTTAAAAGTGTAATATCATTTTTTTTGAAAAAAAAAACCCAAAGCATTTGAACACAACACCTATATGCCCAAATATGTTGCTAATTTATAGTTTGTTAATTATATGTATAACTAGTATTAAGCACCTCCGCGCTACGACAGAGACAAACACCAATGCCACACTACTATCAGATACCACCAACACTGAAATTGCGGGGTGATGCGAAGAAACCAAGCCAAAACGTAAAACATATAAAAGAATTACTAAGTCGATCTAGGACCTGCGCATTACGATGAACTTGTCAAACGGGAAAAAAAGACGACGTAAAAACGTTTAACCACACACGTACGTTGCGCCGTGTTAACTCGTAAAATTTAGAACGGAAGGTAAAACAAAAATTCCACGAAAAATGAAAAGTATAGAGGACCAAAGTTGAAAGTAAAAAAGTTGTGAGATTAAATTGCAAAAGATAAAAAAGTTTTGGGGTTAAAAGTAAAAAAAATCAAATAGTTTTGGGTTAAAAGTAAAGATGAAAAGTTTTAGGGTTAAAAGTAAAAAAAATAAAATAGTTTCGAGTTAAAAGTAAAGAATCAAATGGTTTTGGGTTAGAAATAAAAAAAAACATTTTTTTCTTAAAACCCCTTAAAGCATAAGTTACAACACCTTTATGTCTAGAATGTTGAAAATTATCGTATATCGAGTAATATATAAATATCTTCCTGTACCAATAAATGAAAATCTTTTATGAACACGTGTCACTTTCTATGCATTCTCATCTTATTTTCTTATTTATCTTTCATATCAAATAATATTGTATAATAATATAAATTTTAAACAAAAAGTTACAATAACCTCACCCTATATATAGAGGGGAACGCTAAAATGAGAACCACCTCGAGTTGTAAGAACCGCGAGAACTACACCGTAGGGGGCGCGGTGGACCAATTTTTTTTTTCATAAACGTAGATGCATGTATAAAAACAACATTTGTAAAAAAAAAATTCAGAAAAAAAATGTCGTGTGTGTAGTTTTGAGCGCCACAAGTTTGTGTTTACGGGACCCGTAAATCTGGCCGGAAAATTTACGGTACCCGTAAATGCACACTTGAGGTGCTCAAAAACTTTTTTTTTCGAATTTTTTTTTTACAAATGTTGTTTTTATACATGTATCTACGTTTATGAAAAAAAAAAATTGGTCCACCTCGTCCCGTACGGTGTAGTTCTCGCGGTTCTTACAACTCGAGGTGGTTCTCATTTTAGCGTGATCCTATATATATATATATGAGGGCCGCTAAAATAAGAACCACCTCCAGTTGTAAGAACCGCGAGAACCACTTTCAACCAATCAGATTATGACAACTAAAAGGGTATTTTGGTCTTTTACCCCTAATGTCTAATCTCTCACTCTCTCTCTTATTTAATTCAACCAGATATATGTCATTGTCATCTTCTTAATTGTCTCTCTCTTCTCTCTTCATTTCACTTCTAATTTGTATCCTTTCCTTTGTCTCTCTCATATGTTCTTCAAAAAACCAGAGATTTATCAATCCACCCAAACCATAACCCCCCCCCCCCCAGATTCATCTTCTCCGATCCACCACTCCCACCTAAACTGCAGCCGCACCTACTCCCCGTTGTACCCCGCTCCTTCTCCGTCTCCGGTGGATGCCGCCGCCGCACATGGGGGTTTCACTCATGTGTGAGCGGCGGTGGCTGATGATGTTACTGATGATGTTTGGTCGTTGGAGAGGAGGTGGTTGGTCGACGGCGGAAGACGGTGGCGGAAGGTGATGGTGGTTTTGTGGGGAGACCGGTGGGGGTTTTTGCAGAGACCGGTGGTGGTTTTCTGGACGACTGGACCTTTTTTCACCACTTGTTGATTTATCTACTTCAATGGTGATTTTGATGATTTTTGGTAAAGTTGTGAATGCTATTTCTTTTTGGGTTTGTTGTTACTGTCATTTTTGTTGCTACTGCCATTTTGAATGTTTAAATCGGTCAGTGAAGGTGGGTTTTTAATTTTGTTGAATCTGGGTTTGAATCTTGTGAGTTTGTCTTGTGGGTTTGAATCTTGTGGGTTTGATTCTGTTGAATCTGGGGTTAAAACATCGGAGACAAAACTCTGTTTGTGATGCGGGGGTTGATTATGTTGAATCTGGGTTTGAATCTTGTGGGTTTGTCTTTCTTGATGGTTTGTTTTATCTGCTTCAATCTGGGGGTTGATTCTGTGTGAATCTGTTGAATTTTTTTTGAAACTGTTTGAAACTGTTTGAATGATGTTCTTGTTCCTTTTGAATGTTTAAATCGGTTGAATATGGTGCCTTATTGAATCGGCTGTGATGATGCAAAAAAAAAAAAAAACTGACGATGGCGCGGCAAGGATGGCGGAGGGTAGGGTTTTGAATCTGCAACCCCACTTTGCAGCCTCTGATTATCGGAAAATCTGAGCCAAAACTTCGTTTTTTTCAAGAATCCTCTCGTTCTTTTGATTTTTTTGAGGCGTCGATGATGATAACAAAGTATCTGAGACACATCCCGAGTGTGCGATTTTCTGGGTGCGTTCGTTTTTGTGTAAAAACGTTTTTGTAAAAAAAAAAATTAAACCGTAAACTTTTTAACGTAAAACGTAAAAACGTAAAACGTAAAAACGTAAAACGTAAAACGTAAAAAGTTTTTACGTAAAACGTAAAAAGTTTTCTGTAAAACGTTAAAAGTTTTAGGTAAATCGTAAAACGTAATTTTTTTTAATAAAACGTAAAAAACGTTAACGTAAAAAACCGGGGCGTAAAACGTAAAAAACCGGCGCGTAAAACGTAAATAACGTTAACGTAAAAAACCGGGGCGTAAAACGTAAAAAAACGACGCGTAAAACGTGAATAACGTTAACGTAAAAAACCGGGGGCGTAAAACGTAAAAACGGCGCGTTGAAAAAACGACGCGTGAAAAAAGCCGGGCGTAAAAACGGCGCGTAAAAAAACGAGGCATGAAAAGGCCGGGCGTAAAAACGTAAAACGTTAAACGTAAAAATCTGTAAATAAATCTGAATTTAATAATGATTAATTAAAAAACTATGTTTAAAAAATAAAAACCTAATATAATAATATCAAAAAGTAATAAAAAAACATTAAAGACAAAAAGACAAAATAGAGTAATTTACTTAAATACCCTTTTGGATTAAAATATTAAAGACATAATAAGACAAAAAATACTTAATATTATTTTTAAATACTTTTAATCTCATTCATCCATCTTCTTGATCTAATGGCCAAAAAGTGGTTCTCGCGGTTCTTACAACTGGAGGTGGTTCTCATTCTAGTGGTCCCCATATATATATATATATATATATATATATTTGTAAAATAACTTTAAACAAAAATTTAGATAAGGAAAAACATTTGTTTTTCCTATATAAGCATAAAGTTATATCCCGAGTATTATGAATAAATATATATACTTTGGAGTTAGGTGATTGAAATTATGGTTAATTATGAATCAGAGGTTTCCGTTTGATATATTATTGTATATTTTTTCACTAGAATTAAATAATTATTCTAAGTCTAGTGCATATGCTTCTATCAAATTAGAAGTGCTTTTAGATGCATCACTATAATAGTTTGGACTTACCATTAAAGTCGCCCAATCCTTTCAAATGTCGAATCTAGACAACTTAGTTTCACATATGTAATGTTAGGCGTACTATTATAAACTTATAATTAGTTTAAACACATCATTTCTCGCACATTGCACCAACATTTAGAAAGAACACCATTTTTAAATATAACAATTCTATACTCCATTCAAATAGAATTTAATTCTCGATTTTACGGTATAATTCATAAAAAATATGAAATATATAAAAACTTGGGGATCGATCTCCACCTTTTTGTACCGTAACCCTCTTGAATACAAATTTGAGATGATTGTTTTATTAATGAAATAAACAAATAAGGATAAATGTGCATAAAACTAACTAAAATCATTGCATCTTATAATTTGAATTATTATAAAAACGGGATTCAACCCAATGTAATACATGCGTTTTAACCTAATAATAAATAAAAAACAAAATAAAATGTTATAATAAGTAGATAGTATATCAAAGTTTATTTTTAAAAAATAAACCTTGATGACTATATGTGTTAACATGTTACATTATATTTTATTCAACACGTGTGCAATACATGAGTTTTTTTTTAAAGATATATCTTTTTATTATTTATTATATAAAATTACATTTATGCAACCCGTGGAGTACACGGGTTCTAACCTAGTAATGATTTAAAAAAGAGTTAACTGTCATTTTCGTCCCTGTGGTTTATTTATTTTGCCATCTCATACCAATTTTAAAAAATGCACCAGTTTTCCTCCCTGACATACTGGAAACGTGGCACTTTAGTCCAAAAATTAAAACTTAGTTAAGTCAGACATGTTAAATGAAGGGTATTATTGTCAATTCATATATCTTTTATTTTCACCTTATTTTATGAATTGACAAATGACAATAATACCCTTCATTTTACCTGTCCGACTTAACTGAGTTTCCAGTATGTCAGAGAGGAAACTAATTCATTTTTGAAAATTGGTCTAAAATGGCAAAACTGAACAATTCATATGGACGAAAATGACAGTTAACTCTTAAAAAAAAAACAACAGTGGTAAACTCTCATTTAGGATTAGGGCTGCAAACGAACCGAACAAACACGAACAAGTCCTTGTTCGTGTTCGATTGTTAAGAAATATATGTGTTCACGAATTGTTCACGAATGCTTACCGAACAAGATTTTATGTTCGTGTTTGTTTGTAAAGGAAATGAACTTGTTCATGTTCGTTTGTGTTTGTTTGTTAATTTTAGGCAACGAATGATGATGAACACAATTGAGCACAAACTAATGTTCATGAACACAAATGGTAACAAACGAACACAAACAAACGTTCATGAACAAAATATATAATACATCGACACTTATTAAATATTTTGTTTGTAAGAATTTTGAAGTATTTAAATAAAATATAAAAGCTAAAAACACTAATGAACTATCGAACACAAACGAACACGTTGCCGAACGTTCACGAACATAAATGAACGAACGTGCCCTCTGTTCATGTTTGTTCATTTAACTAAACGAACGGAATTTCTTGTTTGTGTTCCTTTGTTTAATAAACAAACGAACACAAACGAACTTCCCGCCGAACAGTTCACGAACTGTTTGTCGAACGTTTGGTTCGTTTGCAGCCCTGTTTAGGATTGTAAACCAAAAAAATGAAGGTTAATTCCAGTTGACATGAATTATGCTTATTTTAACATATATATAATATATAACAATTAATTTTCTTTATAGTTATCATGTCCGCGTACTCCCCGAGTACTCCGATTACTCCCAACTCCCCAGTCGGCCGACTAGTGACCGCCTAGCGACTTTTACAACACCGGTTAATTCAATAAAAAGTGTAAATGATAGACAAGTTGATCCATCCACCAGACCACCCATGGGCTGCTGCTATTGTTGTTCTACTGAGTCCTGACTGAAATGGTGGTCTTCCTTTCATCTCTTGCACTTCCCTTCACACCCCCTTTCAACAAACGCTCTCACCACCCAATTTCAGTTCCAGTTTCAGTTTCCTCATCTTCATCTCCATCGACAAATCAAGAAAACCCCAATTTTGTTCCTCACCAAAATGTCACTCTTCGAGACATCTGCCAAGCTCACGTGCCTCATCATATCTTGCGCAGGTCACATAAACTACTTGTTTTCTACTTCTCTTTATATTATGACTAAAATGCTATTGCTTTCTAAATTTGGAATGATTTATGATTGTAAAATTGAAGTTATGGGTAGGTTTTTATTGCTAGAAAAAAACTAAAAATGGGATTTTTATGTGTGGGAAAATTTTATATTTACTTGTAAAATATTGTATTTTATCTACAATTATGTTTTTTTTATGCTAATGTTGTTAGATCATGAATTGGGAAATATGATGTTTTATATGTTTAGAGGGGATGGTTGAGGATAGGAGTTAGACGTAGGATTAAGGTTAGTGACATTTAGGAGGATAGTTTGATTTTGTATTAGATACTCGACTTAGGGCCTTAGCTTTTCATCTTATAGTGATAGCCTATGTGTGTTATCGTTGCTTTTGTGTTTTGTGCTTTTGTATGTTTATTTTACTCGTATGTCTGGATATGGTTTATTTTAGGAGCTGGGGTCTCACTGGAAGCAGCCTTTCTATCCTCTGGGATAGAGGTAAGGCTTGCCTACATCTCACCCTCCGATTATAAGTGGGATTATACTGGGTACGCTTGTTGTTGTTGTATATGTTTAGAGGGGATGTATGCACTAATTTTAACGTTATTTTACTAATTTTGTGAAAATAATGTTAAAAAAGGGGGATGGTTAATCATGCATCATGTGGTGGCGTTGATAGCCGAAAGACAAGGGAGTACATGCACTAATTGGCCTTTGTCTTAATTGCCGAGTGTTATGTGCCTTATGTCCAAGACTTGATGCAAAATTACCATCGAGCTGGGGGTCTCACTGGAAGCAGCCTCTCTATTCCTACGGGGTAGAGGTAAGGCTGTCTACATCTTACCCTCCTCAGACCCTACCTTAGCTTTGCTATTGGTGGGATTTACTGAGTATGATGATGATGATGTATGAAGTTGAATTTGTTGAAAAACATCAAGGATAGAGAAAAATAACACTGGGTGGAATGCGCAAATTTAAGTTATCATGTTCAATATGAACAGCTTCTCTGTTCCTACGGGGTAGAGGTAAGGCTGTCTACATCTTACCCTCCTTAGACCCTACCTTAGCTTTGCTATTGGTAGGATTTATTGAGTATGATGATGATGATGTTCAATATGAACAACAAAAAGTTAAAATCTAAGGGTAGGATAATTGTAACTAAGGTTGTCAGTGAATTGAAAAGAAAGTTATTGCTATAAGATAAACAGTATATATATAAGATGGTGAAAGTAAAACGCGAGGCAATTTTCCGCTTCAACTATGAAGAATAGTGTATAATGGGTTGTGACGGGCTGACTGCACTAGGTACTCTACATTTATATTTGAAGTTGGTTTTCCGTTCTGGTCGTAGTCATGCTATTTACTCCAATATGATTATTCTCATTGATCAAGTATTCTTTCTGGTCCGTCCCATTATTCTTCATCTTCAAACTATAATATTTCAATGGTTAGCCTATGTAGTCACCATGCCTGAAAATATAATTAAGGTATATCGGCATATTTTTGCTTAATTATTTATTTACAATTTAACATTCCCTTGTAAATACTTCAGAATAGGACTAACAAGATCCCTGTGTGGTGTTCTTAAAGACGTCATGAATACACTAACGACAAGTCGACAATGACTAGAAAGGCAATATCAGGATACATGATGGTAGAGTAGTTTAGATACCTGAAAATTCTCTTATACTTCTACGAATTCCCATTTACTTTATCTTCACATTCTGTATCATAGATGCAACACAAACTTTTGCTACCTTACACAATCTGAATAATTTGACTACTTTTTGGTCATGATTGACTGTTTATAACACGGTATATAATGACATGGATTAAAGATCAAAATTTGCATATTTATAACATGGCTGAATAAGTTGTTTATCTTTACGTCCATTAACTCGTTGCCTTTGGCTCTAAACACCATTGACCATCTGCTGATTGTTAATACAATTAAGTTCCGCAAATTGATACCAATTGAATTGACTTCTGATGCTGCATTTTGACTCTCTTCCATCCTTCATAAAAATGAATGAAGTCAACATTTGGTTTCCCAACCCAGTCTGTTGACCCGTAATAACATTCCAGTATCATTACTAATACAAACAACAGTCTTAACGTTACTATGCCAACTTTGACTTTCATCGTACAACAGCAGCCTTGACATTACTATGCCATCTTTGACTTTCAATGTACATAGACTATTGACCTTTATGAATCCCACGAGATAGCTGCTGACTATCTTTGAATCTCATTTTTCTGTAATTTCCATTGGCACTGAACACATTAGCATCCGCAACATAACAAACCCTAACCTTACAACACTGCTAATCCCGACAAACCTCGACCTTATGGTTCTGAACTTCTGATACCTTGTAATCAGAGATATTAAGACGCTAACAACTCATATATTGATTGTAAATACTAGGTATAAATAGCTGTGAAGGGGTATCTAAACTAAACCCTACGACCCATTAACATATTCGGCATAATTACATATCTACAGTCTTAACAGTTTGCGTTAACTACCCTTGAAGTATGTTGTTTGAATTGGTTGACCATGTTGCAGGGTCGAAGAAGTTGGATACCTTACACCTACCGAGATTCAAAGACAAGCTCTACCCGTCCTATTCTCTCGCCGTGACTGTATTCTTCATTCACAGGTGAATATGTGCTTAAAAATATATTTTAGAGGTGGGAAAACAGGTGCGTTGGGTAGGGGTGTTCAAAAAGCTCGCGGCTCACTCGAAAAAGGCTCGTTTTGTTTTCGAGTTGAGCCGAGCCAGCTCGTTTTGTAATCGAGCCGAGCTCGGGGTGCTCGGCTCGTGGCTCAACTTGTGGTTCGACTCAATGGTTAGGTTCTGTGGGAGTGGGTCGACTCGTGGCTCGACTCGATGGTTTGTATGTACGTACGTATGTATGTGTGTGTGTATATATTTTAAAAATGTGTGTTAATTTTTTTATTTTTGTTTTTTATGTTATCAATATTTGTAAAAATAATTAAAAGAAATTTAAAAAAAATTATTGAGTCGGCTCGATGATTGGGCTCTAGATGGCTCGAAGTTTTTATGAGCCGAGCCAGCTCGTTTTGTAATCGAGCCGAGCTCGAGCCAGGGGTGCTCGGCTCGTGGCTCAACTTGTGGCTCGACTCGATGGTTAGGTTCTGTGGGTCGACTCGTGGCTCGACTCGATGGTTTGTATGTATGTATGTGTGTGTGTATATATTTTAGAAATGTGCGTTAAAATTTTTTTTATGTTATCAATATTTGCAAAAATAATTAAAAGAAATTTAAAAAAAAATTATTGAGTCAGCTTGATGATTGGGCTCTAGATGGCTCGAAGTTTTTATGAGCCGAGCTCGAACTCAACTTTTCAGCTCGAAAAAATAAACGAGCCGAGCCGTTTAAGTTCGAGCTCAGTCTGGCTCGGCTCGATTACAGCCCTAGCATTGGGCCGCTTGGGTAACTACACAACCAGACTTGTATTTGTTAAATACTTAAATTATGAACATTATTTACAGATTTTCCACAAGGTGAGAAGTCTATCTATTTGTTTGTTTATTAGTTTTCTTGTTCTATTTTGTGGCTGTTCAGACAGGTTCAGGGAAAACCTTGGCATACTTGTTATTGATATATTCGGTAATAAACACGCAAAGATCAGCTGTACAAGCGTTGATTGTAGTACCAACTCGGGAGCTCGGCATGCAAGTGAGACTACTTTATGGTTATTCCATTCATTAAATAAAATCAAATAATTTAAATAAACAAATATTATAAATCCTACATTAATTATTATCGCAAAGTTTACGGTTTTCAATAATTAAAGGTTGCAAAAGTTGCACGCATGCTAGCTGCAAAGGCTGATCAACCCGAACTTGAAAATAAAGCGTGCACTATTATGGCTCTTTTAGATGGAGGAACTTTAAAACGACAGAAAAGTTGGTTAAAGGTAGGATTATATTATTTTCTCCGATAAGTTTGGATTAGAATATTTTTTAAATCCTTCAAAAAAGAAATTATATATAATTTTATAATTGCAGGCAGAGCCCCCTACGATAATTGTTGGAACACTGGGAAGCTTGTGTCAAATGCTTGAGAAACAGATGATCAAACTAGAATCAATGCGCGTGCTAGTAATTGATGAGGTATTTATTCACATTATTAATCGGGATAATGTCATATATCCGACTCAAAATTGGGTATACTATCATATTTACTGAAAAAACACATCATAATATCAGATTTACCCATTTTTATATTTATGACATTTGTATCTTTTAGAGTAAACTGCCATATTCGTCCCTGAGGTTTGGCCACTTTTGCGGCTTTTATCCAAAGGTTTGTTTTTCCGCATCTGGATCCAAAAGGTTCGAAATCTAGCCATTTTCATCCGACTCATTAACTCTATCCACTTCTCTCCGTTAAATGAGGGATATTTCCGTCTTTTTAGACATTTTTTTATTAAAACAAAAAGCACTATTAAGAAATAAAGATACACCTCTGTTGACTTTCGAGTTATGACTTTTCTTATAGACATTAACAAATAGGTAAAAGGACGAAAATACCCCTGACGTAACGTTAAAAAATGGATGGAGTTAACGAGCCGGATGAAAATGGCAAGATGTTAACCTTTTGGATCCAGATGCGGAAAAGCAAACCTTTGGACAAAAGTCGCAAAAGTGGTCAAACCTCAGGGACGAAAATGGCAGTTTACTATATATTTACTTAAGTCAGCATTAGGATATGGAAGTTTGGGGTGTAAGGAGAAACAAAAGAGTATAATGGTCATATTATAAATTGTCATTTACTGAAATGGGCAAATATGATAATATTAATATTTTGAATGGTCATATTTGATTTTATTTTTTTGGTTGGGTAAATATGATATTTTGCAAATTACTAGGGCTCTCTCTCTCTCTCTCTATATATATATATATATATATATAATTAGGTTAAAATGTACATCTGATTTGATATATTGTAGGTTGATTTCATGTTTAATTCTTCAAGTCAAGTTAGCTCTCTTCGAAAGCTATTAATATCTTACTCGTCGATCAACAATCGTCAAACAATATTTGCTAGTGCATCAATTCCTCAACACAGGCGCTTTTTATACGACTGTATACAGCAGAAGTGGACTAAGGTTAGGCACAAGAGCATCATTTTATTTTCATTTATATTCATAATAAATTCATGTGATATTGTTTGTTACCGCAGGCTGATGTTGTTCATATCCATGCAAATCCTGTTCAGCCAATGCCTGCACGTCTCCAGCACAGATTTTTGGTGAGTCAATTGCTGAATTAGAAACCGTACTGCATTATGCTTGTCGAGATGTGTCAATATGAATGGGACGGGTTCAGGGCTGGTACCATGAACAAAATGTTAATGCTTACCTCTCCTAAATCGTCTCCTAAATCGTTTTATTAGTATTAGAATGTGAAAATGCCGTTGTCCGCGTGCTAATAATAGTCTAATACATTAACGGTTGTCAGGTATGTAGTAGAAATGAAAGACATTCAGCATTGTTGTCCTTATTGCAATCGGATGCACCTCAGTCTGCCATAATTTTTGTTAATGAACAGGTTTGACTTATGTTGTCTTTTCATAATTGATAGTGTAGTTTGAATTTAAATAACTTGAAGGTTAATTAAAATATGTAATTATTATTTTTGCAGTCTGAGAAGTCGAAGAAGGCTGGAAACGCTCCTGCAACTAGTGTTGTAATTGATGTGCTCAAGAATTCACATAAAGGGTGTCATGAAATTCTGCTTCTAGAAGAAAAGTTAAATTTCAACTCTAGAGCAGCTTCTTTCTCTGTAAGTAATTCCATGCAAATTACCAACATACCCTTGTCCATTTTCATCACTTTCTTTAAAGTATGTTCTCGTCTTCATTTTACGACTAGATGAAATTATAACTAAATTTAAAGTATAATAACATAGATGTCAATAGCGGCTATAGCGATTGCTATAGCACGCTACGTGGCGAAGCGATGTAGTGTCGCTATTAGGGTTATAGCGACTAATAGCGAGAACAGCGACACTTAATCTTTTTTTGTTTTTTTTGTTTAATATAAATAGCCTTTAAATATAGCTATAAAATAGCTGGATTATAGGTTTTCTGTTAAATATACATGTAAAATAGCATATATACCAGGGTATTTTGATATAATATACATATAAAAAAAGGGTTATTGGATTTTAATAATCCTAAGTTTCACCAGTTGGCCGATAATAATCCCAACTTTAAAAATTCCCTCCAATAATCCCAACTTGTAAAAGTTTGGCCGCCATTGATCCTTTTCAAACATATAAGAATTTGGTCTCATCAATAGATTCAATTACACCTAGAGACTCCTTAATTTATTTAAGTGCACCTATGTTAGAAAAGGATAATGGCGGCCAAACTTTTACAAGTTGGGATTATTGGAGGGAATTTTTAAAGTTGGGATTATTATCGGCCAACTGGTGAAACTTATGATTATTAAAATCCAATAACCCAGAATAAATTAAAAAAAAAATTTCTAGTGCATCGCTATTTATAAAATAGCCGCCCGCTATTTATCGCTATTCACCATTAACAACTATACTATAATATGTAAACAATCCCATAATTATAAGTAATTTAAAGAAACTGGAAAAACTATTTTCAGACCCCAACCCGAACTTAATATGACCCATTTTGGCATATTTTGATTCCAATAACTGATTACAGGAACTGAGACAAGGTGGATCATATCTTCTGGTGGCAACTGATATAGCGGGCAGAGGTGTTGACCTGCCGGATACAACTCACATATACAACTTTGACTTACCGAAAGATGCAGTACACTATCTACATCGGGCTGGAAGAACAGGTAGAAAACCATTTTCAGAAAATAAATGTGTAGTTACAAGCATCATAACATCAGTGGAACGGTTTGTTCTACAAAGATATGAAAACGAGTTGATGTTCGTCTGTGACGAGCTGTTTTTGTAAGTGTTACTCATTTTCCATGCTAATTTCTCCATTTTGTTTATTATTTTCTTGGGGTGCAAGTAATCTAGCGTATCCGCATGGTGTGAAGTGGATCCGGGTTAAGATTGTCCGATGTTTTGTTTTTAAAGATTTGCACAAAACTTCTAGATCGTCTTCTTTTGTTACGAAAAAAACTCACGGGCCCCACCAATACCCTACTAATCAGCGGGACCTGGACAAATCAACAATATTAAACCAAACTGACCGAATTCCCGCCGCATTGAGCGGGCAAATTCACCTAGTTATCATAACTTACTGAATGAGGCACATAACTTATTATCATACTGTGGTGTAATCCCGCCTAAATGCAGCCAGGTGGCTAAGAATATGCCAAAGTTGGTTTTGATTTATAAATATAGATATAGATAGATATATCCTACATTCTATGTTCCTTAATGTGCGAGTCGAACCCACTTCAACTCGAAACTAAATGAGCTAACTCAACTCAAAAACCCTTAACGAGCTGAAAGTTGAACTCGAGCTCAACTTAGATCCAGGCTCGACGGACCATCTCGTATATTTTCGAAATTCTAAAGATATTGTATTTCATTGAACGCGTATTGTAGATACAGGACCGAGTCCGGACCACATTGAAGGCCGGACGTATATACACCCACCGGAGGATCAAGTGCTTAAAAGGCCATGACCAGTAACAAAAAGGTCCGTCCCTCCGTCCATGGAAAGGATGCACATCATAAAGTGCATCCAGCCGGGCGACGTCATCTAAAAACCAACCGGTATAAATACCCTCTCCAAGTACACCTCGAGCTGAAAGTTGAACTCGAGCTCAACTTAGATCCAGGCTCGACGGACCATCTCGTATATTTTCGAAATTCTAAAGATATTGTATTTCATTGAACGCGTATTGTAGATACAGGACCGAGTCCGGACCACATTGAAGGCCGGACGTATATACACCCACCGGAGGATCAAGTGCTTAAAAGGCCATGACCAGTAACAAAAAGGTCCGTCCCTCCGTCCATGGAAAGGATGCACATCATAAAGTGCATCCAGCCGGGCGACGTCATCTAAAAACCAACCGGTATAAATACCCTCTCCAAGTACACCTTAAGTACGATTTTCTGAATCTTCGTCCTCCTTCTCTCTCTAAACAAATACTTATCCTCACGCCGGAGGTGGTCGCAAAGTGGCCCTCCCACTTATGCGGCAAGCCTTAACGGTTTGTTGCTTGTGCAGGTTCAGTTTTTCAAGCTGTTTAAGATCTAATCGTGGTTAGTTCAGAGTTCGGCCACTTTTTGGATCTTCACGTATGATAAGACATAACAAGTAATAGTATTTCTTATAGGGGCGTGCACGTTGCGGTTTTGTTCTAAGCTCCAATCAAATTTAAACCAAAATGTATGGTTATTATAGTTTCTTAACTGATCAGTTTACAACTAATTTTGGTTGGTTATAGACTTATAGGTGTCTTACCCTTTTATATGTATAATGAAATGAAATTGGGCTTTAAATGTTGAAATGTTCGGTCCTTACAAAATGATCCAAAAATGAATTTGGGCTTCGATATGAAATCCAAACCGAAAGTCCCATAAAATCTTGATTTAAGGAAAAGATGTAATTAATTTGAGCCTTGGGATGAACATTTGGTATCGGGTACTGGTTCTCATTTTTTCTGTTTTCAGTACCGGTACCATTATTTAAGGGTAAAACACCGGTATGTACCGATACCGGTACCAAACTGGTGTATTCGGTACCGGTACCCCTTTTCCCTGTTTTTCGGTACTGATACTTTCGGTACCGAACGGGTACCGTGCTTATCCCTACTTCATTTTCAGTTTGGTTTAGTTAAATTGGTTCGGCTATGTTATTTAATTTGGTTATGAGTTTGTTAATCTGTCAAGGGCTGCAAACGAATCGAACGGACACAAACATGATATCGTTCGTGCTAGTTTGTTAAGGAATGTGTTCACGAACTATTGATGAATACTTACGAACTTGATTTTGTGTTCGTGTTTGTTCATTAAGGAAATGAAGAGGTTCGTGTTCGTTCGTTATTTTTAGGTAAAAGACACAAACGATGCAAACGAACACAAAAAACGACCATGAACACAAATGAATAAAAAGGAATACAAACAAGCGTCCATGAACATAAACAAACACGAACAAACATATATTAATTTTTGAATAAATTTGACATCTTTCATCACAAACGTTACGTAGATCCACCCATATTCTTAAAATGATTTTAATATACAACCCACTAATATTTAGTAAATGTGTTATTAGTTGGAATTCTAAAGTATTTGAATAACATATACAAATTAAAACCCTAATAAACCATTGAACACAAACGGGATATAAACAAATACATTATCGAACATTCACGAACATAAATGAATAAACACGACGGTCTCTGTTCATGTTTACTCATTTAAATTCTTGTTTTTGTTCGTTCATTTGTTAAAAAGAACAAACACAAACGAATTCCAGACAAACAAATCACGAACTGTTTACTTAACGTTTCGGATACCCTTTAAAAAGAGAAGTATATAATATGTAGTTAAAAGTAGAGATGAACAAATGGTACCGGGTACCGGTACCGAATTTATCGAACCGGGTACATTTTTTGTACCGATTCGGTACCAACTTTTGACATTTTCGGTACCGGTTTGGTACCAGTCCGGTACGGTATCGATTTTTACACTAAAATACCGGTACCAATACCGAACCGTACCAAGTATATTCGGTACCGATACTGGTATCCACTTTTGAAGATTTTCGATACCGATACTTTCAATACCGGTACCGGTTCAGTACCGAACGGATACCAGAATAATTCGTATAGAATCAAAAAAAGTTGTGTAACATTCAAGTTAGGTCGTTCATGTCACAACACACTGGTCCATCTTCTTCACCAAAACCCTAGAAAATGCATATAACTTCAATTTAGGGTTTCTTCACAGATTGCAATTCATCCGATTCAAACAATGCCGGAAAACAATTCATTCCACTTCCGTTCCTCCACCATCAAAATCCCCCAATTCCTCCCTATACACCACCACCACCACCACCGCCACCACCGCCCTCTCTTCGCCGACCTCCACCTCTCCATCTCGTCAGCAATCAACAATTCCAAACACTCACTCACTCAATTCATATCCTCCATCAACACTCATCCACTTATCAACAAACTAATTACACCTAAATTATCACACACTCTTCACTCCAAAAAACAACCGCCGCTGCTGTGCTCAGCTTCATTGGCGTTGACGAAGGCTGACGAGGAGGGCGGCGAGTTGACTCAGTCGAGTAAGAGTCACTCAGTGAGTCGGAATGATGATGAGCGTGTGCTGATTAGTGAGGTGTTGGTGAGGAATAAGGACGGTGAGGAGCTTGAACGGAAGGATCTGGAAGAAGAAGCGATTGCTGCATTGAAACGGTGTCGTCCGAATTCGGCTTTGACTATGCGTGAGGTGCAGGAAGATGTGCATCGGATTATTGGAAGCGGTTATTTCTGTTCGTGTATGCCTGTTGCTGTTGATACTCGTGATGGCATACGTTTGGTGTTTCAGGTAGTATTAGTTCTTATGCATTGAAGATTATTATATATTTTAGGACTATTATTCTGAACGTTCAGCGAACTGTTCATGAACCATTCGGTATTCGTTTAATAAATGAACGTAGACGAACAAAGGTCGTACTCGTTCAATTGTGTTTGTTTACGTTCGGTAATATACAAATATGTGCGTTCATGCTCGTTTGTTTTGTTTGGTTTAGTTTATGTTCAGTTATTAGAAACTTAGAGCTTTAAAACATTATGCTTGGATAATTATGTTTATGCTTATTATGTCTAACTTGTGTCTTTATTTTGGATAATTATATTTATGGTTATTATATTAGGTGCTTAACAAGGTGATTATGTCTATTGTTTGGGATTAAGAATGTTATTTAGTTTTTATAAGGGTATATGTTTGTTTGTGTTCGTGAACAAGTTCAATTTCTTAATGAACGAACATGAACAAGCATTTTCGTTTGATATCTGTTCGTGAACAAGTTTAATGCTAAACAAATGAACATGAAGAAGACTCGGTTCGGTTCGTCTACAGCCCTAAACGCTATCATACTCAATTTATACAATACAATTTCTGTTTTATCTATTGCCATGACTATATTGGAATTAAGAGATCAGAAAACAAGTTATGCAAATGCTATTATACATGAATTTTAGCATTCTTGTTAAGTTGTTATACTTACACTAGTATATTTTGGCATAAGGTAGAACCAAACCAAGAATTCCAAGGTCTGATTTGCGAAGGAGCCAACGTTTTGCCGACAAAGTTTGTAGAGGATAAATTTCGCGATGGATATGGTATGTTTACCACGGACATTATCATGTAATATGAAGTTTTATAGGTTACTTTTATTGACCGAATCTTTTCCAAGTTATGCAGGGAAAATTGTAAATATAAGGCGTTTGGATGAAGTTATAAACTCCATCAATGGATGGTATATGGAGCGTGGCCTTTTTGGCTTGGTTAGTTTTTGATCCCATTGCCATATGCTCTTCTGTTAACTGTAACACCATTAATTAAGTAACTGTATTTTGAGATCTATAGGTTTCAGGAGTTGAGATTCTTTCTGGGGGAATTTTGAGGTTACAAGTGTCGGAAGCAGAGGTTAACAATATATCCATACGCTTTCTCAACAAAACGTAAGATCACACTCTTTATTTCTGCTATTTATGTTAACATTTTGTTCTGATTATATGCTAACATTACAACATGTATTAAAATATATTTGTTTTATGAGTCCAGTGGTGAGCCAACTACGGGTAAAACGAGGCCCGAGACAATACTTCACCAACTAAATACGAAAAAGGGGCAGGTATTAAACTGACGACTTTCTGCTTAAACTTGTCTTTTCACACAAATATATGTTATATTGTGTAACTTTCAATGTTAATGTTCTTATTAGGTGTATAGTATGCTTCAAGCAAAAAGAGATGTAGATACATTGCTAGCAATGGGTATTATGGAGGATGTTAGCATTGTCCCCCAGCCTGCTGGAGGTAATGTGATATATGTGGTTTTGACTTTTGGGCAGGAAATATTTATCGTATATTGACCAAAAAAACGATGTTATTTATTTAACTTATTAATTGAACTATTTGTATGTGCCTATTATTTGAAACTTTAGTTTTTATCGAGTATTGAACGATCTTACATTATTTTTTACAGACTCTGGGAAAGTGGACCTGACAATTAATGCGGTTGAACGCGTAAGTGGAGGCATATCGGCTGGTGGTGGAATTTCAAGTGGGTATGTGATCTCATTGTTGGTCCATGTAGTGAAACAAAAACCGACGGTTCGGTCTTCTGATAACCATTTTCAATAACCGAAAAAAACTGAACCGATAATTTACAATGGTAGGCCTAGTCTATATATTTTTATGTTTAAGTTTAAGTTATTTAAGTGTTTAACCTATGCTAGTAGGATGTATTAATTTTATTCTTGAATGTTACGTATTTATAATAAAAACATTAACATGTTTATTTTTAATTGAAATGATTTATCTATTGCCTACAAGAAATAACATTTAATATAAAACTTAAATGATCTTCAAAGTATTATAAAAGAAAATGTCTTAATAAAAACTTTGAAGAAAGTAGAAACTTAAAAATAGATTAGAAGGTTAGATTTATGTGAACAATATTAACTAAAAAGGTTAAATATAATAACTTAAATGTTAACATCTAAGAAAAAATCTTAAATTTTGGATTATACTCTTTATTTTTGAATGTTGCGTAATTTTGTTCCAAATACCGTAACCAAACATTTCAGTTTACCATAAAACCAAACCGAACCGAATCGTGCACACCCTAATGTAACTAGATGTGGCAAGATGCGTGGGTTGGTACTTTTAGTACATGTTGGGTTGATCAAGAAACACTTTCTTGCGTATTGTTAAATTTTCAATAAATGGCGTTAATTATGATTACAAAAGCAACATTGTACATTTGTACTAATAGTGATCTGAATTTTTTGAATGGTCGCTTTAGGTTGTGTATGATACATGCAATGATATTTACTTATTGCTCTCTTTTATTTGTAGGATCACAAGCGGCCCTTTAGCAGGACTAATCGGGAGGTAAATATACACCCTTTGAGGAAAGAGTGTGATATTTCCCTTAAGCAACATTATTGTTTACATGATGTCGATTCTCTACAACTTAAGTATGACATTTCATTTCTGTTTTTAACATTTTTTCCATTGCAGTTGCGCAGTTTATCATCGAAACCTCTTTGGGAGGAACCAAAAGATTAATCTATCGTTAGAGAGGGGGCAGATCGACTCAATCTTCCGGATCAACTACACTGATCCATGGATCGAAGGAGATGATAAACGGACATCAAGAACAATAATGATACAGGCACCTATCCAATTTTGAATATGATTCATGATATTTTTATTAAAGGTGACAATTTCAACCCATTTGTTCGTAAATGGGTTGATTTGGGTTGTGTTTTATTTCACCTGTGTCAAATGGGTCAAGATAACAAACAACCTGGTTCACCTTGCCACTTCATATATTTACAAAAAAATGCAAGATAATAAATTGGTGATTTTATGTGATTTAGAACTCCAGGACACCCGGGACTCTTGTTCACGGGCCTCATGGAAATCAACCCAACAATAGTAGCCCTACGATCACACGGGTTACTTCTGGCATCGAGTACAGCCGGCCATTTAGACCAAAATGGAGTGGGACCGCAGGGCTTATATTTCAGGTATTTCTACAAATCTTTCTTGGATATTGAATAATTTTAAGAAAACATGTTTATGGTAAAAAACACTCAACTGATTCCCGCCTGTAACATCAACAGCGTGCTGGTGCTCGTGATGATAAAGGGGACCCTATGATAAGAGACTTCCATAACTGCCCACTAACTGCAAGGTATTCATAAAGACTTTTATTTTTATTTTTAATTTTTATAAAGCCATGAAACTTAATAGTCAAAGTTGACAAATTTTTTTTTTATTTTTATAAAGCCATGAAACTTAATAGTCAAACTTGACAAGTTCTTTTTTAAATTTGTTGTAGTGGTAATAATTATGATGATATGCTACTTGCTAAAGTTGAAAGTGTTTATACTGGTTCTAGCGACCCTAGTTCTTCATTGGTAAGACATGAATCTTCTATCTACTTCCACTTTTATTCGCAGGACCAAAATGTGGCAATTTTAACCCACTTACGTAGAAATGGGTTGATTTAAGTTATATTGTCTCTTTATTCTGAAAAATTAGAAATACATTGGTGTGCACGGTTTGGTTCGGTTCAGTTTTTTGGTAAAACCGAAACTGGTAAAACCGAAACCGAAATTTTCGGTTTTTAAAACCGTTCGGTTTCGGTTTTATTCGGTTTTAGCAATGGTTAGGTTCGGGTTTTCGGTTTTTGGAACAAAATTACGTAAAATTCAAAAATATAAGTATAATCCAAGATTTAAAAATCTTTCTTAGATGTTTACATGTAAGCTATTATATTTAACCTTTTTATTAACATTGTTCACATAAAAATAACCTTCTATTCTGTTTTTATGTTTCTCCAATGTTTTTATTAAGACATTTTCTTCTGTAACACTTTGAAAATCATTTAGTTTTTATGTTAAATTTTGTTATTATTTGTAGGCAATGGATAAGTCGTTTCAAATATAAATAATCTAATCTTTTTTACTTCAAATACTTAAACATTCAAGAATAAAATTAACAATTCCTAATTCGATATGTATAATAAACACTAAAAGAATTATTTGTTAGATTTTTCGGTTCGTTTTTTTTCCGGTTTTCATAAAATGCAAAAGAGTAACCGAACTGTAAATTTCGGTTCGGCTAAATCGGTTTTTTCGGTTTCGTTTTTTTGGTCAACTGGACTCAACCCTATTAAAAATTACCTTGTTTGACCGACATATATTGCAGTTTGTAGTTACAATGGAGCAGGGACTTCCGGTATGGTCAGAGTGGTTAGTATTCAATAGAGTTACTGGTCGTGCGCGAAAAGGGCTTGTGATTGGTCCTGCTCGCTTTAATTTAAGGTAATTTACTCTATTTATGATCTCAATGGTACAATATTATCATTTCTAGTTTTTTAAAGTAAATACTTGTAATTTGTAAAATTATAGTTTATCAGGTGGTCATGTTGTGGGTAACTTCCCTCCTCATGAAGCATTCCCGATTGGCGGAACAAACAGCGTTAGAGGTTATGAAGAAGGGGATATTGGGTCAGGAAGATCTTATGGTGTTGGTTGTGGAGAAATATCTTTCCCTCTGGTGTGTGATTGAACGTTTTTAGTTATTATTTTATTTCTTTTGTTTTTTAGAGTAAAGTACACGGATGGTCCCTGTGGTTTACCAAAATTTTGGATTTGGTCCCTAGCTTTTCAAAAGTACACAGATAGTCCCTGTGGTTTTCTGGCAGGTTACACATTTTAACATAACATTATACTTTTAAAGTACCAATGGTGACTACTTTATATCCACAAAAATAACTGGAATCTTGGTATGCATAAAAATTATCTTTTTATAAATACCATTGGTGTAATTTGAAATGAAGGTTGGGGTATGTTGGTGTAAAATCTGATCTTAACTATATATGTTTCACCGTGCAGGTGGGGCCAGTAGAAGGAGTTATGTTTGCCGACTATGGAACCGATCTTGGATCAGGCTCAACCGTTCCTGGTAAATTTCTCTCATCATTATGGTTTCTAACAAACTGAACGAATACGAACAAGTCCTTGTTCGTGTTCGTTTGTTAAGGAAATACATGTGTTCACGAACAATTCATTAACGTTTACCAAACGAGATATTTTTCATTAAGGGAATGAACATGTTCATGTTCGTTTGTAAATTTTAGGTGCCGAACACAAACGAATGTAAACAAACGTTCATGAACACACACAAACACAAGCGAACGTTCATGAACACAAACAAATGTATACTAATGAACATGGGGGGTAGTGGAATAGGGTTTATTTGTCCCAATTACCTCATAAAAATCAAAGAATATAAAAAATAAATATATAAAATTTTAAAACCCTAATTAACTATCAAATACAAACGAACATAAACGAACACGTTATCGAATGTTCACGAACATAAATGAACGAACACGGCCTTTGTTCATGTTCATTCATTTAACTAAACAAACAATTTCTTTTTGTTCGTGTTTGTTCATTTATTAAACGAACGATCACATATGAACTTCCCACTGAACGGTTCATGAACTGTTCGTTGAAAGTTCAGTTCGTTTGAAGCCCTAGTTTAACTTTAAAGCACCGAGGTTGCATTTTTTTCCAAACCTATCAAATACGAAAAATTGGCTAGACTGGAATGGGTTGAATCGCCTGAACGTTACCCAAAATCTATATATAATGCTTACAATTTACATTTACAAACCCTAATATTGTTATATTTATAGATTTTGATATTTATTGTACGATCGCTGTTTTTGTAAATCATAAATAACACCCACCATACACTTACACTCAGAATGCGTGTATATGTATTATCGTAAGACGTAAGGGTCAACCCACCTGATTTTTTGTTGTGTAATGAAGGTGATCCAGCTGGACCAAGGTCAAAGCCCGGAAGTGGATACGGTTATGGAGTTGGTGTGCGTGTAGCCTCGCCTTTAGGGCCTCTTAGACTCGAGTACGCTTTCAGTGACAAGGGAAAAGGAAGGTTTCACTTTGGCGTTGGCCAACGAAATTGAGTTCATCTGAATCTAAATAAAGATTTTCCTCTTCAAATTTTGATCATATTATTGTTCCTTTTTTTCTATAACAAAATGTGTGAAAATTTAACAGAAATATTATGATATATTTTTAGTGTTAGTTGAATAGTTGGTTGTGCAATATATAAGTCACTATTGGAAGCACAAAAGGAAGATTGTGGGTGCACATGACTTTTGGATCTCCTGCACGTGTGCTTATGATCGTAAAAATTCTTGGTTTGTTCACCTTACATAGATTTATGCACTAAATCATGTCTTCTAAGTTAATTGGAAATATTCATGTTTGATTTGTTTATTTTGTACTTCCGGTAGTTGTACTTTTAATTACTGTTTCGTCAATTATTATAGACACAACAGAACATATGCATCTTGTGCTTGTACCGTATAACTGTATAAGTCTTGAGATCTGCATAAAATCTATTGGGATTATTTGTTTTAGAAGAAAGGCATTCAGTTTCTAGTTTTGTCAAGTTTTGATTATCAAGAAGAAAGATTTAATAAGGATTAGGAGTCTTCTAAAAACAAGAAGTAGGTGATGAAACAATGGTTAACTAATGGAGGTTAATTCACTGGTCTCGTCAAGTAGGGTTAATCCCTTCTTTCCGAGGATCGGTGACTGGATCGTCCGCTGATCTGTCTCTTGCACAAGGAAAACACACCGTGACTCGTAACAAGGAGGATGGGGTGGGTGGTGCTCCTTGTTACCACTCTCCGGCGTGAGAATCAGTAATTTGCTTGAGAGCAAAGTGTGTGATAGTAGTAAGAGTGAGAGTTTGATAAGCGATACCTCAAACCTGGTTCGGGATGGGTATTTATAGCCGATGAGTGAAGGAGGGTAATTGAGTGGCTAGACTAACAACGCGCAGCCCCTTGCAGGTGTGTCAGGCTTGTCGGTCACGGAGGTGACGCCATGTCCCACTGTGGCTGTCAGTCTGTGCGCCACTGTGGCTGTCAGTCTATGCGACAGTCGTCATTAGTGCCACTTGCTGTTTTGGCCACCTGAGTCAAGGTGCCAGTCCCACTTGCGTCGTCAATAGGATGCGGTGCTAGGCCGCATCGCTATCCGCGGTAACCGCGGTTGTTTCCGCGTCCCTTGGCTTGACGGAGGTGTTTATGGGATGCGGTGCTAAGCCGCATCGCCATACGCGGTAACTGTTGTTACCTTATCCCTTGTCGTCACGAAAATATTCATAGGATGTGGTGCTAAGCCGCACCGCCATGTGCAACATCCGTTTTCGTACACAAGTAAGTCTTCTCATCACTTGACTGATTGGATTTAGTATCTGTGTTCGCGCGTGCCCGCACGAACGCGGATAAGTTCTTGTCGGTGGGAGTATTTGATAAGGGTGACGGTCACTCGCGACTACTTTGGTGCGAGATTTGGGACCATACCCCTTCAGGAGGGTATCAAACGGATTTTTATTCAAGTGATATTTGAACTTTACGATATAAGATTTTAGGTTTTCATTTTTGGATTTATAGCTTTTAGATTTTAGAATTTTTTTATACATTATGTATTCTTATTTAGCACTGTGTCTTTTCTTTATTTGCGTCATTGTGTATTTTTTGTGATTAATTGTGTCATTTTTCCTTGACATTGTGTTGTATTTTTTTGGCATTTTTTTATATCTTGTTCGACATTGTGTTTCTGCGATCCATTGTGTCCTTGTATACTTCTTAGATTTAGGAGACTTTATTGAGTAATAGCATCTCATTCCCCTTTGACCTTCCACTACTGGCTTTTGATTTAAACAATGATTGTAAGGCTATGTGTTATATGATCTTTGCTTGATGTGATTGGATTAAAAAATGATTTATCTCTCGTTCACGCATAAAGCCCTCGCGCCCATTACCACTATGGCGCTCAAGCCCATAACGCCCTCTAGGCTTTGTTTGGCGCTTGATCAGGCAAATGCTAAGATGGATGTGGGCGCCAACCCACTATGGCAGTGGCGGATCCAGGATTTTATTCTAATGGATTCCTTTTGGTAAATTCTCTTTAATTCTCACTATTTTTTTTCTAAATTCTTAAAGGTTCACACTAATTCTTTTTTCTATTTTTTCCAAACGCACTGGGTTCCTAGGAACCCACAAATGTGGGTTGGATCCGCCTCTGCACTACGGATAGTCTAACATGTTGAGTGTAGCTTGTGTTTTATCCGGTTCATTAGTTAGTAAGGTATTAGCCTATGTTTTTTCTGGTCCGTTGATTATGCATTGAAGCCATCCCGTTGTGGTTGTATTATAACTTCAACTAAGCCAACTAATAATTAAACAAGTATTATTGATGATAAAAAAATTGTAATATGCCAATGAGGTAGCGGTGGAGTGGTTAGGGAAACAATTGCTGTTCCTTGTGACCCAGGTTCGATTCCTACCCTCCCCATTATTTTCTGCGGCATCCAGGTGAAGGGCGAATACGGGTGGCGCCTCCGTGCATCTGGGAGAGCCAAGGGGCTGGCGGCGGTCGAGTAGTCGACCTTGGCCACAACGCCAGGTGTCACGGTGGTTGGCACGTCGTTACTTGCGGTTCAAAAAAATTGTAATATGATATGTAAGTTAATATTAAATACTTGATTGAAATTACTCAAATAGTGAAATTATAATGAAACATTATTATCTTTAAATATATAATAAATGTAGTTGAATTAAATGAAAAAAAAAAGACAAAGGGTACAATCACCTGGAACCTACAAAGGTTACTGCTATGTTACTATTGCATCTTCAGGCCCTGGACATATGGTGGTTGTCGATAACCATACAAACAACATTGCGTGTGTAAAGACTCAAGAGTTAAGACCTCTTCATATATGTGTTTTAACAGTCAACTATTATTGTGGGACCTCTGATTTTTTTTTTTTTGGAAGGTGACTTTCTATGTACTGGACCAGTGGTCACCGGGTTCATGTCAAAGACATTCCCCCGTCAGCCCCGCGCCTGCGGACGCGATGTTCGATTGGGCCCCGGCCGCCGCGTAAGCTGACTTCCGCCCGGAAACCATACTGCCCCCACACGAGAGACTCGCTGGGGTAACAGCTGGGTAAAACCGGGTTGCCCTCAAGACCGCACCATGCCTCGGTAGGATACGGTCCATCATTGGGACGTCCCCCCCCCTAAGACCACGAGTGGGAGTCGAACCGGTGACCTCCAAGGAGGGACGGCCGACTTAACCCAAGTATACCCTTAAGTTTTTATCCAACTATTTCATCATGCGTTTTTCATGAAAATTCACAACCGACCATTTTTTTACCTTTGAAACTTGACCAACATTCTACCTTCCAAAATATAGACTAAAGATCAAATACAAATATCGTTAACGTAAAAACATACGAACTGAAGGTTTTGCTGAAAAAACGCGGTGGTATTTTCGTAATTATCAAAATTACTCTACAAATGATCTTGCAGGGTAATTTTGATATTGTCGAGTAATTTTGTAAAACTATCTTGTAGGGTAATTTTGATCTTTGTAAGGTAATTTTGATCTTGTAGGGTATTTTTGTAGAGTATCATAATTACTTTACAAATGATCTTGTAGGGTAATTTTGAATTGTATGTTGTTTGATAAACTAGTAGAGTAATTTTGATAATTACCCCACAAGCACATTTTACAAAATTACCCTACAAGATTATTTGTAGAGTAATTTTGATAATTATCCTACAAGCAAATAATTACGAAAATGTCACCGCATTTTTTTTTTTTTTTTTGCTTTTTCATGTCTTTCGTACGTTTTGTACGATAAGGCACTTTTTACGTTAACTTAACTCCCAAAATATAATAAGACATTGCTATATTAATCCAAACCGACAATTTGGAAATTAAATGTGACATTTTTTGAACTGTGTTGAAGTTTTCCGACGAAGCATTTTTTTGTTACTATTTTGTCGCAGTGTTGAAAAACTAGGGCTTTCGCGTGAAGTGCGTCGCCAATGTCTCGAATTTCTCGTAGTGACCTTTTCTGTAGCACGAAAGAGTTCGTAAGGTAGATTGAATAATCCAACCAGTCAACCCAACAAATTAGATTTTCATACGCCCAGCAAACTAGACGGGTTTGGCATGTTTGGGTGACGATTTAAAATGGGTTCCGGTTAATACAGGCCAATTAAAAGTAGTTTTTTGGTCCGCGCCATAAATGGTCCTGGCCAAAATAGAGTTGGTTGAAATGAGACACTTTAAAAAGTACCAAAAGGGTTCATCTGCTATATTTTTTTTTATGGTGGCACAGGCGGCTAAGTCGGCGACAGTGAGGGGGACGAAGAGGAGGGCGATTGTGGTTGTGGTGGTGATGGTGGCGGTGATGGGAGGTGGAAGCGTTGGTCGACGTGTCAGTGGTGATCATAAGTGGTGCTAACTTATTTGGACAAAAAGTTTTATAATAGTAGTCCCTTTTGACCTGTTGTCTAATTTGAGTAAACCCAAACTGTCCGGTTTTCTAATTTGAGGTGACACAAATACACCCATATATGCGTCCCCAAGAAGATAGCTCGATAATAAAGTGATGTATTCCCCAATCAAGTGGTTGTGGATCCAAATCCAGCGAAGGGTGGGATGCGTTTGATGACTTTAATCATTCAAAAAATAATTAATGAGTTTGTATATATAATTAATGAGTAAAATTATCAATCTACCCTCATGTGCAAGGCAAATGTCATATTTAACTAAAAAAATTAACTTTGTTAGGGCCAAAGAACATATGTTAGACCAGTGGGTATGGGAGGCTCATCCCCATGAGGATGGGCCGCCACGTCACCGCCACGTAGGAGAGGCTTGGAGAGGATGGACCTAGGGGGTGGGGGATGAACCCCTTTATATATATGTATGTATGTATGTATAGATGTGTGTGTGTGAGGAGAGTGGAAGTTGGCCCATTATCATCGGCTGGGGGAGGACGATTTGGACGGGGCTGGGACGGCGACGGGCATGGGGGGTGGTCTTTTTGGGCGGCGGCGGGAGGACGGGCCAGAGGACGGAGCCCATACCCTCCGGTCTTAATAGGTTTTTCAAATAAAAGATAGTGGATATAAGCACAAAGGACGGAAAATGTAATTTACCCATTTATTTATGTCCATACCAACCATTTTTCTAAATAGGTCATGATTATTTTTAACGACAAATTTAGATCACTAACGGACCACTTGAGTATTATCGTGACACCAGCGTAACCATCCGATCATATCTATCTCCACTAGGCTATAATATCTACACACAAATTCAGGAGTAAATCTAATAAATCTGACGAAATCACCCTTGTCAAAATCGGACTCGGGATCTAATGGACCGAACGCAAAGAAACTTAAACTTAAGATAATAAAAATGAAAAGTTTTTTTTTTGGAAGGTGACTTTCTATGTACTGGACCTATTGGTCACCGGGTTCATGTCGAAGACAATCCCCCGTCAGCCCCGCACTCTCGGACGCGATGTTCGATCGGGCCCCGGCCGCCGCGCAAGCTGACTTCCGCCCGGAAACCATACTGCCCCCACACGAGAGACTCGCTGGGGTAACAGCTGGGTAAAACCGGGTTGCCCTCAAGACCGCACCATGCCTCGGTAGGATACGATCCATCATTGGGACGTCCCACCCCCCGTATGCAACACCCAGGAGTCGAACCGGCGACCTCCAAGGAGGAAGCCGGCCCAACCCAAACCACATGGGGATGCCGGATGAGCTAGGAGGTGGGATTTAATAAAAATGAAAAAGTTAAAAGAAAAAAATGAAGATGGAGGAAATGAATGTTGGTTGGGGAAGTGGCACGTGGCTGACTCCAACACAGTCTGTGGTGGGCAAAGTAACAGTGTTCCGACAATTATTACTTGTTAGCATCATTAGCATCAACCACAACTATGCAACGAGTCGGCTGTTGACCCGTAAAATTTAGGAAAGCGCTTGTCCACACTTGACGGCACCATTATTAAAAGGCTAATTCTATACACACCCCCCTCTTCCTGATTATACCCCCTTGTGAGAGGAAAACTGTCGGTCCCACACAGGCTCCACCTGTAAATATGTGAGAGGAGGGGGGTGAAAAAAGTAGATAGGGGGGGGGGGGGGGTGTAGAAAGTAGCACCCTAAAAGTATAGTACACATAAAATGTCATTTTCCTCTATGAGTTTTCTCGACTTTCGTCTAAAGTTTTGTTTTTTTATCTGGATTCAAAAAGGTTTGAAATTCTGTCATTATTATCCGGCAATATAACTTCATCCATTTTTGTCGTCAAGTCAGGGGTATTTTTGTCTTTTTTGTTAAATTAAAGAGGTATTTGATTAGGGATGGGCTAATGGGTTTAAATATGAACCAGTAAAGATGGGTTTATAAATGAAATAAGTGGGTAATGGGTTTAAAAATTAGATGACTTTGTAATTTAATTCTAGTTTATAAACCGAATGAGTTAGTAATTTAATTATAGTTTATAAATTGGATGAGTTTATAATTTTATAATGTTTATAAATTTAAAATAAATTTAAATTAAAATAAAATAATGGTTGAGTAATGATGATAAAGGTTTTATTCCACTCCAAGCAAATTAGACCACCCGTAGTGGTAAAGTTTTAGGGCGTTTTTTTGCCCCCACAACGCACCACAACGCTGAGTTCTCCGCCCCCAAGGGCGTTGTTTTACAAAATTTGGTCACACGCGTTCTTAAATCAACGCCGAAGGGGAAATGGTTTGGCCAATGACCGTTGGCAACGGTCATGATTACAACGGCTATATTCTTTTTTTTTTAATTTAATTTTTATATAAATACCATCACCCTCATCCATTTTATACAAACCACAACCAAAATACTCTTTCACCCACAACTTCATACATCAAATTTTTATATAACCTTCACCCATTTTATAAAAAATGGATTCCCCCACCTACTCGTCGTCCATTGCAAATTATTACTACAATTTTTTTTAGCGTATGAGGGTGACTCGACCGATGAGGTTGTCGAGCAAGAGGCGGTTACGATTGCGTGCGAACTAGCGGCTCGTTATATGAAACATTGTAGCCAGCGTCAACGTGAGATTTTACCAAGAAAATATATTCAATGAGACCGACAAGTGGCAAACAACCGGTTGATTAAAGATTACTTCGATGAAGCGCCTACTTACCCAAACCCCGAAGTTTTTAGACGTCGTTTCCGGATGAGTAAATGCTTATTTTTACGCATCGTTGAAGACTTGGAAAACACGTATGATTCTTTTAAACAAAAAGCGGATGCGAAAGGGACACTTTGATTCACCGGTATTCAAAAGTGTACTTCAGCTCTACGAGTCCTTGGGTACGGAAACACGACGGACATCAACGACGAATATTTAAAAATGGTCGAGAAAACAACCCGAGATACCTTGGAGCATTTTGTAAGAGTAAATTACAAAACTCATTCTTTATGTATGTCACTTATTGCAAACTGTGTCCTTTGTCTTCAATAATTACAGAAACGTACTCGATGTTTGCAAACCCTTGCAAATTATGTCCTTTAGCCCCTAACCCAGTTAATTTTTGTGGTTAAATATGACCAAATGGACCCCACGTGAGGGTTTTTTATGGTTAAATCTGACCAAATGGACCCCGCATTAGAGTAAAATAACCAAAATACCCTTATGTGGGGTCCATTTGGTCAGATTTAACCACAAAAAATTAACTGAGTTAGGGCTAAAGGACATAACTTGCAAGGGTTTGCAAACATCGAGTACGTTTTCTATAATTATTGAAGACAAATGACACAGTTTGCAATAAGTGACATACATAAAGGACGATTTTTGTAATTTACTCTTGTAAGAAGTAAAGGTACATTACCATTTTTTATTTATAATTTACATCCATTCATATTTTTTTAACTTAGCTTAAAGTTATATTTTTTAAAAGGTATTATAGAGTTTTACGGTCCCCGTTATCTGAGAAAGCCCACTTGGTACGACCTTCAAAAAATTTACGAGGTCCATTCTAATCTCCATGGTTTACTGGGCATGATCGGGAGCTTGGATTGTCTTCATTGGCAGTGGTATAATTGTTCGACCGCATGGCGAGGTCAACACACACGAGGCGACCAAGACGGACCAACTGTTATTTTTCAAGCGGTTGCCTCACAGGACCTTTGGGTATGGTCGGCTTACTTTGGTGTCGTAGGGTCATGCAATGATTTAAACGTTTTCGAGCAGTCTCCATTGGTAGAGGACTATATTTCTGGTCGAGCTGCGAGAGCATCTTTTTATGCAAACGGGAACTACTACCCGCATGGATACTATTTGTGCGATGGAATTTACCTAGGTATTCAATTGTCGTGAAGACGTTCAGGGACCCGTACGATGAAAAAAGAGCTTACTTTAAAAGGGTTCAAGAGTCTTCGTGGAAGGATATTAAGAGATGCTTTGAGGTTCTTCAACAACGGTGGCATTATTTGAGAAATCCCTGTCGAGCATGGAGCAAAGAAAAAATGAGAGATGCTATATACGCTTGTATAATCATGCATAATATGATTTTGGAAGACGAAGGAAGAGCAATATGCCAGAACTATATACCGGAAGACGTTCAGGAGTATCCCCAAGCAACAATGGAAGAAAGTGTCACACCCCGATATTTCCACGTATTACCGGTGGGCCCGGTGGGGAGTATCATGACGTAGTTGATATCATCATAGTCAATTAATCACAGTTTAATGCACAGCGGAAGTCTAAAGTAATTATACAAACCAATTTGAAAGTAAAATAAAATATTACACAACGGATTGTAAGTGGATCCACAGGCGGATCTAAAACAGAAAGAAATATTGTTCAACAGATTTTAAGCATCAAAAGCTTGCAAGACTCTTTATTTGATACTAGGAGTAGCCAGCCCATTACGCGTAGTACCTGCACTTAACCTTTTTGAAAAATACATCAGTTTACACTGGTAAATACAATTAACTGACTCTTTTGAAAAATGTTTATAAAATTTATTTAAATGCACAAAGCACAAATATTCTTTTATAACTTGGGACAATTATTTTAAAATAATATTGTATACAAATTTACATGTTTGTCGTCCGTTCAGGACCCGGTTAGAAGAGCCGGATTAGATTAATAGACACACCACAAGTATAGGCCCACAAGAGAGTGAGATACCGTTTATACATACGCAACTGTCAGGTGTATGCCTACACCCCGTGCTTAAGCCGTGACCATTTCTAATGAATGAGCCGAGGATATCCAGGACACAGTTATTAACCCCCCAAAGGCATTACATCAAACAAGACAGATTAAAACGGGTTTTCTCAATGATTTAACCACTAATCGATTAAATATTCGGTACCCGACCAAGCGGTAATAATTTACCGTATCCCAAGCCCGTATAAGGGAAATAAGTTAAAAGTATTTACCTGAGCTAAAATATAACTTTATTCTTAGCCGTATATCAAATCAGCAAGTACAAGTAACTTTTACTGGGCTCCTAATCTAGAACAAAAGGTTTTAATAACCTATTAGATTCCTAACGGGTCTTATTTAAGTCTTAACTTAGACTGGTTAGTTTTAATGAAAGGTTTACGGTTCAAAACGCAAGATTAAGCGAAGACCGGATTAGAACGTGATTTAGCCCCGACAAGTATGAAGACTTGTATAAAATGGGCAAACTAAACACATTCTGGATTTTGAAGTGAAAATGATAAGGTTTGACCCGTTTCGGTTAATTTATGCAAACTAGTTACATAAACCGTACCGAACGCTAATACGTATAACGGGTAACCAAATGAGTCATGTACAGGTTCCACAAGTTAATATGCTTTAAACATGCTATGATATCAGTAGGATACCTTCCATTATGCCCAAATCGAATTTAAAACCAATTTAAGCCCCATAAGGGTATTTTGGTCATTTTAAAGTTTATAAAAGAGGTTAAATAGCAATCTGAGGTTCTGGTATAAAATAATCAGTAAAAATATTTATTTTAATAAGTTACATTAGTAAGATATCATATATATGTGAAATTTATCAATTATGGCCAAACTATGCACCGTAGGGGCATCTTGGTCATTTCACATATGCTATAAGGGTCAAATTTGGAAATCTGAGTTCAAGACTTTACTTACTGTTAAAGTATAAAAATTTGCTTATAATATCAGTAGGTAATAAGTCTTAGGTGTTAAATATAGTTTTAAACCATACTATGCACTTAATAAGCGTAAAAGTCGGTATTTAACGATATTTGAAATGTTTATAAAATTTTAAGGTTTTGATCAGTATCTAAAGCTTAAAATATTTTATTTAATATATGAAATCAGCAGGAAAAGGTTTGGTATCAAAATGTTTTGTAAAACTTCATTTTATCAAAGAAAATGGCAATTTCGTCAATACCGAATTTACACTAGAACTCTATAATATAATCAGTATAAAATTTGACAAAAATTTCAAAAAATCCCTAAATATTATATTACATCAGTGGGTAGAAAGTTTGGTGTCAAAATTTGGGTTTAAATATGATTTATGCCAAAAATGCCATTTAATTAACAAAAAGCTTTTGTTTTACGATATCGTGCATAACTCTTATTTTAGACCAGAAACGGATGTCAAAACTTTAGGACATACTAATACATCAGTAATAAAGGGTCTTGTCCTCTCACATTTTCAAAAATCTCGTTTTAATGATAAAAGGGCATAATGGTCAATTTTAAGCATTTAACGGGAACATGCAATGAACTAGGATTTCTATGGAACCATGTTGTATAATCTCAGAGGGTTATACTAACATATAATATGGTCCTAAAGGAACCCTAAGGCATATCTAAACTAAACTAAATCGGGTCAGAACTGATAGTCAAAGCAAAAGTCTACTTTTGCGACTTTTGGTTACGAACCGAGCCTAAACTCAGAATTGTCGGGTTGAACATGCCTAGACATGTTCTTATATTATTTACCAAGTTATTTAAGTGTTAAAACATGATCCATAACTTCAGCATTATCAGTTATGAATTATTTTGCAAAAACTGACCCGTTTGACTTTTTGTTAATAAGTTTGACCCGACAATTGACTAAGATAACGTGATAATTTGAAGGTGCCCTTTTAAGGGTTTAACACCTACATAATTACCAACACATAGCCACCTTTAATTCGAATAATGGCCGGACCGTTTGTGATTAATCACTAAGTCAAAGCTTAATTACGCTAACTTTGACTTTCTGTTATTAAGCTAATAAAACTTTAACTAAGGAAGCTAAGAACACTTACTAGAGTCCTTAACACGAATTTAGAACTTGAGAAAGCTTCCTTTAGCTCCAGGAGGCTTCAAGGAGTGAGCTTGAGTGAAATATTTGAAAGTGTGCATGAACAAGAACATCAATGTGGGTATATATAGGACTTTGGGAGCTCTAGGATCAATCCATTTGTACCTAGGAGGTAATTCAGATGATCCCAAGTGTCCCTAGGGCAGTAAAAACCAGTTGCTCAGACCCTGGTATCGAAAACAGCCATGCAATGGCGGTGGAACAGGCTGCAACATGCAGCTGTCCCTTTTTTGGTCGCTGACACCTTCTACGCGGCCCACGTAAGAGATGGAGAAGGCCTACGCGGCCCGCGACGATGGGTAATTCCAGTAAAAAGTTTGAAAACTTTGCATTTTCAGTCCCTGGTCCATTTTAAGTTTATTTAACTTTCTTTTATTGCACTTATGACCCCCATAGTTACCTTTTAAGAGTCTTGGGTCACACATTAACTCCGTTAAGCTCCCGGTTAGCTATGAGATCACCCGAAATGTTCCTTAAGTGCGTAAAAACTCCATGGAATCATTATTTGTTATATATGGAAGCATAATGAAGTATTACAAAGTCTCGGGAATGTTAATAGGTCACTCAGAGGTAAGAATTTAACATGTTGACACGTTTAACCCCTAAGCCTTGTAACTTTTTCAATTTAAGCACAAATGGCTTCCTTTGTCCGTCAATTTATTCATTCATGAATATGAACATCTTATGAGGTCATTCAGAGGCACGAGTTTGGCATGATGACACATTTGATCCCTCTATACACATACTTTCTTTGTTTGTCCACTTTAGTCCCTCGAAAACAATTCGTTACACGTTTGAAGTTCATGACACGTGTCTTTATTATATTGGACATGATTTTGCGAGGTGTTACAGAAAGAGTGAAGAATGCACATGAATTGCGGTCTGAAGCCGCACATAGTGCGTTAGCGATTGATTTGGTTGAACATGCGTGGCTGGCTCGGCATATTCCAAACGAGGGAGAGTAAGAATCGGATGACGAAGAAGACGAAGATGACGGGAATGGCGAAAGCGAATACGAGAATTAATAAAACATTATTAGTTTTAAAAACAGTATGTGTATTTGTTTTATTATTTATGTAATTTTTATTTAATTAATAGAATATTATTAGTTTAAAAAAAACAATTAGGTAATTATTAGAGTGTCACGTGTCGAACAATGCCCAAGAGTAGGGGCATTATCACACTACACCCATTTTCTTCAAAACGTTCATTGAATGATTGGACTGCCACATATCAAAAAAAGGGCCAAAGGTGAGAACATTATTTACTTTCACCACTACACATGATCTAATGAAGTCCAACACTTATGTGTTGTAATAAAGGAACATAAGTTGCAAAGTGCCCTGTAATTAAAGAAGATATATATATATTTTTTTAAAAACCACACGTACCATTCCTCATACTTATTTATATTTTATATTATTTCTTTTGTTTTCTATATTATTATGTATTTATCTTTTTTTATGTGTATGTGTGAGAGAGATGATAATAGTGACTTTATATATATATACTAGGTTATAACCCCGTGTATTACACGGGTTGAATAAATAAATTTTATATACTAAATAATAAAACATTATATTTTAAAAGCCTCCTTTATTGCACGGGTTGAAGAAATATAATTTTATATATTAAAAAACAAAAAAAAGTTATATCTATAACAACCATATGTATTGTACGGGTTGAATAAATGTAATATTGTTTACCAAATAATAAAAAGTTATATTTTTAAAAAACCCCCGTGTAGTACATGGGTTGAATAAATATGATTTTATATACCAAATAATAAAAAAAAAAATATTTAAAAAAGCTAACGGATTTTTTTTTTATATTTAAAGTAGGATAAGAATGAATATTAATATTTATTTATTTCGTTAATATAAGATTGAAAAATCATATGATTGAATAGGTGGGAGGTTGTATGATGATAAATCGGTTAACCATATTATAATGTTATATGTTTTTAGTTATATATTTTTTGAATTATTTAAAAAAAAATTAAGACTTTGTTATTGTTAGTAAAATCAATGATTTTATATTTGTAATTTTGTTTGGTATTATTTCATTAAAAAAGTGCATATTATACATATAATTATATTATGTCTTAAGTTATTGATATCATTCAAAATGTTTTTTGATTCTATGTCTAGCATTATATATACTATGGTAAACGTTTAAAGTTTATTAGAGATAACTACATCATCGAAAAGAATAAGAGTAACTTTGTAAGTTACAAATAAAAAGTAGGTGTCTGTGAAAAAGAAGTAATAATTTGGGTAAAAGGAAACTAAAAAATGTAGTTGTATATATATATAGGGTGAGGTTCCTATAAAAATAACATTTTTCGTGAGAACTGTGAGAAGGCATAGAAATGGACATGTAAGCATCATGTTTTGGACTTAGGCAAGATGATTTGGGTTGTTTTGACAAGAACACTAAACATAACAATAATGTGATTCGGGCGTATTGGTTTATTTTTTAACTGAACGTAAAACAACGGAAACGTTGATAAAAATAAATAAAAAACGTCAAATTCATCCTCATATATTTAAATAATAATACAAATGTATTTGAAGAATAAACTAAATCCAACATATATACTTTGAGAATATTTAATTGTATAAAAGTTCTTCTAATATAGTTTGCACTTCATATAAATAACGTTTTAAGTATTTATGTTTTTCTTAAGGTTGGAATTTAATATTTAATTCTTTATAGTAAGTATTTATGTTTTTCTTAAGGTTTCTTAAGGTTTTTCTTTATGTTTTTTTCTCACATATCCCATTATAACTTTACAATTAAAAGAAAACGAAGGAAGAAAACAAAATATATATCTTTATCGTATGAATTCTTATTAGATTTGATTAAATATTATTATTAAAAAGAATTTGTATTAGATTAGATTTTAGATTTTATTAAATATTATTAATAATAAGAATTTGTATTAGATTAGATTAAATATTATTATTATTAGTATATTATTAATAATTTTAATCAATTAAATGAGAGAATGACAAGTGTCCTTCAAATTGTTTCTTTTATTATATAGTATAGACGGGGAATAAGATGTGTGGGATTTTTTTAAAATAAGAGATAAATTTCGAGAAAAGTGATTTTTAGAAAAAAAATAATTATAAGTTTGGAGATAATGTAAGGGATGTGAATGCTATTTATCATAAAAAAAATATATCAAATTTTCACAACTTTTGAAACGTATTAGGAAATTAACTTGAATGGGTTTTCTTTCCTCTCAGACCATGTGTAGTGGTTTGGGTGAATAATGCCCTTACCCTAAGGCGTTTTCCGCCATATGGTAGCACAGTCAGAAAGGGCATTATTTGACGTTTTTCTAAAATGGGTGTAGTGGGGATGTTGGCATTATGTTAAATGGTGTAAAGAATTAAATAAAAATAAAAAAACCAACAAAAAATCTATTGGATTAAAAAAAGGAATATTAAATGCTATTGGCCAAACACAAATGTTGAGAGCGTGATTTAAAACACGCCAAGGGAATTTTTTTACAAAACACCATGAATAACGCCCAGGGGGCGGGTGCCGGGCGTGATTGGGCGTTATTGGGGGAAGAAAACGCCCAAATATAGCCCACTACGGATGGTCTTATGGTGTGTGTTGTGGGCGTCGAAGCCATGCCACGTCAGAGGAGTGCGGGAGCCAACAACGCAATGATGAGGCGCCAATGGTGCGTGGGTGGTGCTGCGGCTGGACTCGTAGATGTGGAGCAAAGAAAAGGCGTGAAGAGTGAACAAAAGATTAAAAAATAATCATAATTAGGGAATTTATTTCGAGGCTTCAATACAACATCTATTTGGTGATGTGAAGGATGAAAAAAAGTGTTTGGGTGACGTCTATGTATAACACTTTTTTTTACATTAAACCCACTATAAGACATAGCTTTAGAGCCGCTTGTATAAAATATTTGAAAAACTTGATTGTTGTTGAATAATTTTCATACATTTTTAGGGTATTAAATATGATGATTAAATGTTAACATGATTGTATAACCTGGCTAAAACAATGCTTAAAACAACCATTTATTAAAAAAGTTAATTAAGTTCTCCAAATTTTATTGAACGGAGAACACACCTTTAAAATTTAAGTTCTAAAATCCACCCCACTAGCCCTAATCTATAGAGCTTAAATCTCCACCGCATTAAACACCTTATGCCGCCAGAACAAGAGACCATCCAAGAGATTAAATAGATATATTTTATAAAACCTTTAACATGTCAGCATTCAAATTCAAGACTAAGAAAGTAAGAAAGATAAAAAGAAAACCCTAAAGTGAGATTCAATTGTACTTTGGTAATTAACACTTACACACACATATATATATACAAATTTTCCAAAGCAACTGCCTTCTGTTACACTGTCACTGTGTGAGATTGTGACGAAAGAAACAGTGGTTGTGATGTTCATGTAAGTAGAACACTGAAGAGGTTAATTAGATGAAGTGTGTGTTTGTGTGTGTGTTTGAGGGTGGCATGGAGACCATAGCTCTCTCTTCAAAGCTTACTGCCGGGTTTCAAAGTAGTTTAGACCGTTTGCTTCCCGAGGAACAGTAACGACACAAGGATACACGCACACACTGTCTTTGTCTCTTATTTGGTGTTTTATAATGGGACACAACCATCAACCCTAATTTCATGAACTTGTCTAGCTTTTTGGTACTATATCTATTACTTCAATTTTTGCACTAGCTACCTACCCACCATTTGTTTCCCATGTTTTTATGACAAACGAATTAGAGTAATTTGGACGAATTAGAGATGTATTCTGATATAACTCTATTAAAAATATTGAGTTGATCAATTGGCCACTATCGTTTATTTAATTATTTAAATTCTTATAGGACTAGGGGCAGACCTGGGTGAGTTGGCGAGCGCCCTCTCTAAAAAAAGTTTTGGCCTACTTTATAGGCAAAAATCTCACCCCTTAAAAATTTGGTTGAAACTCCGTTCACGAAGCTTCTGATAATAAACTAGTTTAACGTGTATACGATAGATTATTCCCGTGTATGCTTAATTTATTTGAGTTTGCAAAATTTTGGTATTATAAAAATCTTATATTATATCTAGCCCAATGCAAGCAAAAGGGTAAAGTTATTTTACAAAGAGTTATAAAAATAAGAAGTGTACAAAGATACAATGGATCGCAAAATATAACACAATGTCGAGTAAAATATAACACAATGACAAAAATATAACACAATGTCGAAGAAAAAAGAAACAATGAATTAAAAAAAAAAACACAATGACGCAAATATAGAAAAGACACAATAATTTAAACAAAAAGTCAAATCTACTGTTGGTGCACTTGTGTCTGTACTTTGTCTGTATTTTGTCATGATGTAAAACGATGTCTTTGTTAGTCCTGTAAGTTTGACCAAGTCAACCATCCTCCGGTTTGACTTGGCCAAACAGTTAGAATATGAGTGTAATATGTCTGTGTCGAAGGTTGGTTCATCGAAGGATCGTTTCTATCCTTCGATGAGCTCGAAAGATGTCCTTCGATGGATGCAGATGGACCTCGAAGGATATACCATCCTTCGAGGTATATGTGGATCCTTCGATGGCTGTATGATCGAAAGATGATGTTTCGATCAGTAATCCTGATCCTTCGACCAGATGATCTGTGTTCGGGTATAAATACCCATGTTGTGTGTTCATTTCAGTAGAGACACCAGATAGACAGAAGGGAGAGCATTCTGGTCAAAACACACACACACACACGAAAGTTTGAGAGAGTTTGCAGAATACATTTGTAAACATTGAGCTTGTAACCGAACCTTTCATACGTATTAATACAAGTGGTGTTAATCGGTGAAGACTTGTGTTGTGTTTGTGCTTGTTCTTTCTCGGTTTGCATGCTAGCTTGGATTCCGCACTCGCTAGTGTGTTAGATATAACAAGGAATAGGTTAAACCTCAACCTCCGAGGGACCTACAAGTGGTATCAGAGCCGTGGCTCTTTTCCTTGTTAAAAAACCGGGTTTTATACAAGCTTTGGAGTGTTTTTGGACAAAAACTCACTGGTTTAGCTCCCGTTTTCAGTGTTTTTCTCGCTGTTTTTGTCGTTAAAACGTGGTCTAAACTGTCGGGTGTGTTAAGGAACGGGTTGGGTAACTTAAAAACTGGTTTTTAAGGTGTTTGGTGATTTCCGACCAAAATTCCGGCTTACTCCGGTACCGGTTTCTGGGTTGATCCTTCGGTTTTTCGAAATATTTTATTATTCAAATCAGTCTGCATGCAGAAGATATGGTCTGACCATACCTTCTGCCGTCTGCCGAAAGTTTCTACCAACCCATCACCTTTTTCACCAACCTGTCACTCTTTGTCAACTGTGTCAGTGCTCATCGAAAGATATCCTTCGAAGTCGAAAGATCATCTTTCGATCAAGGAGGTTCGACAGATACCCATCCTTCGAACATCTTTCGAAGTCAGTGAGTTATCTTTCGAGCCAAGGAATCTTTTCGAAGGATATATTGTTCGAGCTACTGTTCTGTTTTGAAAGACAAGGATCCTTCGATTGGAGAGTCTTTCGAAATCATTGTTCGAAACTCAACAGTGATCTTTCGAACACTGTTGATCCTTCGAACAAGTATTGATCCTTCGATACTTGTCTGTTTAAGGTTAACAAGTTTGTGTTTTTCAGGTCTTTCGATCTCAGATCCTTCGGCTGGTGTAACAATTTTTCTTGATCAAAAATGAATTCGATGTGGGGTGTTCCGGTAAATGCAGAGATGTATTTTGGTACTCCGGCTCCGGATTCGGGTTCGCAAGCTAATGCTACATCTACCAGTCATTGGGCATTCGTATCAAATCAAGCTCCAACTGTTCAAAGCATTTTGCTAAGCGAAAGTGAAACGGGAAGTTTGAATAGGCCTCCAAAGTTGATGCATTTAAGTGAATATCCGGGATGGTTTGATAGATTTCATACATACGTCCTTGGTCAAAATACAGAATTGTGGTTGCGTTTCATCACAGATTTTGATCAAACAATAGAGGTTGCCGCTTCATCTGCTGCTACATTCGCTGACCTTACGGAAGATCAGAAGAAGGTCTATGACTTAGAGAAGAAAGCGTATGCCATTCTTACTCAGGCGTTAAGCAAATATATTTATCATCAATTTGTCAGTCACAAGACAACGAAGAGGTTGTGGGACGCATTGAAAACAAGGGGCGTAGGAAATGAAGCGACACGTCAATTAAGAAAAGACCTGCTAAAGAAAGAATTTGATGGTTTTACTTGTATGCAGAATGAATCTTTAGGAGATTTGACAAGTCGATTTACTCATTTGCTGACTGAATTGGTAAATATTGGGGTTGTAACAACTTCAACAGAGATAGTGAAGAAGTTTGCAGATGCACTGCCACCTCAATGGAATAATTTCTTAGAAATCCTGAAGTACAATGGCACTTTGGATACAACAAACTTCGGTGACTTTGCTCAACTCCTGGAAAACAAGAATCAGGAAGAAACTCTCAAGGCTAAAAGAGTTCCAGTGCCACAAAATCCTGAAATGTATTATGGAGCTTCTAGCACTTCTACAAAACCTTCTTCACACGCTCCAATTCAAACAGCATTTGTGTCTAGCACTAGCTTGTATGGCACTCCTCCTCCAACAACAGACATATATGGAAATCCGCTTAATCCAGTTCCTCAACCAGTGCCACAACAGCAAAGCCAACAACCTATCAGAGCAACTGATATATTCGGAAATCCACTTCCTCCTCAACAGCAAGCGTGTTATGGAAGCACATCATCTGCTGGTCAACACTCAAAGCCAAATACAGTACGGCTCGACACCTCAAGTTTTTCTAAAGTCAGTGTGGAAGTAGCAAAGGAACACATGGAGCTGCTAAACACTTTGGTGAGCGCATACTGTGGATTAGTGGAAGGTCAGATTGGTAACATTAATCTGACACAAGAAGACTATCAGCAGATCGATAAAGAGGAGATGGAGATGATGGACATCAAATGGGCCTTTGCCAGTGCTGTTAGGCGAGCAAAGGATTTCATGGAAAGAACTGGCAGAACCAGCTTGGAAAGCAAGAAAGACACCAAGTATGGGTTTGATAAACAGGCTGTTAAATGCTTCAATTGTGGTGAACGTGGTCATTTCAAACGTGAATGTACGAGGCCATCTCAACATGGAAACCAAAATCCTTTCAGAGGTCAAGGCAACAGGGCAAATCAGAACCAAGGAAGGAACAATGAGCGAACATTGGTGCCTGTCAACAACCAGAGTCAAGCAGGACCATCTAATGCCAACCAGGCACTTGTGGTTCAAGTAGATGAAGGATGTGATTGGTCAATCCAGTTGGGAAATGATGCTCCAGATGGAACAGCTTGTTTTGCTGAAATTGTCAAGGATTTAAATCACGCCAGTGGTGGAGAATCTTCCGCCAATGGTGGTGACTCTTCTGAGGATGAAGACTCTTCTGGTTATAGTAGAAGTTCAGATGAAGAATCCTCGAGTTCAGGCGATGATCATGTGGATGAGACATCAAGTGCGTCAGTCGATGCTAATATTGATGAGCTATTGGGAGAAGCTGCAGCAGAAACTCAAAGAAGATCTATTTTGGTGGATCAAGCTGCTTATTCTTCGTCTTCTCTCCATTCAGCCTTTATGGCTAATGTCAACAGTTCATCAAGTCAGGTATGTGTCGATGAACCCACTTCTGGTAGCTGTGATAACTGTGATAGTTTGCATGTTAAATGTGCTGATTTAGAAGCAAACATGTCTGAGTTGCAAGGCAAACATGATGCTGTACAAGCTAGTTTGTTTGACTTGCAAGACAAACATGTTTCATTGAATGATAAGTGGTGTGAATTGCAAAGCAAACACGAGGCTTTGCAGGAGAAATATGATGTGACATTTATCCACAATCAGAAATTAACCGTGGATCTTTCTAAGTGCACAGAAGCCAACATGTTTTATGAAAACCATGAAAAGGAGTTTAAATCGGTAATTGAAAAATTAAAGAAAGATAAAACCGAGTTAACTAAAATGGTTTCCAGAAAACAAACTGACATTAATTTGTATATAACTCGTCTTGAGGTAATGCAAAAGGAAATGGCTTGTGTTAAAACTGAAAGTGAGGCGATCCGACTTAAGCTAGACAGTTATTTGAGCTCTAGCTATGTGTTGGATCACATCATTGATGTACAGAAAGAGAAACGGGATGTCACATGCATAGGCTACAAGAAATGTCCACCACCTGTGAGACAAAATTATGATGCCATGCCTGACGAGGAGAATAGAACTTTCTTTGAACCATCTGTTCCTCTAGATGTTAATGAATTTGCAGCAGGACTCGGATACAAGAAAGAGGTATCATCAGATTCAGATGTGTCAGCAGATACATGTGTGTCTTCTGCCGAACCGAATCAGGTTCCTCCAGTTGTGATATACAGTGAGGATTCTGATTCTTCTGATGATGAGTCTGATGATACTGATTCAGCAAAGTCTGATGCGGTGATAAAAGAAGAGGACATACCTCTTGAGAATCATATTCTATGTGATCCTCCTGCAAAACCCGCTAAGACTGTTGCAATTGAGTCCACGTCTGTAAAAGAGTCGGAGAGTGTGGATTTGCTGTACACTCTTGTTGGTGATGATAAAGTTTATTCAGACAAAGATTTTCCTATTAAGAATGTTAATCAATCATTAATCAGTAAAGTCTTTGAAAATTCAACAAGTAAGTTTTTGGGAAAGACAGGATCACATGTTACTGTAACACAATGCCCTCCTATCCCAAAGGCCGAAGTTCGAAAACAATTTGGCAATAAAAAATTACCAACAGTGCAAAAACAGCAAAATCATACCAAACCAAAAGGAAAAGCACCGACTCAAACTCAAAGAAAGCCGAATCAGAAGAAGAAAAAGAATGTGAACTTTGTGAAGTCTAAGGGAACGGACAAAATTGAAACGTTTGCAAATCAATCTAACTTAGATTTTGTCAAGAAAGCAACAGTGATGAAAAGGGATGAACCGAATAGTTTAAAACCTAGTACCTCGAGATCACAAAGTTCATCATCGGCAAGACGACCACATGATACTTCGGGGTTTGTTGAACGAAGATCATGTTTTGAATGTGGTACAATTGGGCATATCATTCGAAATTGCCCGTATCTTCATAAATTAAAAGCCAAAGAAGATGATCCCCGTGAACGAAATCACCAAAAGCGATCTGTTTCTGTAAAACAAGATCCCCGCCTTGTAAAAGAAAGGGAAAAGAAACAGAAACGCCAACAAGTCAAGGTGATTGAAAAGGCACTTAAAACTGATGTGGTTCACAAACCATCTGTTTCTGTCAAACCAGAAAATTCGAAAACTTCTGATAACCATGAAGTTAAAATTTTAAAGAATGACACTGGTAAACCAAAACAGACCTGGAAACCTAAAACGGTTAAAAATTCAGGGGGACCATCACAATTTTCAAATCATCAAAGAATAGAAGTTATTGTTATTGATGAAAATGGAAGACCCAAGACCACAATGGCTTGGGTCCCCATCTCCAACTAATTGTGTGAGTTCATGTGCAGGGTGTTCCAGGAGGAACTATCAGTAGTCATTGGATTGTTGATAGTGGGGCATCCAGGCACATGACAGGCGACATGAAGCTTCTCTACGACGTCAAATCTATTAGAGGAGGTTATGTTGCTTTTGCTGGAGAAAAGGGCGGATATATTACGGGTGAAGGAATGATTTCCAACGGGGTTGTTAGCTTTGATAAGATCAACTTCGTACAACAACTTGATCACAATCTTCTTAGTGTTTCTCAAATTTGTGATAAGCAGTTCTCAGTACACTTTGATGCAAATGGATGTTATGTGCTGAAACCCGGCTTCAAAATTCCAAAAGAATGGATTCTCTTGTCGGCTCCAATGATAAATGACTTGTATGTCCTTGATATGAGCCAAGCTATTACTACGTCTGCACAAGCAACTTGTTTCGTTTCCAAAGCCACAGAAAAAGACTCAATCTCTTGGCACAGACGAATGGGTCACATTCACTTACGCAAAATGAATCATTTGGTGTCAAATGAATTAGTGAATGGTGTTCCTCTTAAAAACTTCCATCTTCAAGACATCTGTGTCTCGTGCCAGAAAGGTAAACAAACGAAGAAACGACACCCTACAAAGAAAATCAACACGGTGGCTGTTCCTCTTGAACGTTTGCACATGGATTTGTTCGGTCCTGTCAAGCACAAAAGTATTAGGAATGATCAATATTGCCTCGTGATAACTGATGATTATTCAAGATTTTCTTGGGTGGCGTTCATGGCACATAAGAGTGAAACCTTCGGTATTATCAAAAACTTGATCATTCAGATTGAGAATCTATATAAGTTGAAGGTTAGGCGGATACGCAACGACAATGGTACTGAATTCAAAAATCATGCCATGGCGGAGTTTTGCACTTCAAAAGGTATTCTTCACGAATTTAGTGCAGCTTATACTCCCCAACAGAATGGCGTCGCTGAACGTAAGAACCGCACATTGATCGAGACTGCTAGGACTATGTTGGTAGAGTCACAATTGCCGATTCCATTCTGGACTGAAGCTGTGGCCTCTGCATGTTATACGTTGAACCGAGTCCTTACAGTCAAAAGGCACAACAAGACCTGCTTTGAGCTTATTAACAAACGGAAACCAGATTTGTCATATCTTGAACCGTTTGGAGCTCCGTGCACAATGATCGATCCTAATGGAAAGTTTGGGGCAAGAGCCATTGAGGGATACTTTCTTGGGTATTCCACCCCGAACTTAAGAGTCTGGAATCTAGAGACTAAAAGGGTCGAGGAATGGTCTGAAGTCAGAGTACAAAGGCACACTTTACCAGTCAAAAATCCTGGTCAGCCTTGGATGTTTGAGTACGATGACTTTTTCAATTCGATCAATGTTGAAGCAGTTGAAGAAAATGCTGCAGCAAGGATGTTTTTCGAGAGTGACAATGCAACAGATTCACCGTTGGTTCGTCCCATTATTGTCAATCAAGAACCATCTTCAGTGAACAATAATGCTCTCGACAATGAGGATTTTCACGATGCTACCGAATTGAACGAATCTTCAGAGGATGATGAATTTCTCGATGCAGATCAAGAAGCTCCAATAACAGCAGTTCATGGTACTTCAGAGGGTACTCCTCCAGTGGGCGTCCCTGGAACAGCTGAAGCTACTGCATCATCCTCTTCGTCAATTCCGGGCATTGAATTAGTTGTTGATCTCAACCTCAACAATCTGGGTACAAACATTCAAGTTCAAGATAATCCAGAGACAAGGATTCACAATACCCATCCTCAACAAAACATCATCGGAAATGTACAAAGTGGCGTTCAAACAAGAAACATGTTGCGAAACAACAACAATGCAGGCTTGTATACAGCTATCCGAGAATCTGGTCAACAAACTAATTGGTCTTTCGCGTGTTACGTCTCACAGGAAGAGCCAAGAACTTGGAAAGAAACTTTGAAAGATAACTCTTGGGTTGAAGCAATGCAGGAAGAACTGCAACAATTCCAGAAGCTTGGTGTCTGGAAACTCGTAGAGAAACCTGCTGGTTACAAGAAGATTGGTACCCGTTGGGTGTTTAAATGCAAAAAGGATGACCGTGGAATCGTTATTCGAAACAAAGCAAGGCTAGTCGTTCAAGGTTTTCGTCAGATAGAAGGGATCGACTACAACGAAGTGTATGCACCTGTTGCACGTCTAGAAGCAATTCGGATCTTTCTGGCTTATGCCTCATTCAAAGGTTTCAAGGTATACCAGATGGACGTGAAAAGTGCATTCTTACATGGTGTGGTGGAAGAAGAGGTGTACGTCGAACAGCCTCCAGGTTTTGAAGATCCTATCCATCCCGATCGGGTTTGGTTGCTCAACAAAGCTCTCTATGGTCTTCATCAAGCACCGCGAGCTTGGTACGCAACCTTATCTAATTATCTGCTGGAGAATGGATTTCGCAGAGGTCTTATCGATTGTACTCTTTTCGTCAAAGAACAAGATGGAGATCTTCTACTGGTACAGGTATACGTTGATGATATTATTTTTGGTTCTACTAATGATGTTTTGTGTAGGAATTTCGAGCGCATTATGCAGGATAAATTCGAGATGAGTGCTATGGGGGAAATGACTTTCTTTTTGGGCCTACAAGTACAACAAACCGAGTCTGGGATATTCATCCATCAGACTAAATATGTTGGTGACATCTTGAGCCGGTTCCAGATGTCTGATGCAACGCCCATCGGTACCCCATTGCCGCAAAATCACGGAATTACTCCAGACTTGAAGGGTGAAGCTGTTAGCCCCTCATACTATCGCGCGATGATCGGATCTCTTATGTACCTCACAGCATCAAGACCAGATATAATGTACCCAACGTGCCTCCTTGCCAGATATCAAGTCAACCCGAAGGCCTCACATCTTGCAGCTGTAAAAAGGATTTTTCGTTATTTGAAGGGTTACCCTGACACCGGTCTATGGTACCCTAGGGATAATAACTTTGACTTGATCGCATTCAGTGATTCTGATTTTGGCGGATGCAAAATCGACGGCAAATCCACAACGGCTGGATGTCAGTTTTTGGGAAATCGCCTAGTCACATGGCAATGCAAGAAGCAGACGTGCGTCGCTACATCAACATGCGAAGCTGAATACATTGCTGCCTCAAGTTGTTGCTCCCAAGTCCTATGGATCCAACAACAAATGCGAGACTACGGTTTTGAATTCCTAACTACTCCTATTTACGTTGATAATTCTGCTGCCTTACAGATCACTAAAAATCCTGTGCAGCATTCAAAGACTAAGCACATCGACATTAAGTATCACTTCATACGTGATTGCTTTGAGAAAAGGCTAATCGATGTTGCTTACGTCCACACCGATGACCAACGTGCCGACCTTTTTACCAAAGCATTTGACAAATCAAGATTTGACTATTTATTATTGGTAAACGGCATCAAGGTCAAGCAAGAGTAAAACCAACATCGGAAAATCATTTTTGTAAATACCTTTGTGTTTTAAATTTGTCTTAGTTTATTGATTTTAGGGGGAGTAAATCCAAATTTGAAAATCCAAAAACATCGAAAAATTTCAAAAACACAAAAACAATAGAAAAACAAAAATGAGTTTCCTGGCGAGCAAAAGAGAAAATGATAGTACATCAGTGGTCTGTCTAAACCTCTTTGAACTGAAATGTAAAATGTAAAATGTTAAGCAGCTCTATATAAGATGTATCGGTAGGCTCACAATCATTTTAAAGTGTGCAGGGTGATATAAACTTAAATCGACTGAAGACTGGGTGGGAACCATTCATTGGCATATGGTCTTAGTACCGAAATTTCGTTTGATAGATTGCCGAGGTTCTGAGATATTCGGTCTTTATGCTGCTTATCATCTGGGTATCATGGTTGTTTCTTTTACCGAAAAATAACGGGGACGCAAGTCTAGATCTTCCATGATACCATACATACGTGTACATATTGCATTCGACCTCAATAAGTGATCAACAATCACATATCCCTCAAAATAAGTGATAATATATCACATTTATCCGGGAGTCAAGTTCGTCTCTCTGCTGTACGAAAGTACTGACCTGTTCACGGACTTGCTCCTGTGCCCTCATGCATATGAAAATCAAGTTCCTCATCAATAAGTGATTCTATCACATAGGGCTTGTTTTCAATCAAAATAAGTGAGAATCTCACATCATATACGGTCAAACAGATGATAATCGGTATACTCACCGGTAAGATGAACCCTCGTGCATACCTTGATACGGGAATGTGTCGTGATGTGGATGAACACCGGTCGGTAAGTATAAATCATACCTTAACGTATCCCCGCGCCATGATTACAAATGATAAGTTGAGTTTATGTGGACAACATACCGATAATTGTTATAGGATGCTTATCTTAATGTTAACTAAAAGAACAAGAACAACAAGAGTGTTTTGACATGACCGTACACTGATATGATTCTCTTACCCTCGAAACTCGCAAAAAGAATGTCTGTAAATATTTATTTAATGCTTTCAGTTTCTGCATCTTTGTATATATTTACTTACTGCTTTCAGTCTTTATTTTTGAAATATTCAAAAAGTCCAAAAAGATTTTAGGTGTGTTTTAACATAAACTTTATAAAAGCCAAAAAGATTTTATTTCTATTTTATTTTCGATCGTACGATGTTGGAGCTCGAGTCTTCGTTACCTGAAACCTGAACGAAAACCGAAAACGACTAAATCTTCATAAACGGTCGAAATTTGCAAGTTTTGAAAGTTAAAAACCTAAAATTGATAAATTTATTAAACTTTCAAACTGTCGGACGGTGTTTGATTATGCAATGGTCACATGTGTGTCGTTTACTTATGATGTTCCAAGCAGTTGTTCTCATTACGCGTTTAGATTTCTTGCATGTGCAGATTCTAAAGGCAAGGAGAACATGGTAGATGACAAACTTCGGAATGAAGACACGACGTGAAGGCGCTCAAGTGATGAAGACGATCGAGTTGCCGCTGGCCATCATCAACACCACAAGGATCTCAATTCATAAAGATCAAGTATTTCACGAGCATAACTCAAGGGGGGAGCTTATGTTAAGGGGGAGTTTGTCAACACACTTCCTACATCAAACGGGGAGTTTGTTGGTACACTTTCTGCTTTCAAGACGTGAAGACTTTAAAGATCCTCCGACATTCAAGACTTGAAAGGACGTCAAAGACTTGAAGACACAAAGATCGAGACAAAGATCAAGTTATAAAATTCGAGACAAAGCTACAGCCAAGGGGGAGTTTGTTGGTGCACTTGTGTCTGTACTTTGTCTGTATTTTGTCATGATGTAAAACGATGTCTTTGTTAGTCCTGTAAGTTTGACCAAGTCAACCATCCTCCGGTTTGACTTGGCCAAACAGTTAGAATATGAGTGTAATATGTCTGTGTCGAAGGTTGGTTCATCGAAGGATCGTTTCTATCCTTCGATGAGCTCGAAAGATGTCCTTCGATGGATGCAGATGGACCTCGAAGGATATACCATCCTTCGAGGTATATGTGGATCCTTCGATGGCTGTATGATCGAAAGATGATGTTTCGATCAGTAATCCTGATCCTTCGACCAGATGATCTGTGTTCGGGTATAAATACCCATGTTGTGTGTTCATTTCAGTAGAGACATCAGATAGACAGAAGGGAGAGCATTCTGGTCAAAACACACACACACACACACGAAAGTTTGAGAGAGTTTGCAGAATACATTTGTAAACATTGAGCTTGTAACCGAACCTTTCATACGTATTAATACAAGTGGTGTTAATCGGTGAAGACTTGTGTTGTGTTTGTGCTTGTTCTTTCTCGGTTTGCATGCTAGCTTGGATTCCGCACTCGCTAGTGTGTTAGATATAACAAGGAATAGGTTAAACCTCAACCTCCGAGGGACCTACATCTACAAGCTAAACATTTAAAAATCTAACATATCACATCATAAAGTTTGATGAGACAGGTATAATGCCGTGTGAATGAGGTCAATTAGAGTTCTTTTGATACCCTTTGTATGACTTCTTATTTTTAAGAAACTTTATATTTGATCAACCCGCAAACAAAATGGCTATAAGAACTATTTACAATGTTCATAATAGTGAAAGTGATAAATGGATGGGACTAAGTAAAAAGGTGATGCTTAAATTAAGAAACTAGGTGGTAAATGAAGAACAAGATTACATAAATTATAGCTAGTACAAGTAATTAGGGTTACGTGGCAACACCACTAGATCCGAGAATTAGTGAAGGTTAAACCTATTTTGGTCTAAGGTTAATAGTGTGTGTAATAAAGATGGACTTCTTGTTGGACTAGAGAAAAAAAATAGGGAGACAAGATATCAGTAGCTCAATCTGTGGTTAAACCAATTGGACTAGAGAAAAAAAATAGGGAGACAAGATATCAGTAGCTCAATCTGTGGTGTGACTAAACATGATAGAAGCATGGTAGCTAGAGAAAAAATCAATTTATAATTAACAGTGTCCTTAAAAGAGAGAGAGAGAGTAAAGATGACCAAAAAGGTGAAAAGGTTCCAATGGCTAGTCATGATGTGATTCGAGTCAAGGGGTTGCCGGTTTGTGGCAATTTCATCTTTGATGATGGAGGATGAGTCGTTTTCTTGGTTTTCGTGTTTTGGTTTGTCTACTTTGTTTCAGGATTTAAAGTAGGCTAGGTTATGGGTTGTCTTAGAGTGTTTGGTTTTGTTTGGTTTACATATACGGGGCATGTCCTGTATATGAATTAGTGTGGAACACATCCTCACTACTTGTACTTTTTTGCGGTTGTTTTAATAGAATCACCGGGGTAACCCTTTACAAAAAAAAAAAAAAAAAAAAAAAAAGGTGAAAAGGTAATAAACTGTACAAAGAACACAAATGGAGTTTTGTTCTTTGAGGTCCCAACATTAATTCTCTCTCTCTCTCTCATGTATCTCTCATATGTATATATGTACATGTGATCACTTTGTGCATAATTAACCTATCAAGCAACTCAGTTGATCTTTGTTTCTAAGCTTTTAGATCATGAGTAGTGATCACCCTTTCACCACATACTACAATAGATCATGGTTCAATCTACTACCTTCTTCATCATCAACATCATCTTCTTTACTCTCTCACTACTATGAACCTTCACCTCCATCTCCTCCTCACTTAGAAGCTCTTCCTCTCTTGAGTTTAAGCCCAACAAGAAGACTCAACCATGATCAACAAAACCCTAGTGATTCATGTGCTCAGTTCATGGATATTGACCCCAACAGCAACTTTTCTGATGCTCATGACACTGTGACTGTGACCCTACATCTTGGGCTCCCAAGCCACAATCCTTCTGAAGCTGACCTAATTTCAAGACTCTCCAACAATACACATAATGATATTGAAATGGATAATAAAGAAGTGGTGGAAGAAGGTACAAATGGTAATGAGTATCTTAAAACCACACTAAACAAGGGTCAGTACTGGATCCCTACTCCATCTCAAATTCTTATTGGCCCAACTCAGTTTACTTGTCCTCTTTGCTTCAAAACCTTCAACAGATACAATAACATGCAGGTATTATGACTTCTAGTTACCCTGAAAGCTATTTTATTTTGTTTTTTTTTTCTTAATAATGAAGAGAACACATATACTTCTTCCTTAACTATATCACTGTCTATTAGGGCTAGTTAGGGTTAATTTTCTTTATAACTTCACCTTTCAAATCTTGATTGCTTATAGCCTTTGACAAATCTTGAGGTTTTGAACAAAGCAAGTGTTTGTTTCTACTGGCATGATCCAAGATTAATGGTCAGTGATACTGCTTCCAAATGGAAAAAGAAATCAACTTTATATCTGATTTAATATGACAAGTATAATTATGCTTTTTGTTCCTTGAATTTTGGTTTCTTTCTTTTTATCCTTCCCTAAATACATTGGCAATTGTGTCAAAACTGCAACCTTCCTATTCATCATCTCTTATCCACCCTGGAAACATTTATTATCTTCATAATATCCAAACAAGAACAATTAATAAAGCAAAAAGAAAGACTTTTCTGATCAATAAGCCAGTTTGTGTTACCAACAAACTAGAGTAATTGACACTGATTTTGTATGGCTGAGAGCTTTATTTAGAAACCTGGCTAAATCTCAAGCTTCGCCACTGCACGTATAGAAATTTTTGGGTGTGTACGTTTTCGACCCCCCGATAGGAAATCTCAAGTTTGGTTTTCTTCAATAATTTAGGGGATCAGATCATGATCATTCTTTTTAGTCCTTTCTTTACTGTTTTTTTTAAGTGTTCATGCACATTTTGTCTTCTTTTGTTTTTTTTTGGTACTATGTCTACTATAGGGAGCTTTTGTTGTTTTGTGATTTAAAGAGCTCTTAATTTGGAGAACCTAACAGATCCAAGAGGTTCTACAGAGAAAATACAATGTTAAAAGGGAAGGACAATGTGGTAGTTCATTCTTCAATTCAGTTTTGAAAAGTTTAAATCTTGACTACTGTTTAACATTCAGAATGGGTGAGATATATGCCAAACCCCATAATCTTCTAGGTATTTTCAATATGAAAAGGTTTAAAAAGAGTGTGCCTATTGGCACACCAAACCCTAGCAAAATTAGGGTTTATCTACGCTGCGTATTGGTCAATACGCAGCGTATAGGGTTAAACCAATACGATGCGTATTGACCAATACGCAGCGTAGATAGCCCATATATCTCAGTGCCTGATAACCAATCATTGCACAGAAAACAATGTGTGTCTACGCTGCGTATTGACCAATACGCAGCGTATTGAATTTTACACTAATGGTCCCTGGAGTTTCAAAAATTGACACAAATGGTCCCTTATTTTTGATATATTTACACTTTGGTCCCTGGTTTTTCATATATTGACACAAATGGTCCCTGGTGTTTCATATATTGACACAAATGGTCCCTATCAGGGACTATTTTTGTAAAAACTGAAACTTCAGGGACCAAAATGTAAACATATCAAAAATGGGTAAAAAGGGGGTCTTCTTTAAAGAACCGGCCCTTGCAAGACTCGAACTCATGACCTCTCGTTTAGAACCGCAACGCCTTAACCAGTTTATCCTCTGTCCAGAGCTGTTAGAGTATGAAACGTAATACCTTATATACCCTAGCTAACCAATACGCTGCGTATTGGTCAATACGCATCGTATATAAAACATCTGGAAAAATGGGGTCATTTGGGTGGGTTTGAAGTATCAAAAGTTTACCAGTTTTATATACGCTGCGTATTGACCAATACGCAGCGTATTTGTTAACTGGTGTACAAAATTAGTCCCTCAATTTCAGTTTTTACAAAAATAGTCCCTGACAGGGACCATTTGTGCCAATCTATGAAACATCAGGGACCTATATATATTTTCGACGCACGTTAGGACCGTACGCGCCTTACGAGAGTCGAAACTAAGTTCGTCATTAAAATATATATTTTTTTTATTATTTAGTCGAAGTCGAACCGTAAGGCGCGTAGGTCCCTAACGAGCGTCGAAACTAAGTTCGTCGTTTTATATTTTAACGACGAACTTAGTTTCGACGCTCGTTAGGGACCTACGCGCCTTACGGTACGACTTCCAGAAGTTTATCTATACAACAAAACACTTTAAATAACCTGCCAGAATTTTATATAACCTGCCTGAATTTCAAAATATAACATTTCAAAATATGTGAAACTATTTACACCGAAGTTTGATATATACATAGCAAAATACATAACAAAGTTTGTCCATACATAACAAAATGATAAAATACTACTGCTACTTGTACATGGGCTCTGAAGAAGATTCGCACAATCTCCGCCAGTACGACATAAATTTCCCCCAATCTTCTTTATCGAACCCTTCCTTGCAATTTTGCACTATATTTTGTTGGATGTGAAAGTGGCATAGAAGCCTGGTTGCGTTCGGGAATACTTTAGAACACGCGTTAATTAGGGCAAGCTCCCTATCCGTGACTATCACACGCGGCATCATACATTCATGCAATATTGACTTGATCCGCTCAAGCACCCACACGTAGTTACCCTTTCGTTCTTTACAAATAACGGCATGTGCGATACAAAAAGACTTCCCAGTCGACGTCATACCCACAACCTGGACAAATGGCATGTTGTAGAGGTTTGTTTTGTAGGTCGCGTCGATCAACATCACGTGCGGGAATGCACGCCACATAGTGATTGAATAAGGATGAACAAAGAAAATCTCTGTTACGACATCTGTTTTGGGTTCCTGTCGGGTTTCGTAAACGAATCGGTGGTCATGCAGCAGGCTTTCCAGTGCCTGAATAGGATTCTTTCTGTCCACTATGGTCGCTCTAATTTTTTGTACCGCATTTTGCACGTCTTTCTGAACATGCAGGCTGTCGGGGAACTGCTTTCTTAGGGTTTGAAATATGATACGTGGCTCCATGTTTTGAGCAGTTAGCTGCTCCACTAGCTTGTATTCGGCTTCAGTAAATCTTCGCACAAAAGCATGGCCCAACAGACTCGTCGTAGGTTCGTGGTTATGGTTCGCGTCTTCCACTTTTAACTCCCACGTGTCATTCGTCACGTCCCGGATGACGAGTAATGAAAAGGGGCAACCGATTTTTTTGCTACCAGCTTTTCTAACTGTTGCTTTACTACGGTGCTCACCACTACGGTCGCACACAAGCCATACCATCCCAGTAGTACCGCCAATATTTTTCGATCGGCGGGTAACAATTACGTAACCATACGCCTTTCCCGTTTCTTGTACCCAATTCTTCAAATCAGTTTGAGACATGAAACGCTAAAAAAAAGTTACGTTAATAATAATAATAATAATAATAATAATAATAATAATAATAATAAATACAAGGGTTAATATAGTATTTAACATTAATAATAATAATATTAATAACAATTATAATTATAGTATTTTACCAATAATAACAATAATAATAATAATTATAATTATAATATTTTTAATAATAATAATAATAACAATAATAATAATAATATTAATAACAATTATAATTATAGTATTTTACCAATAATAACAATAATAATAATAATTATTATTATAATTATAATATTTTTAATAATAATAATTATTTTAATGTGATACCTCATTTATTTGAAACGGATTGTCCGGGGTAGATGGTTCATAAAGTGATGTGTTACGGGGCTCATAACCATATCCACCATGTTCTTCGTATCCACTGTAACCACCTTCACCCCCATATCTATCGTATCCACTGTATCTACCTTCACCCCCGTATCCACTGTATCCACCTTCACCCTCGTATCCACCTTCACCCCCGTATCCACTGTAACATTCGTATCCATCTTCACCCCCGTATACCCCGTAACCCGGATACGATTGCTGCGTCGGGTAATATGGTTCATCAACAGGTGCATTCTCAGCACCGTATCCACTTTGTTGCACGTACGGAGATTCATACCCGTATCCGTAATCCGGATACACTTGATACGCCGGGTAATTTGGTTCATCAACAGGTGGAGTGAGAGTCTTGTTCAAGTTTGGCAACTGTGTTTTTTTATCAACAGGGACTCTAGACACAACCTCCTCCTCCTCCTCCTCATTGGCATAATTTGCTCCCCTTGTGTCGTTAGAATAGCGATTACCAAAATAATTATCGGTCCAAAATGATGACATTTTAACAAGATTGAGCAAAAGAAATAATTTTGGTTTGGAATGTAAACTGTTTACTGAAGAACAAAAGAAATGCGAATGAAAGAAGCGAGTGAAGAAAGTACTGATAAATGAATGGAAGATGACAACATCGCACTGCTAAATAGACTTTCAATTATAGTGTATACTTTATTCCCGTGCCTGACAACATCTCATCAGAGTCAAATCAGCCCGACATACATACGCTGCGTATTGACCTATACGCTGCGTATTGACCTATACGCAGCGTATACGAAGTGTTCAAATACGATACGTATAGGTCAATACGCAGCGTATAAGCTAACTCGTGTATATAAGAATTAAGTTTCATTATCTAACAGCTCTGGACAGAGGATAAACTGGTTAAGGCGTTGCGGTTCTAAACGATAGGTCACGAGTTCGAATCATGGAAGGGCCGGTTCTTTAAAGAAGACCCCCTTTTTTACATATTTTTGATATATTTACACTTTGGTCCCTAAACGTTTCAATTTTTACAAAAATGGTCCCTGATGTTTCAACAATTGATACTGATGGTCCCTGGTGTTTCGTAAGTTTACACAAATGGTCCCTGATGTTTCGAAATTTTACATAAACGGTCCCTGAAGTTTTGAAAGATGACAAGAATGGTCCTTGACCAATACGGTGCGTATTGACCAATACGCAGCGTATATATACCTTGTTTTCTGTGCAATGATTGGTTATCAGGCGCTGAGATCTATGGTCTATCTACGCTGCGTATTGGTCAATACGCACCGTATTGGGGTTACCCTATACGCTGCGTATTGACCAATACGCAGCGTATTTAAACCCTAAGTGTGCAGATAGGCAAACTCAGTGTGCAGATAGTGAGAGCCTTTAAAAAACCACAAAGTTAAAGCTTATTAAGAAGCTTTTGATCTTAAAGAACATTCTAACATCATTTCTTTTGTATCTCATAGTTTATTGGACAAGGTTTCATGCACCATGTATCTAGCCATTTTATTATAATTTATATGCATAGGCATAACATAAATCCTTTAATAACAACGCTAAACGAGGCTACTGCATGCGCAAGGTGAAGCCCGGGGGTGTCGCGCCCGTTAATCACTCTCAGAATATTAATATAAAAGCGTCGACATTCTATTCGCGTTTAATATATGTTTGTTTTAGAACATTGTTGCATGTCTAAGTTTATCCAATGTTTTATTCTACATATGAACGTTTATATCTAAGTTAGGAACTATATGTTAGTAGCATCATTTTGTGGTTATTATGAATGTATGGATTAATTAGCTCCATCAACAAATTGAATAAGCCTTCATATATACTTTATTAATTGCATAAAATTAATGTCCAAACACAGATGCATATGTGGGGGCATGGATCTCAGTATAGAAGAGGTCCTGAATCCCTAAGGGGAATACAACCAACAGCCATGTTAAGACTACCATGCTACTGTTGTGCACCAAGGTGCCATAACAACATCGACCACCCAAGGGCTAAACCGCTCAAAGATTTCAGAACCCTACAGACACATTACAAAAGAAAACATGGGATCAAGCCTTTTATGTGCAGGAAATGCGGTAAGCCCTTTGCGGTTCGAGGTGACTGGCGAACCCACGAGAAGAACTGTGGGAAGCTTTGGTATTGTAGCTGCGGATCGGATTTCAAGCACAAAAGGTCTTTGAAAGATCACATAAAAGCATTTGGAAATGGGCATGCAGTTTATGGGATTGATGATGAATCTTGCTTTGAATTAGAAGAAGAAGCTGCTAATTCCGAGATTGATCATCAAGAAAACGAATCTTAATAAGATTATTATTAAGTCATGTGCTAAACGTACCCATCCCTATATTGTTTTCAGTGAATGCACCATCCCTCTCCATCAGATCAGTAACATCATCTCTTTACTTTTACTTATAAGGAGGTGCGTGTTCAACATATAATAAGGGAAGGGAGGGGTACGTTTAGCCTCACTTGCGTTGTGTAAAAGCACCCACCGTACGTACAATAATTAATCAAAAGTCACATTTAAGGACTTGTAATTTGGTTGATTGATGCTCTATATATTATTGTACTTCTTTATGATTTCATGAGACTTGTAGCTGACTAAAATCTGTAAAATCCTCTTTTACTATTCTAGTACAATTAAGTTATTAGTACATGGGTTGTACTAGTACTTAATGAATTAATGTTGGTAGATGCAAGCTACATACGGTTGGGACGAGGTCAATGTGAATTTGTGTTTCATGTTACAAGGCTTCACTTAGAATAAGATGGTACTAGCTAGCTGGTATTAAAAATTCATAAAAGTGATATGAATTAGATAGTTTGATACAAAATATATATGTATGGCCCTAACTATCTGCACACCCAGTTTGCCTATCTGCACACTTAGGGTTTACCTACGCTGCGTATAGGTCTATACGCAGCGTATAGGGTTAACCCTATACGCTGCGTATAGACCTATACTCAGCGTATATAAACCATAGATTTCAGAGCCTTATCAGTAATCATTGCACATAACACAAGGGTTTATATACGCTGCGTAGAGGTCTATACGCAGCGTATGAGACAAAAATGACACAACTACCCTTGTCTTTGGCTTCGGATAGCCTCAATACAAGGGTATAAATGACATTTTCAGACCTTTATATACGCTGCGTATAGGTCTATACGCAGCGTATATAAACTATAAGGGTTAAAAAGATAAAATTACCACAGGTTTGGGGTTAAAAATAATTTTACCACCCTTTATATACGTCGAGTATAGACCTATACGCAACGTATATAAACCTTGTAAAAATATGATGCTTCAAACCCACCAAAATGACCCCAAATTTTCAGATGGTTTATATACGCTGCGTATTGATCTATACGCAGCGTATATAAACCTTGTTTTCTGTGCAATGATTGGTTATTAGGCACTGAGATCCATGGTTTATCTACGCAGCGTATAGGTCAATACGCTGCGTAGATAAACCCTAATTTTGCTAGGTTTTGGTGTGCCAATAGGCACTTTAGTGTGCCAATAGGCACGCCCATATGTATAATGCATGCAATAGATTCAATCTGGATTTATTTCGAACTATATAGTAGATATATAAGTTATATATACATGGTTATAAAAGAAACATAAGTAGTAAAATGTCATGAGAATTAATCACTTGATGATTCAAAAATTGTTTAGGCTTTGAGGAAAGGTGATGTTACAGAATATCTATTCATTTTTTGGTTTTTCTTTGACTTCCCATGTTATATGATCGGTGGTTGAACGACATAATTATGAAATGTGTGGAGATAAAGAGAACATCTAGGGTTATGTCCACTTTATATAGGTATACAATAAACTTGCGTAATTAGTTCAACCGATTAATCATCAGATACCACTAATTAAAAATTAGAGTTTTAATACACATCTCACTGTAGGCATCTGGAGAGCTACAGACCTCAAGGAGAGACTACACAAAAGTTTCAATAGGTTGTAAACGAATTGAATCGAATCACACACGAAGCATTGTTCATGTTTGTTCGTTTAATATTGAACTTATTCACGAACATATAGTCGAATGAAAATTCTTGTTTGTGTTCGTTCATTAAGGAATTAAACTTGTTCATGAATGGTTCACGAAGATATACCATTTAAAAAAAAAAAAAAAACAACAATCTTATTCTCAAACATTAGACATATTCACCTTATTAAGCAGTTGACATAATAATCATAAACTTAATTATCCCATAACAAAGGCACAAGTTCAACATAATAGGCATAAACATAATTATCCAGAAATAATATTGTTTCATTGAACTATTTTTCAAATGCGTTTTTGCTAAGTTTTTAATAAGATATAAGCTTCAAATAAATATGGTTCATAGTTTAAATGCTAGGGGTATATTTAAATGCTAGGGGTAATAAAGTAAACATAAATATATAAAAATATAAAAAACCTTTATTGACTAAACATCAACTACATAAATGATCATGAACGGATGTAAACAAACACATTATCGAATGTTCATCAACGATCACGTTCTTTATTTATGTTCGTTCATTTAATTAATTAGACAAAATTCTTTGTTCATGTTCGTTCATTTATAAAATGAATGAATGCCAACGAATTTACAGCCGAACGGTTCACAAACACTTTGCGACACGTTCAGTTCATTTACAGAGCCCTAAGTTTCAATACTATTCTTTTAACAACATTTTTTACTTCTAAATACCACATATATAGTAAGTTTGGACTTGCAGATATTTGAACTCACACCACATTTATAGGAGGGGTCTATTAGAACACCGCTAGGTCACTAAGGTGCTGTTTGTTTTTTTGAATAAAAGTGCTTCTGGCCACTTATGTCTCCGTTGCGCAGACACGCGCAGACATTTGGGTCCTGCAGCTTGTTTGTTTTCTCGCAGACCTTTCATTAAAAAAGGTCTGGGAGACCTCTTCCTGATGCAGACAATCACTCAAGTCTTCTAACCTCTTTTCCCTGCCTTCTCTCTATACTCCGGCGATCGGAGTAATTCCGGCCGGCTTCCGGCCGTTTTCCCGGCGAAGCACATCCCACCCACGAAAACCCTTTCCTCCTTGCACCATTTTTTCACCCACACCCATCTGAAGTTTAGAGAGAGAGAGAGACCGTAGAGAGAGAGAGAGAGAGAGAGGGAGTGGCAGGAGAGAAAGAGAGAGAGGGGGAAAGAAGAGAGAGATATCAGTGAAAGAAAGGGGAGCCAGCCTCTCTCCGCCGCGCACGACAACGACAACAAGTGGCGGCGGTGGTGCTTGGCTTCGCGTCTGACCCGAAGGGTTTCGTGGGTGACGATGGTGATGATGATTGCGGTGGCGTACAGTGGTTGTGGGCGTCAGTGGTGGCTGAAGTGGTGGTGGGGGAGGCAGGAGGAGGTGGTGGCTGAAGTGCTGGTGGGGGAGGCAGGAGGAGATGGTGGTGGTAGATGAATGAGAGATCTGTTGCAGATGTAAGGGGTTTTAAAAAGAGGGATAATCAAACACTCTTTTTATTACACTCTGCAGACATTTGGTCCACCTCTTCTCATGCAGACGTTTGCAGATCTGGTCCGCAGACTGCAGACCCTTTACATCTGAAAAAACAAACACCACCTAAGTCATGGGTGTTTCCATTAATATTTATCATTAACCAAATATAACTTGGGTAAATATCATGAGATCAATTAGGCACATCAATATAACCCGGTTTCAAGGGTTTGACATATGTGTGTGTATTGTGTAATATTTGCATGGGAAATTGATCAATGTCGAATGACCGGAAGATAAAGAGATATGTGTTCTTATTCATCTTAAAGTAGTGACGGCAAGAAGGGTGTTGAACCACAAAGAGTTTGTGGTTGCTTGTTAATCTCGATTGATTAAGAAAGGTTATCAAGCTTACTAGTAATTCCTTAGAGATTGGATTAATGGTTGAGATATGAAACAATGATTATGATTTTATTGGAAGAGATAAATGTCAAACCTTGATCTTTCTCATTAACATTCAAGGGTTTAAATAATACAAAGGAGATCAATTTGAGATCTCGTATAAGTGGAAACTATTAATTACAATAATTACACAATAATATTCTATTACACACCCGCAGTCGAAGCGGGAGGTGACCGTATGCTGAGACTGGAGCGGAAGTCTTCAAACAAAACGCGCGGTAATCCTTTCGTGAAAATATCAGCAACTTGGTAACGAGAAGGGACGTGGAGAATACGAACTTGACCGCGCTGAACTTGTTCGCGCACGAAGTGGATGTCAAGTTCAAGGTGTTTCATTCTCTGATGTTGAACAGGATTGCCGGAGAGATAGATAGCACTCACATTGTCACAGTAAACAATAGTAGCTTTAGAAAGAGGCCGATGCAATTCCAAGAGTAGATTGCGAAGCCAGCATATTTCAGCAACAACATTAGCCACTCCTCTGTATTCAGCTTCGGCACTAGAGCGGGAGATAGTTGGTTGACGTTTAGAGGACCAAGAGACGAGATTATCTCCTAAGTAGACACAATAACCACTCGTAGAGCGACGAGTGTCTGGGAAACCAGCCCAGTCAGCACCCGTATAAGCAAAAAGTGCGGGATCCCTGTGAGGTCACAGAGTTAGGCCATAAGAGACCGTGCCATGAATGTACCGGATGATACGCTTGAGAGCATTCCAGTGCATGTGCATACATACCTATTGCACCGCATAACTGATGTCGGGCCTAATGAAAGTGAGGTATTGCAGTGCACTTGCCAAACTTCTGTAAAGTGTAGGGTTCTCAAAGTCGGTACCTGATGTTGCACTAAGTTTAGAGTTTGTATCAACTGGAGTGGCTACGGGTTTACAAGACGACATACCCGCGTGCTCTATAATGTCAGTGGCGTAAGTCTGCTGAGACAGGAACATAGTGTCCTGAGTTCGGTTCACAGAGATCCCAAGAAAAAAACTTAATGCCCCGAGGTCCTTCATTGCAAATTCTTTTGAGAGATAAGTCATGAGGTGCTGACGAAGAGATGTCGAAGATGTTACCAGAAGGATGTCATCTACATAAAGAAGAAGATAAGTAGTGTTGCCATTATGATGTAAGATGAACAAGGACGCATCACAACCACTTTGACCAAACCCCAAGGTAAGAACGTAGTCGGTGAAACGTTGGTACCGGGCTCTAGGGCCTGTTTCAAACCATAGAGAGACTTCTTCAATCGGCAAACGTGATCCGGGAAGTGTTTGTCTCTAAAACCCATTGGTTGGTGCATGTACACGGTTTCATGGAGATTCCCATGAAGAAAAGCATTAGTAACATCTAGTTGGTGGACCGGCCATGACTTGGACAGTGCAATAGTCAATACGGTACGAATGGTTACCGGTTTAACCACTGGACTGAAGGTTTCCCCACAATCAATACCAACCTGTTGAGAATGTCCATCACAAACTAACCTTGCTTTATACCGTTCAAGAGTGCCGTCGGACCTGAATTTATGTTTAAGTAACCACATGCTTCTAATGATGTTCATATGTGGTTGGCGTGGAACCAATTCCCAAGTATTATTATTAATAAGTGCGTGAAACTCATTGGTGATGGCAGTATGCCACTCCGGTATGGATAGGGCCTGGGACGGGTTTTTGGGAACGAGGACTATGTTAGTTGTGTGTAGGTTGAAAAGTTTCTTAGGTTTGACAATTCCGTCCATAGCCCGAGTAAGCATGGTGCATGTGTGGGTTGGTTGGACGATGGACGGTGGGACCGGTTGACACGGGTTTGGTGGATGAGGGTCAGGTGAGGGTGAGGCGGTGGTATTGGGCTGTGGATATTGGGCCGTATGGGTTGTGGAGGTAACTGGGCGGCGTCTAGAGTAGGTGAGGATGGGCTGTGTATGGGAAGGGATGGTGTGAAATGGGCCGGTGGAGAGGAGTGAACAGGATAGGCCGGTGAGGGAGTAGTGGAGGTGGGAGGTGTTAAGTGGGCTGAGGTAGTAGGGTAGTTGGGCTGGGTCGAAGAAGGGATAGGTGGGGAGGTGTTTTGTTGTTGTGGGTACGTAGGGAAAGAGACTGAAGGCCAAAGGGATGTGGGTAGGGGATCAGTGAGGAAGTTGTACGAGTTGACTGTAGATGTGTGGGTGAGGTTGGTGAATGGAAAGGTAGACTCGTCAAAAAGGATGTGACGGGATATGGTGATGGTTTTGGATTGTATATTGTAGCGTTTATAACCACGGTGGGAGGAGGGATATCCGAGGAAAACACATGGGTAAGATCAGTGTTCAAGTTTGTTAATAGTGGTGGAAGGTTTGAGTGGGTAGCAAAGACACCCGAGTACGCGTAAGTGGTCGTATGTCGGTAGCTGGTGGTAAAGAAGTTGGGTAGGTGTTTTGAAGTGGTGTGTTTTAGATGGAGTAATGTTGATTAAGTAGGTAGAGGTGTCAAGGGCATGATGCCAAAAATTGGCGGGTAAAGAGGATTGAGCAAGAAGGGTTCTAATGATGTTATTATTGGAGCGGATTTTGCGTTCCGCTTTCCCATTTTGTGACGAAGTATAGGGGCAGGAAAGACGGAAAAGTATCCCATTTTTATCAAAAAATTGCTTAAAAGACGTGTTAACATATTCTTTTCCGTTGTCACATTGAAAGGTTTTAATGGTGTGATTAAATTGGGTGTGGACAAGTTTGGTAAAGATTTCAAATATGGAAAAAACTTATGATTTGTTTGAGATAGGAAACGTCCATAAGAAGTTTGTATAATCATCTAAAAATAACACGTAATAACGGTGACCTCCGGAGCTTAAAACTGGGGAGGTCCAAACATCACTATGCACAATGTCAAATGGTTGCAATGTAATATTATTAGATGAATAAAAGGGGAGCCTAGTGCTCTTGCCAAAAACACAAGGTTCACAAACATTCTTATTTAAAGTCTTAAAAAAAATAGAATTAGAATTTTTCAAAGACTGAAGTAGGGCCGGTCCTGGGTGGCCAAGGCGTTGATGCCATAAAGTGGAGGACTGAGCAGCAGTGGTGGAGGTAGAGAAGCAATGGAAGTCCTTGGAGAAGGTGTAGAGATCACCGCTGCTGTCGCACCGGATTATAGGAATCCGGGTCTTGTAGTCCTTCATAAGAAAACCAAACGGGTCAAATTCGACAGATACATAATTATCTCTAGTGAATTGACGCACTGAAATTAGTTTTCTAACAAGTTTAGGGGCATATAGGACACGATTTAAGACAAAGGGTGGATATGGTAGGGGGAAGGTTTGTGGTCCATGTCCATGTACCGGGATGGATTTTCCATCACCAACGATAATATTTTCATTCACACAATTATTAAGAATAGTACCAAAATTACCTGAATTGGGATCCATGCTGATAGTTGCACCCGTGTCCATGACTCCATGCTGATAATCCGGTGGGTTTAGGGACATGGTGTAAAGGGCCTGTTGGATGTCAGTGGGTGAGTATGTAGCCTGGTGACCCTGATAAGGACGGGGGCCGAGAATGCCTTGGCTGGGATTAGTATGCGGTGGTGGGGTAGGGGCAGGGAGGTGGTGGAGCTGCGGACCAGGAAAGCCAGGGTGGTGGTGAAGCGGAGTTGGTGTTCGGGTTGGGGATGGTCCAAGTGTAGGTAGTAGGGGAAGTCCTCGCACCTTAGGGTTGGCCACGACTAGGGTTGTAGCCCCGAGACCAAGAGGACCGGCCACGGCCACGTCCCCGTGACCGGCCTCCGCCGCGAGTGGGATTGGGGTTGGGTTCAGTCTGGTTGGTCGGGTGGGAGGTGTTTGGGGATGGGATTTTAGATGTGGTGGTGGTCAGGGCTTGATTGGCGAGGTTAGCAACATACAAGGCTTTCTCGGCCCTTAGACTTTCTATCATGCACAGCTGTGATCGTGCTTCATAGAACGAAGGGGTGGGTTCTTTTTGTTGGAGGATGGTGGATATGCCTTCGTACTGATCCGTGAGACCAGCAAGAAGGTGCAGGACAAGACGTTTCTTATCAAGTGGGGCACCGACATTAGCAAGTTGGTCAGCAAAGGACTTGATGGCTTGACAATATGCAGACATATTGGGAAAACCATCTAAACGGGTGGTGGCAAATTTCTGCATGAGATATGTGGCACGAGAGTTTTTGTTGTCCTGAAAGAGACCCTCAATGGCCGACCAAGCATCATAGGCTGACATGTTGGGGACGACAATAGTATTGAGGAGATCATTAGAAATAGTCCCGTAGATCCATTGTTTGACAATGGCGTCTAGCCGAGACCAGAGTTCATCCGTAGGTTTGGAGGTTTTGTATTTATCTTTGTCACCCTCCGAAGAAGATGACGCAGGTGTGGTGGCAGGAGGAGAGAGGTGGTCGATGACCTGAAAAGCACGACAGTCGTTTTGAAACAGTTCCGACCACAGGCCATATTGGCTGGATTCGGATTCAAGGAGGACACGTATGGAGTTTCTGATGTTGTTGACAGTAATGGCTGGGTGTATCTTCTCGGCCATGAGAACCTGTTGGGTCAGAAAAACAACAAGAGGTGCAGTAGGGGGGGATCGAAGAGAAGGGCTGGAGAAGAAAGAAAAAAAATGAACAGCAGATGTGCTGTGGTGGTGGCGGCAGGGAAGGGGTGGTGGGTTAGGGTTTTACAATGATACCATATTGGAAGAGATAAATGTCAAACCTTGATCTTTCTCATTAACATTCAAGGGTTTAAATAATACAAAGGAGATCAATTTGAGATCTCGTATAAGTGGAAACTATTAATTACAATAATTACACAATAATATTCTATTAGATTTGATCGTAAATAATGAGCAACAATAAAATTATGGTTTGTAAACAGTGGTTTATAAAAGGATCGCAGCCCGGGTTTCAAGTTTGGTAAAGTAATTAGAAAAATCTCATAACTATGGATTCGAGTTCATATAAGCATAATTCATTAATTAGGTTTTTCACAATCAATGCCAATTCAAAAACACCGACAATCATCTATCAAATGTAATTGGTGCAAGAAAAATCTTTACTATATGCTTTTTTAACAATTCTATGCAATATAGACTTGGGATTACCAATCATATTGTAGCACAATCCATCAAATGTCAGTGGTGCAAGAAAACCTTCAACTAGATGATTTGATAACACTAGATTCATGCAATTAAACAAATGATTACATGAACTAGTTCTTTAATAGCTAGAACATTAAACAAACCCTAAAAACTTAAAACTCTACACCTGTAGATGATCACGTGTAGATTATTCAATTGGAGGCTTAGGATGAGTCTCCAATGGTGGAGTATAATCTAAAATCATCCAAGAACCGAGTAAGTAGAAATTGAGGAAGAAACTCCAATTAATTTGGTCAAAAACGATAGTTTCCTTGATTTTCGCACTTGAAACGGACCACCGGCGTCCAAGACACCAGAAGTGGCTTCTTGGACGCCGGTCACTGCCGGTGGACCCCAATCACTATTGCATTACGCCCCCAAGATGCGTAAGACACCCCTCGGCACCCAGGACGACAGAAGTGGCGTCCGGAAGTCGGTAACTGATTTCAACTTTGTTTTTCACTCGTTTGACCCTCGGTTCTCCAATTTTTCGTTCGAACTTATCCCAATGCATCCACCATCAACCATAATCATCATTTTCCAGTCCTTAATGTGTTTAATCCCACAAGAATCAAACAATCTTAAAATACGACCATTTTATGCAATTATGTTTGTAAAAACAATGATTTAGATATGATTAAACCCAACCATCAGAGAGAGGAAGGTCCTACCATCACTTCGAACCTGATTCACATTTCCCAATGACCATCCGAATGCCACCTCGGACCACCTTCACAATGCAACTAAAAAGTCTAGCTAACTCGATGCAACAAGCAGTGGCGGATACAAGATTTTATTCTAATGGGTTCCTTTTGGTAAATTCTCTTTTATTCTCACTAATTTTTTTCTAAATTCTACAAAGTTCTCACTATTTTTTCCGTTTTTTTTTTCAAACGCACTGGGTTACTGGAAACCCACAAATGTGGGCTGGATCTGCCCCTGGAAACAAGAAGTAACTTCACGTCATACTTCTTCCAGCATGTCATGGAAACTACTAGTCGAGTTGGTGGTTACTTATAGTAGGCAAACAATTTTATTTTGAGCTAGCCTTCCTCTCGTCGTCCAGACCATGAACGTTTCTTTGATGCCAACCAATCCTCAAATACCACATCCTCATTTCTTTCTTTTTAAAATTTTATATCATATTATTTAATTAAAGACATATTTTCTTAATAACTTATGCTCGATGGTTGAAAAAAAACTTAATACGCAGTATTGTTTGTATACCGCGATAAAAGTTTTAACGAAAAATGTTCATTTAAAAAAATGATCTTATACGTGGTTTTAACACATCTTTGAATCAATAAGTAATTGTTTAAAAATATAGTATTAAATATTAAAAATAATTAATAAAATATAATAAACTTTCCATAAAAAGTTCACTCATGTTAGTGAGTGTGAAAGGTAAAATCACTCTTCCTTCCTACACGACAATAATGTGACAATGCTTTTTTACCTTTCACCTCTCATAACACATAGTCTTAGAGCATTCACATCCCTTCCACCATCTTCTACCCTATTATTTAACTTAAAATCATGCCTATTAAAATTTATCTCTTATTTTAAAATACCTCTCACATCTCATTCACCATACCTATCTCTATATTTCTTTTATTATTTATTATCTTTTTTATTATATTTCTCTTTTTGTATATATGTGTGTGATGATATATGTAAGACCCTAATTCACGTTTGACCAAAAGTCGCAGCGGAAGTTCATGTCTAAAAATTTCTTTCCTTATAATACCTTGACTTATTTGAAATTTCATTCATCCATTTTTTTATACTCTTTTACACATTTGCATCAATCGACTCATTTACTAAATACAAACATAACTTATGTCTGCTAAATTACATACACAAACGTCCCCGTACAATCTATCTTGCGACTCAGTCCTCGATCTCCATTCCTTGATGATCCTCCGTGACCCGATCAACCTGCGCTCACCACATACATTCATAACGTTAGTACACATTATAAGCATAAATAAGATTCCTCTTTACTGACTATTCATTTCATTATCTTGTTACATTCCAGCTTTTCCATCTGATTATACATTCCGTGGTGAGACTTCCTCGTTGTACCTGCGTTACACTTCGTTCACAAGGCACGCTATTATTATCGTCAATACTCAATTTCATTGAATACATGCATATATACTTCCTTACATACTTATATATATGCATACGTTCACACATAACTACTTACATACATGCGTACCTACATACATACGTACGTGCCTACATACGTGCATACATACATACATACATACATACATACATACATACATACATACATACATACATACATACATACATACATACATACATACATACATACATACATACATACATACATACATGCTTATTACATGCCTTCACACAACCCTACATACGTGCAAACATTCGTACATACTCACTTGGATATATATATATATATATATATATATATATATATATATATATATTCACATACTACTTACATACACACCTACGTACATACACACGTTCATATCTTCACGCATACCTACATACACATGAACATATATACAAACATACATCCCTACTTGCAACATTCCTAACTCATACATGCCTACTCCCATACATACCTTCATATAACCGCGTATACTTGCTCACATACTTATAAACATACCTACGTAGGTGCATACATGCTTACATACATTTGTAAATACGTGTATAGAGACATACAAACATACATACATATCCGGGCACTCTTGGCTATCACCTATGATCAAAACCAACTTAAAAGTTAGCTTTGATAGTTAAATAACAAGTTTAAACAAGTTATATAGGTCAAACAAACAAAATTAAACAATTTCGGGATTCAGGGGGGGCTAGACGCCCCACCTAGGCCCTTTTTTGACAGCAAGCTTCTTAATTACTGCTGCAAAATTCCCAGCCAACCTAAGTTTCACGAAAACGGACATAACTCATTCGTTATTGATCCGATTTACATGATTCTTTTTCCTACGCAGTCGTAATTTAATTCTCCATCACATGGAGTGAAAATCCAATATTCGGGCAACCGAAATTTAGGACCTTCAAGCCTTTGGCTTATTACCCTTTTACCAAAATTTTGACCCGTTCATGCATTTATCAACATAACTCGTTTGTTTGACCATAACTTCTTATGAACCTAATAATATCAATGACGTCTATTATGAAAGACTAAATTCTTGGATGTCTTGCATCCTCTTAACCCATTTTCGCTCAAAAGCTTATTTTGACCCGTTAAATGTCCATTTTGTCCTTGTGGGACTTTAGTTAGTCATTATCCCATCCATATAACTTATTCCTTTGTTAACCCGTATCCAAAATCACCACAATACCCTTTTTACCCTTTTTGACCTTCAAACTTAGTTTCTTAACATAATCACATGTTCCGACCCATATCAAAACTTGCCGGAACATCATAATTCACATATTTACTTACCATGTTCGTAATCTATACATTAAATAGATATTCTACCAAAAAGGGGTGTAAGCTTTACTTACCTAGCATCCGAACACGCTTCCCGTGCGCATTAGTCCCGTTTGACCCGCTTCTTTTCCAAGCTTCCATATCGCTTATCAAGCATCAACTATCATATATCATTCTCAAGATAGTTAGCTTGTTCATCATTCATCACACGGATCTTATTTCGGGAATTACCATTCAAACTCAAAACATACTAATCTATCAAATCCTAGCCGAAATCCTTTAATCATTTACACACGTATGTGATTTCAAACATCATTACAATAACCTATCATCATTATACAAAACCCACTTCATAACTTCATTGTTAATCACTTACTAGTGATCTAAGCTCAATTATCTCTAATTTCATCATACCCTTGGTGTGTGTACAACCTTCTAAACATAAGGTACAACTAATTCATGCACAATCTCCTAATTTCATACATAATTCATCAAATCCTCCTACTAATAAACATATATCATTCACACATAAACATTCAAACATATTATCATCATATTTCTTTCAATTCCTTTAACAAGAATCCATCATATCCATCATAATACATCAACATTCATGATTAATTAAACATGGATGATCATTCAAGTCATCATTCTTACCAAAACAAATGGGTTTCACCTATAATCATCAAATTAGCCCAAACCATGTATAATCTTGGTTCTATATCATGACATTAACACCTACTCATACTCAATTTCATACCAATTCACGATTTACAACATAACCCATCACATTCAAAGTCATCAAACACCAAAATTCTACTTACCTTGTGTTCAAGAATGCATAGATGATCCAAAGTCGAGACATGCATGGACTCAAGATCACATCTAGGGCTTGAATTTGCTAAATTTATGATGATTAGGGGTTTCCCCCTTTTCTCCTTCCTGATCCACGCGACACACACACCTACATGTGTGTGTGTTTGTGTTTTAACCCTAATTAACCATTCAAGTTCCATTTTTAACATGTTTGCCCCCTAAGGATTCATTCCTTTATTATTTTTAGCTACCCCTTTTAACTAGGTTAAATAGCCTAGTTATTTATTTCATGATATGTCCTATGGGAACATACGACAATATCAACATTCGGGTTTTGGGGTGTTACAAGTCTACCCCCCTTAAATAAGGTTTCGTCCCCGAAACCTTTCTCATTTCCTCTTACACACCCATATCTATGTTTGACTTAATAGTCACATCATTATTATAAGTAATCATACTATCTCATTTCATAATTATTCATACACTTGAATTCTTCTTAACAAGTCTATACTTTCCATAGCATACTTCCACATAACATTCTCATTTCCTCAACCCGTTAGTAACAGGTCAATATACATATTTATTTTAACTTATAATAATGCTTACCTTCATATGATCAGTTTATAACAGATTTAATACCTTCATCTCATCCTTTAAGATTTCATTCTATAGACACACTGTATAACATTTAACTCTTGTTTTGTTATCACAACAAAACTACTATTTCATAGTCACACCTACGTGCTTAGCTCCATAGTTAACATCGTTCTACACTTCTATAGTTATTTGTACCATGCTTACCCTTACGTTACTTTCAAATCATCCTATTCATTTTACATTACTATTATGTATTTTGATGTATATGATAGACTCTTGTTAGAGGAATTGAAAGAAATGTGATACTAGTATGTTTGATGTTTATGCATGAATTATTCATGTTGATTAGAAGTAGGAATTTGATGAATTTTGAATGAGATTAGAAGGATATGCATGAACTAGTTGTACACTATGCTTAGAAGGTAGTACACATATCAAAAGTATGATGAAATTATGAAGAACTTAAGATTAGATCACTTGTAAGTGATTAACAAAGTAGTTATGAAGTGGGTTTTAGATGATGTAATGTAAATTGATGATTTACTTATGTTAATGATGTTTGGAATCATACTTGTGTGTGAATGTTTAAAGAAATCGGATAAGAAATGATAGATTAGCATGTTATAAGGTTGAATGATAAATTCCATGTAAGATCCGTGTAATGAAAAGGTTGTGATGAATAATGAATAAGCTAACTATCTTGAGAATGATATATGATAGTTGATGCTTGATAAGCGATATGGAAGCTTGGAAAAGAAGCGGGTCAAACGGGACTAATGCGCACAGGAAGCGTGTTCGGATGCTAGGTAAGTAAAGCTTACACCCCTTTTTGGTAGAATATCTATTTAATGTATAGATTACGAACATGGTAAGTAAATATGTGAATTATGATGTTCCGACAAGTTTTGATATGGGTCGGAACATGTGATTATGTTAAGAAACTAAGTTTGAAGGTCAAAAATGGTAAAAAGGGTATTGTGGTGATTTTGGATACGGGTTAACAAAGGAATAAGTTATATGGATGGGATAATGACTAACTAAAGTCCCACAAGGACAAAATGGACATTTAGACTTAACGGGTCAAATGGTGAAGATGTCACCATTTGGCGTTATCGACTAAGGAATTGTTTTGTTAAGTATTATGAATTCACAGAATGTATAGCAAAGGGATTTGCGTTGTTAATATCTAGCAATTTAATAGATGATGTATTAAAACGGGTCATAGCTTTGATCCGAGCCAGGTATGTGCATTTACAATTGTAGATAAGTCGCATGATTGGTTAATTATGCAATGAAGTCTTTTGTAGTAAAGGATGGGTCAAAGTTGACAAAAACGCCCTTGATGGGTAAAACGGGCAAACGGTCTCAAAAGTTGATTACAAACAAGCTATTTGATTAAATGAATGTTTTGAAAAAGTAAGAAAGCGAGAAGTATGATTTTCGTAAGCTAAGGACCTTAAAATGCGCAAATACCCTTAACGGGTCAAAATAAGCTTTCAAGCGAAAATGGATTAAGAGGATGCAAGACATCCGATAATTTAGTTTTTATGATAAACGTCATTGATATTATTAGGTTCATAAGAATTTATGGTCAAACGAACGAGTTATGTTGATAAATGCATGAACGGGTCAAAATTTTGGTAAAAGGGTAATAAGCCGAAGGCTTGAAGGTCCTAAATTTCGGTAGCCCGAATATTGGATTTTCACTCCATGTGATGGAGAATTAAATTACGACCGCGTATGAAAAAGAATCATGTAAATCGGATCAATAACGAATGAGTTATGTCCGTTTTCGTGAAACTTGGGTTGGCTGGGAATTTTGCAGCAGCAATTAAGAAACTTGCTGTCAAAAAAGGGCCTAGGTGGGGCGTCTAGCCCCCCCTGAATCCCAAAATTGTTTATTTTGGTTGTTTTGTTCCATGAACCCGTTTAAATGCGTTTTTAAACGCTCGTAAGCTAAGTATGATCAACTTATTTTATGTTTTAGGAGATGTAGATACGTATGAAGGTATGTATGTATGTATGTATGTATGTATGTATGATTATAAGTTGTTTGTATGATTGAATGTATGTTTGTATGTCTCTATACACGTATTTAGAAATGTATGTAAGCATGTATGCACCTACGTATGTATGTTTATAAGTATGTGAGCAAGTATACGCGGATATATCAAGGTATGTATGTGAGTAGGCATGTATGAGTTAGGTATGTTGCAAGTAGGGATGTATGTATGTATATATGTATAATGTTATGAGTGTACGTAATGATGTAGGTATGTGTGTATGTAGATACGTATGTAATGATGTAGATGTGTTTACATGTGGGTATGTACGTATGTATGTAATTGGTTATGTGTGAACGTATGAATATGTATAAGTATGTATGAAAGTAGGTACGCATGTATCCAATGAAATTGAGTACTAACGATAATATTAGCGTGATTGGTGAATGAAGTGTAATGTAGGAATAGCAAAGAAGTCTCACCACGGATTGTATGATTAGATGGAAAGCTGGGATGTAAAGAGTTAACGGAACGAAAAGTAAACGTGAATAAATCTTGTATGTTTATAATGCGTACTAATGTTATGAATTTTATGTGGTGAGCGCATGTAGTACGAGTCATGAGGATCATCAAGGAATAGAGATCGAGGATCGAGTCACAAGACAGGTTGTACGGGAACGTTGGTGTATGAAATTTAGAAAACCCATGTTATGTTTTTAATTGTAAATGAGTCGATTGATGACTTCATGTGAAAAAGTTGTGTTAAAATGAAGATTTAAGTAAGTCAAGGTATTATAAGGAAAGAAATTTTTAGACATGAACTTCCGCTGCGACTTTTGGTCAAACGTGAATTAGGGTCTTACAAGTGATAAATGCTTGAACTCAAACCTGTGTGCTCTTGTGATAAGAAACCCGTACAATCCATGACTCGATCAAGATCTAAAGGTAGAAATGGAATGAAAGCGTGTATGTATGCATTTATATGAGGAAACTAACGGTTTTGTATATGCAAGGTAAGCTTAAAAGTTTGAAGAGGATGATCCGTGAATGCAGTCTAAGATGGATGCTAAGGCAGGCAAGGATGCAAATAGACGGATGGACCCCATGTACACAACATTAATATGTATGGGTACCGGTGTTAAAAGAAAAAGGAAGAAATCTCCTTGGGAGGGTAAGTATTAAACGGAAGACAACGATACTGTCTTGGTAAGATTTTAAAAATCTGGGTAGGTTGAATTGATGTAAGAATGGAAAGGAAATTTCTAGAAGTGATGTTCTTAAGATTATGGCTTGCTAATGAACAAACCGATATTGATGGGAAAGGTTTCGGGGACGAAACCTCCATTAAGGGGGGTAGACTTGTAACACCCCAAAATTTCATAAATGTTTATCCTAATGCTTAAATGCTTCAAATGATTAGTTAAGTTGTAAATAAATAAAGGAAGTTTAAACATGTTAGAAAATATGCAAGAATGACAACATAAGCAGCTTTGAGGGGTAGAACATGTAAAATATGTTATTAAGTATGATAAAAATTAAAAACCCAGTGTTTTGTGGGTGTGTGGGTCGCGAACCAGAGGGCAGGAAGGAGAAACCCTACTCCTTCAACTCTTCACAAGAAATTCAAGAATTGATGATGAAATCAGACACGAAATCGAATGCATGAACCAAGGATGATGACCCCTTAAGCAGTTTTAACATCAAGTAAGTTAAATTTTATGATTTGGAGGTCTTGAATAAAATGGGTTATGATCAATTCGTGAATTGATATGAAATTAAGCAAGATTGTGAATTAGAATCACCAAATAGAACTTGTGTTATGTGTGATTTTGAGTAATTTCATGATTTAAAGAAAAACCCACTTGTTCAAGTAGTATGATGTTATGTGATGATCTTGTAGTTGTGAAATTTGTGTAAATATTATGAACTAGTTAGTGTGTGATGCATAAATATAGGTTAGATTGAAGGATGGTAAGAAATTTATGCAATTCTTAGTGGTGATGATGAAGGAAGATAAGAAATAGGAATGAAAGCATGATTTGGTTGTACATTATGCATTAAACGGTGTACGCACACCAAGTGTTTGTTGAAATGCCTAGTGTAGGATAGTATGCGAAATTACATGCTAACTAATGAATGAATATGTGTTGAGTATGGTAATGATATAATTAATGATAGTTGAATATAAGAGACGCGTGGTAGAAGGAATTCATGAGAAGGTGTTGTTGATGATATCATTGAGTGGAAATATGCATTAGGAGCTTGTACCGTATGCTTGAACGATGAGGATGCACATCATGTATTGGATCAATTTCTTATTGGTAATGTAGGATTTGATGTACACTAAATACAAAACATGTGAACTTGCTAGTAATGATGTTATGACTTCGTTTAAATAGGCTCACCTTGTATGTGGTGGTCAAATGTGAGATAATGAAAGCATTAACATGCGAAAGTATGTGTATGTGAATGCGTATGTGTATATAGTTAGGTGATCGTGTGGATGTAAGCATATTTCATCATGATTGTTATATTTATATATATATATATATATAGTGATGCTTGTATAGCCTAAAATAATAACACGGATATATGAGGTTATGTCGTAAGTTATATGTTAAACCGTTGACTTCTGAAAGTCAACTACGCGTCTACGCATAAGAAGCATGATTTGATTTGTTGTCGTAAAGGTAGGATCATAGGAAGTCGTATGGTACATGTTATGTTAATACGCGTTATTTGTGATGACATGATGAATTACATTAGTTTGAAAGGATATGAAATTGATTATATGTCTTATGCTTGTTAGTTGTGACTAAAGGAAGTCAAATGTGAAATATGTGGTTAATATGACCGTTAACATGTACAATGATGTATGCTAATGAAAATGTAATTTGGTGACATGAAAGTATAGGAATCATGTCAAGACGGACTCAAGCATGAAAGGCTAACGGGTCAAGAGGAGGCAAGGAATCGGATACGAACCCGGATGCACGAGGTAAGTGATTCCCGTAATCACTTCTTAGTTGTTTAAGTAATGTAGCGTTTTAATTAATTAAACATGATGTTTAAAGTCAAATGTGGATTAGGTTGTATGAAATCGATGAATTTCGCTAAGTAGACCAATGGGTCAAAATAAGGTCTTATGATTATATTGAAATGTTGCATAAGAAATGGCCACAGTACTATAACCGGTTAATGGGTAGAATTTCTTATAAGTACGCAATCCGGGAATCGGAGATGCGGTTTAATAGTCAACAGAATCGGAGGTGAGTTTGGTTTAATAGATAAACAATTATGTAAGTGGAAAATTTTAGTAATAAAGTTAGGTTCGTAGATTTGAATGAAACGTATGAGTTTAATGAATACCGGGTGTCGGGCCCGTAAACCCCAAGTGCGGAACTCCAGATAAGGTAAAAGTATTATGGTTATAATGTTCATGCATGATTCGGGTTAGAACAAATGAGTGGTTGATGAAAACATGAACGGGTCGAATAAATAGAAAATGACTAATAAGCCGAAAGCGCATAAGTTAAGAATTTATTTAAACTGGATGCTGGTTTTCAAGTCCATATCATAGAGGATCAAATTACGATCATGTAGGAAAAAGAATCGTGTAAAACGGATAAAAAACGAGAGAGTTATGCTCGTTTCCGTAAAACTGGATTATGGTGGGAATATGCAGCAACAACTGCAACCTTTCTGTCTGAATTGGGGGGTCGCGTCACGCAAGGGGCCTTCGCGCGACGCGACGGGCTCCTGAATTTTGAAAATCTTGTATTTTGTTTGTATATGCAATGCGAACCTGTTTAGACCATTTTTAAACGCTTATATACTAAGTATGATTAATTCATTTGATGTTTTAGGAAAGGTAGGTATATATGTAGGTATGTATTTATGCAAATAGAAATATATGAACTTATGCACGTATGTAGAAATGTATGTATGCATGTATATATGTTCATGTGTATGTAGGTAGAAATATATGAACTTATGCACGTATGCAGCAACGTATGTATGTATGTATATGTTTGTATGTATGTACGCAAGGTTTTAGTATGCTTGAATATTGATATTATTATTAATGTACCTTGTGAATGAAGTGTAACGCAGGTACGATAAGGAAGTCTCACCACAGGTTGTATAAATCAGATGGAAGGCTGGAATGTAAAGAGAATAATGAAATGAAAAGTAAACAAGAATGAATCTTGTGTGTTACAATGTGTACTAATGTTGTGAATTTTGTGGTGAGCGCAGGTAGTACGAGTCACGAAGGATCATTAAAGAGTTGAGATCGAAGACCGAGTCACAAGTGAGATTGTACGGGAACGTTGATGCATATATGTAGTAAGTATAAGCTATGTTTTTATTTAGTAAATAAGTCGGTTGATGGATTTATGTGAAAGAGTTATGTTAAAGTTAAATTTTAAATAAGTCAAGGTATTTTTCATGAAAGAAATTTTATGGCACGAATTTCCGCTGCGACTTTTAGTCAAATACGTATTAGGGTCTTACAAGTTGGTATCAGAGCCCTGGTTTGAGAGAATCAAGTACGAGAAGATAAATACTTGAACTCAAACCTGTGTGCTCTTGTGATAAGGAACCCGTACAATCCGAGACTCAATCAAGATCTAAAGGTAGAAGCAAATGTAAGTATGTATTAAAGTATGTAATTAGAGAAAACTAACGGTATGTTATGTGTAAGGTAAGCATAAGAGTTTGGAAGTGATGATCCGCGAATGCGGTCTAGGACCGACACCAAGGCATGTAATAAGACAAATTGATCCCAGGTACGTAAATTTAATATGTGGGTGCATATTATGTTAAAACCTAGCAAGTGAAGGAATGTTTTAAATGAAACATACTAGTGAAATGGTAATGAAGTTTAGAAAATGTTACACGTGCCGAAACCAAATTCTTCAGACATAAGGTGACGATTACACGAAGACACGAAACTAGTATGCGGAATGTGTACCTGGCCAGTACACAAGAAACATATGACGTTCGTGAGCCCGTGCTAATTGTTACAGGTATGTCTGTTAGAATTTCATAGTAGGTGGACGTGGGGGTGAAGGGAAATGTAAGACTTTCAAGGAATTGAAAGTATCAAATACACAAGAGAAGTATGAATGATATGTTTGAACCCGTGAGACGGATTCAAAACATAAAAGTAATGGGAAGTGTGAATGATGTGTTCGCATCCGCGAGACAGATTCGAAACATAGAAAGAGTGAAGGATATGAATGATATGTTAGAATCCTCGAGACGGATTCGAAACATAGAAGGGAATGAATGTTAGCATGAAAAGTTTGAATTTGTAAGTAAGTACGAACCAAACAAGTAAATATTTTATAAAGCGGACATGATTCAAGTTATGTTTTTAAACTTATATATATATAAATATATTTATGAAAATGCGTAGTATGCAAGAATGGTTGAAAGGACAAATGGGTTATGTGGGTCAAATGGTGATTGCCATTTGAACCCGGTATTTAACGATTGAAATGGTCAGGTTATATAATGGTAGGTGAGCGTGATGTACGGACATGTAATGTCACAAACTGGAAGGAAATAGTCGAAGCAAGGTATGGAAAACGAGTCAATGGATTGGACTCGCGTCAGGTATGTATAAAGATTATGCTTTTAATGGGAGCTTATAGCTCGACATAGAGAGGGATGTGTCAGACTGGGTAATTGGTAAATATAGGTCAGAATGTAATTATAAATGGACTTCTGAAAAGTTAAACAAAGTAAGTAGATAGCTATTAAGCAAGTAAATGTAAAATAGCATGAAGTATATGATTTGCTAAGTAGGTAAGTCCAATGAGAGCTAATGTAGCAGCAAGAAACCTTAGTCGAAAGAAATAAGCTTGAAATAAGTTACATGTTAGACATAGCATTAATTGACTCTTGAGAGTCGGAATGACTGACGTCTACGACCTAGACAAATGATTTAAGTAGGGATGGGAAACGGGTAATGTCTTGCAATTTTTATTAAAGTGACGAGATAAAGTCTTTGCAAGTATGCAAGAATGAAAAAGGGAATTACGAACGTGTACTTTAAGACGTCTATGATAAGTAAGAAGTACCGGTTTGACTTTGAAAGGTCAAAGTGTAAGGATTGACAAATGAGTTAAAGATCTGCGAAAGAATGGTTATGAAATGACCCGTCATGGAAGTGTCAAATAACGAAAGTGATATATTAGAAAATGGTCATGTATTGACCCGTTATGAACAGGTCAAACGTCCTCATGTTATAAAAAAAAGAATCGAGAAAGGATAAATAGGTAAATAAGGTGGTATAATAAACATCATGTTTGAATAAAATCGAATGAAATGTGTAAACCCCTAATTTTATAATGAGAATGACAGGAATCAGGATGTGATAAGTCTAGCAAGGTCAGTGAAAGAATGCTCATGAGCGAAAGCTCATCACACGGATGAATGAGGTCAATCCGGAAGACGGTACGAATGGTAACGAAGAGGACCGGTTCGGTCTTACATGCCGAAGCACTACGCCAAAGTAGTAAGTTTAACGAATTATTAATATCTGAATGTAAAATTATAGCTATGGTTGCAAAGTATTTTCCGAACAAAATTATGTGGCACAGAATGTGTTATGAAAAGGAAGGCTTGGCTTTTGGAAGTTGATAAAAAAATGAGTTTTAGATCAGGCTTATGTAGTGAGCAGTGCGTATATGAGTAAGAAGGTAGAAATAAACTCCGAGTGTAAGTGAAACTATCAGAACTAATATTAACGGTGAAGTATGATAGTAAGTTTATATGAACTTCAAATTGTTGTAATGTAAATCATGGTATTAGACTCTGTAGGATGCTACTAATTTTGCACACTTTAGTTTAAGTGCGACAATGTGATGAGTTGATAACTTTAAGAAGAAATCGTTAAAGAATGGAAATGTAAAGTGTATGTAGTTGACCGGATATGAACAGGTCAATATGATGTAGAAAGTATAATGAAGGGATGGTATAAGTAATGACTTGTTGTAGTAGATCACAATGGATGGAATTATGATGAAGATGAAATGGTATGTAGTGAGTTCAAATAAGACCGACATGATGGAATATATGTTTGATGTTAAAGGGATGATACGTACAAATCTGGGTAGGTTGAATTGATGTAAGAATGGAAAGGAAATTTCAAGAAGTGATGTTCTTAAGATTATGGCTTGCTAATGAACAAACCGATATTGATGGGAAAGGTTTCGGGGACGAAACCTCCATTAAGGGGGGTAGACTTGTAACACCCCAAAATTTCATAAATGTTTATCCTAATGCTTAAATGCTTCAAATGATTAGTTAAGTTGTAAATAAATAAAGGAAGTTTAAAAAGGTTAGAAAATATGCAAGAATGACAACATAAGCAGCTTTGAGGGGTAGAACATGTAAAATATGTTATTAAGTATGATAAAAATTAAAAGCCCAGTGTTTTGTGGGTGTGTGGGTCGCGAACCAGAGGGCAGGAAGGAGAAACCCTACTCCTTCAACTCTTCACAAGAAATTCAAGAATTGATGATGAAATCAGACACGAAATCGAATGCATGAACCAAGGATGATGACCCCTTAAGCAGTTTTAACATCAAGTAAGTTAAATTTTATGATTTGGAGGTCTTGAATAAAATGGGTTATGATCAATTCGTGAATTGATATGAAATTAAGCAAGATTGTGAATTAGAATCACCAAATAGAACTTGTGTTGTGTGTGATTTTGAGTAATTTCATGATTTGAAGAAAAACCCACTTGTTCAAGTAGTATGATGTTATGTGATGATCTTGTAGTTGTGAAATTTGTGTAAATATTATGAACTAGTTAGTGTGTGATGCATAAATATAGGTTAGATTGAAGGATGGTAAGAAATTTATGCAATTCTTAGTGGTGATGATGAAGGAAGATAAGAAATAGGAATGAAAGCATGATTTGGTTGTACATTATGCATTAAACGGTGTACGCACACCAAGTGTTTGTTGAAATGCCTAGTGTAGGATAGTATGCGAAATTACATGCTAACTAATGAATGAATATGTGTTGAGTATGGTAATGATATAATTAATGATAGTTGAATATAAGAGACGCGTGGTAGAAGGAATTCATGAGAAGGTGTTGTTGATGATATCATTGAGTGGAAATATGCATTAGGAGCTTGTACCGTATGCTTGAACGATGAGGATGCACATCATGTATTGGATCAATTTCTTATTGGTAATGTAGGATTTGATGTACACTAAATACAAAACATGTGAACTTGCTAGTAATGATGTTATGACTTCGTTTAAATAGGCTCACCTTGTATGTGGTGGTCAAATGTGAGATAATGAAAGCATTAACATGTGAAAGTATGTGTATGTGAATACGTATGTGTATATAGTTAGGTGATCGTGTGGATGTAAGCATATTTCATCATGATTGTTATATTTTTATATATATATATATAGTGATGCTTGTATAGCCTAAAATAATAACACGGATATATGAGGTTATGTCGTAAGTTATATGTTAAACCGTTGACTTCTGAAAGTCAACTACGCGTCTACGCATAAGAAGCATGATTTGATTTGTTGTCGTAAAGGTAGGATCATAGGAAGTCGTATGGTACATGTTATGTTAATACGCGTTATTTGTGATGACATGATGAATTACATTAGTTTGAAAGGATATGAAATTGATTATATGTCTTATGCTTGTTAGTTGTGACTAAAGGAAGTCAAATGTGAAATATGCGGTTAATATGACCGTTAACATGTACAATGATGTATTGTAATGAAAATGTAATTTGGTGACATGAAAGTATAGGAATCATGTTAAGACGGACTCAAGCATGAAAGGCTAACGGGTCAAGAGGAGGCAAGGAATCGGATACGAACCCGGATGCACGAGGTAAGTGATTCCCGTAATCATTTCTTAGTTGTTTAAGTAATGTAGCGTTTTAATTAATTAAACATGATGTTTAAAGTCAAATGTGGATTAGGTTGTATGAAATCGGTGAATTTCGCTAAGTAGACCAATGGGTCAAAATAAGGTCTTATGATTATATTGAAATGTTGCATAAGAAATGGCCACGGTACTATAACCGGTTAATGGGTAGAATTTCTTATAAGACGCAATCCGGGAATCGGAGATGCGGTTTAATAGTCAACAGAATCGGAGGTGAGTTTGGTTTAATAGATAAACAATTATGTAAGTGGAAAATTTTAGTAATAAAGTTAGGTTCGTAGATTTGAATGAAACATATGAGTTTAATGAATACCGGGTGTTGGGTCCGTAAACCCCAAGTGCGGAACTCCGGATAAGGTAAAAGTATTATGGTTATAATGTTCATGCATGATTCGGGTTAGAACAAATGAGTGGTTGATGAAAACATGAACGGGTCGAATAAATAGAAAATGACTAATAAGCCGAAAGCGCATAAGTTATGAATTTATTTAAACTGGATGCTGGTTTTCAAGTCTATATGATAGAGGATCAAATTACGATCATGTAGGAAAAAGAATCGTGTAAAACGGATAAAATACGAGAGAGTTATGCCCGTTTCCGTAAAACTGGATTATGCTGGGAATATGCAGCAACATCTGCAACCTTTCTGTCCGAATTGGGGGGTCGCGTCACGCGAGGGGCCGTCGTGCGACGCGACGGGCTTCTGAATTTTGAAAATCTTGTATTTTGTTTGTATATGCAATGCGAACCCGTTTAGACCATTTTTAAACGCTTATATACTAAGTATGTGTGACAACCCGCACAATTACAGGTATCCGTACAAGTAATTAATATTTAATTTGTGCTTAATGACGGTGCTTGATTATAACTTTGATTAAACTGCATTCTGATTTCTGTTACATACATACATATGCATCACATTTTATACTGTCACTCCAATTTTTACACACAAACTTCAGTGACAAACTTAATGCACAAAGCACAGTTTGCACAGTGAGCGGATAACCCAGAGACATGCTGACAATGCCAGCACCTAGACAGACAATGTTTTTGAGGCCAGTATGAGCCAGAAATAGAGTACTACACTAGTATGGAGTGTAGGGAAGTGAGGACCATAAAACTGCGTCACTAGGTGATAGTTATAGTGCCGGAAAGTGCCAAAAACATACTTTAAATGCAGAATTTTGCACAAAATAACCAAAATTCAGCATTTAATAATGCTAGTAAAGTGCAAAAACTTGACAAAATAGTCCTAGATACTTTCCAAAGTGTTGGGAATTAAATGTGTCACTAAAAGTAATATAAAAGACACCTTATGGATTAATTTAGCACTTTAACGGAACAACACCCAACCGAACAACCGGACATTACCCGGAACACAAAAATATTGCTAAAAATATTGTTTTTATTTTTCTGAGCTAGTTAGGGTCCCCGAACACCCTAACACACTATATAATTAACAACACACCTTAAACTACTAACCTAACATTTAAATCTAACTAGTTTGTAACTAGATCATTAGAAACCAACCCCATACCCCCCCCCCCCTTCGAAATCGGTTACAAGGGTGGAGACCCACCCATGATTATTTTCATTAGTTTATTTGATATGCATGTACTTATGGTGACATTAGACCTAATGGACAAAAGCATGTTGAAAGATCTCTATTTAACCCATTAGTTAACCACCATTATCATTATCTACAATCAACAACACCATCCATCTCTCTCTTCTCTTCTCTTGTTCGGCCGACCCCAAGCCCACACACCATCACCATCATTCAAGCTTCATCTTCCAATCTAAAGGCATCCAAAGGTGTAAGAGATCATACAAGTGAGCTTGGTGTATTCGGAAGTTCAAGGACCGCTCTCGTTTTCTTTTATCCACCACTTTTACACACTTGAACTCCCCTAGCCTTGTGCTGGTGGTAAGTGCCATAGATCTTCATACTCTTCATATTTTTGTTGGTTAATAGTAAAAAGAATGGTAAAAACACAAGAACTCTAAAGAACATGAACAAAGTCTTGACATAAACTAACAAAGTGTTGAAGTAGTGTTAAAATAAAGATGAAATCATGTTGTTCTTATGATTGTTATGTTTGTTGATGGTTGTTTACTAGACAAAATGATATGGTTCTTCATATAGACTTGCTAGATCATGTTTAAAGACATGAACTAGCAAGATGTGAAAGATAGAAATGTTATGGATGATGGAATCATCCACACATAGCCTATGAACTTGAATAAATGCATGTTTTCTTGAGAAATAAAGATCAAAGTAAGTTATAAACTTGTAGATCTATAGATCTATGAGTGGGTTTTCGAAAGAACCAAGCGAAAAGCATAAGTATTGTTAAAACTTGGATCTTACATAAACTAAATACATTTTTAGTGGAAAAACAAGTGTAGGAACACTTGTGTAAAAAGAAAATTTCACAAAGAAATATTTTTAGAAAATATGGCTAGAAGTTGTGAAAGATCAAACTCTTTAAAAATAAAGTTTTTAAGAAACTAATCACATTTTGGAAGATAACAAGACTTACTAAGTGTGCTAGTAAGTTACTACATGCTTTCATAAATATTCAAGTTCATAAGCTTATGGTTTATGCTTGTTCTTGACAAGTTTGGTAAGTATAAGTTACATATGGTTGGTTGATGATTGATTGAATGATTTTACAAAAAGAAAATGATATGCTAGTAAGCATGGACGCCTCCGTTTACAAAGGAAACTCTGGCGAATTTTTTCTAAAATTTCAACACTTAGAAAATATTTTTCTAGCAAGTGTTACAAATATATTTTTAACCTTGTTTTCAAAATAAACTTCGCCATGATTTTTGTTACAAAAATACTAAGTGCCGGAGCTTGATTTTCGTAAATAAAATTTGATAAATGTATATTTAAAATATATATTTTATAATAAAACTTTTGTGTGATTATTTGATTATTTTGCGAACTAGTTGTATTATTTTTAGGGTAAAAATAATATAACTTATAACGCCATGATATTACGACTCCAAAATAATACTAAAACTCTCACAAAATAAATGTTTAAGTTACGCAAGTATGGTTGTATTACGAAGCGCTAAAACGTCACTTATGTAATATTTCGGAAAAATACTTTTACATGTATATTTTGGTAAAGTATGGTTTTGGAAAATTTATGAAGAAAAATATAATATTTTTGGGAAAAATATATATATTTTGAATTAAGATGTTTTTGGACAAATAATTTAAATATATTTTTCTAAGTGGGACTTAAAATATATTTTTCGGAATTACAAGTGTACATGTATAAATACCCCCATCCTTGGGAAGGAAATACACATATAAAATAATTAAGAAGTGTGAATACGAAATAGTTACCTAACTATTTTTCCAAAAACATTAAACCCTAAGCCAAGGCACGGCCCATCCGTCTAATAGGCATTAGTACGTGTAGGTCGTCGCGCAGCAGATCAAGTTTGAGATTGACGTTACAAGATACGCACTTCTGTGAGTTCATGTCCCCCTTTTCTCTTAACTGTTTTCAGTTTTATAACTTCGGGGGTGAAATACATGTTATGATTATTAAGGGCATTTTTATACATGGTATGGTTAGCTTAAGGAGGGTTGGGACGTTCAGATCATGTGAGTGGTGGGTACAACACTTAAAGCCATTAATCCTCGTTGTTAGGACCGAGGGACACAAGAGTGATAGATCTATTTGTGTGACAACCCTCACTAAATCAGGTATCCGTACGAATTAATTAATATTTAATTAATTCTTAATTACTGTGCTTGCTTACCATTGTGGTTAAACTGCTTCTTGATTTCTGATACATACATATACATGCATCATACTTTATTACTGTCACTCTATTATTTACACACAAACATTAGTGACAACCTTGATGCACAAAAGCACAGTGAGCACACTATACGGAATACCCAGTAAACATGCTGACATAGCCAGCACTAGACAGATATTGTCTCTGAGGCCAGTACGAGCCGGGAATGGATTACTACACTAGTAGGGAGTGTAGGGAGGTGAGGATTGTAAAACTGCGTCACTAGGTGATAGTTATTGTTAATGCATTACGTCTATTGACTTCGTCTTGAATAGAATTAACAGTGCTCGAGGTGCGAGAAACTGAGATTAGAATGGTTAAGGAAGTGAGTTCGCTTGAAAGCACCAAAGACCATTTCAAGTGAAACCCATTAACAGAGTTCGCTTGAAATAGTCCTGGTCACATTCAAGCGAAACCTACAAGATCAAGAGTTTCGCTTGAACTTGTCATGTTCATTTCAAGCGAAACCCATCCACTATAAATAGGGCACTTGTTGATTTCATTTGGTACGCTTCAGGATTTGTAACGAAGTGTTGCCAAAATCTGTTCAGGTTGTAATTAGTGTTATAATCAATCAAAGTGACAGATTTAATAGTATCAAGCTGTTTCCACGTCCGTTTCACTGATTCCGCCTTTGAATCGGATTATATGCTCTTTTGATTGACTCGTTTGGGTCCAACAACGATCCTACAAGTGGTATCAGAGCTCAGGAAGAAGAGTTTAGCTTGATATCATCTATTTTCTGACTTCTACACCTTCTTTTTCAATCTGAACAAGTTTTAACGGTCAAAATTAGATCAAATTTTCACAGATTGTGTAAAACTACATATTGACAAACCCTGGAAAGTTTCACTGCAAAATTAGAAGTAAAAATGACAAAATTGGACCAAAACTAGGTTTCGCTTGAACGAACATTTCAGGTTTCGCTTGAAAATAGCTGCTGGTTTCGCTTGAGAATGCTTTTTGGTCTAAGTTTCGCTTGAAAATATAGTTGGTTTCGCTTCAAATCGACTTTCTCTTGAAATCAGATCTGTTGGTTTCGCTTCAAAATGACATTCGCTTGAATCAGTGCTTTCACTTGAAAGATCATCAGGTTTCGCTTGAAGGGCTATCTAGTTTGAAGTATCAGTTTTGCCTTTCGCTTGAAAGCTGATTTTCAGTGTCAACTTGGGTTTCGCTTCAACTTGTTGTTTTGCTTGAAGTCTTAGTTTCTCTTGAAAGTGAAAATTCCGAGTCAAGATCATTCCACACCAACCAAGTGTCAGTCAGTGTTGGAATATTTGATATTATTGATTCTGATTGTGTTTGTTTAATCTGTTCAGGTTTACATCATGGCTGAAGAATTTTACAACACGTTTTTCAATGCATTCACATCCGAATCGTCCGAGATAGCAAATGTCACACCAAAAACTATCACAAAAGCTATCAATGAGAACATCAAGCATGATAACTTCTATGGAACACACTCAAAGCCACCAACTCTGGAGAGCATTGAAGATTATACATGGTGGAAAGAACGGTTTCTCAATTGGGCGAAAGCGTACGCTCACGAAAGCTGGTTTTGCTTAGAGTTTGGATACGAACGGCCAAAAGATGATAAAGGCGAAGAACTTTCATTCAAGAAGTTATCAAGAGAAGATAAATCTGAGTTTGCTGTCGAACAAAGAATGATTGCTTTGATCCAGTCTACAATTAGAAATGATATTTTTGCGTTGCTGAATCATGATGGGTCATCTAAATCAGTTTGGGAAGCTTTACGTGTTAAAGCTGAGGGGGGTAAACAGATAAAAAAGAACAAAATTGCTTTACTTAAAAAAGAATTTGATCTGTTTGATAGTCTAAAAGGAGAGACAGTGAGACAAATGATTGAGAGATTTTGTCATCTTAAAATTGAACTTGAGAGATTTGAGATAGTGAAAACAAGAGAGGAACTTATAGATAAAGTGATTGAAGCGTTACCACGAGCTGATCAGTGGCAAACGTTTGTGTTTATTTTGAAAAATGATGCTTTATATGATACAATTTCTCTTGATGCATTGTTTGAAAAGATAGAGAGTCATGATCTGGAGCTACAAAAGCAAAGCAAGATGACTGGTTCTTCACAACAACAGAATGTTGTTTTGTATTACAAAGGCAGTGTACCTTCGGAGAAAGGTGTTGGTTCACCAAAGACAGCATTCAGTGGTGAGAAGATGAAAGAACCTCAAACAACTTCAACAAGTCATCATTCTGGATATCATTCATCTTCAAAATCAAATTCTGATGAAGCTGAAGAGATTCTGTGCAACATCGCTCTCAAACTGAAGAATTCTCCGGCAATGAGCATTAATGCAGCTAAACAACAAATGATTTTTCTTGCTTCTGTTCTGGAATCGTATGAAGGTCTTGTAGCTGGTAAAATTGGAAACTCAGAGTTAACCAAAGAAGATTACGACCAGATTGATCCGGAAGAGATGGAACTCATTGACATTCGTTGGTGTTTGGCAAGTTGCATTCGCAGAGCTCAGAGATATATGGAAATTACTGGGAAACAATCTCTTGGAGGTGCATCAACAAAGCTTGGATTTGACAAATCCAAAGTGACCTGCTTCAAATGTAAGCAGAAAGGTCATTTCAAGAGAGAATGCACTAATTCTACAGTTGGTGGAAATGAACATCCATTCAATGATGATTACTACCGAAAGGCAATCTACCATCGAAGAAGAGAAGAGCCTAAGATGATTGAAGATAAACCCAAATCTAGAGCTTGTTTTGTAATTCAAGATGATGAAGGTTTTGATTGGTCCGAGATATGTCCAGAAGAAGATCGTTTGGAGAATGTTCGAAAAACAGCTCATGGCAAAGCTATAACAGAGGAAAGAAAGTTTGTTTTTGTTGCTGAGATTCAAGATGAAAATAAAAACAAAGAAGAAAATGTTGTTGCTGAGATCAAAGAGAAGACTCGAGAAGAGATTCTGGAAGAAAAGACATACAGAGAAAGAAACATTGTGTTGAACAAAATGGATGAAATGCAAGAAGAGTATGAGAGTGCAGTGAGCAACAGAAGATGGGATAAAAAGAGAGAGTGTTACTTCAACAGAGAAGGTGAACCAGTTGTTCCAAAGAAAGACATAATTTTTGATGATGTTCTTCTCATAATTCCTTTGAGAGCTGAATACTATAGAAATGTGTTGAAAGATGACACATATGCTAAAAGGCATGAAAAGGAGACCAGATATGCTATGACATCGTGTCTGAGAAAAAGGGATGAAGAGAGAATGAAGAAGAGTGTTGAAGAGTTGGTGAACAATCTGAAGAAAGTTGCTGAAGAGGTTAAAGCAGAAGTTGTTGAAGTTGAGGTTGTGAAGGAAATCAAAAGTGAAGAAGTTGTTGTGAATGAAGAGGTTAAGAAAGCTGTTACTGAAGAACAGCAGATTGGAGAAGAGGTGAAGAAAGAAGAAAAAGAATTAAAGAATGAGAATTTGGAAGCTGGTAATGTTGGTGATGAATTCGGTGTTGAAGAAAAGCAAGATGATGCTGATCAGAAGAAAACTGAGGCAACTGCATCAAACACCGAAGTGCCAATCACTGAGATACATTCTGATTCTGAAACCTTAAAACCGATTGATCAGTGCAAGAAATGCATGGAACCGTGCAGAGCTTGTATTGAAAAAGATGAGCAATTCAGAACAAGAGATCTTGAATTCAATAAAATTGAAAATATTTTTAAAGAAAAATGCAAAGAAATGCTAGAAAAAGAAAAAGTTTTAAAAGAAAATGATGAAAAACTTTCAGAAAAGTGTAAAAAATTAGAAACAGAAAATGAAGTTTTGAAAGAAAATATTTCTAAAATGACAGAAAAATGTTCTGAAAAAGAAATTGCTTGTCAAGAGATGAAGAAAGAATATGACTCAATGAAATTAGCATATCATATTACGAAAGAGTCATACGAAAAAGTGAAAGATGAAATGAAATATGCTCAATCAAGAATGAATTATCTTTATGAAACAACTAAAGAACTTAAACGAATGTATTCCATAAAACAAGATGTTGTTAATTCCTATATTGAGGATGTTGCTAAGCTAAAGCGACAGATTGCTGATCTAGAACAGGATAACAACAAGTTAAAAAGTTATCACGTGTCGTCATATGTGCTTGAACGTATTTTCAATATAAAACCGGAAGATGGTGAGTCTGAGCAAAACAAGAAAGGCATTGGCTCAAAGTTTCATCAAGTTCCACCACCAGGAAAATTTGCATTTTATGATGATGAAAAGGTCGAAAAAGCTTTCAACATGGTAGACCAATTGCCAGACAACATTGACATAACCTATTCCAAATCTGATGATTCTCATGATTCAGAGGTGGTAGGTAAAGTTGTTGAAAGTGTGTTGAAAGAAGAGTCGGTTGATACAGGTAAATCTGAATCACAGGATGAAGATGAAGGAAATCTTCATGATAGTTATCTGAAAAACACAAAATCCGAGAAAAGTTTGAATGATGATTCAAAAGGATTGGTTTATACCATGATTGGATCGGACAAATTGTTCTTAGATGTTGTATTCCCGATTCAGAATGTGATTTCAGAAAAGGTTGATAAAGTTTTCAAAATGGTTGAGATTGAGAAGTCTGAGATTTCAAAGTTTGCTGGTAAGAGTCATAGAGGTTCGTATAACAAACCTGGTTTTAAAAAAGAAAAACATGAAGGCTGGGTTGGGTTATAAGAAGAAACAAAGTTGGAAAAGAAATGAAACTCCGAATTTTCAGACAAAAATGAGTTTTGTTCAAGGAAAAAGTTTTGAAGAGGAGGAAAAACTCAAATTTAGTAATGAAGAGTTTTGTGTTCAAAAGGAAAAACAACAATCACAGGTCAAAGATGTGTCCAAGAGAACATGCTTCAAGTGTGATCAGATAGGACATCTTGCACGAAAGTGTCCAAATCAGAAACCTGTGGATGTTGATAAAAAGGAGTCTAAAGATGTTGAGATACAAAAATCTGAGAATGTAAGACAAAGGTCAACCAGATTTGATTCAAAACAAACTTGGAGATACAACACAAACAAGTTTGCTTCGAATCAAAACTGGAAGTCAAACCCATATAAGTTTGATTCTAGACAGACCTGGAATTCTCACACACCCAGAGTCAGAACAACTCAAAGTTGGAAAACAACTGTTGATATGACAAAACCACAAGAGTTTTGGAAACCAAAAGTTGTTCAAAAACAAAATGTTCAAAAAGAGTCTCATTTTTACAAAAGAGGTACTCCGAAAGGTCAGACATGGAGTATTAAGAAACAAGTGTCTTTGGTAAAAGATGAGAAACTTGAAGTTAAAAATGAAAAAGTTTTTGAAAATGACAAAGATTTTCCGAAATTGAATGAAAATTATTGTGTTGAAATGCCTAAGGTCCAACAGACCTGGGCTAAATTGTTCAAGTAATTGAGTTAGTTGAATGTGCAGGTGCTCAACAAATTTGAAGATTGTGAGAATGGAGATTGGAGCAGCCTGGCACAACAGGAGAAGAAGGCTGCTGGATCCTGTGTTGCTTGAAACAGGAAGTTTATTTTCATTTTGTATATAAATAAACAATATTTCAAAAACCCTAAAAATTGAAAAATTTGAAAAACCAAAAATATGTTTGTTTTTAATTTTTGTCAAATATTCAAAAATACAAAAATATGTGTTGCTTGAATATGCCGAAACCCTCACGGCGGAACAAACATGATTAATTTCACAAGATTGAAAAACGGGTTTCAAACTGTCGAAAATCAATGGGTTGTAAATCATGGGGGTATGTTATTTTCTGCAAATCAGTGCACATTAAGCAGAAAATGGATGGCGAGACAAAGCTATCGGTGTTGGTTGTCAAATTTTCTTTACATGATTTTGCATTTTAGGGGAAGAAATATTGTTTGAAAATACAAAAACATTTGAAAATTTGAAAAAGTCAAAAACATGATAAAAATTCGAAAATTGAGTTTTTGTGTAAAAAGAGGAAATGATAGTACATCAGTAGACAGTTGCAGTACGCTAAAGAAATGGAAAGTTTAAATGTGTTAAACGATCTCACTGTGGATGTGTCGGTAGATTTTTATACATTTAGTAAACTTTTTCGGGATATAAACCTAAATTCAAACTTACTTATTTTGTGGGGAACACTACTTGGATATATAGGTAACCCCTAAAATCTTGTTTGAAAGGTCCCTCTTTCTGAGATACTAGGTCTTTATGCTTAGTGATATCTGGGGTATTATTCCGGGACTTTTGCTGAATGGAAGTTCTGACCTAGTCTCCGAATAATACTTTCCGCATTGCTTGAAACATAGCATAGCCCTCAGCAAATTGATGAAACAATAAAATTGATAGTCATTGCTGTTGTAAAAAAGATCCTCTAAAGGGGACACACCTAAAGTCAAACCTGAGTTCTCTGCTGAACGGAAGTTCTGACCTGAACTCATATGGTTTCATAATTTATTCCCCTTACAGATATCATCTAGGTATACTCGCCTGTAAGACTGAATATTGGGATCTGGATACGGGAGTATATTCAAGAGGTGGGACACATGAATGAGTTTAAGTTCTTAATACATCTAATTCGTATCCTGAATCAGTTGAAATTTGTGTGAAAATTTAAGTGGATCAGTATATCGACAATCTAAGTGAATTGTTTAATTCTTAATGTGTAATAAAGCTCAACGGTACTTGTGACTTGTCAAAAACTGATATGATCCTCTGATGCATACTCAAACAAAAATATTGTCTGTAAATATGTTTGTACATATTTCTTTACTGCTTTATATTTTCAGAATATACAAAAAGATTTTTAATTCTGCTTTATTTTCGACAACCGATGTCTGAGTGCTGAGTTTCAAAATCTAAGTAAGCTGATTGTGTTTCTGAAAATAAAAACAAGTTCATTAATTTGAAACTTGAATTAAAATCAAATTTCAAAAACAGTTTGTGATATCTCCAAGGTCATTAGTTTGGACTTGGATGATTAACTGTGAGGGAGTTGGATTCTTTAATGCTGCTAAATCATTTAGTTTGTTGATAGGGGGAGTGGATTAGAGAATTTGATTGATGATATGAAAACATTGTATTTATAGATATTTGAGTGATTACAGATAGTCCAGATTACGATCCCGAAAGCAGAGTCTAAGGGGGAGTCTGAAGACAAGCTTGAAGTAAAGGGAAGCTTGTAGATGGAAAGCTAGGTGTCAATCCCAAAGCACGGAAGCTTGATGAAAGGGGGAGCCTGAAGCTGATGAAGAAGAGAAGGATTGATGGATGCTTATAATGTTACAACTTGAATGAGAAGGCAGAATGATCAAGACTGAAGATGTGTTATACTGAAGAATAGACACTGAAGACTTCGTCAATATCCGAGGGGGAGACTGTTAGTGCATTACGTCTATTGACTTCGTCTTGAATCATGTAATAGGATAGGATAGAATTAACAGTGCTCGAGGTGCGAGAAACTGAGATTAGAATGGTTAAGGAAGTGAGTTCGCTTGAAAGCACCAAAGACCATTTCAAGCGAAACCCATTAACAGAGTTCGCTTGAAATAGTCCTGGTCACATTCAAGCGAAACCTACAAGATCAAGAGTTTTGCTTGAACTTGTCATGTTCATTTCAAGCGAAACCCATCCACTATAAATAGGGCACTTGTTGATTTCATTTGGTACGCTTCAGGATTTGTAACGAAGTGCTGCCAAAATCTGTTCAGGTTGTAATTAGTGTTATAATCAATCAAAGTGACAGATTTAATAGTATCAAGCTGTTTCCATGTCCGTTTCACTGAGTCCGCCTTTGAATCGGATTATATGCTCTTCTGATTGACTCGTTTGGGTCCAACAATGATCCTACAGTTATAGTGACCGGATGTGCCTAAAACATGCTCTAACAACAAAATCCTGCACTTTATTACAAAACTCAGCATTTAAGTTAACTAGTAAAGTGCAAAAACATGGGAAAATAATGCTGGATACTTCCCAAAGTGTCGGGAATTCATTGTGTCACTAAAAATAATATTAAAGACACTTTAAATGCTTATTTAGCACTTTAACGGATTGATATCTGTTGGGATTGAACCCTACCAGAGGAACAGATAATGAAAGCCAAAACCGGATCACAACAGTGGATTCACAATAAGCAGCAGTTTACATTAGACTTTCCCCTTGAAAGAGATTATAACATCTGATGGTCTTTATCCACTGTCCGGATACAACTGCTGCTGTTATTCAAAACTACTGATGAATCCAGAAGACTGCTGAGAACTAAGCACTGCTGGTACAATCTACTGATGGCAAAGCACTGCCCAATCAAGGACTGATCAACCTTGAGGAAAGCACTGACATAAAGAGAGAGCAGTAGTTTAGTATATCATCTGTTTTATGTATAGCCAGTGGTTAGGTTTAGCAGTGTTTGTCTAAGAATAGTAGATACAGGTTGTTAGGCTGTTAGACGTCGCTTTCATGGTGACGTCAGCTGAGATGCCTCAGAGATTTGGATTGTCTATAAATGGAACAGTACCCTGTACTGTTACATTTGATCGTTTTGAGTGAGTTCTTCTCCTCAATTCAATCCTTTCATCTTGTACAATCCAACCATGGAGTATCAGGCTGAGGGGGAGTTTAGTTTGTAAGCATGCTTGTAATCTTTTAATTTGCATTGTAACCTTTTGATTGATGAAAAGCATTTGTTTATCTAAACTATTTTCTTCCATTTCTCCTTATGATTGTGTTTACAAAGTTTGTTGTTCATTTCCGCTGCACTTAAACTTCATTCATTTCTATTTGATTTGTTCAAGTTATAGAAACAAGACAATCATGAGAGCCTCCGATCCTAACAATATCCAACCGAACAACCGGACTTTACCCGGAACATAAAAATATTGTCAATGACATTGTTTTTCCTTTTCTGAGCTAGTTAGGGTCCCCGAACGCCCTAACACCCGTTATATTACATAACACACTAGTAACTAATTTTAATTCCTAACTAAGCAAACTAAACACTTAACTATCCATCCAAATCAAACCATAACCCCCCCTCTCATCCGATCGGTCCCCAAGAGTGGGGACACACACCTTCCTTTCTTGATTATTATATTGTTATTGTTAAATATCTAGATGACATATTACCTTATGGACAATAAGCTAATTGGATTATAAGTAAACATGGGAGTTAATCACCTTCATTTGCACAAGACACTCAACATCTCTTGCTCTCTTTCTCTCTTGTCCGTCCGCCACCACCACACCACCAAACTGCCACCATCAAACCTCTTGCAAGCCATCCATACATACTCAAAGGTGATAAGGATCATACAAGGAGGCTCGGTGCTTTCGGAATCTCAAGAACCTCACTACGTTGCTTTTATCCACCTTGTTTTCGCTTTGATTCTTCCCTAGCCTTGAGCTAGTTGTAAGTGCTTCTAAACACTCTCTTGTTCATGTTTAAAGTGGTTAATAAGAGATTTAACGGATAAAAATCAAGAACACTAAAGATCAAAACATAAAGCCTTGAAAGAATGATAAACTTGATGGATAAAGAGTAACTAGTGGTGTAAATCTTGTTTAGTTATGGTTATTTTATGTTGTTGGATGCTAGAAGTGGAACGGATCGTCATCTAACCACGCTAGATCATGTTCATGAAACATGAACTAGCAATATGTAAAGTGTAGAAGATACAAGATGATGAACCTTTCCACACATAAACATGAACTTGTGTAAAAATGATTTTTCTTGTAAAATAGAGTTCTAAACTAGTAGATCTAAAGATCTACAAGTGGTAGTTTCGAAGAACCAAGTGAAAGATGCAAATCATGTTTAAAAGCCGGATCTTTCATGAACTAAAAGCATTTTGTGAACAAACAAGTGTGTAAACACTTGTGTGACAAAAGGATTTAACAAAGGAATAATTTCGTAATTTTTGGACTAGAAGTTGTAAAGTTACATCTTCTTTAAAAATAAAGTTTTTTTCAAGAAACCGATTCATTTTTAAAGATAGAGAGATCTACTAAAAATGTTGGAAGGTTACTACACAATGTTACACGACTTACAAGTTCATGTGTTTGCGATCTATACTTATTTTTGACTAGTTGATGTTTGAATATTGATGTTTGAAAAGTTGTTGGTTGAATTTTTAAAAGAAAATGATACGCTCGTAAGCTTGGCCACCTCCAGTTACAGAGGAAACTCTGGCGAAATTTTTCCAGAAATATAACACTTGGAAAATATTTTTGCAACAAGTGTTATGAATATATTTTTAACTTGTTTTTCCAAGTAAAATTCGCCATGATTTTTATTACGAAATTACCAAGTGTCGGAGGTGGGTTTTCGTAAATGAAACTTGTTAAATATATATTTAGAATATATATTTCATAATAAAACGCTTGTGTGATTGTATGATTATTTTGTGAACTATATGTATATTATTTTTAGAGTAAAAATAATATAACTCGAATACACTGAAAAGTAACGACTCCAAAATAATACCAACGCCTTCACAAATAAATATCTAAGTTACACCGGTATTATTATTACCACCCGAACTTTAAATGTAACTTATGAATTTTCGGAAAAATATTCTTAAATGCGTATTTTGATAAAAGTATTATTTTGGAAATCGTATGGAATAAAATATAATATTTTTGGGAAAAATATGTATATTTCAGAGATAGAATATTTTAGACAAATGAATAAAAATATATTTTATTAAGTGAGACTTAATAATATATTTTTGGAATTACAAAAACGCACATGTATTAAAAGCCCCATCATTGGGAAGGAATATAATCATTAATTAATTAAGAAGTGTTAACACGAAATAGTTGTCTAACTATTTCCCAAAACGTTAAACCTTAAGCCAAGGCACGGCCGTCCGTTTAATAGAAGTTAGTACGTGTAGGTCGTCACGCAGCAGCTTGATTGGGAGTTACTATTTCGAGACGCACTTCAGTGAGTTCATGTCCCACCTTTACTTTTAACTGTTTTCAGTTTTTATACTTCGGGGGTGAAATACATGTTACTATGATTACGAATACTTTTTACATGGTATGGTTAGCGTAAGGAGGGTTACTACTTAGATCATGTGAGTGGGTAGGCGGAAACTGGAGGCCATTAATCCTCATTGTAGGACCGAGGGTTAGTAGCGGTAGATCTATCTGGGTGTAGCGAGCCCAACTCCAGGCCCAACAGAACGGACCTCAGGGTGACTTTGTACCCGACGCAAAAATCCGCTAGGTTTGAGTCTTCCTACTGCACTTCACACATATCAATGGCCTTGTAAACCATTAGTGATCTCTTTATTTCCTTATTTGCTACATACCACGGATTTTATACTTACAAAGGTTTTACATACTCACTTTCTCATGAACTCGCTCAACTTTATGTTGATTTTTCAACTTACATGTATTTCAGGGAATTAGGGACCTGGCAAGGTATGCACTGTCGTTACGCTGCGTAGAAGAATGGTGTCATCCAAGTTTAGGGATTGTGACTTTTACCTGGACGAGTCACAAGTCTTAAACTGTGCTTATTCCATATTTTGTAGTTGTGTCTTATGAACAAGGTTTTTATTATGTTGTGTTGTAAACTCGTTGCATGTGTCAACTCTAAAACAATGTTGTCGTATTTTACTCTTAAAACTTGAAGTAATGGATGAACATCATGGTTTTACTTTCATATAGCTTTGTTGTGACTAAGCTATGGTATTAAGAAGTCACACCAAAATAAACCCACGCTTCCGCAAAGCCAGGGTGTGACAATTTGGGTGTAGCGAGCCCACACCCATGAGGCCAGGGGCGACCCATAGAGGTGACTGTGTCTTACAGCCGAGGCCCGGTACAAATTTGCTAGGTTTGAGTTTTCCTGAATCATTTCACACATACCAGTGGCCTTGCAAACCATTGGTGATCTCTTTTCCTTAATTGCTACATACTAGGGGCAAATTATACTTTGGGATGTACTTTAACGATTTATACATTGGGACGTACTTTAAAGGTTTATACATACTCACTTTTACATGAACTCGCTCAACTTTTGTTGATTTTTCAAATTACATGTATTTCAGGAAATTAGTGGATCTGGCGATGTGTGCAAATCATGTCAAGCTACGTAGGGAATAATGATGTCATCCGGGTTTAGGAGGTGTGACCCTTGCCTGGACGGGTCACACATCTTTAAACCATGGTTTTTATTTCACGTCTTTTGTGGTGTCATTTGAACACGTTTTAATTATGTCATGGTTGTAACTTGTTTTATGTGTCGACAATTTAAAACAATGATGTTGTGGTAACTTTAAACTTAATGAATGGATGACTATCATATGTTTTATTTTCATATAGCATTGTTATGATTGTGCTGTGGTATTAAGAAGTCACACCAAATAAACCCACGCTTCCGCAAAAGCCAGGGTTTAACAGTATGATTAATTCATTTGATGTTTTAGGAAAGGTAGGTATATATGTAGGTATGTATTTATGCAAATAGAAATATATGAACTTATGCACGTATGTAGAAATGTATGTATGCATGTATAGATGTTCATGTGTATGTAGGTTGAAATATATGAACTTATGCACGTATGCAGCAACGTATGTATGTATGCATGCATGTATGTATGTATGTTTGTATGTATGTACGCAAGGTTTCAGTATGCTTGAATATTGATATTATTATTAATGTACCTTGTGAATGAAGTGTAACGCAGGTACGATAAGGAAGTCTCACCACAGGTTGTATAAATCAGATGGAAGGCTGGAATGTAAAGAGAATAACGAAATGAAAAGTAAACAAGAATGAATCTTGTGTGTTACAATGTGTACTAATGTTGTGAATTTTGTGGTGAGCACAGGTAGTACGAGTCACGAAGGATCATTAAAGAGTTGAGATCGAAGACCGAGTCACAAGTGAGATTGTACGGGAACGTTGATGCATATATGTAGTAAATATAAGCTATGTTTTTATTTAGTAAATAAGTCGGTTGATGGATTTATGTGAAAGAGTTATGTTAAAGTTAAATTTTAAATAAGTCAAGGTATTTATCATGAAAGAAATTTTATGGCACGAATTTCCGCTACGACTTTTAGTCAAATACGTATTAGGGTCTTACAAGTAGTTGTAAGGCCCTAGTTCGTATTTGACAAAAAAAAATCGCAGCGGAAGTTCATGCCATAAAATTTCTTTCCTTATAAATACCTTGACTTACTTAAATCTTCATTTTAACACAACTTTTTCACATGAAGTCATCAATCGACTCATTTACAATTAAAAACATAACATGGGTTTTCTAAATTTCATACACCAACGTTCCCGTACAATCTGTCTTGTGACTCGATCCTCGATCTCTATTCCTTGATGATCCTCATGACTCGTACTACCTGCGCTCACCACATAAAATTCATAACATTAGTACGCATTATAAACATACAAGATTTATTCACGTTTACTTTTCGTTCCGTTAACTCTTTACATCCCAGCTTTCCATCTAATCATAAAATCCGTGGTGAGACTTCTTTGCTATTCCTGCGTTACACTTCATTCACTAGGCACGCTAATATTATCGTTAGTACTCAATTTCATTGGATACATGCGTACCTACTTTCATACATACTTATACATATACATACGTTCACACATAACCAATTACATACATACGTACATACCCACATGTAAACACATCTACATCATTACATACGTATCTACATACACACATACCTACATACCTACATCATTACATATACTCATAACATTATACATATATACATACATCCCTACTTGCAACATACCTAACTCATACATGCCCACTCATATACATACCTTCATATATCCGCGTATACTTGCTCACATACTTATAAACATACATACGTAGGTGCATACATGCTTACATACATTTGTAAATACGTGTATAGAGACATACAAACATACATACATATCCGGGCACTCTTGGCTATCACCTATGATCAAAACCAACTTAAAAGTTAGCTTTGATAGTTAAATAACAAGTTTAAACAAGTTATATGGGTCAAACAAAGAAAATTAAACAATTTTAGGATTCAGGGGGGGCTAGACGCCCCACCTAGGCCCTTTTTTGACAGCAAGTTTCTTAGTTGCTGCTGCAAAATTCCCAGCCAACCCAAGTATCACGAAAACGGACATAACTCATTCGTTATTGATCCGATTTACATGATTCTATTTCCTACGCGGTCGTAATTTAATTCTCCATCACATGGAGTGAAAATCCAATATTCGGGCTACCGAAATTTAGGACCTTCAAGCCTTCGGCTTATTACCCTTTTACCAAAATTTTGACCCGTTCATGCATTTATCAACATAACTCGTTTATTTGACCATAACTTCTTATGAACCTAATAATATCAATGACGTCTATCATGAAAGACTAGATTCTTGGATGTCTTGCATCCTCTTAACCCATTTTCTCTCAAAAGCTTATTTTGACCCGTTAAAGGTATATTCCGCATTTTAAGGTCCTTGGCTTACGAAAATCATATTTCTCGCTTTCCAACATTTTCAAAACATTCACTTAATCAAATAGCTTGTTTCTAATCAACTTCTAAGACCGTTTGCCCGATTTACCCATAAAGGGCGTTTTTGTCAACTTTGTTCCATTCTTTACTACAAAAGACTTCATTGCATTATTAACCAATCATGCGACTTATCTACAATTGTAAATGCACATACCTGGCTCGGATCAAAGTTATGACCCGTTTTAATACTTCATACGCTAAATTGCTAGATAATAGCAACGCAAATCCTTTTTCTATACATTCTGTGAATTCATAATACTTAACAAAGCAATTCATTAGTCGATAACGCCAAAGGGTGACATCTTCACCATTTGACCCGTTAAGTCTAAATGTCCATTTTATCCTTGTGGGATGTTAGTTATTCATTATCCCATCCATGTAACTTATTACTTCGTTAACTTGCAACCAAAATTCCCATAATGCCCCTTTTACCCTTCTTAACCATCAACTTAGTTTCTTAACATAACCACATGTTCCGACCCATACCAAGACTTATCGGAACATCATAATTCACATATTTACTTACCATGTTTGTAATCTAAACATTGAATAGATATTCTACAAAAAGGGGTGTAAGTTTTACTTACGTTGCATCCGAATATGCTTCCCGTGCGCATTAGTCCCATTTAACCCGCTTCTTTCCCAATCTTCCATGTCGCTTACCAAGCATCAACTATCAAATATCATTCTCAAGATAGTTAGCTTATCCATTATTCATCACAACCTTTTTATCACACGGATCTTATATTAAATTTATCACTTAACCTTATAACATGCTAATCTATCATTTCTTATCCGATTTCTTTAAACATTCAAAGACATATATGACTTCAAACATCATTAACATAAGCATATCATCATTTCTATCATATAATCAAAACCCACTTCATAACTTACTTTGTTAATCACCTACAAGTGATCTAATCTTAAGTTCTTCATAATTTTATCATACTTTTTGTGTGTGTACTACCTCCTAAGCATAGCGTACAACTAGTTCATGCATATCCTTCTAATCTTATCCATAATTCATCAAATTCCTCCTTCTAATCAACATGAATCATTAATGCATAAATCTCAAACATCTTAGCAAAACATTTCTTTCAATTCCTCTAACAAGAATACATTATACATAACAAAATTCATCTATATTACATAAGAGTTGGACATAGGTGATCATTCAAGCCCTCATTCTTATCATAACAAATGGGTTTCACGTATAAACATCAAATTAACCCAAACCATGCATAACCCATGTTCCAAATGATGATTCTAACACATACTCATACTCAATTTCATACAAATTCCTGATTTACAACATAACCCACTTCATGCATAATCATCAATCTAACTTTTAAGACATACCTTGCGATCCCCTTGTGAAGGTGATCATTAATCTATGTTTCTTCTTGAATTTGAGCTACAATTAACCCTTCAATTTGGTGATCTTCATGGTTAGGGTTTGTGAGCTTCCATGGAGCTCCTGGCTCTTCTCGAACTCACCATCGTGTGCGTGTATGAGTGTATATTTTTTTTTTATAAATTCAACTTCCATTTATCCCATTTTAGTCCCTCAAGTTTGCCACTCATTATAATTTCCACAACTCTCATCCTTTAGTTGTTTCTACCATACTCATAACTAGGTTAAATAACCTAGTCATTTATTTCTTGATGTACCATATCATAACATTTAACGAATATAAATATTCGGGTTTTGGGGTGTTACAAGTCCACCCCCCTTAAATTAGGTTTCGTCCCCGAAACCTTTCTCATTTCCATTAAACACCAATTACCCTTTCCTTTTGCCTCGTCAACACGACTGTCACACCCCGACCACGTAAAACATCAAATCGTGGCGGAAACGTCGGGGAGTGTTGTAACAGAATTAATTGTTTCACAACCATGGAAGTTAAAGTTACGTTTTATTTATCAAACAAGCGAGTTACATTGTCTTAAAACAAGAAACAAAGAGTACATAACATAATTTAACTAGTTCTTGCTTCGTTTTAAGTTACTAAGGCGCATGTCCGCCTAAGTGTGTCACGATCATCCTATGCAACAGCTCCTGAAAACACTTGTGAAAATAGGTACGTCAGCATAAAAATGCCTGTGAGATACATAGGATTTGTGAAAATAGGAGTCATGACTTGAGTTTAAAGAACTGTTCAATAAAAAGTAGTCATGAATCTTGTTGAGCGTTTTCTTTCATAAATCATTTGAAAAGAGATGAATAAATCAGATGATATATATATATAAAAGAATAAGGTATGGTTAAGTGAACAACCAAGTAAAATGAGTTTGTATAAATTAAGTTATTTGTAAAACTATGTCTATGTGAAAATGTGTTGTAAATGTAATATGTCTAAACTGAAATGGTTTAAATAACGCTACGATGTGTAATACCATAGAAGCACTTATATATAGGAAGTACCAGCGGCGTATCCACCATGTTTTTATCGTATTACACGCGCCTCGTTATATAAATCACTTACCCAAACAAACCACCAAGATGTAATGTTTAACAATTGTAGAAATGTTTATGTATGGTCAAATGTTTATTGTCAAATGTAAATCATGTAATGTGTAAACAATGTTATGTATGGTAAGTAAAATGAGACTACTTAAACCAAAAGTAAAAATGTACAAAACAAAGTATTTTGAATAATCAAAAGTTATGTTTTGCAAAACAACTGCATGCTTTACTGATACAAACACTTATGTGGTAAGTTAAACGTCTACATCCAAGCCTTGAGACAGTAGGATAAACCTTAGAACAGATCAAAGGTTATCAAAAAATGTTTTCGGATCCGGTCATTCCTTACGTCCAAACAAACCCAGGATTTCAGGAATGGGAGTTGTCAAGTCCTATGGTACCACTACCTACTACCGAGCGGCATGATCGGTGTTAGTGAATGTATTAGTTTCGTTAAACAACCAAATGTTATACCAAATGTAAACATGTTTTATGAGAACAATGTACCTAGTATGCTAAGTGAACATACAAGGTAGAAATGTAAAACGATGTGTCCATATGCTGAGTAAACATATGCAACAGAAATGTAATGTAAAATAATGTGCTAGCATGCTAAGTGAACATACATAGCATAAACATAATGAAATCATGTACTATATGTGTACTAATGAATATAACAAGCATTTGATATGAAAACATGGAAAGCACGAAAGTAACAAGTAGGCACATGTGTTTCACCCCAAAACAGTTTGAAAACAGTAAAAGAGGGGTCTATGTACTCACTTGAGATTTCCTAGAAGTCCTTGAGTAACAACCAAACAATGCTAGAGATCACGGAAATCAAATGGCACCTAATATAGGTAACTATGTTAATAAACCGGACCTAAATCGGAGGATTGGATAGAATGAGGGTTCGTAAACCAAACGAGTATGGGAACTCATGTAATATGGTTTAACAAAGCCTACATACTAAAATGAAACCTAACCTAAGTGCTTATGACCCATTACGACCCGTTTAGGTAGTTTATGCTACTTTAACGCGCCGTTCGTGTAAAACGCGTTCGGAACGCCTAACTAGTCCTATGATAAGTAAAATATGCCTTAACATGTCTAATATTGTTGCCAAATCAGTTTAGATATAAAAAAATTATGTTACATATGCTCGGAAGGTTATTCCCTATACAACTACGGTCACCTAATGTATTTGGTCGGATCCTAATGATCGACCAAACGGGTCGGGTTCGAAAGTCTAAGCGATTGTTTAGATCGCTTACCTTACGACCCTATATAAGCACTAAACCTAAAGTGACGAGCTAAACATGTTAGAACACGTTTAACGAGGTTAGAAAATAGGTTTGGTATCAAAACAAACGGTTTTGATACCTAAAAGTAGTTTGGTTACAAAATACGCAAGAATACGCATTTTGGCCGAAACTACGACTCGTCACTGAGCCTAGATAACGTGGTAATCAGTAGGTATAGTCACAAGGGACTATAACCATCGTGATTACGCTCACGTTGTGAAGTTCAACCGAACTTCGTGTTGACCATAAACTGGTCAACGCAGAAAACGCTAAAAGAACGACAGAGGACTTACAACTGGTCCAAGAACGGAAGCTTTGATCCGAATATTCTCAGGTATGAAGTGATAAACACATCAACTTAGAGAACAAATTCAGATTCAAAGGTGTGGGTTTTGAGTTGTGATCTTGAGGGGTATTTATAGATTTCTTAGGACCGTTAAGATCGTTCGTCGAATAACGTGCTTTGATCTTGTCCGTACATGTGCACCCATGGTTTTACAAAACCATTGGAGCCCCTAGATTAAGCCCATAGTTTCAGAAATTCCATTTGCATGTGGGTTATGAGTGTATAACAGCTGTTAAAACTGGTTTTGCATATCTGGGAGGGCCTCGCGGCCCGCGTAAGACTTGTACTAATCTTACGCGCCCCGCCTGGGTGTTCTGATCAACAAACATCTTTCAAAAATGACAGTTTCAGTCCTTGTTGGTGTTTAAGGCCATTTCTGACATGTTTAAGGCTCGTTAAGCCAACTTTAAGGCCCTAAAATGATTCCTAAACATTGTGGACATGAAACATGCTCAAAAATATGCCGGATGTCGGTTCCTTGGGTCGTATGATCGCGATGTTCGCTTAATTACGACGGAATGCGCATAAGCGCGAAAAACGATCCAAATTACGCGACGAATGGATTTTTCTTATGCCAAACACTAAAATAAAATATTTTAATGCTTACATAAATTTTTGGATGTCCGGATGTATTCAGGATGTAAGTTATGCGCGAAAATGCAAACTTGTGCACTTTTTGACGCTTTTAGTCCCTGAATGACCCAAAAGTTTATTTTAGCACACCGAACCCTTCAAAGCCTATTTCTAAGCTATGTAAAGGATATTTATGGTATGTTTAACTTATGGTCATGTTCCGGAATGTCTGTTCCAGTACGAATCGTCATACTTTCGCAGTTTGTCGAATTTAGTCCCTGAAAGCGGTTAAACTTGATTTTGCCATACCAAAGCCTTCAAAACTTATTTCTAAGTTATGTAGAGGTTATTTAAGGTATGTTAAGAATATGTTGATGTTTCGGAGTGTTTGTCGCGTTAAACTGATTACGTTTACGCACCAGTTTGCGTATAACTCTCCAGAAAGCGATGTAGAGTTTAAAATTGAATAAAAATCAAAACATGCACAATGTCAAACATAAATAAACAAAAATTGGGATCAAATAACATTGTTTTATTGATAACTGAACTGTTTACAATGATTACAAGCACAGGTGTCACAACGACCACTAGCCCATCTCAGTGACAATCTTCTATTTCCAAGAACCCGTCCCGGAGTTCTTATTAGTGTCGCTTTCACTAATATCGTTAGCTTCTATCGCCTTCCATAGCTAATGGTTCATTCATCATTCTAATACTTATATATCCTATGTAATATACCATTTTGTTTACTTGAAACAATTCCGACATCCTATTAATAACATTCATTTTCGTTTATTTCAAATTCCATATCATCCTCGTCGACTATACGATCTAAATTCGTAATTTATACATACACATCTATGTTTAATTTCGATAGGTACATCATAATGCTAAGTAACTATCCATTCTCGATTCATAACCATTCAAATAATTGACTTCTTTCTAACAAGTCCATACTTTTCATACTTTATCTTTACACACATTCTCATTTTCTTGGCCCGTTTGTAGTGGGTCAATATACATACCTCTTCACACTTATTATCGTAATTACATTCGTATGATTCGTTATAACAGATCTAATATCTTCATCCCATCTCTTAGATTATATTTTATACATATATCATATGATATTTAGTTCTTGTTTTGTTATCGCAACAAAACTACTATTTCATAGTCACATATACACGCTTAACTCCAAAGTTAACGTCATTCTACGTTTCGTATAGTTATTGGTATTATACGTACCCTTACGTTAACTTCAACTCACCTCATTTATTCTACATTACTATTCTTCTCAATTCATGCATTACTTAAGTTGCCTAAGCAAGCATATCATGCAGGTTCTTCATACGAGAGTTTAACCAATATCCGAAATTTTCACTTAAAACCTTTGAGATTCATTCTTTAATGACATAGTTTTCTTCTTATGTCAACTATTAGGAATCAAACATTCCGTACTATATCGTACTCATTCCACCATGCATTTTGTAGGGCGTTTTCAATTTACTAATTCATACTTATCTGACATAAATTAAAGCATTTTACTTACCTCTATTTCCTTCCATACTTCAGCGATCCGTAAATCAGGTCTGTCCACAATCTTCGCGAGTGCTAGCCGTACCAGGCTAGATTTCATTCATCCATGTAGTGTGCTTCCAATCGTACACATCCTTCCACCAATTCGATTGGGTTCATTACATCAAGGGTTCTAACATTATCATCAACAATTTTAACAGTTAGCACATTTCATTTCTCACATGAAATTCTTTCATTCTAGTTACTTATTTCGTCAACCTTCATTTGACTTTTCAAGGCTTAACTGACATTTCTTAATTATCGTATAAGTACTGAGGCACACGTTCATACTTCTTTCCATTCATGCTTACTTGAAAAAACATTCATTACATCATTTCGGTATTGTTAGCAAAACTTATCATTTTTACTCATACTTAATTTATTGTCCGGGTCGTAGCCCATCATTTATTATGACTCCCAATAGTCGATTTCTAACACATTTAACACATAGCTTGTTCGAAACTTGTTCCCTTCGTTTTAAAATTTAGGTTTGCGTGCCAATTACGATCATTCTTTCATTCAGTTACTTTATATTTACTCATATGACTCGTTTGACACAACCATGGTCAAACTATCGACACATTCTAACGTGGACTAATTTCATCCTTTTTATATACTGAATCTGTCCCGCGGATTCAAACGTAACATCCATACCTTTCATTATTTCTATGTTTTGAATCCGCCTAACGGCTTCATACATATCATTCATATTTTCCATTACTTCTATGTTTTGAATCCATCTCGCGGATTCAAACATTTCATTTACATCTTCCATTCACATCTTTCATTCATTATGTGACAACCCTAAAAATTACAGGTATCCGTACAATTAATTTATATTCAATTTGTGCTTAATGACTGTGCTGATTACAACTGTTGATTTAACTGCTTACTGATCTCTATTACATACATACTCATGCATCATACCTTATTACTGTCACTTCATTTATTACACACAAAACAATAGTGACAAACTTGATGCACAAAAGCACAGTTAGTACAGTGAGCGGATAACCCAATAAACATGCTGACATTGCCAGCACTAAACATACATTGTCTCTGAGGCCAGTATGAGCCGGGAATAGATTACTACACTGATAGGGAGTGTAGGGAAGTGAGAATCATAAAACTGCATCACTAGGTGATAGTTATAGTGCCGGGAAGTGCCTAAAACATACTTTAACTGCAAAATTCTGCACTTTTAAATAAAATTCAGCATTTAAATATGCTAGTATAGTGCAAAAACGGGGTAAAATAATACTAGACACTTTCCAAAGTATCGGGAATTTATTGTGTCACTAAAAATAATATTAAAGACACTTTAAATACTTATTTAGCACTTTAACGGATCAACATCCAACCGAACAACCGGACTTTACCCGGAACATAAAAATATTATCAATGACATTGTTTATACTTTTCTAAGCTAGTTAGGGACCCCGAACACCCTAACACCCTCTATATTACACCACACACTTAATACTCTAATTTATGTCATTGGAACTTAACTAGAACTTAACTATCCAATTGGAAACCAACCATAAACCCCCCCCCCCCTCATTTGAACGGTTCCCCAAGGGTGGGGACATACCTTCAATTCTTGATTACTTTAATCATTCATGCTTAGTATCTAGGTAACATAATATACAATGGATATTAGTGAATTTGGTTTATAAATATGAACCAAGGGTTGTTCATTCTCTTTCATAAACCATCAACCAACAACTCAAACTCTCTCCATAACCACCACCATTCGGCCGCCACCTTACCACCCTAATCCACCAACTTCCAAGTCTTGTTCAACCATTTCTTCATACATACAAGGTGCAAGAGATCATACAAGCAAGCTTGGAGTGCTCGGAAGCTCAAGGACCGCTCTCGTTTTCTTTTACCCACCATTTTTACGCTTTGAAACTCCCCTAGCCTTGTGCTAGTGGTAAGTGCCTTAGATCTTCATCTTGTTCATATTCTTGGTGGTTAATAGTGGAAAGAATGGTGAAATTACAAGAACCCTAAAGATCATAACTTAAAGCATGAACATAAAAGTTTTACACAAAGGTCATGAGATGAAAGGTGATAATACATGGTAAATCTGAATTAAATGAACAAAAACCTGCTGTAAACAACTTATGGTCTAATGTTAAACGTAGTAGAAAGTATGGCGATCGTATGTGTGCGTCCTAGCAACAATTAACCTATAAAACAGCCTGCTGAGTTGCATTTTCAGCCGACTTTAACTGGCTGTAACAGGACCTTAATAAAACGAAAAATGTATTTTCTGAAGTCTAGGTTTATGTATTATGAAATACGGTTCTAATGGCACCGGAATCATAATTTTTGGACTTCGTTTACTATTTTTAAAGTGCCATTTTGTAACAGCAGCTAGAGCTGCATTTTTGCTGCTGAAAATATGCGTCCTGTTTTCAGTCATAACTTGATTTCGGTGTAGGGTTAGATCATAAAATTTACACTGTAGATGATCACTGTTGTCGCCGTGATCCTCCAACTGGAATTACGTTAAACGGACTTACGATGAATTTTAAATAAAATATTCCGTGAACTGCAGTCAGAAAAAGGTAAATCTGAATGCAGTCCGGAAAATGAATTTCTACAAAATATTGGTGATGATTTGGACCACGATATTTTTACACAATAATATTTGGGTCATATAAGACATTCTGTAAAAATTTGGGAATTTTTGGAATAAGATAACTATTTTAATAAAATAACCGAAAACAGCCCAGTTTCGTATATTAAAACTGAAATGATATAAGTAGTATTTTGCATGTCTAAATGTCGGGTTGGTTATTGAGAACGAGCTAACATGATTTTACAAAAGAAAATGATACGCTTGTAAGCGTGGACACCTCCAGTTACAGAGGAAACCCTGGCGAAATTTTTCTAGAAATATAACACTTAGAAATATTTTTGGTGACGAGTGTTTATAAATATATTTTTAACTTGTTTTCAAAATATAAATTTCGCCATGATTTGTATTACAAAGTAACCAAGTGTCGGAGGTGGATTTTCGTAAATGAAAACTAAATATATATTGAGAAATATATTGAGAATATATATTTCATAATAAAACGCTTGTGTGCTTACATGATTATTTTGTGAACTAGATATTACCCTAAAAAAATAATATTACTTGATACATCATGAAAATACGACTCCAAAATAATACCAACGCCCTCACAAATAAATATTTAAGTTACATCGGTATTGTTTTTACAACGCGAACTCTAAAATGTAACGCGCGTATTTTCAGAAAATACTCTTAATGGTGTATTTTGACAAAGTATTATTTTGAGAAATTGTATGAAGTAGAATATAATATTTTTGGGAAAATATGTATATTTTGGAATCAGAACATTTTAGACAAGTGATTTAAAATATATTTTCAAGTGAGACTTAAAAATATATTTTTCGGAATTATAACGTATACGTATATTTTGGTAAAATATTATTTTGGAAACTGTAGAAACAGAAATATGTTATTTTTGGGAATATATTAACATATTTTTATTTGGAACAATAACATCGAAATACGACGCCATTACTTGGCAGGATATACAGGTACATATATTATTTTAAGAATACGAGTATACAAGTATAAATTACCCCCATCCTTGGGAAGGAAATACAACGCTAAAATGCTTGAGAAGTATTAATACAAAATCACTGCATAAACAATTATTCCAAAACTAAATACAATTATTATAACTTGGAATAATACCAGAATCGTAACTCAAAAACATACATACTAAGACAAGGCACTACCCGTTCGTCTAATAGACGTTAGACCATTGTAGGTAGTCGTGTTTGCCGCGGAGATTTGGGTTACACATACTGAAGACGCAATACTGTGAGTTCATGTCCCCCTTTTCTCTTAACTGTTTTCAGTTTTTATACTTCGGGGGTGAAATACATGTTACAATGATTACGGATACTTTTTATACATGGTATGGTTAGCTTAAGGAGGGTTACTACTTAGATCATGTGAGTGGGTAGGCTGCAACTAGAGGCCATTAATCCTCATTGTAGGACCGAGGGTCATGAGTGATAGATCTATTTGGGTGTAGCGAACCCCACTCCTGAGTACGCTTAGTGGGCCAGGCGGTGACTATGTACCCGACGCAAAAATCTGCTAGGTTTGAGTCTTCCTGCATCACTTCACACATATCATTGGCTTTGCAACCCAATGGTGATCTCTTTTTCCTTAATTGCTACATACCAGGGATTTTCATACATACAGACATTTTTACAAAGGTTTATACCTGCTCACTTACACATGAACTCGCTCAACTTTATGTTGACTTTTCAAACTACATGTATTTCAGGGAACTAATGGATCTGGCACGGTATGCACATATTTTCAAGCTGCGTTTGAATAAAGAAGTCATCCAGGGTTTAGAAGGTGTAACCTCTTCCTGGACGGGTTACATACCTCTAAACATAGTATTGTTTAAAGTCTTTTGCTAAGTTTTTACGAACTCATTAAATCAAGTCAAGGTTTGTAACTTATTTTGGATTGATGTTTTAAGACAAGTATAATATGGTATTTTCTAAACCCTATTAATGGGTGAATATCTCATGTTTTTATCATATAGCATTGTTATGATTGTTGCCATGGTATTAAGAAGTCACACCAAATATACCCACGCTTCCGCAAAGCCAGGGTGTGACACATTACATGTGTTGAATCCGTCTCACAGATTCAAACATATCATTTTCTGCATTTCATTCCTTGATTCCTTCTCGTGGATTCAAACATTCCATTCATATCTTGTTGATCCGTACTTACTTACGGATTCAACATTCTTCATTCTTATTATTCATACTTTTCATTCTTACATAATACTCTCGATTTCCTGAGAGTCTCTTTACGCATTTCCCCCGCACGTCCACCTGCTACCCAGTTCTACCGGACATACCTGCGATAATTACCACGGTCTCACGAATGTCATATGCTTCTTGCGTACTGGCCAGGTGCGCAATCCACATACTAGTTTCGTGCCTTCGTGTAATCATCGCCTTATGTCCGAGAGATGGGTTTCAGTTTCGTGCACATCTCGAAACCTTCACCAAAACCATATCATTGTCTTTCGTTTAATAATTTCTTTCCCAAGGGAATTTCTTCCTTTTTTCTTTAAACACCGGTACCATACATATTAACATTGTGTACCTGGGGTCCGTCTGTCCATTCGCATCCTTGCCTGCCTTAGCGTCCATCTTAGACTGCATTCACGGGTCATCCTCTTCAAACTTTTAAGCTTACCTTTAGATCTTGATCGAGTCATGCATTGTACGGGTTCCTTATCACAAGAGCACACAGGTTTGAGTTCAAGTACCTACCCTCTCGTACTTGATTCTCTCAAACCAGGGCTCTGATACCAACTTGTAAGGCCCTAGTTCGTATTTGACAAAAAAATCGCAGTGGAAGTTCATGCCATAAATTTTTTTTCCTTATAAATACCTTGACTTACTTAAATCTTCATTTTAACACAACTTTTTCACATGAAGTCATCAATCGACTCATTTACAATTAAAAACATAACATGGGTTTTCTAAATTTCATACACCAACGTTCCCGTACAATCTGTCTTGTGACTCGATCCTCGATCTCTATTCCTTGATGATCCTCATGACTCGTACTACCTGCTCTCACCACATAAAATTCATAACATTAGTACGCATTATAAACATACAAGATTTATTCACGTTTACTTTTCGTTCCGTTAACTCTTTACATCCCAGCTTTCCATCTAATCATAAAATCCGTGGTGAGACTTCTTTGCTATTCCTGCATTACACTTCATTCACCAGGCACGCTAATATTATCGTTAGTACTCAATTTCATTGGATACATGCGTACCTACTTTCATACATACTTATACATATACATACGTTCACACATAACCAATTACATGCATACGTACATACCCACATGTAAACACATCTACATCATTACATACGTATCTACATACACACATACCTACATCATTACATATACTCATAACATTATACATATATACATACATACATCCCTACTTGCAACATACCTAACTCATACATGCCTACTCACATACATACCTTCATATATCCGCGTATACTTGCTCACATACTTATAAACATACATACGTAGGTGCATACATGCTTACATACATTTGTAAATACGTGTATAGAGACATACAAAGATACATACATATCCGGGCACTCTTGGCTATCACCTATGATCAAAACCAACTTAAAAGTTAGCTTTGATAGTTAAATAACAAGTTTAAACAAGTTATATGGGTCAAACAAAGAAAATTAAACAATTTTGGGATTCGGGGGGGCTAGACGCCCCACCTAGGCCCTTTTTTGACAGCAAGTTTCTTAGTTGCTGCTGCAAAATTCCCAGCCAACCCAAGTTTCACGAAAACGGACATAACTCATTCGTTATTGATCCGATTTACATGATTCTTTTTCCTACGCGGTCGTAATTTAATTCTCCATCGCATGGAGTGAAAATCCAATATTCGGGCTACCGAAATTTAGGACCTTCAAGCCTTCGGCTTATTACCCTTTTACCAAAATTTTGACCCATTCATGCATTTATCAACATAACTGGTTTGTTTGACCATAACTTCTTATGAACCTAATAATATCAATGACGTCTATCATGAAAGACTAAATTCTTGGATGTCTTCCATCCTTTTAACCCATTTTCGCTCAAAAGCTTATTTTGACCCGTTAAAGGTATATTCCGCATTTTAAGGTCCTTTGCTTACGAAAATCATATTTCTCGCTTTCCTACTTTTTCAAAACATTCACTTAATCAAATAGCTTGTTTCTAATCAACTTCTAAGACCGTTTGCCCGATTTACCCATCAAGGGCGTTTTTGTCAACTTTGTTCCATTCTTTACTACAAAAGACTTCATTGCATAATTAACCAATCATGCGACTTATCTACAATTGTAAATGCACATACCTGGCTCGGATCAAAGTTATGACCCGTTTTAATACTTCATCCGCTAAATTGCTAGATAATAGCAACGCAAATCCTTTTTCTATACATTCTGTGAATTCATAATACTTAACAAAGCAATTCATTAGTCGATAACGCCAAAGGGTGACATCTTCACCATTTGACCCGTTAAGTCTAAATGTCCATTTTATCCTTGTGGCATGTTAGTTATTCATTATCCCATCCATGTAACTTATTACTTCGTTAACTTGCAACCAAAATTCCCATAATGCCCCTTTTACCCTTCTTAACCATCAACTTAGTTTCTTAACATAACCACATGTTTCGACCCATACCAAGACTTATCGGAACATCATAATTTACATATTTACTTACCATGTTTGTAATCTAAACATTGAATAGATATTCTACAAAAAGGGGTGTAAGTTTTACTTACGTTGCATCCGAATATGCTTCCCGTGCGCATTAGTCCCGTTTAACCCGCTTATTTCCCAATCTTCCATGTCGCTTACCAAGCATCAACTATCAAATATCATTCTCAAGATAGTTAGCTTATCCATTATTCATCACAACCTTTTTATCACACGGATCTTATATTAAATTTATCACTTAACCTTATAACATGCTAATCTATCATTTCTTATCCGATTTCTTTAAACATTCAAAGACATATATGACTTCAAACATGATTAACATAAGCATATCATCATTTCTATCATATAATCAATATCCACTTCATAACTTACTTTGTTAATCACCTACAAGTGATCTAATCTTATGTTCTTCATAATTTCATCATACTTTTTATGTGTGTACTACCTCCTAAGCATAGGCTACAACTAGTTCATGCATATCCTTCTAATCTTATCCATATTTCATCAAATTCCTCCTTCTAATCAACATGAATCATTCATGCATAAATCTCAAACATCTTAGCAACACATTTCTTTCAATTCCTCTAACAAGAATACATTATACATATCAAAATTCATCTATATTACATAACAGTTGGACATAGGTGATCATTCAAGCCCTCATTCTTATCATAACAAATGGGTTTCACCTATAAACATCAAATTAACCTAAACCATGCATAACCCATGTTCCAAATGATGATTCTAACACATACTCATACTCAATTTCATACAAATTCCTGATTTACAACATAACCCACTTCGTGCATAATCACCACTCTAACTTTTAAGACATACCTTGTGATCCCCTTGTGAAGGTGATCATTAATCTATGTTTCTTCTTGAATTTGAGCTACAATTAACCCTTCAATTTGGTGATCTTCATGGTTAGGGTTTGTGAGCTTCCATGGAGCTCCTGGCTCTACTCGAATACACCATCGTGTGTGTGTATGAGTGTATATTTTTTTTTATAAATTCAACTTCCATTTATCCCATTTTAGTCCCTCAAGTTTGCCACTCATTATAATTGCCACAACTCTCATCCTTTAGTTGTTTCTACCATACTCATAACTAGGTTAAATAACCTAGTCATTTATTTCTTGATGTACCATATCATAACATTTAACGAATATAAATATTCGGGTTTTGGGGTGTTACAAAAACTTGTAAGACCCTAATACGTATTTGACTAAAAGTCGCAGCGGAAATTCGTGCCATAAAATTTCTTTCATGATAAATACCTTGACTTGTTTAAAATTTAACTTTAACATAACTCTTTCACATAAATCCATCAACCGACTTATTTACTAAATAAAAACATAGCTTATATTTACTACATATATGCATCAACGTTCCCGTACAATCTCACTTGTGACTCGGTCTTCGATCTCAACTCTTTAATGATCCTTCGTGACTCGTACTACCTGCGCTCACCACAAAATTCACAACATTAGTACACATTGTAACACACAAGATTCATTCTTGTTTACTTTTCATTTCGTTATTCTCTTTACATTCCAGCCTTCCATCTGATTTATACAACCTGTGGTGAGACTTCCTTTTCGTACCTGCGTTACACTTCATTCACAAGGTACATTAATAATAATATCAATATTCAAGCATACTGAAACCTTGCGTACATACATACAAACATATATATACATACATACATACATATGTTGTTGCATACGTGCATAAGTTCATATATTTCTACCTACATACACATGAACATCTATACATGCATATATACATTTCTACATACGTGCATAAGTTCATATATTTCTATTTGCATAAATACATACCTACATATATACCTACCTTTCCTAAAACATCAAATGAATTAATCATACTTAGTATATAAGCATTTAAAAATGGTCTAAACGGGTTCGCATTGCATATATAAACAAAATACAAGATTTTCAAAATTCATGAGCCCGTCGCGTCGCGCGACGGCCCCTCGCGTGACGCGACCCCCCAATTCGGACAGAAAGGTTGCAGCTGTTGCTGCATATTCCCAGCATAATCCAGTTTTACGGAAACGAGCATAACTCTCTCGTCTTTTATCCGTTTTACACGATTCTTTTTCCTACATGATCGTAATTTGATCCTCTATCATATGGACTTGAAAACCAGCATCCAGTTTAAAGAAATTCTTAACTTATGCGCTTTCGGCTTATTAGTCATTTTCTATTTATTCGACCCGTTCATGTTTTCATCAACCACCCATTTGTTCTAGCCCGAATCATGCATGAACATTATAACCATAATACTTTTACCTTATCCGGAGTTCCGCACTTGGGGTTTATGGACCCGACACCCGGTATTCATTAAACTCATACGTTTCATTCAAATCTACGAACCTAACTTTATTACTAAAAATTTCCACTTACATAATTGTTTATCTATTAAACCAAACTCACCTCCGATTCTGTTGACTATTAAACCGCATCTCCGATTCCCGGATTGCGTACTTATAAGAAATTCTACCCATTAACCGGTTATAGTATCGTGGCCATTTCTTATGCAACATTTCAATATAATCATAAGACCTTATTTTGACCCATTGGTCTACTTAGCGAAATTCACCGATTTCATACAACCTAATCCACATTTGACTTTAAACATCATGTTTAATTAATTAAAACGCTACATTACTTAAACAACTAAGAAGTGATTACGGGAATCACTTACCTCGTGCATCCGGGTTCGTATCCGATTCCTTGCCTCCTCTTGACCCGTTAGCCTTTCATGCTTGAGTTCGTCTTGACATGATTCTTGATGTTAAAACTGCTTAAGGGATCATCATCCTTGGTTCATGCATTCGATTTCGTGTCTGATTTCATCATCAATTCTTGAATTTCTTGTGAAGAGTTGAAGGAGTAGGGTTTCTCCTTCCTGCCCTCTGGTTCGTGACCCACACACCCACAAAAACACTGGGTTTTTAATTTTTATCATACTTAATAACATATTTTACATGTTCTACCCCTCAAAGTTGCTTATGTTGTCATTCTTGCATATTTTCTAACCTTTTTAAACTTCCTTTATTTATTTACAACTTAGCTAATCATTTGAAGCATTTAAGCATTAGGATAAACATTTATGAAATTTTGGGGTGTTACAAGTCTACCCCCCCTTAATGGAGGTTTCGTCCCCGAAACCTTTCCCATCAATATCGGTTTGTTCATTAGTAAGCCATAATCTTAAGAACATCATTTCTTGAAATTTCCTTTCCATTCTTACATCAATTCAACCTACCCAGATTTATACGTATCCTCCCTTTAACATCAAACATATATTCCATCATGTCGGTCTTATTTGACATGTCCGCAACGGGTCACTACATACCATTTCATCTTCATCATAATTCCATCCATTGTGATCTACTACAACAAGTCATTACTTATACCATCCCTTCATTATACTTTCTGCATCATATTGACCCGTTCATATCCGGTCAACTACATACACTTTACATTTCCATTCTTTAACGATTTCTTCTTAAAGTTATCAACTCATCACATTGTCGCACTTAAACTAAAGTGTGCAAAATTAGTAGCATCCTACAGAGTCTAATACCATGATTTACATTACAACAATTTGAAGTTCATATAAACTTACTATCATACTTCACCGTTAATATTAGTTCTGATAGTTTCACTTACACTCGGAGTTTATTTCTACCTTCTTACTCATACATGCACTGCTCACTACATAAGCCTGATCTAAAACTCATTTTTTATCAACTTCCAAAAGCCAAGCCTTCCTTTTCATAACACATTCTGTGCCACATAATTTTGTTCGGAAAATACTTTGCAACCATAGCTATAATTTTACATTCAGATATTAATAATTCGTTAAACTTACTACTTTGGCGCAGTGCTTCGGCATGTAAGACCGAACCGGTCCTCTTCGTTACCATTCGTACCGTCTTCCGGATTGACCTCATTCATCCGTGTGATGAGCTTTCGCTCATGAGCATTCTTTCACTGACCTTGCTAGACTTATCACATCCTGATTCCTGTTATTCTCATTATAAAATTAGGGGTTTACACCTTTCATTCGATTTTATTCAAACATGATGTTTATTATACCACCTTATTTACCTATTTATCCTTTCTCGGTTCTTTTTTTTATAACATGAGGACGTTTGACCTGTTCATAACGGGTCAATACATGACCATTTTCTAATATATCACTTTCGTTATTTGACACTTCCATGACGGGTCATTTCATAACCATTCTTTCGCAGATCTTTAACTCATTTGTCAATCCTTACACTTTGACCTTTCAAAGTCAAACCGGTACTTCTTACTTATCATAGACGTCTTAAAGTACACGTTCGTAATTCCCTTTTTCATTCTTACATACTTGCAAAGACTTTATCTCATCACTTTAATAAAAATTGCAAGACATTACCCGTTTCCCGTCCCTACTTAAATCATTTGTCTAGGTCGTAGACGTCAGTCATTCCGACTCTCAAGAGTCAATTAATGTTATGTCTAACATGTAACTTATTTCAAGCTTATTTCTTTCGACTAAGGTTTCTTGCTACTACATTAGCTCTCATTGGACTTACCTACTTAGCAAATCATATACTTCATGCTATTTTACATTTACTTGCTTAATAGCTATCTACTTACTTTGTTTAACTTTTCAGAAGTCCATTTATAATTACATTCTGACCTATATTTACGAATTACCCAGTCTGACACATCCCTCTCTATGTCGAGCTATAAGCTCCCCTTAAAAGCATAACCTTTATACATACCTGACGCGAGTCCAATCCATTGACTCGTTTTCCATACCTTGCTTCGACTATTTCCTTCCAGTTTGTGACATTACATGTCCGTACATCACGCTCACCTACCATTATATAACCTGAACATTTCAATCGTTAAATACCGGGTTCAAATGGCAATCACCATTTGACCCACATAACCCATTTGTCCTCTCAACCATTCTTGCATACTACGCATTTGCATAAATATATTTATATATACATAAGTTTAAAAACATAACTTGAATCATGTCCGCTTTATAAAATATTTTCTTGTTTGGTTCTTACTTACTTACAAATTCAAACTTTTCATGCTAACATTCATTCCCTTCTATGTTTCGAATCCGTCTCGAGGATTCTAACATATCATTCATATCCTTCACTCTTTCTATGTTTCGAATCTGTCTCGCGGATGCGAACACATCATTCACACTTCCCATTACTTTTATGTTTTGAATCTGTCTCACGGGTTCAAACATATCATTCATACTTCTCTTGTGTATTTGATACTTTCAATTCCTTGAAAGTCTTACATTTCCCTTCACTCCCACGTCCACCTACTACGAAATTCTAACAGACATACCTGTAACAATTAGCACGGGCTCACGAACGTCATATGTTTCTTGTGTACTGGCCAGGTACACATTCCGCATACTAGTTTCGTGTCTTCGTGTAATCGTCACCTTATGTCCGAAGAATTTGGTTTCGGCACGTGTAACATTTTCTAAACTTCATTACCATTTCACTAGTATGTTTCATTTAAAACATTCCTTCACTTGCTAGGTTTTAACATAATATGCACCCACATATTAAATTTACGTACCTGGGATCAATTTGTCTTATTACATGTCTTGGTGTCGGTCCTAGACCGCATTCGCGGATCATCACTTCCAAACTCTTATGCTTACCTTACACATAACATACCGTTAGTTTTCTCTAATTACATACTTTAATACATACTTACATTTTCTTCTACCTTTAGATCTTAATCGAGTCTCGGATTGTACGGGTTCCTTATCACAAGAGCACACAGGTTTGAGTTCAAGTATTTATCTTCTCGTACTTGATTCTCTCAAACCATGGCTCTGATACCAACTTGTAAGACCCTAATACGTATTTGACTAAAAGTCGCAGCGGAAATTCGTGCCATAAAATTTCTTTCATGATAAATACCTTGACTTATTTAAAATTTAACTTTAACATAACTCTTTCACATAAATCCATCAACCGACTTATTTACTAAATAAAAACATAGCTTATATTTACTACATATATGCATCAACGTTCCCGTACAATCTCACTTGTGACTCGGTCTTCGATCTCAACTCTTTAATGATCCTTCGTGACTCGTACTACCTGCGCTCACCACAAAATTCACAACATTAGTACACATTGTAACACACAAGATTCATTCTTGTTTACTTTTCATTTCGTTATTCTCTTTACATTCCAGCCTTCCATCTGATTTATACAACCTGGGGTGAGACTTCCTTATCGTACCTGCGTTACACTTCATTCACAAGGTACATTAATAATAATATCAATATTCAAGCATACTGAAACCTTGCGTACATACATACAAACATATATATACAAAGACTTTATCTCATTCTTGGTGTCGGTCCTAGACCGCATTCACGGATCATCACTTCCAAACTCTTATGCTTACCTTACACATAACATACCGTTAGTTTTCTCTAATTACATACTTTAATACATACTTACATTTGCTTCTACCTTTAGATCTTGATCGAGTCTCGGATTGTACGGGTTCCTTATCACAAGAGCACACAGGTTTGAGTTCAAGTATTTATCTTCTCGTACTTGATTCTCTCAAACCAGGGCTCTGATACCAACTTGTAAGACCCTAATTCACGTTTGACCAAAAGTCGCAGCGGAAGTTCATGTCTAAAAATTTCTTTCCTTATAATACCTTGACTTACTTAAATCTTCATTTTAACACAACTTTTTCACATGAAGTCATCAATCGACTCATTTACAATTAAAAACATAACATGGGTTTTCTAAATTTCATACACCAACGTTCCCGTACAATCTGTCTTGTGACTCGATCCCCGATCTCTATTCCTTGATGATCCTCATGACTCGTACTACCTGCGCTCACCACATAAAATTCATAACATTAGTACGCATTATAAACATACAAGATTTATTCACGTTTACTTTTCGTTCCGTTAACTCTTTACATCCCAGCTTTCCATCTAATTATACAATCCGTGGTGAGACTTCTTTGCTATTCCTGCATTACACTTCATTCACCAATCACGCTAATATTATCGTTAGTACTCAATTTCATTGGATACATGCGTACCTACTTTCATACATACTTATACATATTCATACGTTCACACATAACCAATTACATACATACGTACATACCCACATGTAAACACATCTACATCATTACATACGTATCTACATACACACATACCTACATCATTACGTACACTCATAACATTATACATATATACATACATACATCCCTACTTGCAACATACCTAACTCATACATGCCTACTCACATACATACCTTCATATATCCGCGTATACTTGCTCACATACTTATAAACATACATACGTAGGTGCATACATGCTTACATACATTTCTAAATACGTGTATAGAGACATACAAACATACATTCAATCATACAAACAACTTATAATCATACATACATACATACATACATACCTTCATACGTATCTACATCTCCTAAAATATAAAATAAGTTGATCATACTTAGCTTACAGGCGTTTAAAAACGCATTTAAACGGGGTCATGGAACAAAACAACCAAAATAAACAATTTTGGGATTCAGGGGGGGCTAGACGCCCCACCTAGGCCCTTTTTTTACAGCAAGTTTCTTAATTGCTGCTGCAAAATTCCCAGCCAACCCAAGTTTCACGAAAACGGACATAACTCATTCGTTATTGATCCGATTTACATGATTCTTTTTCCTACGCGGTCGTAATTTAATTCTCCATCACATGGAGTGAAAATCCAATATTCGGGCTACTGAAATTTAGGACCTTCAAGCCTTCGGCTTATTACCCTTTTACCAAAATTTTGACACGTTCATGCATTTATCAACATAACTCGTTCGTTTGACCATAACTTCTTATGAACCTAATAATATCAATGACGTTTATCATAAAAACTAAATTCTCGGATGTCTTGCATCCTCTTAATCCATTTTCGCTCGAAAGCTTACTTTGACCCGTTAAGGGTATTTGCGCATTTTAAGGTCCTTAGCTTACGAAAATCATACTTCTCGCTTTCTTACTTTATCAAAACATTCATTTAATCAAATAGCTTGTTTGTAATCAACTTTTAAGACCGTTTGCCCGTTTTACCCATCAAGGGCGTTTTTGTCAACTTTGACCCATCCTTTACTACAAAAGACTTCATTGCATAATTAACCAATCATGCGACTTATCTACAATTGTAAATGCACATACCTGGCTCGGATCAAAGCTATGACCCGTTTTAATACATCATCTGTTAAATTGCTAGATATTAACAACGCAAATCCCTTTGCTATACATTCTGTGAATTCATAATACTTAACAAAACAATTCCTTAGTCGATAACGCCAAATGGTGACATCTTCACCATTTGACCCGTTAAGTCTAAATATCCATTTTGTCCTTGTGGGACTTTAGTTAGTCATTATCCCATCCATATAACTTATTCCTTTGTTAACCCGTATCCAAAATCACCACAATACCCTTTTTACCCTTTTTGACCTTCAAACTTAGTTTCTTAACATAATCACATGTTCCGACCCATATCAAAACTTGTCGGAACATCATAATTCACATATTTGCTTACCATGTTCGTAATCTGTACATTAAATAGATATTCTACCAAAAAGGGGTGTAAGCTTTACTTACCTAGCATCCGAACATGCTTCCCGTGCGCATTAGTCCCGTTTGACCCGCTTCTTTTCCAAGCTTCCATATCGCTTATCAAGCATCAACTATCATATATCATTCTCAAGATAGTTAGCTTATTCATTATTCATCACAACCTTTTCATTACACGGATCTTACATGGAATTTATCATTCAACCTTATAACATGCTAATCTATCATTACTTATCCGATTTCTTTATACATTCACACACATGTATGATTCCAAACATCATTAACATAAGTAAATCATCAATTTACATTACATCATCTAAAACCCACTTCATAACTACTTTGTTAACTTGTAACACCCCAAAATTTCATAAATGTTTATCCTAATGCTTAAATGCTTCAAATGATTAGTTAAGTTGTAAATAAATAAAGGAAGTTTAAAAAGGTTAGAAAATATGCAAGAATGACAACATAAGCAACTTTGAGGGGTCGAACATGTAAAATATGTTATTAAGTATGATAAAAATTAAAAACCCAGTGTTTTTGTGGGTGTGTGGGTCGCGAACCAGAGGGCAGGAAGGAGAAACCCTACTCCTTCAACTCTTCACAAGAAATTCAAGAATTGATGATGAAATCAGACACGAAATCGAATGCATGAACCAAGGATGATGATCCCTTAAGCAGTTTTAACATCAAGAATCATGTCAAGACGGACTCAAGCATGAAAGGCTAACGGGTCAAGAGGAGGCAAGGAATCGGATACGAACCCGGATGCACGAGGTAAGTGATTCCCATAATCACTTCTTAGTTGTTTAAGTAATGTAGCATTTTAATTAATTAAACATGATGTTTAAAGTCAAATGTGGATTAGGTTGTATGAAATCGGTGAATTTCGCTAAGTAGACCAATGGGTCAAAATAAGGTCTTATGATTATATTGAAATGTTGCATAAGAAATGGCCACGGTACCATAACCGGTTAATGGGTAGAATTACTTATAAGTACGCAATCCGGGAATCGGAATCGGAGGTGAGTTTGGTTTAATAGATAAACAATTATGTAAGTGGAAAATTTTAGTAATAAAGTTAGGTTCGTAGATTTGAATGAAACGTATGAGTTTAATGAATACCGGGTGTCGGGTCCGTAAACCCCAAGTGCGGAAATCCGGATAAGGTAAAAGTATTATGGTTATAATGTTCATGCATGATTCGGGTTAGAACAAATGAGTGGTTGATGAAAACATGAACGGGTCGAATAAATAGAAAATGACTAATAAGCCGAAAGCGCATAAGTTAAGAATTTCATTAAATTGGATGTTGGTTTTCAAGTCCATATGATAGAGGATCAAATTACGATCATGTAGGAAAAAGAATCGTGTAAAACGGATCAAAAACGAGAGAGTTATGCTCGTTTCCGTAAAACTGGATTATGCTGGGAATATGCAGCAACAGCTGCAACCTTTCTGTCCGAATTGGGGGGTCGCGTCACGCGAGGGGCCGTCGCGCGATGCGACGGGCTCCTGAATTTTGAAAATCTTGTATTTTGTTTGTATATGCAATGCGAACCCGTTTAGACCATTTTTAAACGCTTATATACTAAGTATGATTAATTCATTTGATGTTTTAGGAAAGGTAGGTATATATGTAGGTATGTATTTATGCAAATAGAAATATATGAACTTATGCACGTATGTAGAATTGTATGTATGCATGTATAGATGTTCATGTGTATGTAGGTAGAAATATATGAACTTATGCACGTATGCAGCAACGTATGTATGTATGTATGTATGTATGTATGTATGTGTGTATGTATGTATGTATATGTTTGTATGTATGTACGCAAGGTTTCAGTATGCTTGAATATTGATATTATTATTAATGTACCTTGTGAATGAAGTGTAACGCAGGTACGATAAGGAAGTCTCACCACAGGTTGTATAAATCAGATGGAAGGCTGTAATGTAAAGAGAATAACGAAATGAAAAGTAAACAAGAATGAATCTTGTGTGTTACAATGTGTACTAATGTTATGAATTTTGTGGTGAGCGCAGGTAGTACGATACCGAAATTTAGGACCTTCAAGCCTTCGGCTTATTACCCTTTTACCAAAATTTTGACCCGTTCATGCATTTATCAACATAACTCGTTTGTTTGACCATAACTTCTTATGAACCTAATAATATCAATGACGTCTATCATGAAAGACTAAATTCTTGGATGTCTTGCATCCTCTTAACCCATTTTCGCTCAAAAGCTTATTTTGACCCGTTAAAGGTATATTCCGCATTTTAAGGTCCTTGGCTTATGAAAATCATATTTCTCGCTTTCCTACTTTTTCAAAACATTCACTTAATCAAATAACTTGTTTCTAATCAACTTTTAAGACCGTTTGCCCGATTTACCCATCAAGGGCGTTTTTGTCAACTTTGTTCCATTCTTTACTACAAAGGACTTCCTTTAATATTTGACTAATCGCACGACTTAACTATAACTCAAATAGTACATACCTGGCTCGGATCAAAGCTATGACCCGTTTTAATATTTCGTGCACTAAATGGCTAGTTAATAGCAACATAATTCCTTTCGTTATTCATCCTGTGAATGCATAATACTTGACAAAACAATGCATTAGTCAATATCGCTAATGGTGATATCTTCACCATTTGACCCGATAAGTCTAAATGTCCATTTTATCCTTGTGGGACTTTAGTTAGTCATTATCCCATTCATGTAACTTATTCCTTCGTTAACTAGTAACCAAAATCACCATAATACCCTTTTTACCCTTTTTGACCATCAACTTAGTTTCTTAACATAATCACATGTTCCGACCCATACCAAAACTTGTCGGAACAACATAATTCACATATTTAGTTACCATGTTCGTAGTCTATACAATGAATAGATATTCTACAAAAGGGGTGTAAGCTTTACTTACCTAGCATCCGAATATGCTTCCCGTGCACATTAGTCCCGTTTGACCCGCTTCCTTCCCAAGCTTCCATGTCGCTTATCAAGCATCAACTATCATATATCATTCTCAAGATAGTTCGCTTGTTCATCATTCATCACACGGATCTTATTTCGGGAATTACCATTCAAACTCAAAACATACTAATCTATCAAATCCTAGCCGAAATCCTTTAATCATTTACACACGTATGTGATTTCAAACATCATTACAATAGCGTATCACCATTATACAAAATCCACTTCATAACTTCATTGTTAATCACTTACTGGTGATCTAAGCTCAATTATCTCTAATTTCATCATACCCTTGGTGTGTGTACAACCTTCTAAACGTAAGGTACAACTAATTCATGCACAATCTCCTAATTTCATACATAATTCATCAAATCTTCCTACTAATAAACATATATCATTCACACATAAACATTCAAACATATTATCATCATATTTCTTTCAATTCCTTTAACAAGAATCCATCCTATCCATCATAATACATCAACATTCATGATTAATTAAACATGGATGATCATTCAAGTCATCATTCTTACCAAAACAAATGGGTTTCACCTCTAATCATCAAATTAGGCCAAACCATGTATAATCTTGGTTCTATATCATGACATTAACACCAACTCATACTCAATTTCATACCAATTCACGATTTACAACATAACCCATCACATTTAAAGTCATCAAACACCAAAATTCTACTTACCTTGTGTTCAAGAATGCATAGATGATCCAAAGTCGAGACATGCATGGACTCAAGATCACATCTAGGGCTTGAAGTTGCTAAATTTATGATGATTAGGGGTTTTCCCCCTTTTCTCCTTCCTGATCCACGCGACACACACACCTACATGTGTGTGTGTTTGTGTTTTAACCCTAATTAACCATTCAAGTTCCATTTTTAACATGTTTGCCCCCTAAGGATTCATTCCTTTATTATTTTTAGCTAACCCTTTTAACTAGGTTAAATAGCCTAGTTATTTATTTCATGATATGTCCTATGGGAACATACGACAATATCAACATTCGGGTTTTGGGGTGTTACAGGTCTACCCCCCTTAAATAAGGTTTCGTCCCCGAAACCTTTCTCATTTCCTCTTACACACCCATATCTATGTTTGAATTAATAGTCACATCATAATTATAAGTAATCATCCTATCTCATTTCATAATTATTCATACACTTGACTTCTTCTTAACAAGTCTATACTTTCCATAGCATACTTCCACATAACATTCTCATTTCCTCGACCCGTTAGTAACATGTCAATATACATATTTATTTTAACTTATAATAATGCTTACCTTCATATGATCAGTTTATAACAGATTTAATACCTTCATCTCATCCTTTAAGATTTCATTCTATAGACACACTGTATAACATTTAACTCTTGTTTTGTTATCACAACAAAACTACTATTTCATAGTCGCACCTACGTGCTTAGCTCCATAGTTAACATCGTTCTACACTTCTATAGTTATTTGTACCATGCTTACCCTTACGTTACTTTCAAATCATCCTATTCATTTTACATTACTATTACTCTCATTTCATGCATTTCTTAATTTGCATAAGTATACGTGTCATGCAAATTCATTATACAAGAATTTAACCAATACTCGAAATTTTCACTCAAACCTTTGAGACTCATTTCTTAATGACATAGTTTTCTTCTTATGTCAACTTTTAAAAATCAAACATTTCATACTATACCATACCCATTCCAACATTCATTTCGTAGGTCGTTCCCAATTTACCAATTCATACTTATCCAACATAAGTTAAACTTTTACTAACCTCATCTCATATCATCAATCGACGATCCGTAACCCAGATCGATCCGCATTCTTCACGAGTACTAGCCGTACCAGGCTAGATTTCATTTATCCATGTAAGGTGCCTTCGCTTGTACACATCCTTCCACCGATTCAATTGGTTTCATCACATCAAGAGTTCTAACATTATCATTAACAATTTAGCGGTTAGCACATTTCATTCAAACATTCATTCTACTAGGTGATTACTCATCTATAATTCTTCTACAATTTCTTACGTACACTATAACGTGTCACACATTTCATTTCTCACATGCAATTCTTTCATTCTAGTTACTTATTTCGTCAACCTTCGCAGTTTGACCTTTCAAGGACAAACTGGTATTTCTTAACTATCGTATATACATTGAGATACATGCTCGTACCTTTTTCCATTTATGCTTGCTTGCAAAGACATTCATTACATCATTTCGGTATTTTTGTTAAAACTTACTCTTCTCGTTCATACTTGAACCATTGCCCGGGTCGTAGCCCGTCATTCATTAAGACTCCTAAGAGTTGATTACTAACACATCTAACACTTAACTGGTTCAAAACTTCTTTCTTTCGTTTTTTTTTAAACTTAGGTTTGCACGCCCATTAGGATCATTCTTTTGTTCATTTACTTTACATTCACTCATATGACTCGTTTGACACAACCATGGTCAAACTATCGACACATTCTAATGTGGACTAATTCCATCCTTTTTATATCTTAAATATGTCCCGCGGATACAAACGTAACATCCATACCTTTCATTATTTCTATGTTTTGAATCCGCTTAGCGGCTTCATACATATCATTCATATTCTCCATTACTTCTATGTTTTGAATCCATCTCGCGGATTCAAACATTTCGTTTACATCTCCCATTCACATCTTTCATTCATTACATGTGTTGAATCCGTCTCACCGATTCAAACATATTATTTTCTGCATTTCATTCCTTGAATCCTTCTCGCGGATTCAAACATTACATTTACACCTTTCATTCTTTGAATCCGTCTCGCGGATTCAAACATCTCATTCATACCTTTCGTTCCTTGATTCCGTCTCGCGGATTCAATCGTTTCATTCATATCTTTTTGATCCGTACTTTCTTACGGATTCAACATTCTTCATTCTTATCATTCATACTTTTCATTCTTACATAATACTCTCGATTTCCTGAGAGTCTCACTACCCATTTCACCCGCACGTCCACCTGTTACCCAATTCTAACGGACACACCTGCGATAATTACCACGGTCTCACGAACGTCATATGCTTCTTGCATACTGGCCAGGTGCGCAATTCACATACTAATTTCGTGCCTTCAGGTAATCATCGCCTTATGTCCGCAGTAGTGGGTCTCAGTTCGTGCTACATTTTTTTAAAATCTTACCAAGACAATACCGTTGTCTTCTATTTAATACTTACCTTCCCAAGGAGATTTCCTCCTTTTTCTTTTAACACCTATACTCATACATATTAATATTGTGTACCTGGGGTCCGTCTGTCCATTCGCATCCTTGCCTGCCTTAGCGTCCATCTTAGACTGCATTCACGGATCATCCTCTTCAAACTTTTAAGCTTACCTTTAGATCTTGATCGAGTCATGGATTGTACGGGTTCCTTATCACAAGAGCACACAGGTTTGAGTTCAAGTACCTACCCTCTCGTACTTGATTCTCTCAAACCAGAGCTCTGATACCAACTTGTAAGACCCTAATTCACGTTTGACCAAAATTCGCAGCGGAAGTTCATGTCTAAAAATTTCTTTCCTTATAATACCTTGACTTATTTGAAATTTCATTCATCCATTTTTTAATACTCTTTTACACACTTGCATCAATCGACTCATTTACTAAATACAAACATAACTTATGCCTGCTAAATTACATACACAAACGTCCCCGTACAATCTATCTTGTGACTCGGTCCTCGATCTCCATTCCTTGATGATCCTCCGTGACCCGATCAACCTGCGCTCACCACATACATTCATAACGTTAGTACACATTATAAGCATAAATAAGATTCCTCTTTACTGACTATTCATTTCATTATCTTGTTACATTCCAGCTTTTCCATCTGATTATACATTCCGTGGTGAGACTTCCTCGTTGTACCTGCGTTACACTTCGTTCACAAGGCACGCTATTATTATCGTCAATACTCAATTTCATTGAATACATGCATATATACTTCCTTACATACTTATATATATGCATACGTTCACACATAACTACTTACATACATGCGTACCTACATACGTACGTGCCTACATACGTGCATACATACATACATACATGCTTATTACATGCCTTCACACAACCCTACATACGTGCAAACATTCATACATACTCACTTGGATATATATATATATATATATATATATATATATTCACATGCTACTTACATACACACCTACGTACATACACAGGTTCATATCTTCACGCATACCTACATACACATGAACATATATACAAACATACATCCCTACTTGCAACATTCCTAACTCATACATGCCTACTCCCATACATACCTTCATATAACCGCGTATACTTGCTCACATACTTATAAACATACATACGTAGGTGCATACATGCTTACATACATTTGTAAATACGTGTATAGAGACATACAAACATACATACATATCCGGGCACTCTTGGCTATCACCTATGATCAAAACCAACTTAAAAGTTAGCTTTGATAGTTAAATAACAAGTTTAAATAAGTTATATGGGTCAAACAAACAAAATTAAACAATTTTGGGATTCAGGGGGGGCTAGACGCCCCACCTAGGCCCTTTTTTGACAGCAAGCTTCTTAATTGCTGCAGCAAAATTTCCAGCCAACCCAAGTTTCACGAAAACGGACATAACTCATTCGTTATTTATCCGATTTACATGATTCTTTTTCCTACGCGGTCGTAATTTAATTCTCCATCACATTGAGTGAAAATCCAATATTCGGGCTACCGAAATTTAGGACCTTCAAGCCTTCGGCTTATTACCCTTTTACCAAAATTTTGACCCGTTCATGCATTTATCAACATAACTCGTTTGTTTTACCATAACTTCTTATGAACCTAATAATATCAATGACGTCTATCATGAAAGACTAAATTCTTGGATGTCTTGCATCCTCTTAACCCATTTTCGCTCAAAAGCTTATTTTGACCCGTTAAAGGTATATTCCGCATTTTAAGGTCCTTGGCTTACGAAAATCATATTTCTCGCTTTCCTACTTTTTCAAAACATTCACTTAATCAAATAACTTGTTTCTAATCAACTTTTAAGACCCTTTGTCCGATTTACCCATCAAGGGCGTTTTTGTCAACTTTGTTCCATTCTTTACTACAAAGGACTTCCTTTAACATTTGACTAATTGTCACTGCCCCGGCACGGTTCAGGAGCCGCGGGACAGAAAATCCCGTGGTATTTATTTAATTTAGTTGACAGCGGAAGATTTTAGCAGGATCTTTTTAAAACTGAAAATGCCTGATTATTTTATTTCATAATTCGGGAAAAAACCTCGGTAATTTACAATAAGGTGATTTCACTGGGAAATCTTTATTTTACAAAACATGTTTCTTTATTTATATTGAGCCACTTCCTTAAGCTTGTAGTGCTTCAAGGCACTTTTCCTGGATCACAACAGATCACCTGAAACATGTTTGAAAAAGGTTTTGTCAGCGGGTAAATACTGGTGAATCATTCTTTTTACTAAAAACGATGCGTTGTTCTAATTTACAGTATTAAGAGCGATTACAATGTTTATATATATATATATATATCAACCATCTTCCCACGGTATTTGTCACTCGACCACCTATTGGCTATCTCGTTGTCCAATGGTGTCTGTGACTATGGTCATATCACCCCTTGGCTAACCCGTTGTCCAATGGTGACGGTTATCAAGTAATGTATACAAAACCCCACATACCGGCTGTAATTTGGAGATTACAAAGACTTAATCCCTGTAATTATAACTTTGAAAACAATCATGATTTTGAAAGTAATTTGGTAAAAAGAGAATGACTCACATTGCAGATTTACACGGGCAGAGTTTAGCCTACTGATTAGCATGTTAACCTAATTTAACAATAATGCACACGAAACTAGGTCAGTAACTAATACAGCATTTACGATAACTCACGAGATGAAAACCTTCACGACGAATGACAAAGTATAAACCCTAATTTGGGCAGCACTTAAACATCCATTGGATTGATTTCAATCGATCGGACATTGAATCGTAGCAGCGATCGAGTTATTACCCTGTTATCGCGGCGGAAATTCGAGATTGTGTGTGTTTCTGTAGTATTTGGACGATATCTCAGTGCATGAATCGAATTTTAACGTCGAACGAATACCAGAAATCAAGTCCCACACCCCTATATTTATACCTGAAAAACAGCCCCCTCGCGTAGCGCGAGGGGCTGTCGTGTGGCGCGAGGGGTACCCTACTACCATAGGGTAGCCCTGTGTCCAGGTAGCTTGGGTGAGTTGGTCATGCATTCAATTTCGTTTTACACGTAAAACTGTTTAGATAATACTAACGGGAATTTACCCCCCTGAGTTTTAGGGGCCCTAATCCTGATTCCGATTGTTCTGAAAATTTTAGGGTTCATGCAGGATCACTTGGGTCTCAATTAGGGTTTCCTATTGGACAAAATAAAATAATAAATAAGACTTTTGACGAGAGTTTTTACATCCTCCCCACCTTAATAAAAATCTCGTCCTCGAGATTTACTAGAATAATTGAGGGTATTTCCGCTTCATTTCTGATTCCAGCTCCCAAGTGTATTCAGGTCCTCTATTTGAATCCCACTTGACTTTGACCAGCACTAGTCGTTTGTTTTTGAGAAACTTGATCTTTCTGTCTTCTATCTGTAATGGCTTCTCAACAAATTTTAATTTTTCATTTACCTCTACATCTTGAAGAGGTACTACCAGGGATTCGTCAGATAGACTTTTCTTAAGATTGGATACATGAAATACGTCATGTACCCCGGCTAGCTCTTCTGGTAGTTGTAAGCGATAAGCAACTGGTCCTATTCGCTGGATTATTGGGAATGGTCCTACGTACCTTGGACTTAGTTTTCCTTTCTTACCGAACCGCACGACTCTTTTCCAAGGAGAAACTTTCAAGAGTATCTTGTCACCGACTTGGAATTCTAGTGGCTTGCGTCGATTGTCTGCATAACTCTTCTGGCGATCTCGAGCCGTTTTTAGCCTTTCCTTGATTTGAGTGATCTTGTCGGTAGTTTCTTGTACAATTTCAGGACCTGATAACTGACTTTCTCCTATTTCTGCCCAGCAGACTGGAGTTCTGCATTTTCGCCCATACAATGCCTCGAATGGGGCAGCTTCAATGCTTGCATGATAACTATCGTTATAGGAGAATTCGATTAAAGGTAGGTGATCATCCCAGTTTCCACCAAAATCTATTACACATGCCCTAAGCATGTCCTCCAGGGTTTGGATTGTCCTTTCACTTTGTCCGTCTGTTTGAGGATGATATGCAGTACTTAAGTTTAGTCGGGTTCCCATGGCTTCCTGGAAACTTGTCCAGAAGTGGGAAGTGAAACGACTATCCATATCCGATACAATGGAGAGTGGGACTCCATGTAAGGATACTACTTCATCTACATACAACTTTGCTAACCTTTCCATGCTAAAGGTTTCTTTCATGGGTAGAAAATGAGCTGATTTGGTTAATCGATCCACAATCACCCAAATCGCATCATTCCCTTTTCTGGTTTTGGGTAGCTTAGTAACAAAGTCCATTGTTATGAGTTCCCATTTCCATACAGGCATTTCTAATTGTTGAAGTAGCCCTGAAGGTTTCTGGTGTTCTGCCTTAACTTGTGAACAAGTAAGACACTTAGAAACGTATCTAGCTATGTCCTTTTTCATTCCTATCCACCAGAAATTATTTCTTAGATCTTGGTACATCTTATTGTTTCCTGGATGCATGGTATACCTAGATTTATGGGCTTCTTCTAAAATCTTATTTCTTAGCTCTCCCTGCTTAGGTGCCCAAATTCTTTTCTTATGGAATCTCCAAATTCCATCACTTCCTTTCTCTAATTCCTTTATTTTTCCCTTCATTCCTTCAGCATCATCCTTGATTGCTGATTCCTGGACATTCTTTAGTTGTTCCATTAAATCTATTTGTACATTTAATCTAAGGGCACGAACTCGTCGTTGTTTTTCATGATACTTACGACTTAAGGCATCTGCAACTACGTTTGCCTTTCCTTCGTGATACTGAATATCACAGTCGTAGTCGCTTAGAATTTCCATCCATATCCTTTGCCTCATGTTCAATTCTTTTTGCCCAAATATGTACCTTAAACTTTTGTGATCCGTATAGACAGTAAACTTACTTCCATACAGATAATGTCTCCAAATCTTAAGGGCAAAAATTATGGCTCCTAATTCTAAGTCATGAGTCGTATAGTTTTCCTCGTGCTTTTTCAATTGTCTTGATGCATACGCGATTACCTTCTTGCGTTGCATTAGCACACATCCTAATCCTAATTTAGAGGCATCATAATATACTTTAAAATCTTTAGTTCCTTCTGGTAAGGCTAGAATTGGGGCATTGGTTAACTTTTGCTTCAAAATTCTAAAAGCCTCTTCTTGCCTAGGTCCCCATTCAAACTTAACCGCTTTACAGGTTAGCTTAGTTAATGGTACAGCTATCTTGGAAAAATCCTTAATAAACCGTCTATAGTAACCAGCTAATCCTAGAAAGCTTCTAATTTCCATAGCTGATTGAGGAACCTTCCATTTGGTGATTGCTTCTATCTTAGAGGGATCTACATGGATTCTTTCATGATTTACCATGTGACCTAAGAATTGCACTTCCTGTAGCCAAAATTCACATTTCGAGAATTTGGCGTAAAGCTTTTATTTTCTTAACAAAGTTAAGAGTGCATGCAGGTGCTGACAATGTTCATCCTGACTTTTGGAATAAATAAGTATATCGTCGATGAAGACAATTACAAATTTATCCAAATACGGTTTACAGATTCTATTCATCATGTCCATGAATGCTGCAGGTGCATTCGTTAGTCCGAAGGGCATGACTGTAAACTCGTAATGACCATACCTAGTTCTAAAAGCAGTTTTAGGTATGTCTTCTTCTTGTACCTTTAATTGATGGTATCCGGAGCGTAAGTCGATCTTAGAAAAGTATCTAGCTCCTTGAAGTTGATCAAACAGATCATCAATCCTGGGTAATGGGTATCGATTCTTAATTGTAACCTTATTCAGTTCCCTATAATCGATACACATTCGCATCGAACCATCCTTTTTTCTTTACAAACAACACTGGTGCTCCCCAAGGGGATGAACTAGGTTGTATGAAACCTTTAATTAGCAACTCATCTAATTGCTTTTTCAGTTCTAACATTTTGGTGGGTGCTAGACGATAAGGTGCCTTTGCTACGGGTGTAGTTCCAGGTATCAAATGAATTCTAAATTCTACCTCCCTATCCGGTGGTAATCCTGGTAATTCTTATGAAAATACATCTGGGTATTCTGAGACTATAGGAATTTCCTTAAGATTCTTACCCTTAGTGCTAATGATTACCGAAATCATATACACTATTCCTTGCTTTCGTTCATAACTAGCAATCTTCATTACTGAAATAAACTTCATGGGTTTACGCTGCTTATCCCCTGTAACCATGATTACTTCTCCCGTGGGTGCCTGAATCTCTATAGAGTTCTTATCACAAAGGATTCGAGCATGGTTGGCTACTAACCAATCTATTCCTAACACGACATCGAATCCAGCTAAATTCATTGGTAATAGATTTGCATGAAATTTATGACCTGAAAGTTCTATATTTTCTTTTTGCAAAACCTTATCCATGTTAACAGAATTCCCATCTGCCGTTTCGACTGTAAAAATCTGCCTAAGGTTGGTTAAGGGTAAGTTAAGTGCTTGGCAGAATGAAGTATTTATAAAACTTTGGTTTGCACCAGAGTCAAATAATACTTTTGCGTAAACGTTGTGAACTAGGAACGTACCAGCTATCACATCTGGAATGAGTTCTGCTTCTTAAGTAGTTAATTGGAATGCTCGAACATTCTTCTTGGTAGCTCCGTCGGTCGGTTTGGCTTTATTGTCTGTTGGTTTAACCAATTTAGGACATTCTGGTTTAAAATGTCCTGCTTCTCCACAGTTATAGCAAATCCTTGTTTTCTTTCTGCAGTCTTCTTCACGATGTCCTACAACTTTGCAAAAGTTGTAGGTTACATTGCATTTTCCAAAATGTTTCTTTCTGCAATTCCTGCAGAACGGCGGAGTTGAGGCTTGCCCGGTTCCTCTCTTCTTGAAGTTGCTATTATTACCCACACGAAATCCTTGGGTAATTTTCTGAGCCAGTTCCTTTTTCCTATTTTCATCTCTTGTGCGTACCAGCTCGTCAGTTGGGGTGTTAGTTAATTCTACCGCATCGTCAATAGTGCGAGGTCTCGCAGCTTTAACGATATTACGGATTTCACCAATCAATCCCCAAATATAGCGAGAAATAAGTACCGGTTCTGGCGAAGCCAGTGTTGGTACCACTCTAGCATATTCGAAGAATGTCGAAGTATATCCTCGACAATCTACACCAATCATTCGATGATTTAGGAACTTATTCGCCATTTGTTCTTTTTCGTATTCGGGACATAATTTTCTTTCTATTAGCTGCTTAAATTCCTCCCAACTCATGGCATAGGCCATATTTCTTCCTTTGGCTTGAAGTACCGTATTCCACCATTCTAGCGCCCCTTCTTTGAAAAGATGTGACGCATACATAACCTTGTCTTCTTCAGCACATTTACTTATCATGATTACTGCTTCAGTTTTCTCCAACCAACGCAGTGCTGCAGTTGCCCCTTCATTGCCTGCAAATTCAGCTGGTTTACAAGCAAGAAATTCTTTGTAAGTGCAACCAGGCGTTGCAGCTTTCATTTTTTTAGGGAGTGGGGCCTGTCGTGGATTATTATTGTTATTAGGATGATTGCCGCCTCCGTTTACACTATTACTGAAGTTATCTTCTTGAGTTCGTTTACTAGGAATAATTTGTTGAGGTTCAACTGGGTTTCGAGCAGCAGCAAGAATTGCTGGAATAGCATTGGCTATTCCTTGAGCAACGATATTTTCTATATCTTGCCTAGTCATAAATTGATCCTCCTGGTGTTGCTCAGATTGGTTAACCTCGTTAACTGGTTCATTATTAGCGTTTTTCATCTGATAATTAATATACATATAATTTATTAGTATAGAGTAAATAACAATTATACATAAAACAATCATACAATTTCACAACACACATATATATCCAAAATTATCGATTTCTCGATTTCCCTTTTTATATATCATATTATGCATCCGTACACACTGTTATTTTACAAAGTTTTATTTATTTTTATTTTACAAGATTATATTTTTATTACTATTATTATTATTATTATTATACAATCACAGCTACTTTCTCACACCATTCCTTCTGCTGGTATTTCAGAAACGACGCTCCCTTTCGTTGTACTTCCAGGAGATTTGCTCTCCCACCTCCCGAATCCTATTCCCTGCACGTATCAGCTCCTCGCCAAAATGGCGGAGTTCAGCTAAGTTTTCATTGCTCATTGGTGGGTTTGGTATAGGTTCTGGGTCGAATTGAGGGAAAAAGGTATAAGGGTTATTGAGGAGGTTTTGAAACTGCCAATCATTGGTCCACCACTCATCTATTTCTCCTAGAGGTTGGGTGTGGATCAGAGGATCTGGAATGGCTAGTTCCAAATTTATTGGAAGTTGGGTTGTAACGGGATATGAAAAGAGGTTTTCATTAATAGGCCTAATAATATCACAACTTGTCAGTATGCGATCTAATTCCTCCTGTAGTGGCAATTCATCGGCTTGCCTAGAACTTTCTCCAATTTCTATTCATGTTTGTCTAGAATTTTCCCCAATCTCGATTTCTTTTTCCTTATCCATAGGATTTTCTATCTTGGGAATTCTCCTAGTCGCTGGTTTCCTTCTGCGCACACGCCTCCAACTCACAAATCTTCTTCTTTTCTTTGGCTTTTGTTTCTCCGGAGGTGGAGCTTGAAATTCCATTGGTTCCTCAACATCGGCCAAGTAACCAGTAAAGTCTCTGGAAACTTCTATTTTCACAGGATAGAGATTGAGATTCTGAAGAGCTTCAGATAACTCATTCATCTTGTTTAGCATTTATGAAAAACACACAAACTTTTAGGTTAAAATATTGTAAACTTATTTATTTACTGGGTAAAGTTTCTGGCTTGTAGGTGATAAGGGTGCTATAATTGAGTCAGGGTATTTAAAGATTTGTATTTACTGCTACAGTGGCTAACATATAGAGATCTGCCCATTTTTCATCTAACTTGTCTTCCCATGGTGGGTTACTGCCTAGTTCCTGAGTTTCCTGATTAACTCTCATTTCTTTTGGTTGTGATTTCATTATTTTCTCCTGACTTTTCTTAATAATCAAACTTCTTTTATTAGGAGAAAGTGGTTCCTCATATTGCGCCTTTCGAACAAATATTCCTTCCTCAGTATCTACTGAGTATCTTGAGGAATTTGATTGGGATGAGCTTCCCTTTTCTTTTGATGAATTATCTAATTTAAGATAGATATCCGAGATTCTTTGCTTACCCATACTGTAACTAACAAGTAGTCAGTTAATAAAACATTTAATCACAAAACGATAATCAGGAAAATTAAGTATTTAAAATACTTAATAGGCTTAAATCAGTGGCTCTGATACCACCTTTTCCTGTCACGGCCCCCGGCACGATTCAGGAGCCGCGGGACAGAAAATCCCGTGGTATTTATTTAATTGAGTTGGCAGCGGAAGATTTTAGCAGGATCTTTTTAAAACTGAAAATGCCCGATTATTTTATTTCATAATTCGGGATAAAACCCCGGTAATTTACAATAAGGTGATTTCACTGGGAAATCTTTATTTTACAAAACATGTTTCTTTATTTATATTGAGCCACTTCCTTAAGCTTGTAGTGCTTCAAGGCACTTTTCCTGGATCACAACAGATCACCTGAAACATGTTTAAAAATGTTTTGTCAGCGGGGAAATACTGGTGAATCATTCTTTTTACTAAAAACGATGCGTTGTTATAATTTACAGTATTAAGAGCGATTACAATGTTTATATATATATATCAACCATCTACCCACGGTATTTGTCACTCGGCCACCTATTGGCTATCTCGTTGTCCAATTGTGTCTGTGACTATGGTCATATCACCCCTTGGCTAACCCGTTGTCCAATGGTGACGGTTATCAAGTAATGAATACAAAACCCCACATACCGGCTGTAATTTGGAGATTACAAAGACTTAATCCCTGTAATTATAACTTTGAAAACAATCATGATTTTGAAAGTAATTTGGTAAAAAGAGAATGACTCACATTGCAGATTTACATGGGCAGAGTTTAGCCTACTGATTAGCCTGTTAACCTAATTTAACAATAATGCACACGAAACTAGGTCAGAACTAATACAGCATTTACGATAACTCACGAGATGAAAACCTTCACAACGAATGACAAAGCGCGATACTTAAACATCCATCGAATTCACGACGAATGACAAAGTATAAACCCTAATTTGGGCAGCACTTAAACATCCATTGGATTGATTTCAATCGATCGGACATTGAATCGTAGCAGCGATCGAGTTATTACCCTGTTATCGCGGCGGAAATTCGAGATTGTGTGTGTTTCTGTAGTATTTGGACGATATCTCAGTGCATGAATCGAATTTTAACGTCGAACGAATACCAGAAATCAAGTCCCACACCCCTATATTTATACCTGAAAAACAGCCCCCTCGCGTGGCGCGAGGGGCTGTCGCGTGGCGCGAGGGGTACCCTACTACCATAGGGTAGCCCCGTGTCCAGGTAGCTTGGGTGAGTTGGTCATGCGTTCAATTTCGTTTTACACGTAAAACTGTTTAGATAATACTAACGGGAATTTACCCCCCTGAGTTTTAGGGGCCCTGATCCTGATTCCGATTGTTCTGAAAATTTTAGGGTTCATGCAGGATCACTTGGGTCTCAATTAGGGTTTTCTATTGTACAAAATAAAATAATAAATAAGACTTTTGACGAGAGTTTTTACACTAATCGCACGACTTAACTATAACTCAAATAGTACATACCTGGCTCGGATCAAAGCTATGACCCGTTTTAATATTTCGTGCACTAAATGGCTAGTTAATAGCAACATAATTCCTTTCGCTATTCATCTTGTGAATGCATAATACTTGACAAAACAATGCATTAGTCAATATCGCCAAATGGTGATATCTTCACCATTTGACCCGTTAAGTCTAAATGTCCATTTTATCCTTGTGGGACTTTAGTTAGTCATTATCCCATTCATGTAATTTATTCATTCGTTAACTAGTAACCAAAATCACCATAATACCCTTTTTACCCTTTTTGACCATCAACTTAGTTTCTTAACATAATCACATGTTCCGACCCATACCAAAACTTGTCGGAACAACATAATTCACATATTTAGTTACCATGTTCGTAGTCTATACAATGAATAGATATTCTACAAAAGGGGTGTAAGCTTTACTTACCTAGCATCCGAATATGCTTCCCGTGCACATTAGTCCCGTATCCTCGTTCTGATAAAAAGCCCTAAAACATCGGTTTGTAATTCGGAAAAAAACTTAACTTTGTTAAGCTATTTTAACGGCGGACTATGGTACAAAAAAAAATTTGACCAGTTCGGATTATTATTGGCCAATAACTGACTTGGGATTATTATCAGCCAAATTGAGTTAGATGGGATTATTTATTTCCAATTTGCGTTATTGTTGTTGTTATTATTATTATTATTATTATTATTATTATTATTATTAGCAATATTGGATTTTAATAATTCCAACTATTCCTCGTTGGACGCCAACAGTGCCAACTTAAAAAATATCCACTAGCAGTCTCAACTATTGACATATTAGCCACCAATGGACCCTGACTAACAGAACCCTAACGTCATTAGTCTCCGGTCGTCGAAAAACTGTTTTTGTCCAGAAAAAGATTTCTAAAGGTCCAATCTAAGGTTACAAAGAGGTTTGAAACGAAAAAGTTGAGTTTTCCGGCGAAAAAGAAGTTTTGCGGCTAAAAAAGAGTTTTTTTGGCGACTTTAATAATTGGGGATTTTACTAGAAAAAATGTTCCCAAAGGTCCATAAGAAGCTTACAAAGAGGTTCGGGACGAAAATGTTGAGTTTTCTGGCCAAAAATGAGTTTTCCAGCCAAAAAAAAAATTCCGGCGACCGGAGACTAACGACGTTAGGGTTCTGTTCGTCAGGGTCCATTGGAGGCCAATATGTTAAAAGTTAGGACTGCCAGTGGTTATTTTTAAAGTTGGGACTGTTGGCGGCCGACGACGAATAGTTGAGATTATTAAAATCCAATATTCCTTATTATTAATTATTATTATTTCTTTCTATCTTCCAATTACAATCTTAACTACTTTTTGATATTGATATAAAATTTTAATAGAATTTGAGTCATATTATATAAATTTCAATACGCCTTTATGTCATGTTTATTTTTATCTATATTTTGATATAAAATTTACAAGGAATTTAAGTCATATTCTACAAATTTCAATATGTCTTTATGTCATGTTTATTTTTATCTATGTTTCAAACAATAACTAAGATCAAAGTGTAAAGGGAAATAGAGGTGTAAGGGTACTTTTGAAACATCCACTTATGTTGACTTTTTTCATATTTTCTCTATTTTTCAAATGTTTATAACTTTTTATACGATGTTATTTAAAAAAAACTACACCATAAAATCGAGTATATTTTTATGTTAAATTTGAATACCATATTGATATATAATAATGACAACTAGAAAAAACCCAAATATGTGTTATATTTCTATGTTGTATAATATTTTTGTGTTGTATTTATTGTACTAGAATTTTGTCCTGCATCTTTTTGTGCTATATTTTTTTGTGTAGGGTATTTTTTGCTAGATTTTTTTGTATTGTATTTTGATAAAGCAAAAGGGTGAAAGTTTGTGTTTTAAGACCAAAATACCCTTTAATCCTTGTTATAAAGAGTGTCATATGTCATCTCTACAATCCTTTTAGGATACTTGTACAAAACCCATTTTTTAGGATATATATATATATATATAACGCCCCGCTTGCGGTATGCACATATAATGTATATATGTGTGGGCGCTCGGGGGGGCAAAAGCAAAAGTGCACTAATTTTAACGTTATTTTACTAATTTCGTGAAAATAACGTTAAAAGAGGGGATGGTTAATCATGCATCATGTGGTGGCGTTGATAGCCGAAAGACAAGGGGGTACATGCACCAATTGGCGTTTGTCTCAATTGCTGAGTGTTATGTGCCTTATGTCCAAGGCTTGATGCAAAACCACAATCGAGCCGGGGGTCTCATTGGAAGCAGCCTCTCTATTCCTACGGGGTAGAGGTAAGGCTGTCTACATCTCACCCTCCTCAGACCCTACCTTAGCTTTTGCTATTGGTGGGATATACTGAGTATGATGATGATGATGATGATGATATATATATATAGAGGCCGGTTATTGTACAATTTGCCTTAACGTATAATTCGTACGCTGTGAAAATATAACATGTGGTTTCACAAACCCGGACAACCTATATCATGCGGCTTCGTAAACCCGGACAACCTATAACATGCGAAGTCACTAAACCCGGGCAGCCTGTAGCATGCGGAATTCCCAAACTCACAAACCCGGACATCTATAAACATGCGGAATTCCTAAAACTCACAAACCCGGACACCTATAAACATGCGGAATTCCTAAAACTCACAAACCCGGACACCTATAAACATGCGGAATTCCTAAACTCACAACCCCGGAAACCTAAAATATGCGAATTCACTAAACCCGAACCCCTATAACATGCAGAATACTCATCGCGTACGCTCGTACGTTAAGGCCAATTGTATTTTACACTAATTCTCTATATATGTGTGTGTAGTAATAATTATGTGGTTCATTTAGGAACCAAAAAAAATGAAAAACTAGAAAACATACCACGTGTAAGTTTATGTTGCTAACTTGCAAAACAAACCACATGTAAGTTAATATGTTGTAAGAACATATAAAATTTTACAACATTAGAACACATTATATAAAAGCTGAGTGGTTTTGTGTTTATATGCAAAAATTTGAGTAAAATTAGTGACACATTTAGAGAACTTCATTACTATTGGGATGAATTTTTATCTAACTATTTTGTAATTGAAATACAAATATGATCATTGAAATTACCCATCCTAAGAGCCTGTGTAATGGGGCGATATGTGCCCCTATAAAGCCCCAATGGTGCCCACAACACCACGACGAAGGGCGTTATGAGGCCAAAAAAGGGGGGAGCGCTATATATATGGCGCCGTGATGGGGGGATGATTTCAAAAATGGACCAATAAAAAAAAGCAAGTGTTTTTTTAATTAATTAATAAAATTGAAAATTAATAATTAGGTAATGATAGGTAGGGGCTTTATGACTACGGGCTCTAGTGATATAACGCCCCATAAAGCCTCTGTGTGACGTGGCACGACACGTGTCGCATAACGCCCCACAAGGGGCTTTATGACTACGGATGGCCTAAGGGCATGCGTTATAAGCGTGAAAGGGCCACGTAGGCTAGGCGCGCGCACAGCCACACACCGGCGCGAACGAGGGTGTTGGGTAGGCTCATGGGCATGGCCCAAGGAGGAGGCATGGGGGAGGGGGGGCCAAGGGGCGTTTTCACCACAACATAGGGGGCGCTATTTTAAGAAGGTGAACGATGGTTGCTTACGTGATATCCACGTAACGCCACTTTTTTCCCCTTGAAACCGATTAAATCCCCTAAAAACACATAGTCTAACATACCTTAATATTTTAACAAATACAATCAATAATTCTTACATATTTATCTACCAAACCAACGTATACTTGCAGGGGCGGACCCAGGTGCAACTCTTGATGGGCGGGCGCATCCTTTGAAAAAAAATAGTGTATTTTTAGGCAAAAAACCCGACTGCACCCCTTGAAAATATGCTTGCACCACTCATCCGCACCCCCAACAAATAATTCCAGAGTCCGCCACTATATACTTGGTCCTTTATTCACAACAAGTACATGATATAACAGATGGATGGATACATGCATCAAGGACTTGTACTATTCATATCATTTACTAGAATAGAATACCAGGATCATATTGCAAAATCCAACAACCAGTTGTATATGGTCTTCACAGAATTATCTTATTACATAAGTCTCTGGAGTTCTTGTAAAGTTCAAATAATAACAGCATCGTACATGTACATTTTCTAAATCCTTTGCTCTACTTGTTACACTTTTATATTTTCAAGAGAGCCGAACAAAGATTATATCGCGCTTTTAATCAACATTTTACAAATAAAGGAATCTGCATCTATAAGCTCACATCTGAGGGTAAGCTGGTCTCTAGAAAATACAAGCTGCAAAACATGAACAAATAAGTTGAAAAAAGTTCATTCCCATTTGTATACAACTTTTGACTTCTGTGGTCAAATAAGAAAATTTAAGGTTAATCCATATATATGTTGTTCATATTTTAAGGATAAAATAGGATCCAATGTTAAACTACATAAAAAGGAAATCCGGATAATTTAATCGTGATCCTAACGATAATTAAATCATGATGGGTTCAGATTAAAATTGTAATGTTTGACCATAAAAGTCAACATGTTTTACCTTGCAGACATGAATGCCATTCCAAAGAAGACAGCCTCAACAACTTGTTTCTGTCCAGCATAATTAAACGCTAACGGCAGCATTTCATGTAGTGTTAAAAAGGTCAAAATTCCACCAACTAATTAACAAAAAAATCACTAATATCATTTTTAAAATATAATGAGCTTTTTATGATCAATTATAGGAAAGAACAAAAATGAAAAAATTAGGACCTGATCCTAGCAATCCCTCTTGAATCTCATGATCTAGGCCACTTGGGACAAGATATGCTGCAAAAAGTCATATATATATATGATAATAATTAGATATATGATTAGTAATTAGATGTTTAATTCACTCACTTTAACAAAACTTCAAGTATTTTGAAAATTATAAAGGGCATATATATTTTCTTTGTTTGTAATTTCTTTATTTTGTTATATGAGTTTCGTACTCGAGAAATTCAAATGTTTTCATTAAAAATAAATGTTATAATTCATACCTACAATAATGACACCCAAAGGCTCAGCAAGGCCTGAAATCGTTGCCAATTTAAACGCCTGCCATTTGCTGTAGCAAACATGTTTTTGTTACTAGTATACGTCAATAGTTCCATTTATGCTAAGCTTTTAGATCATAATGTGCATGAGATAAAAAATATCTTGTGTTACATTTTGTTAACATATAGTTGTCTCACCTCTGTGTTGCATGATAAACTGGAAGTGCAACACTAACACCCTGTCAAAGCAAGAAAGGGAATTAAATGCAAAAAAATATAAAGAATAAACGGAGAAACGCAAGTAACATTTTCCCACTTGCGACGGTATAAAAAGACCAGAAGAGTAAATCCAGAATTCAAATTTACCTCAGGGATATTGTGCAAAGCTATGGCTAAGGCCAGGTTAAGACCAACACGAAGACCCTACAACAAAAGTAGCGCGAAGCAGTCACGACTCGGTCATCTTTTTCAACATATTTATCTCCAAGACAAATTTGTTATGATGAATAAACTGGTATTAACTTGAATAAAAGATTGTTTCTATTTATCCTCAAAACATTTAACATATTTACTTTAAGTGATCCAAGGAAAACAGCCATTCCTTCTAGAAAATTATGTAAGCTTATGCCTGCAATGAACATTACAAAAGAATTATCAATACAATGACATATGAAATAATAATATCAAGTTTATTCAAGAATTCTGAACATATGTGACAAAAATTCATGTTTCTTTTTTGTAGCATACACGGGACTTGATCCGCAACCATTTGATGGGGATCATCTTACAAACACTTGGTATATGAAAAAATATATTTAAACAATTTTTTTCAAACATGATCTTACCAACTGCTGTTATAACTCCACCAAATAAAACTTGGCGACGATGTTTTTTCATAATATCCCGGCCCCCTTCGGCCACTTGTTTCTGTTATTGTTGACAGAAGTTACAGTTATGTATGTTTCACACGAGCTAATAATGGTTTAGAAGCATACATTTTCATCAAGAAAATAAAATATTTGACCTTTTTATTTTTCGACACTGATGTGGTAGCAAGTGATGGCTCTGGAATGAAATGAGCAATATAGGCAAAGAAAATCACACCTCCAAAGAACTGCAAAATAAATCGGAATTTTTAAATAGAATACGAATATCATTCAGAAGGGTATGATTGTAATTTAGAAAGTACAGGCTCACCCAAAGATTGCCTTTTAGAAAGCCAATGGAATTTATAGCGTTATGGGCCAAATCGAACAAAGATATGCTTAGCATAAGGCCTGCGGCAAAACCCTGCACTAATAAAAATAAGTTGAGCATATGTGTGACTTTTAAAAATGAAAATTGTGCATACCTGTAAAAGTCCAAGTATCTTCAAGTTTGGAGCTTTAGCTAAAATCACGAAAAGCGCACCTATTCACCATGTAAAATTACATATCAGAACGATATTTAACGTTGATACAGTAAACATAACACTTTAGACTTTGAGGTCAAGGCGCCAAGCCTATGACATCGATAATATTTGCTGTGAAGTTAAGTTTTGTTTCCAATATTTGTAATATACGAGTAACATTTTTGAAGTTGCGAATGAGCGTGTTTGCTAAAATATACAAGTAAACTGTGAATATCTTTCTTTGGTAAACACAATCACTGGTAAACTGTAACTGAACAAAAAAAATGTCAAATGTTTGTATGAGTAATGGTTAAAGATCAAATTCTATTTACGAGAAAACTCGTCTTGATAAAGAAAAAATAACGACTAAACTTATATCGATTCCTTCGTCTATGCCTCTTGCCTAATTTGAGTGAAACCTAACAGCAAAGACCTCAATATTAACAAGGAATTCTTTTCCTAATGTTATATGATGCCTAGAGTTCACTCTGAGTTCAGAATTTTAAAGCATGATGTTGTTACTCTTTGCATAGTCCTCCTCATCATCATCACCATATCATGTATAAAAACCATTATACCATTACTCAATTTGTTCCTAAATCCTAAAAAAAAATAAAAAATAATAAAAAAAATAAAAATAAATAAATAAATCCTAAATCAGAGGTGCAATTTGACTTTTGGGATCAAACAGGCTTCTTTTTAGTTTTAAGAGTTAAATGCCATTTTAGTCTATGTGGTTTGGGCCATTTTGCAAGTTTAGTCCAAAGGTTTGAAACATTGCCATTTTAATCCAAATAGTTTCAAGCGTTGCCATTTTAGTCCACTGGGTTAACTCTGTCCGTTTTTTCTGTTAGCTAGAAGGATAATCCGATCATTTTATACGGTCGGATTGCCCTTCTAGTTAACAGAATTACATATAAAATGACCGAAATGCCCTTCTAGTTAACAGAATAAAAGGATGGAGTTAATCCAATGGACTAAAATGGCAACGTTTGAAACTATTTGGACTAAAATGGCGACGTTTCAAACCTTTGGACTAAACTGGCAAAATGGCCCAAACCACAGGGACTAAAATGGCATTTAACTCTAGTTTTAAAGTGATCAAAATCTTGATTTTAAAATTCGTACATCAAAAGCACATAATGTGCGATGCACACATGATGTGGTGATAAGATCATATCTCGGTTAATGCGGTCTGATACAACGCCTTATGTAGACATGTAGTGACCAATAATAGACCATCAATTGCAATGGTTCTGAGTTTTTAAACCTGATTGAACAAATACGACCATCGATTGATCAATGAGTTTGAGTATTTTAACAAATTCGATCAAAACAAATCTAACTAGAAATGATGAGAATATCTTATATTTTAGGATTTAAAAATTAACAAGTTAAAATAATATCTATAAATACTTTTTTAGTTTTTTTTTTTTTTTTTTAATTACAAACGACTCGCCCACATCGTGATTGGGGTCAAAACGCATTGTAACGCCACAAACTTTTTAAAGCCAAGATCCGGATTCTAAACACAAAATTGTATTATTGACTAGAGAACAATCTAAATGCAACAACCAATTCGCCTCCAAGTAAAACAAAACAAATTATTACATATATTTAAAAGGAGTTAAATGCCATTTTAGTCCCTGTTGTTTGTGCCATTTTGCCAGTTTAGTCCAAAGGTTTCATTTTTCGCTTGTGGATCCAAAAAAATTTCACCGTTGCCATTTTAGTCCACTGGGTTAACTTCATCCATTTTTTTCTGTTAACGAGAATGGCAATCCGGTCACTTTATATGGCCGAATTGCCCTTCTAGTTAACAGAATTACATATAAAATAACCGAATTGCCCTTCTCGTTAACAGAAAAATGGATGAAGTTAACCCAGTGGACTAAAATGGCAACCGTGAAACCTTTTTGGACCTACAGGCGAAAAATTAAACCTTTGGACTAAACTGGCAAAATGACACAAACAACAGGGACTAAAATGGCATTTAACTCTATTTAAAAGGATTAAACCTCAAAAACCCTACAGTACCATCAAACTGAAAAAAATGCAAACTGTGCAGTGTGCACCAAAACTTATAAATGTATCAAAGGCAAATGATATAAAAAAATCAATGACAAACTGAAACAAAATTGAAGAAATTTTAGGTTAAAGTTACTGACCTAAAGATGTACTTAATCCACCAACCAGTGAAAGAGAAAGAGCAACAAATATCTCTGAATTCATCACTCAATATTCTTACAAAACAATCAGTGAGCTTGAAAGATGATTATAGGGTTACAAATGAAGAAGAAGAAGAAGAAGAAGAAGAAGAAGAAGAAGAAGAAGAAGAAGAAGAAGAAGAAGAAGAAGAAGAAGAAGAAGAAGAAGAAGAAGAAGAAGACGACAATGTAAGAAATTAGTGTTATTCCAATATTATTAGCCAACGCAAAGGAAGTTGACATGAAACTTATGTTGGTTTATAATAATAGATTCCTTTTTGTTCTTTGTTTGAGGCAAAGAATCTACAAATAATAAAGAGTTAACTTCTCTTTTGCTTTTGCTTCCAGTGGTTTGATCAGTTTAACGGTTTTGCCCCAATCATTTAAAAACGGTCATTTTCCTTCTTAATGTTTCGATCTTATCGCCAATTTGCTCCTCGGCTCTGACTCCATCCATATTGTATGTTAACTGAAAAGGTATTTTTGTAATTTCAAGTTAACATACAAGATCCAAGTACCCTTACGTTATAATTGAAATTACAAAAATACCCTTCTAGTTAAGATAAAATATGGATGGAATTAGAGCCGGGAAGCAAACTGGCAACAAGATTGAAACATCAAGGAGGAAAATGATTGTTTTTCAATGATTGGGGCAAAACCGTTAAAGTGACCAAACCACAGAGAGCAAAACGGAAGTTAACTCAATAATAAATAGAAGAAATTTGTAAATAATCAGTTTTATATTATTATTTATTAGGAGTGAGTTAGATTTTTAGGTTTTTCCTTTGTTTTTTTTTTTTTAGTTTTTTAGTTTAAAAGTTTGGATGTTGATAGAGTAGATTTTAGTTTTTTTTTACGAGCTCTTACTTACTTTTTTTTACGTTTAGTGTGCAACAATTTCACAAGTTTTGCTATTCGTCACTAATTAAAATGATACTTAAATGAATTAAAAAGATTAAAAATAAAAAATAAAGTGGATAATGTGCAACGTGAAGCAAATCATGCCCTATTATTTTAACGCGCCCTAATCTTAGGCTGGAGTGATGTTTAACGGTGGATCATGACCAGATCAGTAGGCGCATGACCCCCCATTACACAAATCATGTCCTATTATTTTAATGCGCCCTAACCTTGGGCTACAGCAATGTTTAAATGTGGATCATGACCAGATGAGTAGACGCATAACCCCATTACACACGGACTTAAATGCTTTAAAAGGATTACTTCTTTAATGGTTTTCTCTTTTTCAAGCTTTCGCCTCCTTTTCTATTGAAGTAGAAACTAATCTATTAAACATTTTTTAAACGAAACAATAACAAGGTGCACATGTGAAAACACTTTTAGCATCTTTAAAACGGAGTAAAAACCGCATGTTTCTTTTGACGCTTTAAATATGGTACCATCGGTAAATGTGTGATGTAAAGTCGTGTATAAAACCAGATACATACAATAATTAATTATCATACTTTTGTTATAAACCATTATTGAACTCGGCACAATATGCGCACTTTTAAATATGCGGACCATGAAGCCATACATATCAATGTTTAAGATTTTTGAAACAAAATTTATTAAGGTACACTTAATATATATAGTTTTTTTAAATAAAGAATTTTGGGCCCCAAGAGAGTTTGGGGCTTGGAGCAGTCTCCCACCCCGCCCCTTCTCCGGGCCGGCCCTGACCTGACCTCCAGAACGATCTCCACCGTCCAAAATGTTGACCACGAGCTATGACATTGTTAAAATGATTACGAAATTCGACGATTGCTTTGGTTATGTTATATCCTCTTCGTGTGCCTTTGCAAATAATTCTTTACCAGATTTCATTACTTAAAGCTAACATAAATCTTAACCCGTTGAAAACATGATGCTTGACACGAGCATGGTCCGGGCTTTAAACCGCACCACTGGTGCAATCCACTGACCATTCATATGACAACACGTGGCAACAATAATATGTAAATTTTCAAAACTATATGCCCTGTTATTTACCTTTTTTTACCCATTCTTCTTCATTCTATCAAATAAAAATCTGCTTATATTGAGATTTCAACTACTTCACGCTATGACTTGATGTCTGTACACAGTTCTTTTCTTGGTGTTCTGTTTCTTTTTTTCTTTTTTTTTTTAATCTACAGGGGTTGAAAGTGGTTCACATTGGTGCTCACATGTTGTGATAGCCAACCCACAATAGATCCGGCTGAAACACAAAGAAGCAAGTCAACAGACCCACGACCCTACCCGGGTGGAGCGGCATGGATCAACCTAATTCAGCCGTCGCCTTTAAAGTCCTAGCAACTACACGCATGAGCATTTCATGCACACCCACGTCCACATGTTTAAATCGGCGGCGAGTTTCTAAATGTGTTAATTTTATCTCCATGGATTCGTGAGTTAAAATCAATTCTTCCGTTGCTGATTGCTACTTTAAATTTGACAATTTAAATCATGTTCTTTGGAATCTAATCACATGTTTAAATTGTGATTTATGTATCCTAAACTCGTATTAGACTTCCCTATAGATTGGTGGAGTTGTGTATCTGGATCTCGAGTGACCCGTAGCCTACTTTGATTCCTATCATGTCGACACGGTGTTTTCTCGGTAACATGGTGCACCGTTGGTTCTATTGGTGATGCCTCTTTGGTTTAGAGTGAGTTTTTTAAGGTATTGAGCTGAGGTGCGTACTTAAGATGAAGCAAAATGAAGCAATTTGATAACGTAAGGTCATTACTTTTTTATCCAAGTGCTTCTTTTTAATAATTAAGTTGTAAATTTTTATTCTACTAAAAATTGAATTATTTTAGTAAAAAAAACAAATTATTTTAGAGAAACTAAAAATGAACTTATGTGTCATGTAACCAAATTAGCATACCAAAGACAAAAGTAAATATTTGTTGGTTTGAGTGCAGGATTCAAACCCTGAACATGAACCATGGCGTTGGGACCACCACATCGAGGTTAGTATAACCGTGGAGTACAAAATTCGAATCACAAGCACCCTATTATCCAGGTAATTTACGGAAACATTATACATGATGTGACTTTACCCACGATGCACTCGTATAGTAGGAAAGATACCATAGGCAAAAGACAATTGGATAACGATATGACATTCAGTATGGTGTATCGATTGTCTCTACCCTACATTCAAGTATAAAAGACGACAAAGATATGCCCTTATTCATTGCAGTACAATTACGGAATTACCACAAGCATTCAGCACGCCTTTCACTTTTCGCTCAACCACAGTACTCGTTCCAACGCCTGAGTCAGTCACGAGAGGAAACACCCATCTCTATGTGACGAAGGCTAGCAATTGTTTCATTGAATAACACATATCAAAGATATCACTCATCGTTACACAATACCCTGTTAGTAACAATCTTCTTTTAAGTACACTTACTTTTGCGGACCCAAACAATTTCCAACCAAGCGAGACTATTTATTGTGTATCCCGGATCAAAAATTGAGATTTGAATCTAAAGAGTTTTCTCTTATTAAATGGTTATTCCCCAACCGCCGACTTTCATTTGAAATGAAACAAGCAAGCCGAACCCATCTCCATTGTCCATCTTCTTCCTACATGCTTACATTGTACCACTGGAAAAACTTGGGCTGGTTTTTCCACTAATACACCAACAGTTAATACCATACACAGCAATATACCTTCTTACCTATAACGGACTGTAATTTTAATGAATTAAAACCTCTCTCAACTTGTAATAGTTACACGAAAAAGTATTATACTATGTTTTGTACGAGGAAAGTGAATACGGCGCTGATACGCGTCTAACCTTATATGCGAAACCCATCAAAACTACATCGTTTTGATTATATCTAGCTAAAAGATAACTTTTAACCTTTTAGTCAACCTCTTAGTCTTTTTCGTATATATATATATATATATATATAGAAAAAGTATATCGTACATTACGGCTTAACGTACTTCACGTACAACAACATGCGTGATTTGTTCTATAACATGCGTGATTAATGTTTTCAATATGCGTGATTATTGTGTTTCAACATGCGTGATTTTGGATTTTTGAGTTATAACGTGCGTGATTTTAAAATGAACGTGCGTAATTACCTGTCATACGTGATGTACGTTAAGCCGTATTGTACATTAACCTTCCTCTCTCTCTCTCTCTCTCTCTCTCTCTCTATATATATATATATATAGAGCTTTCTTCACACCTTTGACTGCACAAGTTAATCTTCAAGTAACAAAGTTGTGATGGAAGTCATTTAGAAATTTGCGAAAAAGATGGAAGTAACTACGTAATTGAAAAGATAAAAACTATCTTTAGTTTTAATTAGTTTCGCATCTAAAGTTACTTTTGAATACATACTTTTGTATTTAATTTTTATATAATGACTAAATAACCTTTAAATCGGTCAAAAATAAGATGATATAAACTTTGTTTTACAACACGTTGAATGTAGACTTCTCAAATTTTGACCAATTTTATAGTGTACAAGACATTATTTAAAAAACTAATAGTACATGTACTTTAGCCAAGATTATATATGATATTATCCCGCATCAATTCTCAAACGTATATGCTCAGGTCCACCAATCTTATATATTGGAGTAAACTGTGTCAGTCGTCCATGTGGTATGTCAAAATTTTAGCTCTCGACATTATATATGAAAGCTAAAATTTTGACATACCACATGAATGATTGCCTGATTGGTGTAACTTACTCTTAATATTATACCTAAACTTCTACTGCAGATAAACTTTAAAGCACCTAGAGATCTGATGCAGCCACAATGCACCTCAATCCCAAATTGTAAAATGTAAACCTTATATAGATGCACACAGTACCTCACAAGTACCAGGATAAAATAGCAGTGTGCCTGCAAAATGACATCTACATTCCCAAAAATCGAATCCTAAAACCACCAGTCAACCCTACAAATTTGTAGTAGATCGTAGATTCATGAACACATACCAATCCACTACAAAAAGCTAACTTTCTAATACCAACAATATATCATGGAGCTATGGATCATCAATCATCATCCAGCTAAGTTCTCCAAATGCAAGTGTTTCATAGTTTCAACTACTCATAAGCTTATATAATAAACAAAGCAAAACAATCAAAACATTTGTAAAAAAAAAAGTTTACTTTTCCATTTAAAATGCATCTAATCATCAGACTTTAAGACAAACACAGGATAGTAATCAGACATTTTCAAGAATGTTTCTTATTCAACAGCTTGATCAGATCATCAAAATCCAATCACAGACATATACCCATGCCCAATACAATCAGAACAGTAAAAACCATGAAACCTACAACAATAATCAACCCAAAAAGCCTCGGTGTAATCGCACACCCTCTCTTCGTTCCCGCCTAACAATTTATCCTCCTTATAATTAATCTACTTCAATTATAGTATACTTCCATTCATATATATATAAAAACTTCCTTTCAAAAATAGAAGCGGGCAGTCGGTTAGTAACACATACCCGAAAACACGTATAAAATTTACGCGGTCGGAACAGCAGCAGCAGCAGCATCCTCCCGTCCTTCAATCCGCCCACCCGCTTCTTCCGCAAGCTTCTTCTTATTCTTCTCAATCGCATTCGCCACTTCCGCCGGCATATACTTCTCATCATGCTTCGCCAAAACCTCACTCGCCGAAAAATAACACTCGACACTCCTCGCCTTCCCGGAAACACTCTTCTCCGACACCTCACTCTTAATCTGTTCGGTTATCGGCTTCACAAAACCTTCAACAACAACAGAATGTCCCTCCCTAAACAAATCCGGCACCTGTCCTTCATACCTAACCAACATATCCGTAATCAAATCAGTAATCACAAACTCAATCTCATGAGAACTCGCCGGATGTGTTACGGAACCTTCTAGAACCAATCCGCCGAGACGGAACTTGTTTTTGCTAGGGTTTTCGGAGTATTTTGTTAAGGCGTCTGTCGGTGTGACGTAGAAGACTAATTGATCTTCGAATTGGTTGAGAACGATTATTATGAATCCGGAGATGCAGCTGAAGGTTATGGCGTATGTCCAGAGACGGCGGGTTTGCATCTGGCGTGCGCGTGCGCCGATGTCGAGTTTTTGTTGGCGGTTTGGGTGGCGGCGTGCGGTTGAGAAGAAGCGGAGGTGGTGGCGGTGGTTGGAGGGTGGAAATTTGGAATGGAAGAGAGATGAGAGTGTAGGGGATGAAATGGATGAAGAATTGGGGATTGTGGTGAAGATTGGACGGTGATTTGAGTGGAGGAAGTTAGGGTTTCTGTTATGAAGAAGACGAGAGATGAATCTGCTGGTAAAACGAGACGCCATTGATGTAGATTTGGGGAAGATTGAGAAGGTGTTTGTTTCTAGGGTTTTGGAAGAAGATGAAGACGTAGAGAGAATGGTTTACGCTAATTGGAACGAAGAGATCCGTGAGTTGACTTTTCTTTTGTTTTCTCGATCTTTCCTTAATATTTAAAAGTTTTATATTTGTATTAAAATCATATAAATGAATACTAATATTGGAATCTATATCTATATCTATATCTATATCTATATCTATATATAATAAATAAAACCTTTTGTGGGACACTTGTCAGATTCTCAGACCATCTCATTCTGATTTTCCCACTCATTATTCCGGGTTGTAATTCGGGTCATGTGCAATGCTCCATTTTATCTTATGACCCCACCCTTTGCTCTCCTTTTTTTGAAACCCTAATTCTTCCTCTTCCCACAATTGAATGCCACCACAAAATTGGTTCAATTGATTATCTTCAAGGTTAGTTAACGCTTTTGATTTTTGGCAATCTAAAAATTTCGAATCCATTTCTCAGTTGACGTTTGTTTCATTCGGTATCTCTCAATTGCTGTCGTCTAATCTTCTAAAAAGGATATGGACTTCCGATGGATTCCAATACGATTTAGGTATAATCGAACCATGCTTGAGTTATGTCATATTCTCTTTGACGATGGCGATGATGTTAATCCCTTTGCTGTAAGGGCTTGTTTGGCTAAGCTTTTCAAAACAGCTTATTTGCTTATTTGCTTTTCTGAAAAACAAATAAGTCACTAAGCTGTTTTGAAAAGCTTTAAAATGGAGCTTTTCAAAATAACTTATTTGCTTATTTGGTTTTCAGTTGGTTTTCAGAAAGCAAATAAGTCATTTTGAAAAGCTCAGCCAAACAACCCTTAAGTTATCATTTATGCTTTCGTTTTCAAATTGTTCGTCCTCATCAATTGTTTTACTTTAACTTGACCCTAGGTTACCAATTAAGTTTGCAATATTTAAAAGAGAATCTTCTTTAATTTTAATTAGTTAGTTGCTGTTGTTGATTATACCTAATCTTTTGGTTCAAACCCCTTGATGAGTATGCCTAATGTATTGGTTCAAACCCCTCTTTTCTCTGTTGTGCCTATTTTGGTAATTTTGCAACCCACTAACTCTATAAAATTTATGTGGGTGTTTAGAATTGCTGTTTAACATTTGATTTGTGCAACACTGTTTAATGTTTTGGTTCAAACCCCTATTTTCTCTGTTACTCATTGCTACCTTTAAAGGAAATTAAAACCTTATAAAGAAGCAACAAGTTTCAGCTTATATTGGTTGTACGTTTTGCTTTGGGTGCGTTTCAAAAAAAAATGGAATACATGGTTGTCCTTTACACACGTGTCCACACATCTGGCAACACAAGGTCTTCGAGAGAGATAAGAGTGTGAGAAATGGAGAGAAAGGATGGCCAGCCACCGGAGCTGGATCACCGCCATCTTCTTCATCTCCACCTCCTCTTATCACAATGTCTACATTTTTTTCACAGATCGGGTAGAAGACCATCTTTACATCAGTCCAATCTGTCACCGCCATTGGGTTTCTCAGCTTCATATTAGGGGTCGGAGGTGAAGCACGCGCCGGAAGGGGCGTCGCCGCCGCAGCTCCACAGCGACTCCGCCAGGGTTGTCGGACCGGATTTCATATCTCTGTCTCTCTGGCTCTCTCTCTCTCTCTTCTTTGTATCCAGAGCGCTCTCTCTCTCTCTCTCTAGACTCTTTTATCTCTATGAACGGATTTGTCTCAGGATTGAAATGGGAAAGTTATGGGTTTGTGTGTATGTATACCAGGTTCTGTGAAGGTTTTTTTCAGCTCAATGGTTTTTAAAGAAGGGTAAAGAAAATGTAAAAACTTTTTAGTACTGCAAATCCATTCGTTGGACAATATACCTTAGATTTGAATTTCCTTCATCAAATTCATTTATTTAATGTTATGAATATGTAGTTATAGCTGATGATGTTGATTAACTTATTGCCGTTGAATGCATACCAATGGATGACCAAGGTTGGCAGGTACTTATTCTGTAAACATCCTCAGTACATTGTTTGTAGTGATTTTCATTGTTAATATCATCATTATTTTTATTGAAACTGTTGTTGCTTTAGTTCTGTAACAAACAATAAAATTTGATGGTAACATGTTGTGGGTCTCCTGAAGTCAATGAAGCAACGTATGATTTTCGATTTTTGGTTGGGTGAATTAGAGGGTAACTGGTGATTAGGGTCTACGGTTTCGATATTTGAATGACTGTGATGAGTGCTAGGTTTTGAGGTCTCCGATTGGAAGAAAGATTCAATAACGAAGGCATTTTTAGGCATATAAGTAAATGGACGTAAATTGTGTTGAAAAGTTGAAAGTAAATGGGTCTAAGTTGATTCCCAAGTATTTGAAGTATTTTGCTTTTACTGATGGCAGCGACACTACATCAGTGTACGGTTTTACGGTGTTCACATGGTAGTGCTAAGAAGGTGAATGGCCGCTTCCATGCCTCCGGTAGCGGATTGGACTGCATGTGACGAGATTCGAGGAGATACGGTTTTAAGTTTCGATATTACAGATTTTGGTTGTCGTATGTATACAATTTAGACCACCAAAGGAGACGACGGTGCTAATGTGGTGGAGGTGAAACGCCACGATGTATGAACTTACTCGGTTACGAGGTAAACACCTTATTTACCCAAGTTATGCTTTCCGATTATTTTAGAACTTAACAAAGGTGGATGATGATGGTGGTTGATTGGATTTCTTAATAAGTAATTTTAGAGGTACCAGTTGTGTTTCTTGAAATTGTTGTTGCATATGTTACGCTACTATGTTTATATGTGTTTATTTCCATATGCAGGTCTGGGATTTTTTTCCAAGTGGACCTCTGACTAGAGTCTCTTATTGATGGAAAACACACGAATGATGGAAAGCAAATATCTCAATACAAATATAAACTCATGATGGTTGCTTACAAAGTTTTGTTAATAAATTTGATTATGTGGTCTTCACATGGTTAGATTTTAGTGTATTGTTTAGTCATTTTTACTGTTCAAAGCTTCTTAGAAGGTTTCCATATGCAAGAATAATAAAAAAAACACTTGATTACATGTGGCTCATTTTCTAAAATCACATTTTGCTGCATAAATAGTCTACATATTGTTTACATACCATGATAATAAGGCTAATATACTTCAGCTTTCATTATAAAGTGATATAAATGGTATGAACAATAATAGATGGATAAAATATATCAAAGCGCATGTAGTCTTGCGGTACCAAGGTATATGAAAAAGTGTCATCTTAAGGCTGTGGGGTATGGGGGCGGGGGTTTGGGCGTGGGTTGGGGGAAAACGCCCAAGCCATCACCCCGGGTGGGCTTGGGTTGGGGCGTGGCCCTTGGGGCTTGGGTTTCAAGCCGGGCGTGGGGCGGGGGTGACATCCTAGCTGGCTGCCTTCTATTCGCTGACCATTTTTTGTAATTTTTTTTTTAATAATCTGCCACGCGGTGCACCCAACCCAAGCCCAACCCACCATTCGCCATACCCCGCGGACACGTCACTAGGCGGTGGGGGGCTCTCATTGCACGTGTCAACAAATGCCCCAACCCAAGCCCAATTGTTTGCATTTTTAGAACTGAATTCAAATTGGGTTTATGTTAACTTAGCTAATGTTTTAATCTTCATATGATTTCAGCAATTCTTTACAAAGACATAGATGGAACCCTGATTAGTTTAGAGGTCGGAAAACAAGTGGTCATGTGCTTAAAATCCGCCATTGAAAGAAGGGACTTAGCTAGATACATTAGGTTTATGTAACAAACATCTGGCTTACGCTATATACGACATATATGCAACTGATCCGCCATTGTAAGAACCCCGCCGCATTGCGGCGGGTACTAATTCTAGTATCTATAATATATGAATAAGGTTTGGGACACATGTCATCACATGGTGCAACCATTTTGGTGTTTTGGCGGGAAAATTGTGGATATTTTTATTTTTATATGGATACCGCGTCTTGCTCCATTTGATGATGTTAAAACCCGAGATATAAATGCCGCCCATAATTAGGGTTTCTTCCCTGCTACTCTTCCATTTCTCTCTGCCGCTCCTTCATCTGTGAGTGAATCTGATCGTCATCTTCATCATAAAGGTTGGATTTCGTAAATTAATCAACTATCATCCTTGATTTCCTTAGGTTTTCTGACTATTATTTTCTTTGTTTTGTATATCTCATACTTTTTGATGGATTATCATCCGTGTTGTTATCGATTCCATCTAAATAGGTACGTTATTCATTTGTTTTTCTGATTTGACTTTTCTTTCAATAGGAGTTCAATTGTTGTTTACGGTTCTTCAATTTGTTTTTCTTTTTTTAGGATTTCGTTGATTGTTGAAATCGATAAAGATTCACTCTGTTCTTGGTTCGATCTAAACAGGTATGCTATACGGTTCCTTTGTTAGTGTTATTTCTTTCAATCGGCGTCTCAATCTCCTGTTAGGGTTGTATTTATTTCTTTTACTTTGGTTTTAGGGTTTCACTTATTGACATGAGGATCTTGATTTGCATATTTGTTATTATTTGTTTTACCTATTATTTTTCTCGATGATGTAGGTGGAAGAAAATGATGAAATCAATGGTCGTTTCAAGATGGGGTTGTTTTCAAGATTTAAGGTGACCCTATGGTTTATTCTTGCTTTTATTTATTGTTTCTGCATAAAAAGATTACACCTTTATTTGGGGATTTGATCTTTATTCTTGATATTTTCTTAAAAAACTTTGTTTGTTTAAAATCATGAATTAACATTACTGGTGATCTGCTTCTGCAATATAGATAGGGTCCTAGATCATGTTTAGGTATATAAAGTTTCTATCTTTTTTGTTAATTAATTGGAATTGTTGATGAAGCTAGACATATTTAGTGTCATCTAATATGTGGGGTTGCTAAAAACCCTAAAGATTAGGGCATTTGATCAACTTATCTATTATATTTATTACCCCCTTTAGGATTCATACAGTTGGCCTTATGTATCAAAGAAGTTACTTTCAATTTTAATATTGATGTGTGGGTGTTTAATATCTGAGGAGATATATGTGAGTTCATTAAGAAGTTCTATAATTGGTGGAGAAAATGTAATCAAATAGACAATAATTTAAGATATGGCAAATACAAATTTGACTTTCAAAGTCAAAGGGTGGAAACTAATATCAAAACAAGTATAAATGTCTACTTTTTTTAAAAATTTGTGTAACATAAATCTTAGGCTATTTGGAATAAATTGCTAGATCTGGACTTGAGTATAGGTAATTGAGAATTTGCAATTTTTTTTCGTGTTTTATAACTGAAGGAATATGGAAATGTCGAGTCTTCTCATGGGATACTCAGGGTAGAACATGTCTCACTCATCATCGCTTAAGTCACTTATTGGCTATTGCCTTTTAACTGGTTAAGAAATTTTATTGGTACTAATTTACATTTTTGCAGTTATAACAGTCCCTACCTGGGAGATTTATATCTTCATGGAGAGGAAGGTGGCCAATGATGCAGATCTGAGCTAAGACTGGTTAGCATGTAGCGAAGTTGCATATTAGCCCTGTGATTGGGCGTCTTTGTGCTGACATGTAAGTAAATGTAACTTGACCTTGACGAAGGTTTAAAAATAATAATAATACTAACTAAATTCATCATCAAATTCATCAAAAACACAAATAAAAAAAAGACATAAATTGCTTGAAATTGACACAAAAAGTCAAAAACATCAAAAACAAATATCAAAAATTCCTGAGGCGCAGTCGTTTTTAGTGCCTCAGCCCTTTTGAGGCGCACATTCAATATAAACCCCCTGAGGTGCCTCAGAATCGTTTTTTGGGCGTTTCGCCTTGCACGCCTCAACCGTTTTTTAAAACCAAGACCTTGACCATGTAAATGGTTTGTGATATATAACCATATGGAAAAATTTTCTTATTCCTTTAACTATTGTTTTTTTTTTTCGAAAATGGTTGTCCATGAGATTCAGCTTGGATTCAACCAAGGTCAACACAATTCGTTGTAAGCTAGGTCTTTGATGCCACTGGCCTCACTCGAGATGCAGCCATACCTACTACTGCTAATATCCCAAACAAAGGTAAGCAAATCACTTCAGTTTGAGATAAATTATTTTTTGGACTTCAGTTTCTGTTTTTAAATCAAACCATGTTACTATTTTCATCTATTCCTATTCATTTATTCAACAATTGGTTGTTTCATATTTGTTTTTGTTTTTAAACATGGTTCTTTATCTCTCCATGTTTTGTATGAGTGTTATATTAGCCAGGCAAAATAGGTAGTTTGGGCGGGGCGGGTAAGTCAAAATGGTTCCTGAGCCAAGTTGGTTGGTATCAAAATGGGCCAACTTAAACAAATATTATTTTGGTGGAGGTGGCGGTGGTGCTAATGGTATTGGTGGTGACAACTATGGTCTTGATAGTTGTAGCTAGAGCTCGAATGAATGCAATTTGTCATATCACGTGAATGCTTTTTACAGAATTTGGTTAAAGTGTATTGTATTTTAATGCGCAGTCAATATTATGTAATCCAGTATGATGCATGCATCATTTTATTTTGGGAAATAACCACTTGTTTGTCATATTTTAAAACTGCTTCATGTTTTACATGTGTCCTTAGTTGTTTCATGATTTTTCTTTCAGCTTGCAAAAGATAGCGAGAAGCAGTGCCAACCTGAGACAATTGAAATTCATAATAGAAGCTTGGTTACAGGTATGCTTACTTTTTTAAACCTTCAGTGCAATTTATGTATATAGTCCTTTTCTCTTTTGCATGACCTTATTTGTTAAAACCTGTGCATTCTTCTTTTCTTTATTTGTACTTTCACTTTTAGCTATATCCAACTAATTAACAATTTCTAAGTATTATAGAGGTGGCAAGATGGGTGTGGATTAATCTTTTGGATTTTTTACCATTGGTTGAGACGGGCCAAATCCTTTCGGTTGGCAAGCTTACATTTTCCATCTTCTTTTATATTAATAATTAACTCGATAATTTAATAACAAAAACAATATTATTATTACAATAACATCGTATATATTTTAATTACAGAAGCACTATTATCTATCTGTTTGGCCTGTTCTTTTTTCTTAATTTTGATTTCATCTGTTTAACACAACTCAAATTAACCCATTTCTAAGTTAATGGGTTGAAGTTGTGCTTCGTTAGTATTTGCTGATGATATCATCTTCTACATGTATAGACTAATAATTCAAGAAATTTTTTAGTTATTATTTTTACCTTTTCAACTCATATTTATTTTTTCCTACTCTGCAGATAGTTGAATGCAAGCGAGTGATAAAATGGACTTATGCATATGCGTATTACCTACCTAAGCACGCCCGCATGGGCATGCAAAGAGGAAGTTTTAAGTACTTACAAGGTATGCCGATGCATTCAGTAACTTCTGAACAAGGCTGGTTGCACAAAATACTTAATTTGATGGTGAGAAATTTTTTAGCCTTTATCTTATCATTTAATATCATCATTATTATCAGAAATAATCTGAGATTGCGTCTTTGCTGACTAATAGAAAGGTGACAATCGGGGTCGGAAGTAACCCAAAAATCAGGTAAAAAGATGTCAAGTTTGATAGCCTAAAGCACCTTAAACATTTTGTGGTCTTTAATGTCTTCATTTTTGTTGCAGAAACATCAGTGTAGACAGGAATGCAAAGATTGGAAGAGATGTGATGATCATGAATAAATATGTAAGCCAAGTTTCATCTTTAATTATAGAACTATCATCCATTCTTTATAAATATAATTACCTTCTTTGCCACCAAGCACTTAGAAGTAGGAGCTTGACTGTTATATAGTTTGATTTTGGTGGTTTAACGGTCGTCGGAGCTTTGTAACTTGACGAGCCTATAAACCAAACCAACCATTTAACCTCTTTTATTATGTTTTTTTTTACTATTTTTGGAGTATGTAGTTGTGCATATGTATTATACTCATGAATCTTTTTATTGTTTTAAATGTTTTAATACAACCTAACGATTTTGAGAAAAAAAAAGAAATTTTAAAGGTAAAAGCCTGTCACTCAAGCTGTCAAATCGCTAAAACTAGGTAGGTCCGATCCATTCACCAACCTAGGATATTTAGTTGTGTCGAAACCATAGTTAGCAGTTAGGTCTAGAATTTTCGTCAAAGGCAGAGTAATTGTGGATTGGAATGATAGGCTGGTAATAGTCATACTTATCAATGACTTCCGTATTGCACAGGCTGGAAATGGTTATGAAGATTTACTTGTATTAGCTGCTCAGACTTGATCAATAAATCAGGCTGCATGTGTGTGTGTGTGTGTGTGTGTCTGTTTTAGTAAACTTATATAATTGCCCTTGTGTTTTGTTACAGGAAATATGGCAACAGACCCTACATTAGCAGACACTAACGGGCAGTTACTTACCTCGTACCATATAGAAAAAGAATCCAATAGCAAAAGTGAATATCCAGGTACGTTTGTGGTCAAGCCGCCATTAACTAATAAAGTGGAGCCCACAGAAAGTTCAATATCTTCAGTTCAACATGACGGAAATGTTGTGAATATACCAGAAATGTTGTGAATATATAGATATTAAGCACATCTTATAAAAAGATATGTTGTTAGAATAACAAGGTCCTGTTTCTTATCCAGGGTAACAAGCTTAACAGGCTATTTAAAAAAGGAAAATTTGCACTTGCCAAAACCAAATATAAGAGGGTACAACCTCTGGACCATTTGTTGCGTTATAAATTCAAAACTACCGACTTTCAGAACTTAATATGTGAATATGAAAGTATGGTCTTATTAAGATGTGATATTTGGTTGTAATTATGAAATGATTATGCATTTTGTTGCAGCTTCTAAGTGAATTCAAACAAGTCAATCGTCAAGATGATGAAGAGGGAAAGGAGTTCGCACATAAATGACTATACATCACTATTTCTTGTAAGTTATCATGAGTAACTTATATTTCTTTTTAATGTTATTTAACAAGACATGTTATATGTATCAAAACTCAAAAGTCTATTGATCAACTAGATTGTCACTAACAACCCATCCCTAATCCTCTGTTTCTTTTTAACCTTTTTAGTGCAAAAATTCTGAATGTGGTTACATGCTACCTGAACATGGGAGACTGTTGAAAGTCAATGGAGACGTGTGTAATAAAGTAAGTTCCTTTATTTTTTAATATGCTTTTTTACTATGATTAGAATATTTTGGTGGTTTATTTTAATGGACAATAATTGAAGGCACTTGGACGATGGTTTTTCTATTGTGCAGGTGGTAGATGCTAATCCTGTTCATGATAAAGCATTGTATCGAAGATGAATGGCTTACATTGAGGCTGGTGATTTTCATGTTGTTTATTAGTAATTCCATTGTCATATTACCAAGTAAGGATGGGATCGGGATCGTACCGTATCGGTACCGGTACTAAAAATACTGATTCCAAGTGAGTATGGAGTATTCGTTCGTTGCCGGTACGGTATCTCAAGTATTATAAATGTTTCATTTATAGATTTGTTAAGGAGATCTATATGGATTTATTTAACTACTCTTTAGAATGAAACGTTTGTCTGACAATCATCTAGAATACTTGTAGATGATAAATATATCTTGTGGATCTTAATTTTCCCCTCATTTTATTTCTAATGTTGATTAGGACAAATAGGTGTTTTTTAATTCATGTAGTTGGTCAGTCAATGCATTTCATTTGAAAACAGGAGCTGGAGATAAATCCACATGAGTTTATGAAGATCACTAACACAATTTACTACCAAGGCATCCCAGTGGACATCTTCAGGTGAAAAAAGGTTAGTTAAAAAATAAAACCTCTAATATGGGTTGAGGCTCAGATTGAAAAAGATGCGAGAAGTAAGATTGAGATTTTTGTAAAAGCAAGAAACCAATTTAGGGAGCAAAGGTACCACTTGTAACATGAAATTAAAAATCCATGATTTTGCATAAGATTAACCATTATTTTTTTGAATGAGTCAATGGTTAATTTTCATTGAACGGGTCAAATGGGTAATAAGTGACCATCAAAACGGGTAATTTTTATTGCGTGGGCCAAATGGGTAAGTTCTATTAAACGGCTCAAATGGGTCAAGTGACCTACAAATTGATTGCTCGAAACAGGTTTTGGTTGGATTAGCCTAGCGTCGATCACCTTTTCCAAAGTTTTAACAATAATTAGCATGTCAAGTAGATTAAAGGAAATGACCTTATTGTATTTAGGAATATTTATTTGGTCAAAACAGCTTCGGGTCTGGTTAGGCTGGCCCCAATCACCTTTTCGTTTCCAAAGTTTTAAAAACTAACAGTTACCGACGCTTAAAGGTCTGCAAAAAAGGAATGTGCATTATGGTTTGATATTATGTAGGTTGTGTAGTGAGATGGAGGAAGATGCGAATCACCTGCTGCTCGTGTCATGCTACATCGCTTTGGGGGTTAGATAGAAGGTAAGTCTTTGGTGCAACATCCCTTATTTTTCAGGTACAAAGGTGAGGGAGCTGTTCAAATTTTATTAAGAAGAAGGCATATTGGAAAATAAAAGAAAGTTGGTGCAATGATTGTTATTGTGTCATCTTGTGAGATTTGAAAAACACAAAATGGATTGATGTTCTCAGGCAAGCGGGTATCAGTTGATCGGATATTCGCGTAAACTCAGGTGATTTCGTTCATGTGACTAAAACATCGGGCGAACCGACCAGGGTTAGAGTGGGCGAAGTGGCTAAAGTTTGATGTTTTGGGTTGATCTGTAATTGGAGTATGGGGTGAGTTATGTACTGGGTATGGGTTTAATGGGTACTAGCGACTTACTGGTACATGCCCTTGTAACGTATATAAACTTGGTGTGGAATAAAATCATTGTTTGCCATCCAAAATAAAAGTAGTTTCTTTTCTTTACTTTTTTTGTTGCTTTGGAAAAGTAGTTATGATGTTGCATATAAAGGTTCAAAGTTTGGGCCTATTTAGTGCGTCATCATAAGGTATTTAGGTCCTTTTTTTTAATCATTAACACTAATATTTTATAACAAATGATTAGATTACAAGTAACATTACAAAGATATAGTTGTTTCCTTCGTCCAAAATAGCTTCCTCAAGATCAGTATGTAGTTTCATATCACATTACAAAGATATAGTTGTTTCCTTCGTCCAAAATAGCTTCCTCAAGATCAGTATGTAGTTTCATATCATTTTAAATATGATATATGATTATATTTTTTTTTCATATTTGTTGTTAATTAGTAATTACATTGTCATATTACCAAGTAAGGATGGGATAGGGATCGCACCGTATCGGTACCGGTACTTAAAATACTGATTCCAAGTGAGTATGGAGTATCTGTTCGTTGCTGGTACGGTATCGGTGTCGGTTTTGTAAAACTTTACCACTCTGATATAGGTTTTTGTGTCTTCACTATTTTTACCTAATTTTCTTTATCGTCCGATAAGAACTATGTTATTAATTAGTTGGATTTTTCATGCTAATATAAAACAAAATTGAGATCTATTGATTCATAATACTTTACCATAGTGTGTGTATATATATATATATTATATTAAGATATTTAGTTGGTTACTATTAAAATCAAATTAGGTGAAAAGTAAAAACTAATAACAAACATGCATTACAATTTACAATTGATTTGGGAGTCTACGGGTTGCAATTATGTTTGGTTAGCACTTGAATCGTGCTGGTCATTACCCATATATATATATATTCATGTCAAAGAAACACATCCCTTTGAGTTATTAGTTTTTGAGATATTAGTTGGTTCAAATATAGAAAGCCATGCTTAACTTTTCATAACCATACATTATTAATCATAACTAAAATGTCATTTTTTTACATTTACATTTCATTTTCTTAAAGGTAATTGTTAAAACTTATTGAAAAAAAGTCAATAAATTAATTATAACTAAAAAAAAGTCGTTAACAATGATGATGCTAATACCAGTTCTGATATCAATAAAATCAACAAGCGTGAACTGGTTGACGTTTACAACTCTTCAACTTCAAGTAACGTCAAGGATTCAGAGAAAGTTAGCAAGAAAGAGACTTAGCTCCTATCTCTATGAATTTAAAGCAGTTTTTATGATTTTTACGTTTTAAACATTGTTTATTTTTTTGAATATTTCAGTTTGTTTGACGTGGTTGTTTGATCTTTATATGTTTATATATATATATATATATATATATGAATAAATCTATCCTTTTTAACCAATATTTTTTTTCCTTTCAACTTAATCAACTTATCATTTGTCGTGTAAGGATTTCATCACAATGATCAAATTACTAAGTTTACGTTGATCGATGAGTCTTAATAAAAGAAAAAAAACAAAATATATATAATTTCCTAAAACACGTTGTTTATAATATGTTTATGAATTTTATCAGTTGAAAATTCAACTAAAAGAATAATATAATATAATTTAAAAACAAACAATATAACATTTTGTATGTGTTTACGAAACATTTTTTAACTGAGATCTCATTAAGAATTAAAAGGTTATTAGCTTTACACGAAAACTATGAATACACATGGAGACAAAGTTAGGATACTGATGAAACAGAACAAATAAATTATTGTGGAAAGGGAAAGAAGATATTAATAAATTTTGAAAATGTTGTTTATGTACCTTTTATTATTGAAAACTAAATTTTCCTAACCCGGGATGTTCCCGGGTGATAGCCTAGTTATATATATATATATATATATATATATGGTTCCCATTAAATCTCAGCCCTTTAAACTCATAAAATTAACCGCTACAGTGGCGGTAGCAGTTTTTTATAGTTTCCTCTAGAGGTGGTTACCACCATCTTTTTCTGCCCATTATCTCCACAATTCAACCTCCTACAAACGTGGGTAATGCCCTCAATTCGGTTGAATAATATTCTTATATAATGCAGTTCCATCCAAAAATTCACACCTAATTAACTACCTGCAATTGAAGCAAAGTTGAAGAAGGCATTCGATCTATGGAGCCACTTCCTAGCCAAAGAAAACATACAGCTCTCAATGTAGAGCCAAACACTTTGGGGCGTAATTTAGAGAGGATTTTCATAATGCAGTGTTGGGGCGTAATTCATGGAGCAGTTAACATCAACAGAGAGGTTTTTCATACTGCTGTTTTGGGGCGTAATTTCTTATCCCCTACCAAATCTGTAACAAAATACCAATGGCTATCTCTCTCTTTTGATCTCAACCGCATCTGGAAATGGAGGATCAAATGATTCAGCCGGTGACAGAAATTGAAGAATAAACGTGAAAAAGAAGGCAAAACTTAGGATGGAGGATGAGAACACGACGATAAGGAGCTTTATGAGAGGATTGAAGCTCCTAAGTTTGTTAATTTCACTAAACCCTACACCGATTCTGCTCTAGGGTTGGTATGTTGATTTTCATTTTCAGTTTACATCAATATAAGATTTGTAGACATCTTCATCATGATTCTTCTTCTTCTTCTTCTTCTTCTTCTTCTTCTTCTTCTTAATCATCTGCATCATCTCAATTTATTCAAAATCCTGTTTTTTAACGAGCTATTTTTGTAGGGGTTCTGTATACAGTTTTGAAGGTGACGTATTTGGTTTATGATTTTGAGGTTCAATTTTTTTTATGCCTTATGATTTTGCATGTTCAGGATAAGCTTTAGCGGTTTATATCAAACTAACAGTTATAACAAAACTTCATTTGAGCTTTGTGATCATTATAAAAGTTACTTCCTCAGAAGCAGTGTCTTCCTCTCAAGCTTTTGCTGGTCCTTCTCGAGGAGTTGTTTTAGCAGGCAAGTTTTAAGGTGATTTGTCATCTTTTATATGAGGCATGGTTTTATTTTGTTTTAAATATTGAAACACTTGCTTTTAGGCAAGAATTTGTCATCTTTATGTTTTTTGGTTAGAACTCCTAAGTGTATAATATGTTAATTTGGTGTTTTTTCAATCATTATCTTTTGTATATCCTACTAAACTGGCCAGTTTATTGTCCACGAGGTAAGCTCCTTTTCTTTTTTGTATATTTTGAATCAGGTTCTATACTTGAAACTCATTTCTATTTAAACAATCTGAAACACATGATGGAGGCAACACTGCTAAATTGTACCTTAGTACAGTAAAACATCCTCATAATATATCCTCAAATTTTGTTTTGTTTTTGTAGGTTTGATAGTTTCCACCAAGAAATTATATATCAAATTGACGCGAATGAGTATAACTGTTTTTTCGAAAGATCTCAACCATTGAAAGTCCTCAAGATCAAAAATCATGGCCATATAAAGTCCATGATCTTTCTTTTTCATTGCGACACGATTTCAACCCGGATAAATTGAGCTCTTAAATGAATTGAGTATTATTTTGTATTGCCTTTTGAGGAAGATGACAAGGGCTTAAGCAATTGGTTTCTTGATCACAACTATCATGAAACTCGGTTCACTCTGTTTAAAGATTATAAATGGCAATCCTCAGTTTTAATTTAGGAGTTTGTAATGCATGGTTTTTTTATCCGGCTGACTAATTTTCAACTATTATGAAGATGTTTTATATGTTTAAGACAATAAATGGTTGATTAATTTCCAATTGTTATCTTATACACCTTGTGATATTCATCCATCATTAATCAGGTAACTAGTTTAATTTGAAAGTATATTTGTTTCCTTGATTTTCTAAAGCTATTAGTCCCATATTTTAGGATGTTACTATAATTACGATAAATTTGAGAGTTAGTGAATATTAGTATTGGAAGTTCTCTTTTCTTAAGTCACTTGGGAAAATTGAAGTTGTTATCGTACTTGCAATTTCTTAGGTGTTGTTTTAAATGCACTATATGCACTATAAATTTGGTGATTAATGAATATTATGCTAGGACGCATATTGATTTTTTTATTAATAGTCTGGCATGTAACAGTGATATAGAGACAGAGGCATAGCTTTGTTGTGGCCCGGGGTGCCCTGGCTCTCGCCGATTTTTTGCTCAAAGGCGTGCGTCTCGGTTACTCTTTTTAAAGTGAGCCTTGTGGGCTTTTGACTACTATGTGTCACATAGTGATTCTTTATGGTAGTTATGCTGATGATTAGACTTGCAGATGAGATGAAGACATGAAGTGCCTGAGGAAAAAAGTAGTCTTAAATTGGAGGATTGTGAAGAAAAAATCAATGTGGTTACAGTAGCATCAAATGAGCTTATTCTCTTCTATGATGAGGTTTGTTATGCATATGGATATTGCATTTATATGACAGAAATGAAATTGGTGGGTGGTGTTTTTAGTTGACTCATTTTCAAGTCGAGAATTTCAAGTATCAAGAGTACCCCAAGTATCAAAACTTAGGGGTGTGAACTTATGACACGACCCAAAACCCGACACGAACCTAACACGAAATTCGCGGGTTTCGGTTTAGTCTAAACGGGTTCGGATGGGTTTAACGTTGAACCCGCGAACCTGTTTAACTTATTTATATTATATTTAATTTTTTTAAATGTGTTGTTAGTAGTGATAAACATTTGTATTTTTTTGTTGTATAATTTTAAATTAAAATATTATTCAGCAAAAAAAATTAAAAAAAATAATCGGGTATAACGGGTTGTGTTCAGGTCAACCCGCGAATATTCGTGTCGTGTTCGGGTTTGTGTAAATTGTCAGACATGGCCCGTTTAACACCCTATCGTAAGTACCAGTACCGAAAAACGGGGAAAATTGGTACCGCTACCTAATATATCGGTACCAAAAAAAAAGGAAAATTGGTACCGGTACCGAATATACCCGGTACGGTTCAATACCAGTACGGTACCGGTACCCGGTTGTAGACGGAAATTTTGGTTGTGGTAGGTTAAGTGTTCCTAGAAATCGTTACATAATTATAAGAACTAGGATTATACCAAGCGCGCGTTGCGGCGCACTAAGCGCACCTTAAACCGAATCGTTGAATATACTTTGATGGTAAGGTAAGGTAGCCTACGCCCAACGGGCTACACCTTATGCTATCTTCAAGCGAGCCTCCCAATCCAATGGTGGGGTTTCCTTATCGATCTGAATAACCAAATTTATATTATAATATAAACCATCTTCATATTCACTAAACCCGAATTTGCAAAACATGTTACATAAAATTACTGTGAAGATGAGATTCAACACTCCCATTTGTCATAAGCTGATAAACCAAATACCGGTTTCTTTCCTCTGTGCATATCCCAATCAACCAAACCAGGTTTTTACGGGCAACCGGCTGAGAATCTCAACTTCAGCCAAGAATTCTCGACCGCCTTGTTGATCGTCACGTTTAGGTACTTTAACCGCCATTTTAGTTCCGTCTACCAGAACGCCACTATAAACACGACCAAGTCCACCTTCACCTAGAACTCCCGATTCGTTGAAATTGTCGGTTGCTTTCTCAATATCAGTCAAACTAAACGTCTTTGCAGATCCATTATATGCTATTATAGACCGGAATGATAGCAACGCCGACACAATCCTACTCCTTATCATTGGTCCACCAACACCTGTGAGTTTTGACATTTATGATCAAATGACTCTTATCTACATAATAATTTTATACCCATTGATCTAAAAAAAATTATAAGATTTTTGTTCGAAGTATAAGATCATTATTACTGTTGAACTTATGTGTATTGTAATCATATTTGACATAACTATATTAACCAACTCGTCCAGTTTGACCACGAGACAAATGTGTTGACCTTTGGGATTACCTGATAATTTTAAGACAGAAGGTAAAATAGTTGATGCATTGGGTGCCAACGGATCTCCATGATCCCTACGTTTAACCACCGGAACCCATCTTACCATCTATAAATTTGTATACACCATACCAACGTCCATTTGCAAAGTTGTATACACCAACACTATGCATTTTGTCTACAAAGCAGGCGCCAACATACATGTCACCATTTCTGCATCACCACGTAATCACACATAAACTTAAGTCTTGTAACATTTTCTTTTTGTACATTTTTTTCATAAGACCAACACTTCTTTATATCGTGTCACAAAAACTACAAAATTGTGAAAGAAGTAATAAAAATGCTTAAAACACTAATGTTTGTAACATCAAGTGAGCAGGAACAAAGTGAAAAAAAGCGTTATGTTGCATTTTAGCAGGAACCATGGTTTGTTACTTAGTTGTAGTTAAATATGAAGAAGAATAGACCTCACAAATCTGATCCGAACCAAAAAGATTACATCGTATGTGGTGTGCCTAATTCAGCAAACAATTAAAACCCAAAATAGAGTTTAAGGCCTCTTCTTACCATATTCATGATTCTCACCAAATACATGTAGTCATGACCCCCTGAAATAACATGGAGAGGGCGTCGTTGACGGCCAATCTAGGCGAGAGAAAATGATAACTTTTTTAATAAGGAGGTTCCCTTCTCACCATTGGGGTTCAAACGCCTTGTCTTCCGAGCGGGTTGCTGAAATGACATTAAGGTTAGAATCTCAAATAAAAACAGTCTTAAAAACACATAAACTAATAACTGAATACAATAGGAAGACGGTAACAATACACTTCGTCCTTTCCTTGCTAGGCAACCTATACATGCATGCATATTCTTTATCTATCAAGTATGCAATTGACAACCTGCATATAAGATGAAGGGGAGCAAGCAATGAACATCAAGGAAGTTGAACACGTAATTGTATTTGTGAAACATTTACAATACGTATTCTTATCAATGCTTCATGTATTTTCATCAAATAATGCATCAGAGTTTTAAATACATGTGAAGCTTTAATAAATTATGTCCTTTCATCAAAGCAGACCTGATTTCTTCAGTAAGATCAGTAGCCAATATAGCTTGAATGGCAAAACCAACATCCCACTCTTCACTACCAAAACTCTATTTTGCAGTTAAAAAAACTACAATCAATATACTTGTTTTTGGGTATAAATTTATATTTATAAATATATAAATAAAAAGTCATGTCTTTTAAGTATTTTGACATGACCTGCATTTTCATTCTATCTTCAACAACCCAGAGATAATATGGGATTCGGGCAACGTGCTTTTTGAAACAAACACCATGCATCTGGATCCTCAACCCAACATGGAAGCATACAAAGTGCCTGAACAACAAAGGTCAAATATTTATTAGCAACCTTTTTTACTAATTTAATTGAATTATTTATCGGGTTACATTTTCTACAAAACCAATAGTGATGCATCAGCTTTTTTCGTCTTCATAATGGATACGCTCTATTTTTGTTTGAAGTGCCTTCTCTCTAAGTTTATTAAATGGCAAGTGATTCAATAAAGGCTCGGTGCAGACATAGAGACTATCCTACCTAAAATCTTGTAGTAAAGGATGAAGGTTATATAAATCTTCCTGAAATCATAAGTTGGAAGTCAAATAATTAGCAAAAGAGAAGAGGATTATTTAAATTATATGTTATAAATAGTCAAAGTTCAACTAAGTTGTCAAAATCAGACTCAGATCGAAAGATATTGTGACTAAATTTCTAAATTCAACAAAAAAAATAACAATCAACACTACAAACTCTAGATAAGTAACAAATAATTGATCATCAGAATGATGACGGTGGTCGGCTCTTGTTGCCTGAGGCAACAATAAAGAGAGATAGGAGTGGCAAAGAGAGAAAGGTGAGCAATAGAGAGAATCAAATATGAAAACGGTTATCAAGGGGGCAATTAGCTCATCACACACACAATAGACTCTCCAAACTACAAATAACTAAGCAGAACGTCCAACAAAGGAAACCTCTGCATAAATCCCATTTTTGGTTTAATAAGCAAGATTGTTCACATATGTGTTTTCATTAAAATAAAACAAAACAGAAACCTTAAACGATCAACAAAAGAAGTATACCTGCTTCTTATCTAGGATGAAAACGACAGAAGTAACCATAGCGCCGATTGACAGAGTCGAATAACCCCCGCTAATTTTTACCGCCGACAGAAGTAACCAGATCTTCCACACCCGAACCATCTTAACGTTGATGCCATCTATTCCAATCATCTCCGACGAAAAGTGTCACCATTGTAAACACCATCATCGGAACTCATAAACAGATCGTAGCCGTCGTTCTTTTCTGCTACACTCGCAAGCGACACATGTTAAACCCTAACCATCGTCACCGTCTCCGACTCCATCCACCACTGACGCTGCTCACCGTCGTCAACCACCACATCCCTTATTCGTAAGCATCACCATTAATTACAAACATCGTCGATCACAACCACCGACGGCGCCCGACGGAACCCTCAATGTCACTGTCACCGGTAACCACCTCCGCAACCACCATAACCAGGGGCATGTTTGGATGGGCTTCTCAAAACAACTTATTGGCTTATTGACTTATCAAGAAGCCAATAAGTTGTTTTTGTGTTTGGATAGACTAAAAGGACTTTTGGAAATAGCTTTTTGCAAAGAAGGAAAATCAGATTTTGAAAAGCCAAGATTTCATGACTTTTGGATCCAAAAGTGACTTTTCAAAAATGAATTTACTAAATTACCCCTTCTTTACCCCCTTATATTTAAAAGAATGCCCATTTTAGTCATTTTACACCAATAAGCTAATCCAAACACTTTTTTTAAAAACTCCTTTTCAAAAAGTCCTTTTCCCAAAAGTCCTTTTTTAACTCTAATAAGCCCATCCAAACATGCCCCAGGATGGCCGGCCGATCTTCTTCTCGGATTCTTTCTATCCCTCACACTAAAACGGTTTTTCCCTCATTCCCCTTATCTCTTCTAACTTTTCTGTGTGTGGTTTGTCGTTTGTGTGTGGGTCTGCTTCTTTGTAAGTGTGACACCACCATGATAGGGTTTGTGGTTTCTAACAACACGTGTCTCATCCGGTGATGAGGCCTCCACCTCCAAATTGGGCCCAATCACATATGACCAACACAAAATCACTGTTCATTTACACCCTCTATTAATAGATATTAATATAAACCAACTTATGTTTTACATGTTAGTAATGGATATGATTACTTTTATCTGTGACGTGATTTAAAAGTAATTTTTGAGAGACTTAGATATATAGGGTAAAGTTCTTGTACAAATAATCTTAACATACTAAACATACAAATTGAAGGAAAACTCAAAAAGACAAGGTGGCATTTTTGTAATTATCAATAACTATCAAAGTTACTCTACAAATATACCTAAAAAAACCTAACCACTCCCCCCCACCCCCCAAAAACCTAACCCCCCCCCCCCCCACCCAAGCTAAAATGCTAAAAACTAAACCCCCAAAACACCTAAAAAAATTTAAAAAAATAAAAAAAAAACACACAAATTATTTTATTTTATTTTATTTTATTTTTTTAACATTTTTTATTAAAAAATCGCTACTTTTAGTTGCAGCAAAAAAAAAAAATTTTTTTTTTGCTGCAACTAAATGTAGCGATTTTTTAATAAAAAATGTTAAAAAAAAAATTTGTGTTTTTTTAGGTATTTTTGGTTGTAACTTTGATAGTTGGTGGTAATTACAAAAATGCCACCTTGTCTTTTTGGGTTTTCCTTCAATTTGTATGTTTAGTATGTTAAGATTATTTGTATTTGATCTTTTGCCTAGATATATAATGTATGACCTGACAAGATTTATTTGTATAGAAATAAAAGAACTTATTATTACGTTGCTTATTATTACTATACATCAACTTTAATTGGCTACCTTGTGATTTTTTTTGCTTAACAGTTACTTCCTACTATCGGTTTCGGTTGTGCTATTGTACTCAGTCGTCTATGGATGACATTTGTTTATTTTTAAATTATAAGTTAAACAAAATGATTTTTGTTGCGAATATGATTTGATGTAGTGCTACTTCGATTATAGAATGAGTGTCGGTGTTATCCTTCTTTCATGGTTCATTCATGAGTTATTAATGATAGTATGGTTAGTGGCTCTTCTAGGACTTGGTAAGGTTTAACTTCAAGTTAGTTGTGTTCATAGGTTCATTCATGTTGTTACTATATAATACATTAACGTAACCCGTCCACCGGACGGGTATTAAACTAGTTGATATTATTCGGTCAGTATCAGTTCATTTATCGGTGCTCAGTATAGGTTACAGTATCAAAAAAAACTATTTTCAATACAATTTTGTTTTCAACAAATTCTATATTGTTACATCAATTAAACTATAAATATGAATATGGTGGGGGTGAGTCAAAACTCACTTCTCCTCTCACAATAATAGAAGGGGATAGAAAAAATTTAATCTATACAACATCAGACAATGAGAAGACATCCCCTTGTCATCAAGTAAACAAGCACAAAGCCAATAAGACACTGCTTATGTAGAAACGAATAAGGAGGAGTCATCTCCTTAAGCAAGATAACAGTTGTAAGGTGTGAAAATCGAGGCGAGTAAGAAGTTACATAATGTAACACCCCGAAAATATAAATTTTTATATTATAAAATAAACGTCGGTTATAACCAAGATAAAGTGACTAGGAATGAATAACCTAGTTAATCACAAGCCAAGTAATAATAAGGGAGCTTGGTTAAATCACACTATTGTTATGGGTCATTTTCTGAGCGTACATATCTTGACTAATATCCTGCTTTTAATTGTTTATTTGTGACCAGGATACTGGACTGGGATATTGCTAACATCCTGAGCGATATCCTGAGGTTGATTGAATTAACCACGTGCAGGTTAAAGACTGAGGGTTACTAACGGTCAGATGGACTTCTTCTCCTCAAGACTTGGGCGTATTTGTTATGGGAGAGACGTTGAACCCGAAAGACCAGGTCTACAATGTTCGAGTGGGGAATATTCGCCGGATCCCGGTTTATTAGGATAGTTTGTTACACTTCCTTTACTATAAATAGATGGGGGCAGATCAGGTTAAGGCACGCAACTTTCACACTTTCAAACACTTTTGCTCTAGCTCACTGCAAACACTACACACAACACTTGTATTCGAATTACATTGTAACACATAGTTGATCCGCACCACATCCTGCACTGTATCCTGATATTTAAAGCAATAGAAGAACAAGGCAGCTGCGATTGTCAGTTCCCGAGGTTTTGTGCCGGCGATCTAGATTGATCAAGGGCTTTCCTCGTACATCACGTGTCAACCTTTACTTTTTTACTCATTGTTTGATCACAGATACAACTCAATATCCTGAGCGTATCCTGAAACTATTTTTATAATCAACTTGGTTAACATATTTTTCAAACATATTTCTAGCACACTACCTCACTTAACTAATTTGATCACTTAATTGCTTCGGTAATTTTTGACCAAAACAATTTGGCGCCCACCGTGGGGCAAGTGGTGCTATTTTTGCTAAAAACTTTAGTAAAATCATTACTCGGTTTTCTATTGTCAAAACTTTTTTCTAAATTGTTTTCAATGGCCTCGAGATCAAACATGAGCTCTTCCACCATGTCTGCTACAACCTCTGCAACAATTGGCTCGGTGCTTCCGCCTCCTCCTCCGAGAATGCAAGCTTCATCACACGGAGCTGAAAGTCATGTAGCTCGGGATGTGATCCCCGCTCCCAGTACCCAGGGATCCGGTTCTGTTTTGGCATCTAATGATGAAATTCTGAATTTGTTTGGTAGTGTACAGGAACAGATGAGGCAGCAGCAGGAAACTAATCGGATGTTGATGAGAGAAATACAACTCTTGAAATCTGGCTCAAGTAGACCTGCTGAAGAAACTGTCACTCCTATACAGCCTAGGGCTTTGAACTTCAGTTCCGCATTTTACACTGAGGATAACAGGGGGAATATCGTCCCAAGACATTCTCAGAATCATACCCCTGAGATACCCTCCTCGGTCAGGATGTCAACTGTGAGAAGTTCAGGATATGCTTCAGGATATGGCCAGAATCCTCAGACCGGTAATGCGTCAAATAATAATATTCTTGCTACTAACAACAATGGGTCTTTGCAGGATGCAGGTATGACGTCAACATTTACCAGGGAGCTCCAGAAATTAAAGGACATGATATCCAGTGTACCTGGAGTGGTCCAGCCAATTCCGGAAGTATCTCAAGACAGCCACAGGATATCCCGCTTTGCATATCCTATCTGTGATGCTGAAATCCCAAAAAGATTTCAGACCCCCAACTTGAAACTGTATGATGGGACTACGGATCCTGAAGAGCATATTGCCCAGTATAGAGAAAGAATGGAGATTAACCCTATCCCTCCGGAACTCAAGGAAGCATGCTTATGCAAGGGTTTCGGTTCTACCTTGACAGGATCAGCCTTAAAATGGCTGTTAAATGTTCCTCCTCACTTAATTACTTCGTTTGCTCATTTGGTTAATTTATTTAACAGTCAGTTTTCTTGCAGTCGGAGTTTTGAGAAACTAACCAGTGATCTTTACAGGATAACTCAAGGACCTCAGGAATCCTTGAGGGATTATGTGAACAAGTTTAGTCGGGAATCCTTGGATATACCACATCTTGATGTTGCAACAGCTGTGCAGGCTTTTAAGATGGGGTTACCAAAGGATTCTCAGTTTTATCAGGATCTTGTAATGAATCCCTGCAGGAATCTCGACGAAGCTCGTAACAGGGCCTTGAGATATATTCGCTTGGAAGATGACAAAAAGATGCAAGAGAGGATGAATTCTACCTCAACCTACGAATCAGTCAACAGGAAATCAGAATCCTCGTACAAACCATATCGCTCTAAGCCATATGGCAGAAATGATAACAAGAAAGTGAATGCTGTTGAAGACGAGGATCCTGAAGAATATCCTGAATTATCTGAATATTGCTTTTCTGTTAATATACCTGAGTTAATGTATGCTATGCAGGGTTTAGGAGACAAAGCTAGGTGGCCTCGTAAGAACCAGCAGAAAGCTGATTGGAAGGATAAATCCAAGTGGTGTGCCTTCCATGAAGATTTCAGACATGTGACCGAGGATTGCATTGCTCTAAGGAAAGAAATAAGTTACCTGTTAAGCAAGGGGTACCTGAAGGATTTGCTGGGAAGAAAGAAGAATAAAGGGCAGGATCCTGAGAAGGATCCTGAACGAGCATCACCACCCCCAGCAGATGCCAAAAGAATTAACTTTATTTCAGGAGGATCCGACATCTGTGGGACTTCGTATTTGGCGGCCAAGAGACATGCGAAGGAAGCTAAGACTGAAAGGGGGGATAAACCAGCCAGGATGACTACCCTTACAACTGATAAAGTGATCACTTTCGATAGTGATGACAGGGATACTGTCCAGGATCCTCACCATGATGCTCTCGTAATAACGTTATATGTTGCTAACCATTTTGTACGCAAGATATTAGTGGACAATGGTAGCTCCGTCAACATAATTCAGCTGGAAACATTGAAGAGAATGAATGTATCTCTGATGGACATTACTTCGAAGTCCACTGTGCTCGTTGGTTTCAGTGGAGAAGCTAGGAATACCGTAGGGGAGATAAATTTACCAGTATATGTTGAAGGGGTCAACTCGATACAACGTTTCTGTGTAATGGACTCCCTATCCTGCTATAACATCATACTAGGCAGGCCGTGGATCCATGATATGAAGGCTGTACCATCGACTTATCACCAGTGCATCAAGATCCCTACCCCCTGGGGGGTCGTCAAAGTTGACAGTGATCAGCAGGAGGCAAAGGAATGCTACTCATCCTCAACGAAATCCTCAACCAAGCCCAATCCAACATAGCAATTAAAGATGCGGGCCCGGGATATCGTGGAGGCTTCTGAACAGGATGTAAAGAAAGTTATCCTAGATCAGGATAATCCTGATATCTCGGTGCTCGTAGGAACCAATATCCCTCAGGATATTGAAGAACAATTAACTTTTTGAAGTGCAGGATGTCGACATTTGCATGGAAGCATGAGGATATGACAGGCATATCCAAAGACATTATTACTCACAAGCTTGGAATTGACAGGTCGTTCAAGCCTGTTCAGCAAAAAAGAAGGAAGTTTGCTCCTGAACGAAATATAATCATCTAAGAGGAAGTTGAAAGGTTGTTAAAGTCCAAAATGATCAAAGAAGTCAAGTTTCCGAGATGGCTGGCAAATGTGGTCGTAGTATAGAAGAAAAATGGGAAATGGAGGGTCTGTGTAGATTACACAGACTTGAATAAGGCTTGTCCTAAAGACCCATTCCCTCTTCCTCATATCGATGCAATGGTGGATGCTACTGCTGGGCATGAAATGTTAACATTCATGGACGCATCCTCAGGATTTCAGCAGATTCAAATGGAACCTTCGGACCAGGAGGATACTGCCTTCATGACACCAACAGGTATTTATTGCTATACTGCTATGCCTTTCGGTTTGAAAAATGCAGGTGCAACATACCATAGATTGGTGAATATGATGTTCAACGATAAGCTGGGGGACACCATGGAGGTATATATTGACGATATGGTGGTGAAATCTAGAAAGGCTGAGGATCACCTCCGGGATATCAAGGGAGCATTTGATATCTTGGATCAATTCAACATGAAGCTAAATCCTGCTAAGTGCCATTTCGGAGTGGGGGCAGGAAAGTTTCTAGGATATATGGTGACTAAAAGAGGAATAGAGGCAAGCCCGGAGCAGATTAAAGCCATCATGGATATCAAATCACCTTCAAATATAAAGGATGTTCAACGGCTAACAGGCCGAGTAGCAGCGTTGAACAGATTTATTTCAAGATCCTCGGAAAAATGCAAGGAATTTTATGATATCCTCAAGAAGAATATGAAGTTCGAATGGGGAGCAAAGCATAAAGCAGCCTTGCAGGATTTGAAGCGATATCTCTCAACTGCACCTCTATTGATGAAGCCTGAAAATGGTGAACCACTATCCCTATACCTCGCTGTATCAGGGAATGCTGTAAGTGCCGTTCTTATAAAGGACCATGAAGGTCAGCAATATCCTGTCTATTATGTTAGTAAAAGTCTATTAGATGCTGAAACTAGATATTCTCATTTAGAAAAATTGATACTAGCATTAGTTATGGCATCAACGAAGCTTAGACATTACTTTGAGACACATAGGATTCATGTTAAAACCAATTATCCTGTTAAAAACGTGCTTAGGAAACCAGAGATGTCAGGTAGGATGGCCAAGTGGTCAGTGAAATTGAGTGCTTATGACTTAGTATATGAACCTAGAAATGCCATAAAGTCTCAGGCTTTAGCTGACTTTGTGGCTGATTTCAGTAGTGACATCCAAAATGAAGTAGATTTAGAAGTACAGCAGCTAGGAGAAAACTTAGAATGCTGGACATTATATACTGATGGTGCATCTAACGTAAGAGGTGTAGGTTTAGGTATACTACTAAAATCGCCACAGGGGGACATATTACCCCAGGCTATTAGGTGTGAATTTCCTGCTACTAATAATGAGGCAGAATATGAGGCTTTAATTGCAGGATTAGAGTTGGCTAAGAATATGAATATCAAGAATTTGCAAGTGTATGTTGACTCCTTGTTAATCACTAATCATTTTAATGGGACCTATGCAGTCAAAGGAGAGAAGTTAATCGAGTATCTCGAAATTCTCAAAAAAAATAGCAGGGTATTTCGATATTTTTACACTTGAACAGGTACCAAGAGAGGATAATGCTGAAGCTGATGCCTTAGCAAATCTGGGATCATCGGTTAGGATACCGGAAGGGACCCGAATACCAATATTACATATCCTGTATCCTGCGACGAATCCTCAGGATGATGAAGTAATAAGTATTCAGAATCCTGATGAGGAGTATCCCGAGGAGGATCCTAAGTCCTGGACGGCTCCAATCACGAGATATCTAAAGGAAGGATACATCCCAAAGAATGAGAATCCTAAAGCCTTTAGGATGAAGGTATCACGATTCACTATTATAAATGATGTCTTGTATAAGAAATCTCTTGCAGGACCATATCTGAGGTGCTTGGAAGATCCCGAAACCAAAGAAGTACTCCAAGATATACATGAAGGGGATTGTGGTAACCATACTAGGGGCAGGTCCTTATTCTCAAAAGTATTAAGGACATGATATTATTGGCCGACAATGAGAAGAGATGCCACAGAATATGTTCGAAGATGTGACGCATGTCAAATACATAGTAACATACTACATCAGCCTGCTGAACCGTTGTATCCTATTGTTTCCCCTTGGCCATTTATGAAGTGGGGTATGGATATAGTGGGAAAGCTTCCAAAGGCTCCAGGAGGAAAGGTTTTTATGTTGGCAATGACGGATTATTTCTCCAAGTGGGTTGAAGCAGAAGCATTTGTTCAAGTTAGAGATTAGGAAGTGGTATCCTTCATAAAAAGGAATATCCTGACTAGGTTTGGAATACCAGCTGAGATAATTTGTGACAACGGATCTCAATTTATAAGTAAAAGGACTACTGACTTCTGCAAGAGTTGGGGAATCAAAATGATTACATCCACCCAGGTACATCCTCAAGCAAACGGACAAGCTGAATCCTCAAACAAGATAATTGTCAACAACTTGAAGAAGAGATTAGGGGCCAAGAAAGGAAGATGGGCAGAAGAATTACCCTTTGTTTTGTGGGCTGATAGAACGACGGTAAAAAATGCAACTGGTCAAACCCCGTTTTCCTTGGTATTTGGAGTAGAAGCAGTGATCCCGACAGAAATGGTGATACCTACAGCAAGATCCAGCCTCAGGAATCCTGAGCAGAATCCTGAAGTCCTATGCCAGGAGTTGGATACTATTGACGAGACAAGAGATCCAGCAAAGTTAAGGATGGCAGCGTATCAACAAAGGATATCTAGAGCATATAACAAGAATATAAGGACCAGAAGGTTCAAAATTGGTGATTGGGTGTTAAGAAAGGCTTTTCAAAATACTACTAATCCTGCTGATGGAAAGCTGGCTCCAAAATGGGAAGGACCATATGAGGTTGAATCAGAATCAAGAAAAGGTGCATACCGACTAAAGAATATGGAGGGGGATATGCTGCCGAGATCTTGGAATGCTATACACCTTAAACTTTATTTCAAGTGAGTTTAGAATTTAATTTCTAACTCAGGATGGTATGAATTCTATCTCTTTTAAATGTGTTTGGTTTAATTTATTCTTTGAAACCCAATACTGACTTAAGCATCGGAGGGGTGTTAGCCAAGCTAACACCCACCTTAGTTTTGAAATGTTTTGCAGTATATGCTTCGGGATATAGCTCCGGGATACACACTCAGGATACTTCGGAAGATTAGAGGATTGGCCCCCTCTCTCACGTATAAGGGATCCTGATCCCTTCCCAGGTTTAAAGGTATTCACCTTTCATCCGAATTGGGTTTAAACACCCCGTCTGGAGCGCAAGTTATTCGGGAATAGTTCAAGGTGGCGGGACCAGTCCATGTAAAAGTGGCTGACAATTTCGTTACTGTTGGCTATATCCTGAATCCTAAAGGTATATGAGGATTGATCACCCTCTCTCACGAAAGGGTATTTTCATACTCTCTAAGGTTTAAAGGTTTTCACTTTTCTAAGTCTTGGAGTTTATACACTCCCGCCTGTAGCGCACGAAAATTTGGGATTTCCCCCAGAATACAAGGGATTTATCTCCAGGACATTCTTGGGTTTTACCCCTGTAACACGAAAAATTGTCTATATAATTGGAACTGATATCCAGAAGATTTCTAAGTATTTGAAGACATTGTACACAGGGAACATTCCTACTGAGGCAATGGTGTAAAGCTTAAAGGATAAGGCTCGGACCTAATACACTAAGTGTCTTAGACAGGGGACATCTTCATTGGAAGAGTTGCAAAGGGATTGAAGTTTGAGAATAGGATTATACCCTATTCCTGGTATGATCTTTCCTTTGTAAACGATATTTAAGTTTTTGACAATACTATGTTTGAAAAAAGGTTAAACATCCTGATTAGGATAAATTCTCGGGATAAATTCTCGGGATATATTCTCAAAATATATTTTCAATATACTTTTCAGGATATTTGATTAAAATATTTGAAACTGATACTAGTTTGAAACTTTGATCAAACGAGTATAGTCAAAACAGGTTTTGGAAAAGTGGACTGTCTTTCACTCTTTAAAAAGTTTTCTATAAAATTGATTGAATTTTTAGAAGTCCTATTTAATAAAAGTTTTCATAATATATCGCTGAGCATATTGATCAGAATATTTTTGAAAGACAGTTTTACAAAATTTTGCAAAGCTAAAATCTACATTAAGGAATGCATAACGAAAATTAAGAGGCAACAACAAATAAGTCAAAAGCAAGTTATATTATTAACATGTCAAAAGTTGTGCTTTTGGTTTCACCTCAAACCGAGGCCCATCCGCCAAAAGCACGATTAGTTTTTACCGTACCTACGTAACGATTGAAGGTTTTATCTCAAAACGAAACCTGTCCA